>CM046845.1:11994874-13194874 GCA_025618425.1 Heliocidaris tuberculata | reverse complement strand
ATTAGTCCTATTAGATCTGTCTATATCTTGATAATCAGATTTTGAGTACTTTGCAAGGCTGAGACAGGAGATTAGAATTCTACCCAGACAATGGCATATAACAGATAAATGATTTAACCCTTTAGACATTTCATTAAAGAATATACATGTACCACCGTTAAAAAGGAGAAAGGGGCGAAGGAAGAGAAAAATTCAAGTGGAAAAAAGAAATGGTAATGTATACATGTTTGTTTGAAAAGTGAAGGGTCTAATATTATGCAGTTAGCTAATAGTGAATGGGAGTATAATTTTGCTACTGTTCATTAAACATAATACATGTGTATCTTAGTATAACTTAAAGAAATAGATACATGTAAGTAGACTATTTGGAATAAACCTTGAGAAAAGGAAATCACTTTCTAGATGGGAGTGTTTGATTTATATGTTTTTGGCCTATAAACAGTCTTCTCAAGATGGGCCGTTTACTCATGTATCCGTGTCTTCCTTCAAGAATATGACAAGATTATGCAAACAATATGTCATGGTTAGGATGACTCATCATTATTTACAACTTGGTTTAAGAGCGTCCAAAAGAAGAAAACCGCTAAGCTAATTATAGGCTATACTCTACATGTGACATTTATCTCTCTCCAAATGCAACCTTTGTGGAGAAGATATTGCGGCATGTTGTCCGGGTGCGTGGAAACGTAAGAATTGCTGTGATGATGGAAGGGAACAGGTTAAAGGACCGTATATCTTAAGGAGCGATGACTCAAAAGCAATTGAGGGGGCTCTGTGGGGATTTTATGGGATTATCACTGAGATTAGCTCCTCACATGAAATGTCTTGATGGGTACAGGGTTGAAATGAAGAGGGTAGAGTAATAGGATAAAGGGGGGGGGGGGGCTCTCACGATTGCTGTATTATTGGTGAGATGAGCTTCTGAGCAGAAATGGCTTAATGGGGACAGGGTTGTAAGATAGAGGGTAGTCTAATAGGACAGAAGGGGGTTTCTTCCCATGGCCATGTTCTTACTAAGATTAGCTCCTCACAAGAAATGACTACCAGTAGATGGGGACGGGGTTGTAAGAAAGAGGGTAGTCTATATGGGATAGCAGGGACTTCTTACCACAGCTAAATATGTTCTTTCTAAGATTAGCTCCTCATACAAAATTAGAGCCTGATCGGTTAAGAGTGAGCATTGGGGTGAAAATTTAATTTTCAGATTTTTATGATGAAATCACTTTCAGGTTTTTCATTAATATCTAAAGTTACTAAAATTCACGTTTGTTTAATTGACAAGGTCCGGAAAGTCATTGGATTGGCCCATTTTTCAACAGGGGTAATGAACACTAATATCACGGACGGACATTTTCTAGAAAGACTGAGTTGGTCCTAATTTAATACTCTCTAAACTTTCTTAAGTTTTGTTAGCAAATAATTATAGATCAAACACCATTCCATTGAAAACAAAAAAATATTTGAAAATATTTGTACAGAAATGGTCGTGCTGCATGGTCATTCACATCTTGATGCAAATTTGTCCGTCCGTGACAGAAAAAAATTGTTAAAGTTTTTTTTTCCATTGGTGGGGCAAAAGTGAAAACAAAAACCATGCTGAGCTATCTCACTAGCTAGAGACCTATACCATGTATAAATAAAACCTTGATCAATTAAATATACATATACTAAAAATGAATTTGAAAACTGTCACGGACGGACACTAATTTTGTCACGGACGGACAATGCAATATACTGAAATGGTAAATACTGTGAGATTCCAAATTCAGTGAATTGTTTTATTGTTTATTGGTTCATGGAACATATTTCATCCAAAATATCACGTACAGTGAAACCTGTCTATAAAGACCGCTCAAGACAGACAAGAAAACTGTCTTTACGAGCAGGTGGTCTTTAAGTACAGGTTCCTTTAATACATGTTTCAATGAGAAACAGTTTTAAAGGGAAACAAAAATTGTGGTCTTTATAGACAGGTAGTCTTTCTATACAGGTGGTCGCTAAAACAGGTTGGACTATATATGGTATTGTGATCCCAATATGAATGCAAAAATTACCCCCCACCCCACCCCAATTTTTTTTCTTTTTCAAGCTAATAAATGTCATAAAAACCTAATGATTTTTACTATGGCTCTAATGGGAGCCAGCCTGCATTGTCAATCTGCAAAAGACATCCATTACAGGTGTTTACAGAAGATGAATACTTATTTTCTTACTTATTTATTTATTAATATTATTATTGCTATTACTGTAGCTGATATTTTTGGTCATCAGCAACGTGCAAAAGTTTTAGAGTCAACATTAATACCGAAGCTTGATCAATATTCAAATTGAATTACAAGTTGTGCTTGAAAATTATAAACATTGGAGGTCAGATGTGGTATCAGACTGCAAGAGCCATGTTTGGACTCTATTTTGTAAGAATGCTTTGAATTAGTTGTAACGTTTGAGACAGATAGAGCTTTTTTGTAGTTCAGGATCATACACAGCCAACAATTTTTTATAAATTATGTGATAACATAACATAAGAAGAAACCTTTTTAGACACTATATGATATTAAATGCTCATAATTGAATTGGTTGCATCAACCCTGAAACAGTTTTTTTTATGGGGAAGGGGGTCAGAAAGTTATAATATATGACTTAAAGGGGCAGTCTAATGAGAACTCATGGGGAAATGAAATCGTGCGGAATTTGCAAAAGGCTTGTTTACTTGTACACATAGCACGCCCGTTGTGCGAGGCCGTCGGACTAAGGTCATAAATGATCGGACGGCACGAAGTTGACCGAACTGGAGCTCGGCGAATACTTCGGGTTTAACCAGTCCCGGGCTCTTAGTCTTGTAACTGGTTGTAACCTCGTTCCCCCAAACAAGTTTAGTGTAATGCTGAAATATTTCCAAATACAAAACACGGTTAACTTCTGGTTGATTAGTCTAGCCATCGCTTCTGCACTGCCCTGCCGCGACTCGTTGTCGCCACGATTACGTAACTAATCCCAGGCTCTACCAGAGAGCTGGCTCTGTAATTACTTTTCCATATGTTTGATTACTTTCCCACCGCGCAAAATTTAAAACACAAGCCAGTCTTATCTCAGAGGTGGTCCAATATGAATCACATGTTTTAGCACGTGCGATGGAAGTCCTTGTATCGAAGTGACACGAAGCTCCGAGTATATTTTCCTCTCTCATCGGAAATCGCCCATGCAGGCCTACCAAAGTATCCCTTTAAACTAGTCGTGTTGGGCAATCCCTCAACTAACAGGACATAATTAGGCTCTATGGGCTTTATACACTCAACTGTTGCCATTAGGGCCTTTGTCCAGAAAGCCTAATTTGTTCTTAAAGTGATAGACACATTACTGAAAAAGTAAACTATGGTATGAGAAAGATTTAGAGTTACACAATGATCTGCATTTCATGATTTGGTTTTCACCCTCTTAAACAGAAGTATAAAAAAATATGAGATGTTATAAAGAGTACTGGTATTTGATGTTGTAAACCAGATGAGAAATTTTACTTCCTATAATATGATAATGATCAATCTCACATAATCCTATTTCTATATTACCTCTATGTTTGAATCAAAATATATGACTTTGAGCTGTAAAGTAAATTAAAATACTAAATATTGATGTTTGATTTCAGTCCACCTACATGACTGTAATGTAAAGGGTCATATTTTGAAAGCTTACATCACATTCTTCTCAACATGTTCACTTTGGTCTGTAGCATATATTGTACATGTACAGTTGCACACTACATGAGTACATGCACTTGTACATTGTGTATACACACTACAATACAGGCATCCACTTTTGACATAGATTCCACTTAAAAACTAAGTTTTTCATGCTAAGTTTTGCTTAATAGTGGAATAAAATCAATTTCAAACAAAAAGTAGAAAGCAAGAAGTACATAAATGCGCAATTTTAGATAGGAACACATGCAGTTTTTAAGTTAATGTCCGTCCTTGACGCTCAAAATGTTCGTCCGTAACGCCTCAAATGTCCGTCCGTGACAAAAAGTTTTCGGACCTCTAGCAAAAGTTACAGCTTGCTTTAAAATTCTATGTATGTGACAGGGAAGTCAATTAACTTGACTAACATTTGCAGTCAAAAAAATTTGTCAGTGACAGTTTGTTTAGATAGAAAAGACAAAAGATTACCGATAAGTCAAGAAACCCATTTCTATCTTGTCCGTCCGTGACAATGAATATTTAATGGATTCTATTTTTAGTAGGTAACCATGGCAACCAAATTTTATCATTTAGCACCTTCAGTGGTACCCTTCACAATGAAACATAAAACAGCTCAACACATCTCATAACTTATTTTTTACAGGCCTTCAAACTTTCAAAATTTGTCAAATGTCCGTCCGTGACTAACCGATCAGGCTCTTTATGGGAACAGGTTTGTAAGAAAGAAGGTAGGCTAATAGGATAGAAGGGGGCTTCTTACCATAGCCATGTTCTCATTGAGATGTGCTCTTTACAAGAAACTGTTTTTGTGGGGACAGGGTTGTAAGAAAGAGGGTAGTCTAATAGGATAGAAGGAGGGGGGGGGGGGTTCTTACCACAGTCATGTTCTCACTAAGATTTGCTTTTCAAAAGAAACAAGCTTTATGGGACAGGGTTGTACTGAAGATGATAAGATTAACAGGATAGAAGGGGGGGCTTCTTACCACAGCCATATTATCACTGAGATGAGCTTTTTACCGGAAATTGGTTTACCAAGTACATGTAGGGCTTACATGTTACATCATGATGGGGACAGCTAGGGTTGTAAAAATTAACAAGATAGATCTTTCGGGGCCATTTCTATTGCTATATTGTCACAGAAGCTAGCTCTTTGCACGAAATGGCGTGATGTAGACAAGGTTGTTAGGATGAGTGTACACTTAAGGGATTAAAAGGTTTTGGGGGGAGGGGAGGGGGGATGGGGTTATTTTTACAACCATATTTCTTTCTCAGTAGGAACATACAAGTATATTGTGATGGTCTGCAATAATTACTTGCTCATACTTTATGAAATGTGGTTCTCATGTGTAGGTTACATGAGTTTAATGAAGTGTATGATTGAAGGGTTCAAAGAAATACATATTGAATAGGTCCAGATATAATCAGCTGCATGTTATTGTGCATATAAAAACATGTGATTCATTTCAGATAGACAGCTTGAATTGTTGTAATGAATGGATCAGAAGATGAGAAGAGGATGAAGTTGGAATGAAAATGAAATGAAAGGAGTATTGTTATTAGGTGCCGTCGAGTCGTCATAGACCCCGTTCTCATTACGAGGGATAGCGTGATCTAGCGCGCGCTAGATCGCGCCACCTCTAAGGTGAGAACGTGGCGACGTCGTTTCGGCACGCTCCACAGTGGTCCACGGCGATCCCAAACCAGACCCCCTCTGGGGGTGGTCCATGAGAGATAGTGTGATCTAGAGCGCGCCTATTCGCAGTTTACTGTGCATTGAGTGCTAAGATAGATCACGCTACCCTCTGCAGGTGTGAACCCGCGGCGTGCTAGTGGACCTCCCTTGCGCGCTCCACGATAGCGCGATCCACTTTCCAATCTCGTAATGAGAACGGGGTCTCTGACTCTTGTTCCATCGTGGATCGCGCCAGAGCGGTCCACTGGCACGCTGCTGGCACGCCGCGGGTTCATACCTGCAGAGGTAGCGCGATCTATCGTCGCACTTCTCTTTTTCAGGGTTCTTGTTGCTATGACATCTGACGTAATGGGGTCAACGTTTTCGCGCGTAATTCGATTCGGCTTAACGCTAGCGATCTATACCGACTGTATACTGTGCGCTATATGCGAGCTGCATCCTTACATTGTAAACACTTCCTGGGTCACGGCGTACTTCCGGCATACTTCGCATCTTCCTGTTCTCACTACAAAATTATAAGAGAGATCGATCTAGCGCGCGCTAGATCGCGCTATCTCTCCCAGAGGTGGTCCGGTTTGGGATCGCTGTGGATTGCCCTGGATCGCGCCGGAACGACGTCGCCGCGTTCTCACATAGAGGTGGCGCGATCTAGCGCGCGCTAGATCGCTCTATCCCTTGTAATGAGAACGGGGTCTTGGTGACCACATGGACAAACTTTCTCCAGGTTTCCATGCCTTGTGGAACACCTCTCCTATGGACTTGTCTGTTTCATTGGTCACACCTTCTATTCATCTAATCCTTTGTCTTCTTCTCTGATCCTTTAACCCTGTACTTTTACAAGCGAGTATACAATACATTGAATACACGTAGCAACAATTATGAAGATTGCATACTATTAGTATTCATACTGTGCGGCGCATCTCACATTACAGGGAATAATCTGCTTTTTGTCTGAAATCCACTGAAAACGAGTTCATTTGCCATCTAGAGTTTCAGAAATTTCAGGGTTGTAAATGATGAAGGAAGATTATATGAGCAGATTATTAATGTAAGCTCTTGTCTGCATGAGATTGCTAGGATAGATTACAATTGTATATTAGATCATTAAATTTCATGATATCCATATTTTTCATTCTTCTGTATTCATCATTATGTCTGTATGAACTTATTTCCCACTGTGAGATATTGTTATTATTTTCCATCTCACTATACTCGCTGTGAATTGCCTTTGCATGTATGTATAAAAATTTGTGCAGGATGCAAATCAATTATAAAACAAAGGTTGCACTTGCACAAGAAATATACAAAAAAAAAAAAAAGAAAATATTCCTTTAAAAAAATTCAAGCAATGCAATTATCAATCTTTCCCATTTTCTTTTGTTTCCTTCTCTGAACTTTGCAGGTACTTCTTACCGAGAAGAGACATCAGTCAGATCAAGTTGCAGTCTTTGTTGTGGACTGAAAGAAAGTCCCTACTAAGTCACAAAGTGTAAGTATATACTTAAAGATAAAGTTGAGTTCTGGTCATAAGATTGAATTGTCAAAAAAACTGTCTGAAAGCAATTGGGAAAGGTTGATTATATAGCAAATGAAAATTGGTGTATGCTGTAAGGTTTTGGAATCACCAAAATGATAAGAAATTGACTCAATCCTGCTGAGAGTCACATGCACTGCACACAGAAATGTGTATATGGGACTACGCACGAATGTTCGGCCCAAACATTTCATCTGTTTCTTGTCATATTTTGAAAGTGAGAGCATTTGAAGAGCAATCCTTTTTAGGGACATATCTTTTATGATGATCTTCCAAACTAACATAAAAAGAATGAGAAAGCTCACAAATTATTTTTTTACCTTTCCCGGAACTCAAGCTTCCGTTTAACATGTACATGTATGTTCTACATTATATCTCACTGATTTTTTACTATTCTATTGTAATTTAGTATGTCAATAAGAACAGGAACACCTTTGTTCTTTGTTTATTCTAGGTTATGACTTTCTGTTAACTGTGATGGCAAAATATCAATGCATGCATTTTGCACCAGAGATGATGAAATGTAGAACATGAGACTGACGTAATGTGTTCAAAATGTATGGTAGCCTAAGTTCATGTACATGTATCACAAGAAACCTATTCCACATTCTCAAAATCGACTCTCTGTGAAGTTCACATTCCGGCAAAGTCAGAGCTCAGATTACACCGAAACTGCTTGCAGGTATCCCAAGTTTGTTTGCGCGGTTTCTCTATCAAAAGCCTTCACTGATATCTCACCCTTCCATGTGCTCAGAAACTTCAAGTGCATTTGAGATTATCGTCCAAGAAACTCCTTTCCTATTCCCCCTTCAAATAATCTCCTTTTCCTAGTCTATATCAATTCAAGCATAATACAATGCCCTATTGCCTGCCTTTCTAGCCAGCAGCCAGCAGCCATCATTGAATAAGTTTGGTGTTTTCTATAAAGATTTATTTGGGTTTGGGATTTTAAAATCTTTACAGTACCCTACCCAACTCAGAGAGGTTTTTCCAAGTGAATAAAATCCCCCTGCTGGTGGCTATTTTCTCTTCTGTTGGAATAGTTTTAGAATTGTCCCAACCATGCAGTACCAATATACAACTTGCAATTTGAGGTGGGAATCCGTGGAAGGTTTCCAACACAAGATTAATGCAAAAACATGTACCTTTAGTTCCAGGTATGTTATGGGCAGCACATTCCTTTGTAATGAATAATTGTGTCTAAAGTTGATTTCTACAAGTATCTTTTGCATATGTGGAGTCAAATGCTCATCTTTCTCTGATTTGTTCACTTTGATGAATCAAAGATATGTCCATCAATATGAAAGGTTGTAGATTGTATAAAACAAAGAAATTTAGATTGAACAGTAAAGGAGGTATAACCGTTGAACGAGAAAGAAGATGTGGCCATTGAACAAGAAAGGAGGTGGACGATATTGCTTCTGAAACACAATCTGAGCATCAACTTATTCAATTAGTATATTTCAAATTGTCAAGATATTCTGTATCGTCAAAGCTACTCAGGGATTATATTCAAGAGAGTACAAATTTATTTTAGTCTGTTCTGTCTTCTTAGATTTTCAGAAGCAAATTGGTGCCTCTGCCATTGATCTGCGAAGTGATTAGTTTTAGGCCTGGAAATTAGATCCAAGAAAAAGCAAGTGTAGCCCATCAGCTATATATATATCACTTGTATGTAGCATGTATTTAAAAAAAAAAATTAAATTAATTTGTTTTTAAATTTTTATTTCAGATTCATAGGCAAAAGAATATTGCTCTAAAATGATTTTTTTTTTTTAAATTGGGGGGGGGGGGGTATAGATTTGAAAAATCTAATTTGTATGACACAAAGTAATTCAAAAGTGTTTTGGGAAGTAGGAAAGCAACAACATAAAAAGATTATTTCAACAAAAAAAGGGGGAAAAAAGATCATTTATTTATTGTATGCTCTGTTAGTTTTATGCATTTGCACATGTTTAAGGAAACATGCACTGTGATGATGTTTTTGCTTGAAGCCCTTTCAAACTTGTTTTCCAATATTTTAAAAGAATTCTATCAACCAGAGGAGAAGGCTATCAAAATTGGAAAATATTACCTTTAGAACAATTTTTGCATCTGTTAGCATCCTTCATTATAGCTCTACATACATGTAGCAACACATTTATAATGATCACAATGAGGGCAAGAAATGGAGCTGAATTTAGAGAATCACATCAGCTTTGCAATAGAAGTCAACATAGATAAAATAATGAAAGCATTTAAGCTTTCGATCCATCACAAACAATTCAGTCATCTGAATCCTAATCAGGCCTGCCGAGAACAAACCCTTCTTAATGAACGCTGCTATTCAGGCAAATGCCAAATTCCATCAAGCTTAATATTTGTGTCTGGAGCATGGAATATTATTTTTCCCAACTTCAGCTTGAGTGCCTTCCCCCTCCAGCCTCTCCTAGCTATATTTGCATTCAGTATCCATCATTTCTCTCTCTCTCTCTCTCTCTCACTCTCTCTCTCTCTCTCTCCCCTCTTAGTAATGCTTTACTGTCAACTAGATTTTTCTCTCTTTTTCAAGCTGGGTCATATTCAGTGCTTTTGTCACATCAAATTTTGTCCATACCTGGGAGATGTGAATCTGCAATGTATTGTAGCCACAAAGTAATACATGTATGATGTGAGTATTAATTAAAATCATATGCCTACCAAATACGTTCATAAAGTGTTGCAGACCTGTAGAATTGTTGATACATTGAAGGAAGAAATCAGTGATGACTGCTTGTGGTAACCCATAGAATTAGGAAAGATGTCAGCATGTACACCTATTACCATAAATAACGTATATTTTAATACGTAGTATATTATTCATGAATTTTGTGCAGTATATAATACTGTATATATAACCACCAAAGTTGACCTACATGAAAGCAATCATCCTGGTTGCCGTGCTTGCAACCATAATAAAAAGATAGGCGATCGAGAGTCCTGAAATTTTTTCTTTAAATGTGAATTATTACATTTCAGTTAAAGTTAGGTCATAAATAACTTTCAAGCATACCTTTGATGTCTGCATTTATATTTGAAAAATTGAAATGTTGGTTGGGGGGGGGGGCATAGAGTGGTATGAGCCCAGAAAACGAAGGGGACCCTTTTCCTTCTCCAGCACCCTATTTCCTGAGACTCATCAATTGTGTTCTTTGGCAACCACTATCGCCAAGGGTTATTAGCGACCTTTGTTTTTCATTACCACCCACCCCACCCCAGGGAATGACTTAACCTCCCTTCCCTTTTTTTTTTTCATTACCACTCACCCCACCCCAGGGGAAGACTTAACCCTCCCTTCCCTCGTTCGTTCATTCGTTCGTTCTGTCGATGTGAGAGTTTGTCATCTCTCTATGGAGATTGGCACTGTGAACGTGACAGAATCAGATTTAATTTGAAGGAGATGAGCAGGATTAATATTGCTATGGCAGAAAGGGTGAGGAAATGATTTGGTAGCTAGTCCAGCATGCAAGATGAGAGCCACATTGTGGTCGGGTATGAGAGCGTGATTTATTTCTTAGTAGAGTGCGTCACTGTGTTCTATTGAAACATGGTTTGCCTGTGAAGGAAGGCATCTGCGCTGTGCACTGACATGCATGTACATGTATATATCAATGTACCCTGCCTCTTGTACACAGTCACAACAAGTGAAATTAACACCCAGTTATAATGCATTAATTATTGCATTGCATTTTTTGTTAATAACACATCATACTGTACATGCAGCTCATGACCTGAAGTTGTTACGAACCATAAGATTCATAGCAAACAATATTTATTTTAGAAAAAAAAAAGATTCATAGGAAAGAAAAAGATTTTAAGGAAAAAAGATTCATAGATGTTTCATTCAACATAAAAATAACAACAAAAAACCTGGCATAAATTGTGCAAATCATTCTTCACTACTTTAGTACTTCAACCTATAAAGTATTGTAAATTACATTGACAAAAAAAATAATTTCTCCCTTTAAAATTTAATGCTTTAGCCAAACTGCTGTATCCTGCTGTAATAAATGTATAATAATATTCTAATATATAACCACAAAGATGCTGAATTCTGATTGTAAGGTTACAGCTTCATATTTTGTTGTTCTCCTTTCATACAGGTACATGTATGACAGTACATGTATATAGGCCCTTCGTGTACAGTACAATGTACATAACACAAATCTTGAGTTTGATCTTATTCACCGCATTCACAGCCGCTAAAATATTTGACAAAAGAGGTAATGCACCGGAACAATCATCAACACATTCCATTTTGAATGGAATTCCAGAAATAAAGCTGGCATCAGGGGATATATTTTCCCCATATTCTCATGAAGAAGTATTGCTTTCGTTCATTCATTCAGAATTCATTGCCATGGATATTTTTATGGTAAGAGTAAATTTATGACTGCTTCAAATCAATAGAGGCATTCATCACAGGACCTTAATGGTTACGTGCTCTGAATAAAGTGGATGATTAGCCCCATGTTCAGATGACCTAAATTCATTGTATCGCTACATATGTATAATTATGAAAGTCGTATAGCTATACGATGAGTAAGTAAATTTTAATTGTCTGAATATAGTATAATGATACATTGTGGGAAAACATCTGTTTGATAAAAAATTAGTGTTTGATAAGAAAATTCAGCATGAATCCCCTTGTAGTGTGAACATCATATCGTATGAAAATCATATATTACTGAGAGGGGCTTATCGTGTGCATGATGATATGACCGATCTCCTATAATTTTGTACGCTCCATCACTGTTCATAACGTAACCTGGTGCAAAACACACGGTGTCACCAGACTTCGCTCCTTAGATTATGTTGTACGATGACCCTTTATACAACGTTTCTTAATACGAGTCTCGTATAAATTTCCTATAGTCTGAACAGGCTATAAGAATGATTGGACTCAGTTGGGACTTAAAGTAATAGGATAAATCTTATATGTCAGTATTCTTTTTTTTTTGTTGTAAATGCGGCCCATAATTGTGGGAATGTTTTTGTGCCATTGTATGTGCTGTTTGTGAACAATATCATTTTTCCCAAATTAAAAAAAGTACCCATTATTTTGGAAAATGTGTTTTGCAAATTGTTTACGGTACTGAATTTCCCATAGTTGGTTTTTTCCATATTTTTAGATGTTTGTTTATGATGTTTGAAGAAAAGGAATTTCTTCTCACGAGTGAGCATTCATGTAATAAGTCTGGTTGCGTATGCATTTTGCATTCAAGGCATGAAAGTGTACAATGATGTACATGTAGGTCTACATTGCCATTTTTTTTTCAATGCCCACAATGATATGTTTATTACCCCATTGTAGGTCACAATATGCCATATAAAAGCCATAATTTGTTTTTATGTGGAGGCCAAGCCAGTATAGCCAGCTTTCTTTTTCAGGTTCAGAAGGCTGTTCATTCAAAATGAGTGCATACCAAAAAAAAAGGCAGATGATACCATCAAATTTTTGTGAAAATTGACTTACTCTGAAATGCATGCAGACAAATGTTTTTGTTCTAATGAAGTCAAGGGTTTTTTTGTTGTTTTTTTTTTTGGGGGGGAGGAGATATTTGTGTCCATAATTGTAGATTTAGTCCCCCCCCCCCCCTTGCACTCCTGCCTGTAGGCCTGATGAAACATTTTATGATCAAATTCCATGCCTCATTTCAAATCGTATTCTTGTGCATATGAAATAATGAACAGTTTGAAAACACTATTCTGAAACCAATATAATTCAAAATTTGACGTCATTTTCTCATGATCCTGCACAAAATTTGACATACTCATCAATAACTACTCTGAAATCCACTCATATTTTGAGGCACCCGGACTTGATTAGATTCGCAAAGTTTGTCTAGTGAGTCAGGAGCAAACCCCACTGTTTTTTCTGCTCATTTGTGACAATTTTTAGGCGGAAAAGCAAACATAGCTTATGATATCAAGGGGGAAGGAGAGTGTTTGCATACCTCCTTAATTTCATTTTAACTGTTTCTCATTCCTGGCTGGGATGTTAGATACTTGGGATGTCTTCCAGTGATGTTGATGAAGTGGTCTGGAGGGGTGTGCTGATGTTATGAATTCCTTCATGATGTGCTTCAGTTTGTTGTAAATGCACGAATATGTAATAACTTAGTAGGTATTTGTTATGGTGAGACTATTGCAAAGGATAAGCTACATGTAGGAATCAGCAATCTGCAATATACATGTAATTTTATGAAGATTAAGGAAAATCATGCAAATCTATATTCCCCTTTAAATAAAGAAATTTTAAATACAGAAAATTGAAAGCGGTTGAGATTTACATTCAGTCGAACAATTCAAAGCTTTATTAAAATGCAACCTTCATGTACAGTACAGTATAACAAAATACAGTGGAACCTCGTTATAAAGAGCACTGATATAACAAACTCTCGTTATAACAAGGTGATTTTCCTGGTCCCATCTCTTTGTATTCTATTGTATTTTGGCCCTGATATAACAAGGTTTCGATATAAAGAGGTAATTTCTCTGGTCCCAAGGACCTCGTTATAACGAGATTCCACTGTAATACAGTCAGCAAAATCATTTTTATATTACTTGCGTGTACTGTGAATGTGAAATACAATGTAGATATCCATCTAAAATAACATTTCCCCAAAATTGTAGCGATATATTGATACAGTATATACTGCATATGAAATGAGGATGAGTATTATTTTTATATGACAAAAATCATATTATTGGTGCTGTGAATATACATACATGTATATCCATGTACTTTCTGAACTCCACACCATCAAAGGGAAATCCAACCTTAATAGCAAGTTGCTTTGAAGGAAAGAGGAAAAATCAGAGAAGCAGATTGGTGAAAGTTTGAACGAAATTGGACATGCAATGAGAAAGTTATGAATTTTTGGAAGTTGTAATCACTATACATATGGGAATATCAAATCGGCCGAATAGGTAATATCACTGTGATGTAGCTGTGGACAACTCCCCCATTCGCTCCAACACACAAAATGACTAAAATGTCACTTTTTTCAAAATGTATTACTCATTAGGATCTTTTTCTTTCATGAGGACCTATAACAATATGTTTTGAATTGGCAATGAATACATTCCCTGATTGACCTTGCATTCAGCTAAGATGTTATAAATGGCTGCTATGTAATTAAATGAGTTGTCATTATAATGTCACCTTGAAATGATTACAATTTATTCAAGTGTATTAGGCATTAATGAGAAGGGAGTGGTACAGATACACAGGCAGGCAGACCAAGTGACAGATAGAATTAACAATAAAATTGGGTTCATTATCTTTTTGGCACTTCAAGTCGATTTTTCTTGATGTGGTCGGACAGATACAATGTATCTTGGATACAGTGTGAATCAATAAAAAGGAAACCCATGTTCAAGCCCCAGTATTTCAAAAAGAGCAAAATCTCTGAAATATATTATAATGGTATTACATGTATAGTTGATAATGTCTTCTTTGATTTGATAGGCTGCTCATCAAAATGCGATCATGGATGACTAAACACTGGTCATTTTTGAAAAGCATGTCGAAATCGTCTTTGCCCAAGTTTGGGGATAAATGGTTTTTCGTGAGTTACTTTCATTATTTGTGAGTACATTCAACTGGAATGGAGAACATTCAACCAACCTTGGGTTGACCATCCATTTCATTCAAAACTTGGGCAGAGGCAAATTTGACATGAATTAGGAAAAATGTTACTGTTCTGCTGTCCTTGGTCAGATTTTATTGATCAAGGTGTCAAATTACAGAAAACATGATAGGCTACAATGAGAGTAACTTTGAAATCTATATTGCAACAATATTTAGGATTAAATCTGGGTTTCCTTTTTATTGACTCACATTGTATGTATATTTCATTTGATGATTGTACATTTACATTTGTATTTTAATTCATGGATGTTTCTTCCTATAGATCCATGGCTGACACATTGATGACCTGTTATTTACCTGTTTCGATGTAGATGATAGCATCTATATATATGAATGGAGTACTCTTTGCTTACATTAGTAATTGCTATGTTGGGCAAGCATTTGGCAAGCTTTCAGGTCATCAATTTAGATTTTTCTATTCCAGTTAGGCTATATGCCTATGTTTACAGTTTGCATAAAACATATAAATTTTTCTGTAATATACATGCATATTTCTTGAAATAAACTACAATAGTCTAAATATTTAATATAACCCTCTCCCCTAACAAATTTAAATTGATGTTAATGGATGCGTTTGGAAATTATATATAATTAGTAGAATGCTGACTCAATAGATTGTGATGAGTAATTCTAGTACTAATGGGATTAATATCGGTTTCAATAACCCCAAATGCCACAGAGCATGACTGGAGATAAATTAAATATATACGACAGACTGACTGACTTCACATCTAATGCTGAGAGCATTCAATTAATTTTTTTTGATTAGTAACTTTAGTAGCTACAGTGTACTAGAGTCCATGACATAATAATATGTCTATTGAGAGCCAGAAGGGCATTAGACATTAGCTAATAGCTTTATACATGGAGTTACATGTAACTATGTACTGGCTCTCAGCAAGATGATACATATAAGTGCTGCAGTATTTGGTAAATGTATACAGTACATGGTAATGATACGTGTATATTCCAAGAATGGTTACTGGGAGGGAGGGAGAAAAGGAAGGAAGGAGAGAGAGAGAGAGAGAGAGGGAAAGGGAGGGGGAGTGAGAGAGAGAGAGAGAGAGAGAGGGTGGTGGGGAAGGGGGGGGGGGGTATGTACAGGACAAGCATGTAAACTTATGCATATACAGTCATGTATTCCTAAGTGTACATGCTACATGTAGCTTTAAGGTCAAAACAAGACAAATTGTTCGCCATAGATTTTCTCAGATGCATGCATTTTCTTTGAATGATGCTGATGGTGTTGTCTAAAAATAGCATTTTGTGATTGTGTCATTTGGAGAGGAGGGGGGGGGGGAGTATATGGGAACTGTAGTGAGGATAATGCAAGCCACAAAGGATATACCTAATGTTGCTAAGGGGATAACTTCTGTTTTTGAGACATGATTATTACATCACCAATAGATTTGCTTAATATAGAACGCAGGCTTGAGAAAGTGACATGTAGATTATCTGGAGGTATTAGGTGTGCTTGAGTTCGAGGGGTAGTGAAAGGGCTGTGGGAGAAGGAGAGATATAAAGGGAGGTGAAAATACATGCAGAAAGAGGGACAGAGAGAGGTAGATATGCAGAAAGAGGGGAGAGGTAGAGAAGCTATGAAATAGGGAGAAAAGGTAGGAAAGAGGAGAGGGGAGGGAGGGATATGAAATAGGGAAAGTGAGAGAGAAAGAAAAAAATTAACAGAGAGAGAGCATGAGAGAGAGAGGGGTAGGGAGGGAGAGAAGGGTACATGCATGTAGAAGGGAAAGCAAAAAGTGTAAAGAATGAAGGAATAAGAAAATGTCTAGAAATAATTGAAGTTAGCTTACGTGTATCTGATTTTACTTTCATTGATCGAATGCACATTTCCTCGTCATACTGTATCAATCATTCAGCGATGGCAAACATGTAATGTGAACCATGTCTTCTTTCCCAAATCATTAACCTGTCTGCCCCTAATTCTATGCCATGTTCTCATCATGGAGTAGTATATCCATGTTCTCATATAGCAGTGATCACATGACCACTCATGTTTTCAGTGTAATAAGACCATACATACGTTTCACATCGGAAAAATAAGAGCCCTAGGGAGAAATGGTCAGAGAGAGGGTAATTTGTGCATAACAAAGGGTATGTTTGTTGCCCCTTTTGTCAATGTAGATTAAAGTATTAAAAAGAAAAGTACATGATGAGAATATGACACCCCCCCCCAAAAAAAAAAAGTCATGAAAAGATATATAGTATTAACAAGTTAGACAGGGGAACAAGAGGGAGATTTAGAGAGAGAGAAAGAAAGAGAAATGGGATGAAGAGTAAACAACAGGGTAGTCTTATCATAAATTTATCCATTTCTAAAGTTTCAACATGTCCCTTAAATAAATAGTCATGAAATTCTTGAACAAGACTGTAAGTAAGATCATGCGTGCATGTAATAATGAGTAAGAGAGAGATAGAGAGAGAGAGCGCGCGCGTGAGAGAAGGGAATGAAAAAGAAACCACAAGGTATTCGCCTCCTAATATGTAGTGCTTTATCCATAGTTCTAACATTTTCCTAAAATAACCATGAAAGTCTTAAATATGGATTCCCCAGCCCTCTAAGACCATTAACCCTCCTTCCCCTATTTCCATTATGCGCGCTGCGTAATTGATTGAGCGGACGTTGACGCCAGCATCATGAATCGTCATAGCGATGAGCGAGTCTGAGACCGGTTCTTGTCTGGTGCTGGTGGTAGCGGTGATGATGATAAAGCAGCAAGCATATCACATGTGCTATCAATTACACAACACATCTTCGTCATCACCTTCTAATCATTTCTCCACATCTCACCATCAGATGCATCATCTTTTCTCAGGAAATTGAAGGTCCAAGTCAGCCCAATATTTGAGAAGTATTTGGAAAAGAAATAGTGTTATCTTCTTGCGATCTGTATGTATGTATCTTCGCACTTTTGATGACTTTCCTTGATCATCACTTCTCCAGAAATTTAAGGTCCAAGTCAGCCCAATATTTGAGATGTACTTGTAAACTGTCAGGAGAAGAAATGCTGTCTTCTTTTGTTCTGTATTTTTGCACTTTTGATGACTTTCCTTGATCATCACTTCTCAAGAAATTCAAGGTCCAAGTCAGCCCAATATTTGGGATGTACTTGTAAACTGTCAGGAAAAGAAATGCTGTCTTCTTTAGTTCTGTATTTTTGCACTTTTGATGACTTTCCTTGATCATCACTTCTCAAGAAATTTAAGGTCCAAGTCATCCAAATATTTTGGATGTGTTTGTAAAACTGTCAGGAAAAGAACTTGTGAGCTTACAATATCTGACTCTGCTATCTTCTTTAGATCTGTATCTAAGTACTATGGATTATGTTCCAGGATTTTATTAATTTTTATTTGCATCTAGATTAGTCACTGAGTAAAGAATTATCAAAATGTGACTTCCGTGAATCCTTGACAGAGTTTAGTGTGAAAAAATATGAATAGTTATTAATTTATTATCACTGACAAAATATTTTCTACTTGCTGTCGGACTAAGAAAAATTTCGGTTTTTTTTATACCAGAAACCATTTGTCCTGAGCCTGGGATACATTATATTTATTATGGTATATAGCTTATTGCTAAATTCTGTTGAAATAAAATGAAAATGTCTTCAAGGAGTGATACAAAATCTTTTACTACATGTGTGAAAAAAGAGAAAAACTTAGAAAAAAATGACTGAATGTTTTCTGCAAAATAGAACGTGAAATGTGATCATACTGTATCCATCTGGCCATATATTTCGCGAATGGCGAGTAGGTCTCGAATTTAACAACATGCTAAAATATTGCCGACATAAGCAGTCAGCTGAATTTGTTGTCTCCTGGTCAGAAATTCACCACTTCGCTTTGCAAAAGTACATCATCATTGCTGTTTCGAGATTTGAGAATTTCCCGATCGCTGATTCAACCACTCGCGAAATAGTCTGGTTAGTCCTAATCGTGAAAATTTATGGCAAATACAGTATTTTAGACCAAGATTATTCATACTCGTGAGCACATTGTAGAGGTATGAAGAAAGACGGTGAGTATGCACAGTTTGATCTTTGCCTGATATCTTATTCCAAACCTCCCTGCGATCTATACCCATGGGACGTCCTTCGAAAATTATGACCGATGAGTCGTTCTTTGTTTCTTGGTTTTGCTACATTCATGGAATCGGTTGAAGCAGTGTGCATAAATTTTCATACATTTACACAAATGAAAGAAAAATCTTTTGTAAGATTGGAGGGCTTGATCATTTGCTACTTTGTATATATGTGGACGATGTCACTCAAATATTGAGAAATTCAATTTCAACATCTCTCTTGGAAGTATGATTGTGTGATAAGAAATACATGTGTACAAAATAATTAAAACACAATTTTTTAGGAATACTTGATAAGCAAAGTTCCTTTTGATGACTTGCAAGATTGTCCGAGACTAGTCCCCCCCCCCCCAACAAAAAAGCATTTAGCAAAACTAATATATTGTCTGTTGAGGGGCAGAAGGGCGTTAACTCTGATTTAAAGTACATGAGTCAACGCCCTTCTGGCTCCAAACAGACAATTTGTAAGATGGATTCAATCCATACACATGCTACATGTATCATATGAACCAGGTGATTTAAATAGTTCATTACTAGACTTCTTGAAAGAAATATGAATGTCTTTTGAATACTTACATGTACATTGTAGTAAATTATCTATTGATTGGCATAGATATATATTGTACATTTATTACTCTACATAATTAATATTGTTGAGATACATGTATGAATATTTCCTGTATTGCCCAACTGTGTACTTCTAGATTGACTGGCATAGATGAGAATATATTTTGTAGTATTATTGCTGTAAATTATTAATAATAATAATATGAATATTTCCTATATTGTCCAACTGTCTACTTCCACTAACAGCAAATGATGTAGAAACAGTACAATTGCCTCTCTCAAAAGAACCGATGCACTCAGAGAACTCCAACAAAGCTTGACAATTCTGAGTCAAGCAATAATTCTTGATTGGCTTGTTTATCCCTTGAAAGATGAATCTCTTTTACGAGATGGAATTGATTCCGTCCCCTTCTAAGAAAGATGCCGTCAGAACCAATTGGGAATGACCCATTCTGGGAGTGAGTCATAATCTAATTCCTATGCTTCAAATCATTTCAAATATAATCATGTCAAGGGCATGAACAGTTAGGGACGTCCGCCTTTTTTGCAAAATAAGTTGTAAGGGGGCATGATTGTAAATAGGTTATTTGATTTTCATTTGATTTTGTAACTTATTTTCTAATTACATTGTACTTTTTTTTCGTGTGTTTTTACAGCATACTTATATTCAGTGAGTGTTATATCATTTAAGGCTTGTTCACGTATGCTGCACTACGCCGCTACAAAAAAAAGAAACGCAGCGGTTTTCGGTGTATTAACCCGTTGACTACTGAATTCTTTAACTCCAATAGGCTTAATACAGGAGCCACCCAGTTCCCATAGTCTATGGGTTAAATGGATGGCAAGTGGGGACGCATGACGCAACAAAGATCCTACGTGTACTCACTTACCTGTGTGCTATAAGATACAGAAATGTGAAGCGCAGTATGGTTAAAAACCCTCACAGTTTCTTGAGGCGGTTTAACCCGGCATATTTGAACGAGCCTTTAGTCTGACATATACTTTTCCTCAAGCTTTGTAGCATTCGGATGATTTGGATCATGGTGTGCAGTGGGATTTAGACTTAAAGGCTATGGTTAGTTTGCCTACATCTGTTTAACCCATTTTCATAAAAAATGAAGGATTTAATCTTTGTTCCGTCAGTACCACCCATCTAAATGGAATTCCCAATAGCAATGTTACATAATCAAATTAAAGGTTTAGCCAAGTTCACTTCCTCTGCCCTCATTGGTCAAACCACGTCCAAAGAATCCACATCCTCTTCTAGAGGGACGATCTTGGGACCCACGGTTCCCGCAGGACTGACGTAATTACCCAGAAACATAAATAGCTGTATCTTCTACTCCATACTTCAGAATGTTAACCACAAGTGGGTAAAAGTTAATTAATTGATGTAATAGCACTGTGGGATCTTGCCAAATCATGGCAGGTTCAGGTCCTGGTAAGGGTTGAACTGTGCCATATTTATTATTGGACAGCTCATTGACAGTTTACCAGGTTCCTGCAAATATTGGCTTGCAATATCTTGATGCCCTTTGTAATATCTGTTATTATTGTGAGGCACTTTTTGATCTGTCATGTAGTCTCTGAATTGAAATGGGGAAAAAATTGTCTTTATTCAGATTTGTCCATTCATCCATTGATTCTTTAATATGAGGTTTTAACAGGTATTTAAAAAAATTCTGTAGAAAGTATATCCTAAACCTTGCTTTTTTGTCTTAGGTATTCAACCTCTAAGTACTTTCAAATACAAAACTTTTTGATACTCATTCTGGATTTGTACATTATGCACTTCAGATGTATGTTACTGCAGTAACATTATGTTTAAAGTTTCCATATCCTCTGTTTTCAACTGTGTGAATTTTTTTTTTCTTAATGGGATCTGTCATTTATGATGATTTCAGGTTTGCTTGTTCTACATCCATCACTTATTGCATGATGTACTCAGTTATGTGCTTCAAACGTACATTATTTTTTTAGTTTTATGTTTAAAGTCTCCATATCCATGAATGAGATCTGTCATTCATGATGATTTCAGGTTTCACAATGTTCCTGTGTTTTTCCTGAATGAGATGTGTCATTTATGATGATTTCATGTTTGGTTGTTTTATGTCCATCACTCCTAATAACATTTGTCTCATCTTCTTGCCTCATCACCTGTTACACTAGTCTTCCTTCAAGGCCATCACCTGTATTCTTCCCTCCTTAAACTATTCCGGATTTAGACCCATTCACACTTATTAAAAAATAGCACACTGAACTGGATCACCTGTTAGAACAGCAATTCGTAGACTTCCAGGAGCTCTCTCACAGCTAGTGTTAAACTGGGAATCTCATTTCATCAGTAAGAACTAAGAATGAACTTTGAAGAGAAGGAAAGTATCCACTGAATGGTTCTCTTGACTCATTAGTAAGAAAGGAGCAGTGCCACCTACCTAATATAATAATTGTTTTTATAAGTACCATTAAACTATTTTTTTTGCAGGGGGGAGGCAGTGACCATGACATCCACTTAAAGTGTTTTGGGATATTAGTAAGGTACCTAATACAAATAAACACATAATTGGTGATAGCTGTATTTCCATAATGAGTGATAGCTGTATTTCCATAATGAGTGACAATGCCCTCAGAAAACAAACCATTTGTTAACAAACTAGGCAAATTCGTCTTTTTTTATCAGTAAATAATAAATCTTTGATTGAATATTTTCATGTTTACATTTTCTCCCTCAGCTGTTTAGGATCTACATGTGGATAGTACATGTGCATTTCAGCTTCTTCCATTTTTGTACAAGAATACCTGTAGTTTAGTGGTTTGGCCAGTCTATGATTATAGGTAATTACAGTCTTCATTGTTGGTTAGGTTGGACCAGGCCTTATGAGTGAATGTGAATAGGGTCTAAGACGCATGCACCTGCCTGGCTCCAAATACCACTCATAGGTCAGTTGAGACAACCACAGGTTCTTTCTATAATTAATACAGATTAAACTCATCAAAAGGAACAATAGATGACAAAGGTCGCAACTGTAGGCCAGCACCGAGGCCCAAAGTTCTGTACAATTACACCTGATGTCCAAATCCTCTGTTTGAATCTGTCTCTTTGGTGCCGCAATGGTGATGGGGAAGTTATTTAGACAGACACAATTTCTATTTCTGTCAGGTTTTTGGTAATTCTTTGCACCTTTTGAGGCCTGTTGCCAGATTTATATAGCCACAAGCTGTTGCTCTAATTGATCTGATTGATATAAAGACAGGTTGGACCTTTCTTTCCACTTGTCATCTAAATGATTTTTTTTTCTTCACCAATCACTTGAATGGCTTTGCTTTGTCATGCAATGTATGGGTACATGTAGTAGATATCACATTATGTCCTTACTTCATCCATGTACAATAAATAGATCAAGTGAGGATTCTTCAAGGTATTCTGAATGGTTGATCAGGAAATTTAAATAAGTGTGTGTGTATGGAGTGCAATTCACAGCCATCAAATTGACAACAAAGTTACAATATCTTATTGAAAATACCAGTTTAACTCCTGACAGTGTCAAACAACATTTGATTGTTTCACTTGAAGAAAATGTATGGACAAGTTTCATAATTTGATGTGAAACTTTTGAACTTCTTGAATTATTGATGAGCTTTTATGAAATACAAGTAGCTAGGGGATTGAGTGAGAGGTCAGGAGGGAGCAAAACGGACATCTTCTGCTGTTCACCTTCACCTTGTTTTTGTTGACTCTCTGTAGAGATGTATTGAGTCATTAGCAAGAGAGGTTTATTCATAGTTTCCTGTCATCTTTTCTCTTTCCATCCAGGGCCAGGTTAGATCCCTAACCACGGAGCAGCTGACAGCAGGTGCTGCCTTGTCAACCTTTAACAGTTCAGCTGAAAAGAGCCTCCGTGACCAGCCGTGAAAATCCTCATTTCGTAATCGTGTCTAGCGAGGATATCGTCGGCGGATCAGCGCAGGGTGCAAGTCATGCCCAAGCTCGTCTGAGAGGAAGAGGAATTTATTTGGATCAAAGCAATGATGTGTGCTGAATTTTGATTTGGAAATATTTTGGAGAGAGTTGCTTACAAGTGTGATTGAAAGACAACCATGCATCGAATGAACGGATCCCCCAAAATGGGGACGAAGGTCCAGTGCCCCGGGAGTCCGAAGCTGGGTAGGGAGCGGAGCAGGACTCCACCTAATCCAATGAAGGGACAACCGATGAGTAGCCCCAAGCTGGGACGATCGACCAAGGCGCATAGTTTGGGGAATATACACGCCAACCATGAACTGAGCATCGCAGAGCCTCCACCCCCCTTGCAACATGCATCATCGGGACCCATTCACATTAGTTCGCACATTCATGCACCGCGACCTCATAAAGCGCCGATGGTGATGGACCCCAGTGAGACAATGCCTCATCCGTTAGACATCAAACTGATGTCAGGAGGCCCACCAAAGGCTGGGGATGTGACACATGTAGGTGCTACAAGGATACACAGTCTCGGGTACGGGACAGGGAGTGATAGCAGCAGAAGCGGCACTCCACCTCATTGCTTCGACAATCCTATGGAGGACAAGGAAGAGATGAGGCTAAGAGAGTTGGAAGAGGCAAGAGCCAGAGCGGCTCAGATGGAGAAGACCATGCGATGGTGGTCAGACTGTACAGCAAACTGGAGGGAGAAGTGGGGCAAGGTCCGCGCTGAGCGCAACAAAGCCAGAGAAGAAGTCAGGCAGCTTCGGCTCAAGCTGGAAGCGACCATGAAAGAGGCAATTTCACTGAAGCGAGAGAAACATGGTCTCCTGGTGGACAATGAGCAGTTGCGCCTCAAGATCAAGCAAGGCACTGGTGGAGGAGACATTGAAGGCTCTCCTTTGGACAATGCAAACCACACCAATGACCTACCAGAGAGGGATGTTGGGGTGATACAGCTTCCGCAGGAGTTAGCTCCTCAGCAGGGAGTGGACTTTGTGTCGCAGATCATGCAGTCACAGGGTGGGCCATCACAGGAGGTGACCCTCTGTGACACCATGAGCCAGACTGATCTTCCAATCTGTAGACCCATGGAGATCCAGACTTCTCCTGGATGGGGTGCCGACGATACGGCAAGCACCATCCTAGGCAACGGCTCCTTCATCCTGGGCAGCGGTCTCCATGATTTAACCCTGGAGAGCAGGAGAGGGAGCCAGAGCTCTTCATCTCATGGCTCCCGGGACAGCCCAAGCAGGAGGAGTAAGACGAAAGAGATGCCGTCTCCATCAGAAGAGAAGGCTGAACAGAGGGCTTTCATGCTACAGATGAAACTGGATGAAGCTTCCAAGACTGTCCAAGTTGAGAGGCAGTAAGTAAAAAGCTCTGATATCTGTATGATTGGTCAAAAGTAAATTGCGCACAAATTTTTCTATTCTGTATATACCTTAGCAGTCAAACTATATCTTTGGAAACATTTTTAATCACATCCTTTGATATATGTTGAAAATGACTCATGAAATCCAAGATTTCATATGCTGCCACCAAGAAGGGATATCTCTGAAGTACATTGCAGGCCTTATAGATGTTCTGAGAGGAAAATAACTTGAAGATTGTATCTAGATTTGTTAAAGTACTCGCATAAACATTCAAACAGTCCTTCTTTGTGTATTGTAACAGTTGTCCATGTACTAGCCAACATGTGTATATCATAGATTGATCACTATTCGTGTAAAGTAATGAAATTATTGTTCAAATTTGCTTTAAATAATATGTAAGTTCTTTTGATACTTTAGAAATTAGATGCCATTTTTATTGTCATATATTGTCATACATTGTCATATATACCTGTTATTATCGCCATCATGACAGTCGTCATTATCAACATTTTTGTCATCGTCTTCGTCATCACCAACATCATTATCATCATCATCATTGCCATCATCATGATCATTACAGACTCACTTGTTATTATAATCAAAATTATTTTTATCATCACCATTATTACCACAATATTACCATCAAGATCACCATGATGGAAACTTTTTTTCTTCAAAATTCTTTTGAATATTTTTTCTTTCATCAGAGAGAAGGACACACTTCATCAGACGATCAACAAGTTAGAGCAGGAAGTTTCATCTCTCAAGATCAGAACAGCAGACCTTCAAGAAACAAAGGATGCTGCAATCAGAGAGGTTAATACACATATGGGACATATTATGGGAAATAGGGAAACTGATGTGGGTTGTATAAATGAGATTCTCGAAATGGATACTGAAGCATTTTATTGTGAATATTATAAGCAGTGTGTTGGCAATGCCTGAAAACATGTGGGAGTCAAGTTGTGAGTTATTTTTTGTTGCAGGATGTAACACAAATTGTTGAATAGATTAAGGAAAATCATAAATTTCCCATACAAATTATCTTATTTTTTTTGGCTTAATTTTAGGACACATAATCGAAGAACATGAAATAAGATACATTATAATTTACTCTGAGAATGAAACACTGAAAGAAAAATATCAAAGTTGCCAATTTGAAGTGGAAAAGCTGATTCACCTATCCCTTTGGTAAACCCTTTTCCTGGATTGGGTTAATAATAGTTAACGGATTTCATGAAAACAAGCAAAAAGACATACTGCATGTGGATATGATAGCAACATAGGAAACCAATATGCCCCTAAAAATAGTTCTCATGACTCCTATGTGCTCCCAGGTAAATAGGATCCCTTCTGAAAGGATACTGTTTAATTCTTAGGATAATGAGACGCCTGGATACTATTTCTGGTCGTGCCTCTGTATAGGGTTTCATGACGATTCTCCAAGGACTTTGACGCGACCGTCATTTGCTTTTGTTTACACTGACATAGCCTGATGACAGGATGTGCAACGCGATATGCAAGCATTTGCCAGTGCTCGTGGTCTTCATAAATTGTCGATCCTCCATTTTCATTAGCCACTTGTGCTTTTTAGAAAGAACATGGAGGTTTGTGATGAGACGATGGCAGGTGGGAGAAAAGAAGAGGCGTCATGTTCTCAAGTTACCGCGATTACTCATCCTTGCCGCACATACATGAATGTGCTGCAGACTGTAATATGACTCAAAGGTTATTGCCATGTCTTGCAGGCATCCAGAACTAAGATTTAGGATGGTTTTTAGGAGAAAAATAACATTTTAACAAGATAATGTCCCTGTCTTATCAACCAACATAGTATGAAGGAAGAGAGTTAATCACTCAAAGTGATCAAAATGTTTGGGAGTATTTATTTGCATGGTAGAATTCATTGAAGCTGTAGCATCACATGAATATTAAATCTAATGTACCGTTCTTAATAATTAGAGTAGAATGAATATGATTTTTGTTGTGCAAAATATTGATTTGTGTTAATGTTATAAGATGGGATCATTAAGATACCGTAATTAGCAGAATGAGTTTCTTCTCAAGTTTGACATTTCTGTGAATACATGTGTATCTTTATTATTGGTACAGTGTAAGATACAGTGATGGTAAGGCTAACTCCCTCGTGTAAGTGTGCATGCCTTTAACGTTCATCTTGAGTCATTCAGGTGAATGAATTTGTTTGTATTATTGCTGTCAGTGCTCATGGCTACTGTTTATTCATGTAGAAAAGGAGAGTTCAATCCAAACTAGACATGACCATGCCACGTTGGGCTTGTTTCAGTTTCGTTCTGTGACATGAAACAGGTACAACATCTTGAAGACATCCGATTCTGTCAAGAAGATTTAAAGGCTCAGACAATCGAGCACTCATAGGGAGATTGAATTTATTTTGTTGGTTCAAACAATTCATCTATTGCATGATAAACAGTTACAGCCATGCAATGGTAGTTTCCTTGTGCATTGGGTCATAATTGACAGACACCTGATTTGGTTAATTCATCAATTTATGTTTCCACATTGTAAATTACAGGGCCCCGTTTCATAAAACAGTAACAACTGCAACATTTCTTTGAAATTTGCTCTCAGCTGATCAGATGCGAGGATTTCAGTAGCTTATAACCGTTATTGCAGTTTCTTATTGATAACAAGTTTTATGAAACAGGGCCCAGGTCTCCCAGGCAGTGAAACTCCCAGGCTGTAAAATTCTGGCCCACCAAATGTTGAGGTTAAGGGAAGTTGCTGCAATGGTAGGTGAAGGGCACAATGCATTACATAAGACCTGTCAGTCATAAAAGTGAACTCCACTCTCGGTGATTATCAAAACCTGTGGGGTAAACACCCGAAAGGTGTCAAATTCCCCATGAGAACCCACTACTATGTTGCTTTAAGGATCGCTTTAAAAATAAGTATCAGCAGGAATAAATCATACGTCCTGTCCTCGGATATTTCTAAGCAAGGGGAAGCTACATGTATGATTATGAATCAGTTTTCATTCTCTTTGACTTTTGACAGGTGCAACTGTTGAAGACATCCCACCAGCAGGAGTTAGGAAGAATCATCAATGACCTTGAAGATGAGGCTAGCTCTAGGAATCACATGGATAAGAGGCTTGGTGCACTCCGGAAAGAGGTATAGTACTTAAGCACACTGCAAGTTTTGTGTTTAAACCTCAATAACTGTAAAGGTTTATATTTTATTTATTTATTTTTATTTTTTTTTTTGGGGGGGGGGTTAGTTGCTTAGCCTCACCAATGCCGGGGATCATTTTTATAAGTGAATCAACCAAAGTGAGCCAGGAACACCATAGGATAGGATTATTTGTCTCTGGAAAAAAATATAAAGATAGCACAGCAATTGCATGAAAAAACTTGACAAAGGGTAGTCAGGGGTAATGAATCTCAAGTGTGTACATCTTCTAATATCTGATTGAGCTGTCAAAGGGCCATTAACTCTATGAAAATCAACATAAATTACATTGTTACGTGCTTCTGGACATCAGTAAACGATAGGACAATGACAGAAAAGAGGAAAACAGTGAGGCAGTGGTTTCAGAAGAAAGTTCAGCTACATGTACTTGTGTAAGTAAGTACTCTATAAATGCTGCAAAAGTGCAACTTTCCTATGGGCTGTACTGGAGTGAAATTTCAAGAAATGTCTTGATAAGGGAACTAGGAGCATAATTCCAAGATTGATACTTTTCTATTAAAAGCCCGGGTGATATTGTATTACCAGATGCATCATTGTGTGATGGTTATGAGTGCTATACAAAAAGCCATCATGACACTCTCTCCACATGGCTGCATTGCCATACCCTACGAGCTAAACCAAACTGACGTTCTCCGTTTTTATCCTCCTTCCCTAGCTTGAGAGGCTCCAGGCAGAGAACGCAGCGGAATGGGGGAAGAGGGAGCACCTGGAGACAGACAAAAAGCCATCATGACCCTATTTCCACATGGCTGTTTTGCCATACCCTACGAGCTAAACCAAACTGACATTCTCCGTTTTTTATTCTCCTTCTATAGCTCGAGAGGCTCCAGGCAGAGAACGCAGCAGAATGGGGGAAGAGGGAGCGCCTGGAGACAGACAAAAAGCCATCATGACCCTCTTTCCACATGGCTGTTTTGCCATACCCTACGAGCTAAACCAAACTGACATTCTCCGTTTTTTATTCTCCTTCTATAGCTTGAGAGGCTCCAGGCAGAGAACGCAGCAGAATGGGGGAAGAGGGAGCGCCTGGAGACAGAGAAGCTGAACCTGGAGCGGGAAAACAAGAAGCAGAGGTCGGAGATTGAGGATCTGAGGGAGACCATCTCCATCAGGAGCAAGCAGACCACTCTGGAGATGGAGAACACGATTAAGAACACACAGGAGGATCTCAAGGCTAAGACTTTGGTAAGGGAGCCAGAATCCACGTTCAGATGGAGAATATGCTTCTGTTAGCTTGGAAGGGTATCACTACTTGGTGATCTGACATACGCTCTTGGCTTTAATTTGTCAAAGGTGTAAGGTTAGGGTTAGGGTCGAGTTAGGTTTGAAGGGAAAGTCCATCCCGATATTAAGTTGGTTTTAAATGAAGCAGACAAATTAAGAAAACAGATCAATGAAAGTTTGAGGAAAAGCCGAAGAAATAAGAAAGTTATGCATTTTTGAAGTTGTAATCAATCAAACACAAATCGGCACCTCCATGATGTATCTTGCAAGCTCCTCTCCCATTTGCTCTGTACACAAAAATTCATAAATTTCCATTTTCTTTGTTATTGATGAGGGAATAGATTTGTATCATACAGGTTTTATATATTAAAAAGCATAAGCGAAATGATTATATCTAGGGTGCATGTATGATAAAATATTTTCTTTGGAGAAAATGGAAATTTGTGATTTTATTCAGTACAGGGCAAATGGGAGAGGAGCTCGCAAGATATGTCACGGAGTTGCCAATTTGTGTTTGATTGATTACAACTTCAAAAATTCTGAACTTTCTTATTTCTTATCAGATTTTGCTCAAACTTTCATTGATCTGTTCCTTTAGTTTTCTGCTTCATTTAAAAGCAACTTAATATCAGGGTGGACTATCCCTTTAAGTATAGTGTTGGTTCAACAGATGAAGTTAGGAACTATGTTAGTGTAGGAAGTGGACCGCGGAGCAATTGATGCAGGAGCGTGTGTTGTACCCCACCCCCTTACACACTGCATACTCCTGCTACGTCCAAGTTCTGGAAGAAATTGCATACATAGCTACATGCTTGTGCAAAAAAGCTGAATTGCTAAATCGTGCTGATTGAGGTTCAGAATAATCACTTGAATAGTCAAATTTAAATTTTGAGTTATCGTAGACCTTCCAGCTGGAGAAAAAAAAATGCCAAATCAGTTGGAGGCTGAGAACAGTTATTTAGCTGATTGCAGTGCTCCAAGTTTGAACTCAATCAATGGTAATTCTTTCATTAGGAAAGTTAGGTGATACTGCGTTACTCCGATTTTTAAATGTTTCAGTCAGAAGCATACATAGCAAATTTAATTTTTATAGTCTAGATAAGTAAATAAAATAGATTTTAGGATATTATGATGCAATGTTGTCCAAAGAGGGATGGTTTATTCTACCCAAGAGAAATATATAAAAGAGTTGTACAAACTTTTAATAACTATATATCCACTTTCATTTCCATTTAAAACTATATATATTATGTCATATAGTAAAAGAAAGTACCCATTTTATTCATTAGACCTATTCTTCAGGGAGCCTCTCAGGAGGAGGGAAAGGAAATTCAATCAATCCTAAACACAAACCCGTGCTAATTTGATTGTCTTAACTCTTAACCTTGAGCTAGAGTAAGCAGCTGCGTTGCCAAGTTAATAATAACTAGGAAATAATGGAGATTACACCTTAATAACCACCCACATGGTTATAGCACACAATCAGCTGTTGTTGATTGCCAGTCATTTGATCTCTATGATCAGAGTATGTTACAAGATGTATTTTCACACCCTTTTAGAGGCAGATTTATGTCTTTTTTTTTTGGGGGGGGGGGGGGGGGGTAAAATTAAGCACACCCACCCAGAGGCAGATTTATATGTAGTTTTCTTTTTTTCTTCTTCTTCTCCTTCTCTTTTTTTTTTTGGGGGGGGGGGGGGAGGACCAATTACATCCACCACACAAGATGCATATAGTTTTTTTTTGTGGGGGGGAATTTAGGACAAATTACCAGTTAATTTGCAATAATGAAAGGATTCCCTTGAAAATTTATTCACCCTATATGGGTTAATAATCTCCATATTCAATCTAAGTTGGTGTGTTAATGTCTCTGGCTACTAAGGCATTCATCCTCAAATAACCTTGCTTTTCAATTAGACTTTAAACCTGGAGATGCCCTGGTTGGTTAACCATTAGAATGTACTTTCACAATGTATTCTAGACTTAGTACACTTGCACCCAACAATTTAAATCTGAGTGTCCTCCAAGAACTGTTGCCTAGGCAATGTCTAAAATTTAATGTTTACATTAGTTATCATTTAAGGTATTTTACCAGAAAAACTGTAAAGAAATATATTTAGGAAGAAGAAATATCCTGCTTCACACTGCTTTCAATGAATTATTGAAAATGTAGCCTTCATTTTAAAGATTAGTATTCAAACTCTTCCTGTTTATATTTACCAAATATTGAAGTGACAAGTTGCATTTCTCTACTTTTCACATGGATAGCATTATAAATTTTCTAGGCTCACGGTTAGACACTCCCATGTTAACCAGAGCGTCTACATGAAGTGGGGCGTGGTTTTGTTGTAACATGAATGCTCCCATGTGAGGAAGTCTCGAAAACAGAAAACTGACCAAATTAATTGTCCACAGGTGTAGACCTTTGGATAGCATAAATGTATTTGGGTGTTTCCCCTCTCCGATGAGATTAGTTTTGAAAGAGTACAGACTGCTGTGTCATGATATATTAAGAAAGGTCACCTGACTCTTAGAAACATGGCAACATACAACGCTCTACTACATTAAATTCAAATGTCGTATAGTCAAGAGGTTTAATATTTCTGTGAGAATGACGTGGAAAATGCAGAAAGGTCTCGAGTGAGTTCACACGAACATTCATGTCATTGCCTCCTCTTGTCACGAGCAGCTGCTAAACATTTAATTGGTAACACTCATGTTTCTTAATCAGTGGTAACAGACCATGTGTTCATAGGTCTTTATACATCAATCATACATTATAATGTACAGTTTGGGTGGCCTGGATCTAAAATCTCGGAGAGTTTTGACAGATTTTGTTAAAGAATTTTCCTTTTCCTGTCGATGTTACTAACGTACATGAAGGTTTATAGTTCACACCGTTCTTTTGAAAGGAAATGCTTTGGAGAAGACCGGATCATGCAGATAGAAATGCGTAGTAAAATCAGAGCCCTTTTAGCGCTAAGAACATAACTGTTACTGTATCTAGTGGAGTATCCAGAATTTAAGACGGGGGGGAGACCTAGGGAGTAGGGGTTCAGAAGGCCCTCCTTGCACCCCTCCCCCCTGTCAACTGGAAGTGTTTGTTCCTACGCATAACCACTACTGACAAATGTTTGTAAAAGAAAATTAAAAATTATCTTTATTACTACTTTCACTGTACTACAGTCAGACCGCAGGTCGTATGCAAATGAGCAAAAAGGGCTGATTTTATTTCCAGTGCCTGTAATGGCACATTCTCCTTGTAGCCAGTGGGCTGTTTTGCATGGTCATATTCAAAGTTAATTAAATCAAGAAATATTAATGCTATGCTCATCAAATTTTCTGGAAAGATAAATGGATAGTTTATCAATGCAGACATACCCTGTTTAAGTTATAATTCAAAGAATAAGTAGTTGAAAATATGTGATAAAAGAGTGACACAAAATACTTTTCTTTATAAGATTTCAAGTCAATAAAAGACATATAAAAAGTATATGAGCCACTATTAAAACGCATATGTATGGAAGCTTTGAAGTTTCATCTTTTACATTATCATATTCAAAACATCCATACATTTATGACAGAGTCAGGATCCAGCAATATTCAACCCAAGTACATAATTTATCCTTGAAATTGTCAAGACCATAGAATCCAAGCACTGTGATTGGCTGGCAAGGCCACCCTGCAAAATTATGGCGCGATATTTGGCAAAAGCGCTAAATTCACGCTTGTTGCCATGGTTCAGACCATGGTTTATGTAGATTAATTTACATAAACCATGGTTCTGAACCATGGCAACATGCGTGAATTAAGCGCTTTTGCCAACCACGCGCGACCGGCGCGCGTTCATTATTGGACCTTTTCAAGTGTATGCGCTAAATCAAGCGTATTTATACCACGAAATCTGCTTAAAACCAAAAACCACCTTTGTGAATTCCGGCCAATGTGTACTTTGGTTACATTTTGCTGGATCCTGACCCTGTCATTAAGTGTACATAAATATTATTTCAATATTTGTAAAGCACAGATATTGCCCTTTACACTCATGTCAAATTCAGCCTGGCTCATGATAAAACTATGTGAGTTTTTTACAGGTTTACTTTTCATTTCATTTCCATTTTTGGTCATGAAATAACATTATTTTTCACCAATTTTGTCACATTTTTCATAGACAAATAGAGTATGTCATGAATCTCTAATTCCTCCTCTTTTATTTGATGTATAAATCATGAGAATCAGTAAATGTTAACCACTCCATTCAATCATTTGGAAATCAGATGTTCCAGGGGATTCCTGCTCATTATGTATTCAGAGACTGACCCAGTCAAGCAAAACTGGAAATAAAATAGAGCACTTTTGGGGGACCTGCGGTTTGACTGACTACCCTGTACATTGACATCAGTCAATAAGTCAGTTCGTAATTACAATTGCGCATGTGCACATAAAGGTCATTTGTACAGAGTACAATTGACCTTTATACGCTGTCATTTTGTACGCACCACGACGCGCGCACCAGTATGATTTTACATGTTAAACAAGTAGCGCGTCCACCAAAACAAATGCCCGTGCACGTAAAAATTGAAGTCATTTCAGGGTCATTTGTGCCATGAAATAATTACGAACTGGCTTGTTGACTGAGAATGTAAGCCACATAGTATACTCTTTGTCAGAAAAGACTATCCTTTAAGAAAACTGTCATATATTTGTGTGGGTTTTGTTTTGTTTTGTTTGTAGGAACTGACAGAGCTGAAGCATAACCATAACAAGATGAAGAAGCAATTAGCAGACAAGCTTGCTGAGCTAGACCATACCACCACCAAGTGTGAACAACACGAAGAAGACGTCAAGAAACTGAGGATCAGGGTGGATGAACTCAAGAGAGATCTAGCCAGGAGAGAGGATGAGGTGAGACATTGAAAAGCAGGAGAAACTGTAAAATATAATCACAAAGATCTCAGAGATGCAAGTAATTATCATGTGGTTGTCTGGTTGAATAGTTGTCCCAAGTTCGTGGTTGTATGGGGAGGGATGGATCAGGGTAGATGAACTCAAGAGAGATCTAGCTAAGAGAGAGAATGAAGCGAGACAGTTACAGCTGCTGAATCTGTAAAGTTCACCTGGTATCAGGAAGATATCTGAGATTTAGGTTTGATCGTGCTATCTGGGAATGGTTGCCAAAAGTCCAGGACAAGAACCCCATGTATGTACAACTCTTCCCCCTCCCCTTTTCAGAAAACTACCACTTTGAAACTACCGTTTAGACAGTCATATATGCAAATACCAATTGACACCTGTAAGAAAAGAAAGAATAGTTGAAAATGATTCCAGAAAGATTAGGGGTAGTTGTAAAAGCTTCAATTTCAATGGATGTAGAATTTTCCCAAGTGGATATTTTTCTGCTGCAGGGATATTTTTTACTTACTATAAATGGCTAATTTATCTGTCAGGTAGTTGTAGGGTAGTTGTCCAGGAGGTAGTACTCCAAATACGAAATGCAAAGTTGTGCTGATGTGTTTAGTATTCTTTGCACTGAGAAATAAATACTGAAGAAACTGAATGGATTTATAAAAGATCCTTGATGTTTTCATGGAGTTTTAGAAGCTATGATACTTCAACTTACAAGAAAGAGAAGCTCTCTTTCCAGCATTGTAAAATTAAGGTATTTTAGATAGGATAAATCTGTCTTTTCCCAGAAGCAGCTCAAAAACAAAATGCTTCAAGGAAAGATCTTAGCATAAAATTGAATAGAGTAGAACCAATACAAACACAGTTCACCATGTCAGTGATTATTATATTCCTACTAAGGATACTATGGTTTGGAGATCTAATTTCAAATACTAAAAACACAGATCAAGTCTTTTAATGGGTGCAGCTGAAACATGTCTCATGACCTTTTCAAGGTTTGCTGTTCTATTTCATGTACTCTATGAAATAACTGCAAAGGAGAATTTGGTTTGTTGATAGTAAAAGAGAAGATGAACTTCTGTCTCTAAAACAAAGTGAAAATGCAGACTAATCTAATGACTCATTCTACTTGTTTGTTTTGTCTGACTTTTATCCATCCTATTTTCTCTTATCCTTTTTGTCTCTTTCTATTCAATATATTTTCTGTGTGCTACACCTACATCTCCATTTGATTTTTTTTTAAATACCTCTTTCTGCTTACTGGTACTTCATTCTTTGTATCCTATCTCTCTTTCATTTTTTTTTTGGGGGGGGTGTTTTTTTTTTGTTACATATGTCTTCTCTGTATCCCATCCATTCATGTTATACTTCATGTCTCTTTTCATGTGTGTTTATCTATTTATATCTCTATTAGCATTTTTCATTCTCCATTTCTTCCTCTCATATCTTCTATCTTCTATTTGGAGGTGTCGTGGTCTAGTGGATAAATTCACCAGACTATGAAATATATGGTACAGGGTTCAAATCCCTGCCAAGGCACTTATGTCCTTTAGCAAGACATTAATCCACATTTGCAAGTCTTCACCCAGGTGAAGTAAATGGGTACCTGGTGGGAAGAAGTTCCTTGAATGATTGAGCTCCTTATCATGGTAGATTGGCTAAATTCAGGGTAATAATATGATTGCAGGGTCCCCAGGGAGAACAGTATTAATACTGATGAGGTTATGCAAGGTAAATAAGACCATATTATTATTATCATCATAATGAATTATTATTGTTATCATTATAATATTCTCACTATCTCATGATACTCAGGTTGATGAGAGGATAAACTTTGTGAAGAAGCTTCAGAGGAACTTGGACGAGACGTTACAGCAGAATGAGAACCTAACACTTCAAATAGACCACCTACAAAACAGGTTAGATACTAGGTTAAGACAGAGAGTGCTACCATAGTTGCTGTGACACATCTCTGGCGACAGTTGCTCTAGATTGTATTTTGTCAAAGATAAAGGGTTAGGGTTAGGGTTAAGGTGAGGTATAGTGTTTGTTCCACGGTTGAAGCTAAGAACTTGGTTACTGTAGGATATTGATCATGGAGAATGGAGAATTTTTCGAGCAACCCTTAAATATGTAACAAATAGAAGGTGTGATATATTAGAAATCGGCAGATCTTGGTAAAGTTTGTCTGCTACCACTAGAGGGCACCAGTCATGTTTTTAGTTTGCCGTAATTTGATTTTGATACTCCACCATGTACATGTCTGGTTATGAAGCCCATGTGCTTTGTTACTCATTTACCTTTCTTTATACCTCCTTGAGAATATCAGTGTATGCTTTAATTCATGAGATTTTGATGAAACAAAGGATATGCATTGATGCTTCCTTTGCCATAAAGTTTATGAATATGTACATGTTTTACCATTTGATTTGGTTAGACATGCCTCCATTCATAGACACTTATAATTCATAAACCCTTTTGAAATTTAAAAAAGAGAGACAAGCTTTTCCTTGTCTAAAAATGTTAAATACAATATAAAAATCTAGAACATTTAAGTGCCTGAAATGGTGTCTAATGCTTTCGTAGATAAAACATTGAGTGGTTTTATTGTAACATCGTGGCAAACAAGAAATCAACTCTAGGGCACTTTTAATACCCTATTTTTTTGTGCCCATAAAACTTTTGTTTCGATTATATAATAGGCCATGTGCTTCTCACTCAGGATTGGTTAATTCTCTGAAAATATTTTGCCATTGTGTTTTTTGCAATATGATTCTAGTTGTCTTTATGTATTCCGAAAATGATCCACATTAGTTTTTTTCTTTTGTATTTATTCCTATTCAGTTAGAATATGAGTCTAGTTATCTTTATTCATGCCCATAATAATGTTCCACATTTGTTTTTTTCTCTTTTGTATTTGATTCATTGGTTTCCTCTCTTAGACTACGTACTCAGACTTCAAATGTTGGCCTGGCTAAGAAGAGAATGTCAACTCTCAAAATGGCTGGTCCTAGTGATCACGACTCCTGCTCAGACTGATCAGAAAAATGCATCGGATTATAACCTGTGGAACGGTGGTCCGTGTGGCTAAGAAACGTATCTCCACCCTAGAAATGATTGGTACAAGTGCCCATGATTCTTATGCGGACTGATTAGTGACAGGAGCTCAGACCTACTCTGTGTTGCAGAGGTCAACTTTGCTGCGAATTGTATCTCAGTGGTTGAGATGAATGTTAGAAGAGATAATATACTCACGCACAGACTGATCCTCGACACATACATTTGTATCTAACTGTAATCAGTTTTCAGGACACAGTGGGATTCAGATTTGCACTTCATCACAAAATAAATAGTAGCTTTTGATCTAGGAGGGTATCACTTTTATTTTTCCTTGTGTTCAGTAAAGACATCTGATTCTGTTATTAATTATTACATGACTATGTCAACCTCCATTTCCTGTTTCATCAAAAAGTTGTTTGTGGACTCATTAAAAAAGAAAAAGAAAGAGTGGCTAGGAAAAACTTCTTAAACTTTCCTCTACTCTGTGTTTTGATCCATTTGATACCCCTGATATTAACAATTTAAAGGGAAAGAGATAGTTGAAATGTGTCATGATTTATAGTGATATTTACAATTTATTGACACTTGTGTTCAAATATTTTGAAAGAACAATCTTAGTATCCTTCACCAGGCAGATTTACATCTATTCTCTACCAGTGACAAAGTTGTACACCTTGTCTCTTGATATAGTGAGCTGTACAGCAGCTTTATTTAAATATTCATATGTTCCTCTGACTATGACTGAATAATCACATTCTCCACAAACATATCTCCACCAACAATTTCCGTCCTTGTTGACCAAACCTGATTCCAGTTCCACATTCCACTTGCTTCCAACATAGTTCAATTTCTCATTTTTCATTTGTTTTCAGGTTTTTAGGAATATGTTTTTAAGGACTATCTATTGAGATAACGTTTCATCAAATTCATGATGTAATATTATCAGTCTGGATAAGTTCTTCAATATCAGTTTGTGCATATGTACAGGTATTTTGTAACATTAAACTGGAACAAAACAATCTGTCCCGTTGGTTGAATCATGTATCTACTCTGGAATACTATATAAGGCAGATTTTAAAGTTTGAAAGAGAAATATTAACGCTTACTGTGTAAGAGAGACAAATAACCCACAATATTTAACAGTGAGTGCGATTCAAAGTACATTTAATGTACTTGAGTAATTTTTGAAAACTCCAGTAATACTGAGCAGATGGTTTTGCCCATCTTGAATAATATTTGTGAACCCCAGAAAACTGAAAACTGTACCAGGTCAATGGGTTTGGAAGTTTTATTTTCAATCATGAACATCTTGATATCTAAAGGAGTGATGGCTTATAGAACTCAGATCCCCTCTAATAATAGTACAACATTTTTAATTGTGAATACAACGGTCATGAATTCAGTGAATACAATTTTAGATTACAAGCAATGTTACCAAATGCTTTTGAGAAGATTATGTAGCATTTTCAATGAAAGCAGATCAGTGACACATTTCTAGGTATTACATGACCATTATGCATTTCATATTTTATTCATTCTATCACAATCACTCTCATTGTGCTCAAAATGTGAACTATGCATACATTTTTTGTTCTTCTCATATGCATTCTTAATCTTTTCACCTTAAAAAAAAAAAGTATTTATGAATGAATGTCACTTTTCTAAGTGGTAGGGATGCGAGGTAATGAATCTGTGATTCATCAAACAGTGAGAGATAAGTGCCCAGGTAAACCATTAACAAGATTTTCACTTATTAACTAGGTATCTCCTCATTTTAAACCGAGTACTTATAGACATCAATCAATGCTCACTTTGATCCTCAAGAATTTTTAATACATTAGTAAAAAGGTTTCATAAGATGTTTTAAGAGGTATTTTGCCTAGTCTGTAAATATTTACTATTGTACAAATCATGCCAAAACTCTGCCAAAATATTCAATATGTTATCGTAAGATTGTGATGAAGAGAGGTAGTGAAAGACATCATTTTTAAGGCGAACTTTCCAGAACTTTCTATTCAATACCTTAAACATTTCATTGTCTGCTGGGAGCCAGAAGGATGTTAACTTAAAATACTTTGCAGAGAGCTAGCGCATTCATGGGGCCCGTAACACAAAGGTTTGCGATCGATTGCAAAATGGCAATGGACAATCAAGATCATTGTTGCATGCACATGTTCTTCAAAAGGATGACCATTGACCAATCAGCATTGTTGTTTCAAATTTGCAATTGATCGCAAACCTTTGTGTTACTTGCTCCAGGTTCTCAGCAGGCTATATTTACATATTGTATGAAGTGATTTGTCTTTTTTCTCCAAGTTCAATTTTTATACCTGTATATTGTCAAAGATACTGTATTCAGCTTCCCACTGTCGTGAGTGGCGTATAGATTTTATGAACATGTACATAAACATGATAAGGAAATGTAATGAGAATTACAAGTCGTGTTATGGTATGGTGAATGTGTGTATTTATAGCTGTGAAAGGAACAAAGAGACTGATTAAAAGATGAAATAAAGTAGTTTTCTTGACAGAAATATATCACAGCTGATATTTTGTAAAATAGAAACTTCATATCAGATTACCTTGTGTATAGGATTTTACGTTTGGTTAATAGTTGTAAAGTAAAAAACGAGAAAGTCGTCTAGTTTTGTGACAGGTTGTAGATACTTGTACAGTCATAGACATATCTGAGTGTGTCTGTCTGTCTTTTTGTCTGTCTGTTTGTCTGTTTGTTCTGTGGCTGTCACTGTGTTTCTCCCTTGACTGTCCTCTCTACATGTCCTTCCTTTTCGATGCCATCTGCTCTTCTCTGTCATATTATAATATTTTAAAATGTCACTGCATATTTACAGCTCATACTTACATTATTCAGTAGATTTTCATTTTGTCTCTCTCTGTCTTTCGAAGCATTTCATCTCTTTTGATATGCTCTGTATTTTTCATGATTGTATACCATTAATATGTCTATTTATTTATTTAGCCTAACAGCATTTGTGTGTAGATTTTTGGTTCTTTAATCCACCAATGATGAATATTTATTTCTCCTTTATGTTTATGATAGAATATAGGGAAAGAAGTCATTTTACATACATGTAGAATGGGTGGTTGCAGTGCATTAGACTGACATCTAATTGGTCCTGCAGTCTGTTGGTCTGGTCCATATAGTCCAATGGACCAATGGGTTTTAGGATAATTCAACAGTAAGTCCGACAAATAGTCCAAACCCAACCCTAATAGAGCATTAGACTACAATGAGAATGTTATCATTATTATTATTATTATTATCATTATATTTAGTGTTATATCCTTGAAGGTGCTTGATTCACGCAAGAAGTAATGGGTTTAATCCTTGGCTCAGTTCTTACATCCTGAGACAAGGTGTTAATGGGTACCTGGCAATACCTCTGTAATAATAATTGCAGGAACCTCGGGAACAGCAATATTGATACTAATGGGTCTACCCTGGGTAAATAAGAAAATAATTATTGTGTAATTATTCTGCTGGTGTATCACTTCAGATTTTTTCTGGATGCATTCTTCTTGTACAAATTCTCAATTGAAAACCATCCTACCAGTTTCTCGGTATCCATTTTGGGGCGTTTTTTTTTTTTTCACTTAAGTTTGCTAGATGACTATTTCATCCGTATAAATCAGCCATAGTGTGTATTCAGATATGTACCTTGACAACAGTGTATTCTTTTATCCCACCTTGACTATTCTCTTTATGATATAACAGATATGCATCATCTATTCCTTTAAACCATGACAGTGATGTATTGAGAAATATGACAACTTTTGTTGCAATCCCATTGTTCGAAATCTACTTTTAATTTCGAACCTTGATTTATCACTTTATTGAATTCGACCTGGATCCAAGCCGAATGCTGTGCTTTGTCTACTTTGTTTGAAAGAGTATGGTCTCTTGAGTGTGAGAAAGCATTTGTAAGTAAAAGATAAACACTCTAAAGAAAACTTGGGCATGTAACTTAAAACGAGAGGCCTTTTTTGTAATTTTAGAGCAGCAAAACGTGTTTCCTCTTCTTTGGATTGATGAAATTTGGATGTTTATTTTATCAGTGGAGATAGTGGCATGTATTCCTACTTTCTTTAAGTACATTCATTGCAAGTGTATTCTCTCTTTTCCCTCGGTTCTTTTATTCTACAATGAATTCGGTTCTGTGAGCATTATGATCAAGAATAATAAAGGCATTAAAATATAGGAGACATGGAGTGGAACCAAATTTGTGGAAAGATGAAAGATGATTTATGTGTCTGGTATTCCAAAGCCCCGTCTTGTACAGCCTGATATGATAATGGTATCATGTTCTATCGTAATAAATGAGATTGCATAAAATCGAATGTGTGCATCCATATTCATTTGTCTAGCATAACTGATCCTCTTTCTTTGTCTCTGTCTGTCTGTCTGTCTCTCTCTCTCTCTCTCGTAACATGTATTATGTGTTTTGTACTTGTGCTGATTTATAATTTACTGTGCATCTAGGTTGCCTCTCTCTGTCTTCTTTCCCCAACTGTTTTATCCTCCTTCATATCACTCCATTCTGTCTTTTTCCTCTTCCTATCTCCATTTGTCTCTCCCTCTGTGTTCTTTTCTTTTTCCTCCTTGCTATCAGCCCTCTTTGTCATCCTTTCCAACATTTTGCTTTCCCCCCTCTCCCCTCTTTCTCTCCTGTTCCTTCTCCCCTCTTACCTCACTTACCTCCCCCTCTGTCTCTCCATCTCTATATCTCTCTCTCTCTCTCTGTATACCCTTCTCTTTTTCTCTCCTCCATCTCTCCCCCCTCCCCCCTCTCATCCCCCATCCCCCCCACCCCCACCCCCGTCTTTCGCTGTCACTCTCTGTCCTCTGTCGAAAGTTCATGAGCATTGTATGGACATCTTCTGGTACCAATGTGGATTATTCTTTCATCATTTTTATCTTTCTTAAGAATAGGCCCTACCCCTTTTTTCTCACTCGTATGATTTTCCTTTTTAAATCTACAAAATTCATCCAGAAAGTAATCACTAACAATATATATTTGAGAAAAATTTGGAACTTGATGTTGTCTCTCTTCGTTATCTGGCTGTACTGTAATGTGAAGCCTCGATCGCACACGACACAGTAAACCACCTAAAAAAAAAATCAATTTCTAAAAATTAAATATTTAAAACCATCAAAATTTAATGGCATGACTGTAGTGGGCTTCATAATTCTGTAACTTGAAACACATGTACATGTAAGTGAAGATGTTTGGGGGGGGGGCCTTTGTTGCTCGTAGCTTCCTTAATTTTCAGCCCAACTTGCCATTCATTTACATGTAGAATGGTATTTGATTTGGCGTGACAGTTTTTTGAGGTGGTTAACGTCGTGTAAACCCTGCTTCACATAGTCTTCTCCTTGCTTATACTTCCCTATTTTTATATTGCCATGTAAAATCTTTTTCACCAGCCTGTCCAGCATCCAACTCTCAAACATGTTCTTTTCAAATTTGTATGATTACAAAATACAGAAAAAATAAAATATTACCATACATTTTATTTTTCTTTGATATCATGATTTATTTTCATATCCTTTCTGTAATACGTACATCACTTTTCTCTAGCCAATGTTAAAAGGACTGCATACACAAGTAGCGACATCGCACAAAAATTGAAAATCACAGAATAAAAAAGTGCTTGCCGCCTTAAATGTTCAAACGTACATCATCCAACATGACATAAATCAAAATAATAAATAACATAATTTACTGTACAAGATGATTATTGTAAGCAACAAGAAGGAATCAAATTAATCCAGTCTTTAAGGCTCATTGCATGCTAAAGATTCACAAGCACCAGTGAATTAGTAAAATGACAAAACAAAACCAGAATTTAACCCAAGTTCACAACAAAGAGTTTGGAATTTTGAATTTGATCAAACATAAATTATACACAAATATTCATTGATTACATTTTAGGAAAAAAAATTGAAGAAATATAGACTCCAGTTGCTAGGATGAGAATAACCTGTCCGAGGAAGAATTCAAAAATTAGCTTTTATCGTCAATTCCTGATGTACTTTCTGAGTCACTAACTACTCAATATGATAAATCTGATGTTCAACTTTCAGGGGAATGTGTATAATTTATAACATTGAATTTCTTTCCAAACTGTGTACATGAACTCTGCAGCTAGGAAACATATTTTAAGTCCATTATCTGCACTTACTTCTTCTCATTGTCGATCAACAGTAAGCTTGCAAAGAGATGGACCAAAACAAGTCTTATAGTTTTATCTAGATAGGTCTACATGTTTTACAAAATTCTTCCAATTACAGAGGATATCATAAAGGGTAATTTTGAGTTTAATTCATTATGTAACTGTATTTGAGAGAATTAGCCCCATGCTTCAATATATAAAGTTAAAGTCCTTTCCCCTCTATGCAGAAAACATGCATTGTATTTTTACAGTTTTTTCTAAATGTATTTTCATGTGAATTTATTGGTAAACTACGATGGGAGGTAAAACATTTATCGGTTGCATGCACACAGCTCACATATTGCTTTGCTAAGATTTCTCTGACATATCTTTTCCCTCTTCCCCACAAGAAATTCACATTCAAACAACCCATCATTGCACATACCAATTAGACAATATGTGTTTCGAACCCAATCTAATAACTAAAAACACAAAAAGGTTCATCATCGGCTGAGAGCCAAAAGACCGTTAACTCAAGTCTTACAATATGAAGTAAAGAACCTTTTGGCTCCAAGCAGACGTACAAAATAACCAGAAATTATTACCACACAAACCATTGACAGAATGCAGTCTTTAAGCAACAAAAACACACATCCAGTACTGTAATAAGCATTCAAATCAGTTAGGAAGATTTTTTCTTCTCCTTTTTTTTCTGTTTCTTTTCTCTGACAACAAAATGTTTGAGAAATCACCTGAAATACATGTAGACCCGTTTACTAATATATTCAAATTTATGGATGAGCATTTGTAATATTTATATTATGAACCCTCGGTGAAAAGCTAACTGTATGGATGGGAATTCACCTCGGATTCATTAGTTGTTGCTATGTTGGCATAGGCGTACTAGGCAAGGGGGGGGGGGGGGGGGACTGAAGCCCCCGCTTGAGGATTTTGAAAATGCTGATTTTGGGGAAGTGAGGTGCCCAAATATCATTATATTAGGGTAGTGATATGCCAGAATTAAGTAATTTCTAAAATCATTTGGACTCCACAAAAGTGTCAATCTTTTTTTAGAAATTGGAAAGTTGATATTTGGGCGAAAGGCGTCAGCCCACCTCAAGAAAATGGGCCCATACACCCATGTATGTTGGGCAAGCTTTTGAGTCATTCAAATCAAATTTTGTTTGAGAAGCCTGCATAAAATTTAAATACATTAGTACACTGGTCTATAACGATTATCATCAAAGAGCGATGTATTCTTGACACCAGACCCTTTGTAATACTTTTGAACAACACTTGATATTTTCATACATGTATATTATGGTACTGCCTGAAAACAAACAAAATAGAAGGCTCAATAAGCTTCATTTCTGCCTGTTTGATGTAACTGTAATGGTTTTAACGATGTGATATGAAAATGTGATAATAATTAGAATTATACACACCACAACAGCTCACACATTTACAGGCAAATAAATATAAGTTCTTGATGTTTCACATTTTTGAAGAAGAAGCACTAGCCCTGTTCAAAACCTGAGCAAATCTTTAACGAAAAGATATGACTAGTCTCTACAGGAATTATACCAGATAACTTTTTTTATATCATCTCTTGAGAGCCAGAAGGGCGTTAACACTGTGTGTGAGTTAACATACTTCTAGCTCTCGGCCAACTATATGAGTACTTAAACACAAGAGCAAATTGCAACCAACATATTATCTTGATCAAACAGGTTTTAATGTTGATAATATACATGTAAGTGTATATTCATTTGAAAGCTTGCCAGCATTGTATTCAAACCAAAAGCGTAGGTATGTGGTACAACCATAGCTACCGTCAATTAAATATCCATCCATTGAATGTGTCAAATCAGAATTCCTCACCCAAAGAGGTTAAAAGTTGTTAAGTTGCAAATACCATAATATGATCCTACATGCATACGAACAATGATAACAGACCTAATCATCCAAAATAAACCTGGAACATATAGGTGGTACAATTTTTCTTGAAAATCTTCAATATAAAAAAAATATATTAACTGAAGACAGATACATGCAACACACCTTCTCACAGAAAAACATTTAAAGCTTTCTAAGCATTTGGCAATCTGGGAAAACAAGAAACAAAATCATTTTGAATTACATGTAATGGTATTTTGCGAGTATTAATGTATCAGTGAGCAGAAATAGATCTTGCACATGGTGACTAATTTTTAAAAATGATATCACAGGTAATTTTTATTTGAAGGAGAGCAGTAATGTGGTATTTACTCATTAAATATGCTGTCAGGTCAGGTTTAGACCCATGGAATATAAATGAAAAAGCAAAATACGATCATCCCCGACAAAAATGTTTTAAAGGGTTATGAGAATTAAGGAGTGCAGAGAGTCGACAAGAAAATGACAGGATTGGAAATCAAAGAAAATTGAGAGAAGAGGGAAAGGAGAAAAGTAAGGCCAGGAGAGGAAAAAGGGAGGAGGCTTGAAGATGGGATAGAGAAAAACAGAACGAAGACAAAAGGAAAGGAAAAGAAAAGAAAGGTATGACATATTTTATAGAAAGCATAACCATTCTCAGTTTACAGAAAATTGCAGGACATTGGTCATTTCTAAAATTATTTTCAATGTTGTCAGGTAATGATTTTTGTTGTTTGTGTGGACAGAGGGTGTATCACTACAACAAAAATTTGATTGGATTAGTGTGCCCAGCATTTTCGCCATATTTGTTATTACTTTCAAGTTTCCTGACATTCCATAACGATAATATTTATAATATATCAAAGAAATAAAAACAGCAGGAGTTTTAACAACTTCTTCTCAAATTTGTGTAAGATCCTTCAATCGCTACTACTTTGGTTTAAAATAGCTTCTTCATTTATTCATTGCCCAAGCAAACAAAATAATGTCAGTAACTGTGGTTATTTTAGTATTTGGTGCAAACTTGGATATGAATTTAACTTGACCATTAATTAAACTCTTTACTTTACTAAAGCAATAAATGATTATCAAACAATTACACAAATTAGATTACAAGATTAATCCTTAAAACAAAATTATTTTTGAGTGAGTTACAGATATCAGAGGATGAATTCCAATAAATATGGTAACAATAGCTTCATTTGAAATGTATATCATCAAAGTATTGGATGGATTTTTCTCTGGCATGGAATAAGCTTATCAAGATCCAATACTTGGAGTTTGACAGGTGTATTTAATTGATAACAAAATAAAAAGGCACACACATCAGTATATACATGTATGTCGATTCTCTTGGTTTTTTTTATAGATAAAACTAAAACACAAATAGACTCTTGGAAAATATACCTGTCAAAAAAAACTTGAGCCTAGACTATAATGAAAGCTTGAGTTGAGCCTATGGATTTGGAAGTGACTGTATAATGTATGCGGCAGTGCCTTCACTGCCGAGCTATTGTACATCCGGGCATATATACATACATGCCTATGGAGCACGGCACTCTTATCACAACAACGTTAAGGGGTACCTGGATGGTAAAATTAACATAAGAACCAAATTGTCAGACGCATCATACCATTACTATGGACTGCCGACGACTAATACATTACACACACCCTGCTTTAATAGCTAGCTGTTTCCAGTGCACAACATAACACACAAAACAGTCTTAAGAAACACAATACATCAAAAGTGATCTCATTTTTATACAGAAAAAAAAATGTAATATCATTATTATATGTTGTCCTCATAGCTAGTATGTACAGATGTTTCAATCTTTACAAAATATCAATAGAAATATGCCAGGCTCCATTACACTCTTCTCAAAAAAATTGTGTTCAAAAATTTATATATCTGCAGATATGCTATGTACAAAAGAGAGAAAATTTTGGAGGGTGGCTGAAAAAAGTTGAAGCTTGCATTGCTTCTAACACATACATGTTCAGCATATACCTCACTCATAAACTCTAGAAAACACACATATTTCTATGGTACAATATACATGATCAAAATATTTTGTGAGCTGTAAATGTATAGTTATTCATTTTCAAATGAGCAAAAGCAACTATAACATGGGTCAAAATTGAAGTCCTTGAACAATGAAAAAGAGTGGATGTATTGTACTTTAAATCATCCTTTTATGCATGCATGCTTTGTTTATTCAGCTGTTCCTGTGCACATGATTTGATAGATATAAGGACATAAATGGGCTGCTGCAATACCTACATGTATTTCTCAAGATTTCTCAAGATTTCTCAAGATTTCTCAAGATTTCTCAAGATTTTGAAATCAACAATTCTTTGGTTAGAGATGTGCAAAAAATATAATCCCCTATTTTGAACTGATTTTCAGTGTCATATTAAGTTCATTCCTAATTTGTGCAGCATAGAGAAGCTAGTCACAAATCACATTATGAACATAAGCTTGTATCTCGCATTACAACCCATACACGTGAAAGCGACTGTTAACACTCTTGCAAACATAAAGCAAATCTTTCTCAGAGGCAATTTTGATGTAGATACATATATGAACCATAATGCATACCTTTAGAAATGATGGTTACAACAAAATATCACACATTAATGCTTCAAACACATTAAAGGGTGTTGGGATCACGTGCTTAAAGAATGAATCTGCAGATCACGATCGAAAATGTAATTAGGCTGATTTCTGGTCTCAATTCATCACAATCATGACTAACAAAGTTGCTTGTGCATGCAGAGCATTCAGACCTACAGTTTGCAATAGAGCTATGTGTAGCTAGGGTTTTTAGGCAACGTTACATCCTTGATGCTATTTACCAAGGATGGGTGCTCAAGGATAGGTGCTCAAGGAAGAGAAATGCCAAGGGTAAGACCTCCCCCAACAAGGGAAATAAATTTGCATACATGCAAAAATTAAAGGCTTTCCCAAACATTCCCCCTGCAAGGCCAGCGTCCTCAATTTGGACCAAGGATATTACACAATATGCCAGTTCGTAATAAGTTCATGGTACAAATGACCTTGAAATGACCCCAGTTTGTACGCACACGCGCATCTTGTTTAACATGTAAAATCATACTGGAGCGTGCATCATGGTGCGCACGCCATGAAAGCATATAAAGGTCAATGGTACTCGGTACAAATGACCTTCATCTGCACATGCGCAAATTGTAATTACGAACTGGCTTACTCCTTCCCCAGAACCGTGCATGAAGTCCACTTGAGCAAGTGTCATCATAATCATACCAGGGTGTCACTGAAAATATGACCGGCAGATTAGAAATTAAATGAAATCAGCCACTGGCATGTTCGTACATTTCAATCGGAGATGCATTTGTACATGTACAGTACGGTATGTACCTGACAACCAGCAATTTGGGAAGGTGCTTGCGACAGCATCCTTCGTTGGATGATAAAGGAGTATCTGAAGGTATTCCTACATGTACGAACCTTCTACAGCATAAATTAGGAATCTCTCAAGGCAAAATAGGAATACAGTATACTTTATATGCTTTTAAATAAGAGTTTTCAGAAAAATAAATGAATTTAGGGTTCATATGATCAGTTTGAGGGCCACAATGTAGGAATCATTCCTCCAGGGTAGGAACAGTTGGCTGCCATGCATAGGGGTTTAAAAATAGATCCTGGAGGATGGTTGTTTCTTTAGGAGTAATGAGATCAGGTCAAGCGTTCCTGTCTATATGCTGTGTGACGTGCCACTGAGAACTAGGTCAGTGAGGATGTGTGTATGGCAGGGAGAAATGAGGAGCATCGTTACCGGGAAAGAGTAGGTGCCGAGTAATGACATCCTATGGCTGTGGGGCGGATCAAGGATTCTGCAAAAAACAGGGTTTTGATTCTTTGAAATCTCTGACCAGAAAAAGAAAAAAAAGTTATCAGGGAAAAAAGGAGGGGTCCAATTCCCTTAAAAAATCTCTGACAAGCAAAAATTTGTTTAAAAATAAGATTATCAATAAAAGGGGATCAGAGGGGTCCAATTTTCAAAATTTACTATGACAAATGCACAAAAAAAGTTCCTCAATTACTATTAAAGAGAAATGAAGCAGGATAACTTCTTTTTTTTATTAAAAAAATTAAAACAATCCTTTAACGAATGGAGCCCTATCATACATTTTACAGTTATGCCAGCTTACAGCTGTAAAAACTTTATTTTTTAATTTAAAGTATATTAGGCTATAAACACACTTGCAATTTAATGTCATGTTCAGAAAAATAAATCAAACAAAACCTAGGACCCAATTTTTTACTTTAACTTGCACTTGTGAACCCGACTCTGGAATTTGAAATATGGGAAATTTACTTTCTCATCTGCACGTAAAAGCCGAGGTTCACAATCGGAATGTACATGTAATGTATACAACCCACCCATTAAAGGGGAAGAAAGCATAATTGACGGCTTGTCAACAAGTATTTTTCCAAATTGTAAGTCTATTGTTTTATGAAAAATGAGAGAAATCAATCATAAAAACAAACAAAAAAATATGATCGTACCACCTATTGTTGATGACATGTACATATTTTGATTTATGTCTTTTAATTTAATAAAACATACAATTTAAAAAAAATAATAAATACCGGTAAAATCATCAGAACTTGAGGGGTGTTATCAAGAATTGCCATTGTTCAAAAATATTTCATGCAATACTCTTTGACATCATCAAATACTTTTCCCGCTCATTACTGTTAGTGACAGAATTATTCCCATGTCACAAATTTATACACAATTTTGTTTACAGTCCTGCAAGGGTGTGTTTGCCTGTATAAATCACTCACTGAATAATGATTGACTGGGGCTATTCTTCATCTCAAATTGAGTGCATCTGTGCATACATTATGATGCCAAACTAGTATGCTGTAGTGTTTACGTGGACAGCACTTCAAACGTGGTACAATCATATGTTACAATATGGTTCATTTATATGTTACAATATGGTTCATTTATATGTTACAATATGGTTCATTTATTTGCACATTCTTCTGGTTTCCAAGCATCCAAAGAACTGATTGATAATTGTATGTGGGTATTCCAGGTTTTGAAATGTTTCCCCCCCAAACAAGCACTTTATCATCAATCATACATGAACATGTACTTGGTATCAAATATTGTTCAGAAAAAGATTCATTCTCTAGAGATACGATCCATGCTTCATTAAGTACACAAATATTGCAATTCTTAAGCGGGTAAATAGAAATTGTAAATCAAAATGATGTGGGGCATTCCCTTCGGTGATGATTGCCTTTCTAAAAAGGAATCTTTACTGTCATTCTTTGATATAAATTCAAAGAGAAGAATAGAAGGGATCGGAATGATTGAGTAGATTTTACACCCATTCTTCTGCCAAATGCTTCCATCAAACATCTAGGGAACATGTTAGCATGTATGGGAGCCATTGAGAGACAGCATACACTCACTGAATGTCCATCACAGCAAAGACCTTTTGCCACCGACATGGCATGAAAACATCTTTGTTGCATCAAGGAGATTCACACACTTCTTGGTCACAAATCTTTTTTTCTTCTTCTTCTTTGGCACAGTCCCACTTTCCTGATTATATATATATCAAATATGATATTGATTTCCCAATCAAAACTAAATTCCAACAGAATCCAATCTCCCAAAACCTACCATTAAGAAACCAAACTTGAACTACTGTATTATGCTGTGAGAAATGTCAGGTCAAGTACATGTCTTGAAAGTTTGATCAAATCATGCCCTAGACACTCCTGATAAAGCATTATTACACAAACAAGCATAGCTCTCCCATACAAGTACCACTCAGCATTTGATTTTTGGACCATATCCGGATCATTACTGAAGATATACATGTAGATAAGCAGCGGCCTTCTTTGCTTACAGCTCACACGATAAACAGGTTAAAGAATTCATGATACATGTAAATAATCGGCGAGACGGACAAATAAAAACACCGCTATTGTCTTGTTGCCAATTTCAGTAATAAAACAACACAGTGACTGTCAGCTTGCGAAGCTTCTCATCAATCTAAGGCAACAAACACAGCAATACACATGAATAAATGCAACATAACATACATCAAATGCAACATAACATACAACAAATGAGATATTTTGCACAAGTATAGAGGACATTGCATCTTGCAGCTCCTAAAAAATACTCTATGGACTATATAATACACACAAATTTCATACTATTACGCAGAAATAATCTTTTCTTACATCAATACAAAATAGGAAGGATAAATCAGGAGTACTGAGTGTAATACATGACAATTTTTGTCATGAACATGCAATTTTTTTTTACAATAGTGTAGCACAAATATGCCTCATTTCTTTCTTTCTTTCCCTCTCTCTCTCTCTCTCTCTATCTCTCTCATTCCCTTACTTTAATTCTTTGATGCAAAGCGTCATAGCCAGCTCCAGATGACCCATGAGTTACTTGTGGATGGGAGTATCAGACAAACCTTCTCTTTTGATCGTTACTATGTACACTGCATCATTGATCTATTCACAATCAAGAAATATAACCAGGACTGTCACTAAACCCCTGCGGTCAATTTGTCGCAAAAATTGATTTTGACTGCAAATCAATGAATTTGGAGAACTTTTTATTTTCCAACTGTGAAAAGTTTTCGGCTACGTGTAAACTTGTCTGTAACGGTCTGACAACCCATCCATCCTTTAGAAGGGCTAACATTAAGCCATTATATGAACTTATGATCCATTATATCTTACATGTAACTGCCTTTTTGTAAAAGCAATGTCATTCTAAAATCTCTTTGTGCTATTAAGCAAAAGACATTATCGGGCACAATTTTATTTGCACAAAGCATCACAGCCTGATTCGCAAAACTGGACAGGATTTTTACCAGGAATTCTCTTTCATCTTTACCCTTACCACACACATGACATGTACAAGTATCTTGTACAACTTTTGTCTCATCAATTTTTCAAAGGCAAATTAAAGCTTGTACAGGCATGGGTTCACTGCAGAGAGCCACAGCGACTCTTTTTTATATCGTCCTCAGAAACTCATCAAATATTCATAAAGATGCTAATGTGCCATTGGGCAGATGTGTGCTCACGACATTAATACACCACGTTTGCATACTTATTGTTTTCGCCCGGTTGCTAGGCAACTGGTATACGTGAGTGGGCGTGCAGTCGGTGGTAGGTGATTATTTTTCCCTTCATGCATCAGTGCAAAGATGATCGCCTCGCAATCATCACATGCTACCCATTTCTCACTTGTATTTCTAACGAGACATGTCATTATCTTCTTAGAGTAATTAAGGTCATGTCTAGGAGTGAAAAAGGAACTGGTATGCTTCGCTCGTATCTAGTTTTCTGAATAATCATTTCATCTTTAATCATGATATGACTCTCGTTTTTAAAATTCCTGGCATCAAATGCAGTATGGTCATGCAACAAAAATGGGCATAGTGTGTGCAGAAATTTGTGCTCTTTCTACTCATGTATCTGGTATATTTTGTAGAGCTCTGAATCAAATGTTATTGAGCCAAACCAGAAAACATAGAGTGATGTCGCGAAAAGGTTAAGTTATCTGCCTCTTTCAGAAATTATAATTGAGCTAAAATTTGTAATGATGGGTAGAAAATGACCAAATAATTTTCAATTTGCATAAATTTTTCAGAAACGTTTCATTTTATAATTGCTATGGTATCTTATTTTCAATGGCCACTTTGGAAAACTCAAGGCATCAACATATTAATAAAAAATTGAAGAAATTCTGTCTGGGATTACCCTTATGTGTTAACCCTTTCAAGACAGGAATTATTGAAGGACTAAACTGATCACATTTTGTTCTTCAAATTGGCAACAATATCATTTTTCTTTTAGTGCTACATGTTTTTAATAAGGTGTAATCATGGTAATGTCTTTTGTGCATCCGGTATATTTTTTAGAGCTCTGAATCAAAAGTTATTGAGCCAAACCACAAAATGTGATCAATTGTCTGGAAAGGGTTAAAATGTAAGTTATCTTTCTTGTGAAACTCCATCCGAAAAAAGAGGATAATATAATTTTTTTCCCACCTTTCTTTCGATTAAAAAATGATGCCTTGTCTAGTATTAGGGCTTGCTACAACATATAAGGTACATGAAGGCTTCATTGAATGTGTATTAATCGTAGCAGGAAGTAAAATGCTTCACTTAGAATAGAAACATCGGTTTTCGTCTGTGAATATCATCTCAAGCTTGAATAGTTTCTGATTCACTTGTTTCATGGTTGGATATTAAGAGCATTGTATTATCATATAGATGGTTTCTGAGGTTTCTGTTCCAACAAATGAAGATATCAAAATAGCTTTTTAAATCATAAACCTGTCTGAGTGTTATTCTCACAATCACAACGTTTCAATTAATGTGCAACTAAACCTGTCATTAAAGGTAACATTGAGTTCTGGTCATGTGACTACAACGTGAAGGAAACTGTCTGGAAGCAATTTGGAAAGGTTGATTCTGTTGTACATAAGAATCGGTGTATACTGTGAGGTTTTGGAATCATCAAAATGATTATAAGTGACTCATCCTGCTGAAAGTCACATGCACTGCACACAGAAATATGTATATGGGACTAAATCAGGAAAGTTCGGTCCAAACTTTTCGGCTCTTTCTTATCATATTTCAAATATGCGGGCATTAGAAGAGCAATCATTTCAAGGGGACATTTCTTCTAGATGATGTTCTTCCAAACTGACATTTAAAAAAATGAGAAAGCTCACAAATTACTTTTCACACCCACCAGAACTCAAGCTTCTCTTTAGATGTTTGTCGATTGTTATAAATTCAGAATTATCTGATCTATTCTAAACTCAATTCAGGATGAAGGCCAAAACCAATTTTCCAGTTCATGCAAATTAACTGGTCAAATTGCATGGTGATTTTCCCTCTTTCAAAATAGAATTTAAAGGGTTGGTCACACATCAATGATATGATAATGATAACAATAAAAAGATATAGACTGGTAGAAAATGTATGGTGCCCACAATTTATGCTAATGAACCTTCAGCACTGATTGATCTTGGATAAAATACCTATTCTACATAGACCAAATTTATTTGTCATCATTATGATATCACTGATTTGAGACTAGCCCTTTAAGACTCCTTTAACATTCATGTTATGTATACAAAGCAAAGAGATATTTTGAAGGTTTTCCTCACTTTTAACACTTCCAATACAACACATGCAGATTTCTTGTGCCCTATTGTGTTCTCAAAATAATGGTTTCAGCAATATCTTTCCAATTTTCACAGGGGCTCTTGAAGATAGTCCATACCTGTAAAGAAACAGTAGTTCTGTATGTTGATATGACCAAAAAATATGTATTTGAAAACTAACAGGCTCTAACAATGCTTTGAGAGAGTATGATACTGGACAGTGCACAGTCTACTGTGCTGTCAAAAAATATTGGAAAATCATGACGACTACCTATTCAGCAAACATTTTGACGCATGTGAAAGAAAGTCTCTGCACTGGTTTGCACATTACCAAGTCATTTACCCCACGGCAGATTGAAATTTTCTCCATCACACTAACAGATGATGCTATATGGTGTCAGCTCTGATGACAGTAGTTCCATATTAAACAGCAGGGGTATCCTTTGGCTTTGGCAAATATATCTCCTTCAAGGGAGTACCTCAGCGACACACTGGGTAAATCCTTGATTCTTTTTGATCCACAGGAAACACAGACAGCATGTAAGAATTCACTTCCACGTGGACAGGTTCTCCAGATTAAATCCAGATTAAATCCACAGACATGAGCCGGTTGCCATGGAAATGATGCGATTCTTGTTCCTTTGCGATTTCACTGCCGATGCAAGCTACTCCAATTCCACAGCATCGCTGGTCTATGACAACAACAGGTTCTTCAGATTAAATCCAGACTAAATCCAGATTAGATCCCCAGACATGTGACAGTTTCCACGGGAACGACAATGCCATTCCTTTGCTATTTCACTCCCGATCCAAACTACACTACTCCAATTCCACATTATCGTTGGTCAATCACAGCTGCAAAAAAATATATATATATATATCGTTCACACAGCAGCAACTGGTCCAGTTTCACATGGCATCTGTGTCTACATACTACAAGAGGGTTTCATCTTGTTTCTAAAGTGAGTTTGTTTGGGATGGTTAAACCAGGGAGGAGGACGTTTACCTCTACTGCATTTTGTGCACCATTCTGACTACCAGATATTTACATATTGGTTGTTGAGAGTTCTCTCTTCTCATCAGCTTGGTTTCAATCTATGCAAATCATAGCGCTCATTTATCATCACTGCCCCTTCTCGCTTGTAGCCATAGCAACAAGAGGAGGACTGATTTCACGTGATGATGGCTTCATCCACTTGCTCTTGTTGCTTTAGTGTTCATGATGGAGCTCTATGAACTATTTGATGTTGAAACAAAGGCAGAGGTGCGGCCAACATAGAAGAAATATTTTTGCACGTCTCCTGCGATGGACAGAATTAACCTCAACACTTACATTTTTTTTCCATTCAGTGCAGCTTTGCTGATTAAAAAGAGCATCTATGCATATACACTTCAAAGTCTGCAACATGTACTACGTGTCGGTAAAGAGCAAATGAGAGAGCCTGATATCAAAGACTAGTTGTAGAGCGCCCTCATAGTTCTCGTCTAAGGGAGTTGGAAGATGATGAAGGTTGATTCAGAAAGGCCTCCATTGGACTCGACATGAGTTGATGAGTATAGGCTGCAATGATTGAAAACAAACATACGATAATTGGTTGCATGATAGTTTATACATGTATGGCTGAATCAACACAATTTTCACATTAATCATTCTGAGATCAGTAGCAAAGCTAAAGGAAGGGGGGGGGGGGGCTCATGGGCATATGCCATCATAAAATGGCAACAACAAAAAAAGAGAAAAGGGAAATAAAGAATTAAAGGGAAGAAATGAAAGGAAAAGGTGGAAGGTAATATGAAAAGAAGATTACACGACCCTATCTCTCCCCTCCCCCCAACATTCGAGGGCCTTGTCATTCTCATGCATTTCATCCACATTGTTGTCCCCCAATGACACAAGCACCCCTTAAATTAATACAGCAAATTTTGATTATTGTTTATTTAGTATAATTATTATGATGAAAGTTACAAACTAATATCATTATTAAGAATACAGTTTACATTAGCAGGCAATGGCAAAAACATGAATTATGAATACAACACAAATGCTGATAGAGAGTACGGATCTGAAAATACTTCAATTTTTCGTAATAAATCTCAACAGAGAACATGCACATCAAAAAAGGCAATACTCTCCAGGTAGAATCAATATCAAATTTTCACACTGAGTCAGCTGTCAAGTCGTTCATAGAAGGGACTCCATACTAACAAAAGGTACTTGGCCAATTTATGCTCCCGACATGCTTTTAGCTCATGTTGAAAACAATGGCACATGCCTGGAGAATTCTAAATTGTTTATTGATTATATAAAGCCAGGTAACGGTGGAAAAACAAAGGGAAACAATAACGTGTGACTTTAGTTGTGCAGTAGGCATTGTCAATCAAAATAATGTATCCATTAAAAAAAAATTGATATTCTCGGGGGTGGCTATAATTTAACATAATAGCATACCTGCCAACATTCCACATAACAAAATAGGAATAGCTCAAGCCAAAATTAGAGCAGTGCATTTTGTATACTTTTACATAGAAGTTATTGTAACATTAATTTGAAGGCCAAAAATAGGGATGCATGGTTGACAACTATGCAATAGCTTCATAAATTACCTAACATTCGTAAATTCCCTGTCATTCTCTCTCTTTTCTTCATCTTCTTCTTGTTTATCTTTGTGGTTCATTTGTAGACAAAATAATTTGTGGACTACTGCAAGTATTTGTATCAGTGGGTTTTCTCTTTTATTTATATCATATGATCCATATCATTCACTGCAACTTCCTAGTGTAATTTAAAGAGACGCGGTACGAAAAATAGATCATAAAACTTGTTATCAATAACAACTGCCAAACTTCTATGAAAAATTTGCTTTCAGCCAATCAGATTCCAGGATTTCAGCAGCTTATAACAGTTAATGTAACTTGTTATTGATAACAAGTTTTATGAAATGGGGCCCAGATTTTTTCCCCACTCTTTATATGCACTCACATGACCTATAGAAATCATTGTTACATAAAAAGGGCATTCTGCCAAAGATCTCAGAACAAGAAATAAATCAGTCAAAAACAGATCAACCCTGTCAGATAATGTATGAATTGCATGAATAGGAAGAAGAAAGATTAAAAGGGAAACATCACAGAGTTTGAAAATCAAAGGTGGTTTCAAATAAATGCCAGTACTTAAAGGGGGGAATCCACCCAGGTAATTCAGTTGATTTCAATTTAAAAAAAAATGAGAGAAAAAGATTAAGTGAAAGTTTGAGCAAAGTCTGTTCAGAAATAAGAAAGTTATGAAATTTTGAATTAGTGATCAATCAAACACAAATTGGCAACTCTGTGATGTATCTTGCGAGCTTCTCTTCCATTTGCTCAGTACAGGAAATTCACAGATTTTCATATTGTCAGTTATTGATATATATTTGTTTCAAATAGGTTGTGCGTTAAAATATATTTGCAATGATTATATCTAGGATGCTTGTATGATTAAATATTTTCTTAAGAGAAAATGGAAATTTATGATTTCTTTAGTACAGGGCATATGGGACCCCGCAAGATACGTCACGGAGTTGCCAATTTGTGTTTGATTTATTGCAACTTCAAAATTTCATAACTTTCTTATTTCTTAATGGATCCTGCTCCAACTTTCATTGATGTGTTTCTTTAATTTTTCTGCTTCTGTTAAAACCAATTTGATATCAGGGTGTACTTCCCCATTAAGTCCTTGTTGCGCGCACCTCACTATTCATAGTCTGAACCAGGATTCATGCCATGTCCATGTGACGACTTAATTTTGAGGGTTTCCTCTGATAGAGGAAAGATAAAAATTATGTTTAAAAAACATCTGTGCTCCAGAAGAAAAACACAGGGCTTATTGGCAGTAGTTCCAGGGCAAATTACCCCAGGGGGGGCACTCAACATATTTGACAGACGGGTATGTGCCGCTTTGACGACCCCCTTTTTCAACGGCCGATCGCAGTTCTCAAGATACCCAAATTTCCATAAACTGCCATTCTCACCCTTCACACACGTTCTCAAGATACCCTGCCCGAACAAAAAAATGCTAGTCTCTCTCCGTTTCCCCCGGCGCGCTCCGTTAACATTCCCCAGCTCTCACATACATACGTCCATTCCCTTGCGTGCGCGATTGCATATATATGCATGCAGTATAGAAGGCCCACACTAAGTGCCGTATGTTTTTTCGCTCGGCTGGGCATGAATCCGCCGTTCCAAAGACCCTATGTTTTTCGCTTCCAGTCAGTTCCTTAGACCCCCTTTTTGAGGGCGGCTGCAGCACACCCCTGTCTGAAAAAAATTTGAGTGCCCCCCCCCCCCCCCCAGAGAGAAAGAGAGAGTGACGAAGAGAGGTATAGCCAGATGGAGATATACTGGAAAAGATTACAGGCAGATAGACAAAGGTAAATATAGATGCAAAGAGAGAGAGAAAAGGGGAGAGAGGATGGGAGAGAGGATGGGAGAGAGAGAGGGAGAGGGAGGGAGAGATAGAGAGTGGGAGAGGAGGAGGGGCGGGGACAGGCAGAGGGGCATAGTAGAATGAGAAAGACAGAGATGAAAAGAAATAAAAGATGGAGAGACATTGAGAGATTGGAAACAAAATATACAGCAAATGAAGAAAGAAAAAACTATTCAGAGGTACGATGATTTTATTGAACACAATCTAAAAACTAAATGAATTACAGACAGAGGAAAAGATCAAGTTTACTGAAATTATTACAATCTGTGAAAAAATGTCAGAATGTGACGAGAGCATTCAACTCCTTGAACTCACTTTAATTGCGATTCACACACACACACTCCGCTGCTAGTCGTTCGGGTGCTCCGGACACGATCGATTCCTCTCAAACCAACTGTCGATACAACTGTAATAGAAATACAGGCCAAGTAACGATTAGGGCCGGAGAGTATATAGAAGGCAGTAGGGCATAGTAATCATTTCAGCTGAGGCAGCTAGTCTGTCTTGCCTCCAGAAAAAAATCATTCATTTAACCATCCAACAATCCAACGGCATATTCATCTATCCATCCATCCACCTATCGTTCATTTATACAGACCAAGCGACATTTAGAGCTAGATTTACAGGCAGTAGGGCATGATAATTATTTTAGCTACGGCAGCAAGTTTGTCTTGCCTCAAGAAAATGTCAGTTGTCATACGACTACCTCTGTATGGAATCCACAGATAATTGTGGGTGGGAAAAAAATCATCTTAAATAGAATTATACTGACTTCATATTCAATCATATATAAAGAAGTTGTGCCAAGTTGTTAGTTTACTTTTTAAACTTTCCAAATCTTCTGAAATTTTTAGACTGATTTCTCAATACATCCACTGAATCTACATGTATCAATGATTTTATTATTCAATTGATCTACCAAACCCTCAATTTATCTATTAATCAATTTATTAATTGCTTAATAAACCCATTAAATCATCAAATATTCAATCAGTAAATTTATTCATCCATCCATCAATCTATCTATTCATTCATCAAGCAATCAATCAACCCATCTTTAAATCAATAAACCAATCAATAAATCAACCAATCTTTAAATCAGTAAACCAATCAATCAATCAACCAACCAATCACTCAATCAAGGAATCACTCAAGCAATGAATCATTCAATCAACCAATCAATCAATCAATCAATCAATGAAAAACTCAATCAATCAACCAACCAATCAATTAATCAATCAATTAATCAATTAACCATAAATCAATCAACCAATCATCGAATCATTCAATTAGCAAATCAATCAATCATCAAATCATTCAATCATATCAATCAAACATTCAATCAACAATCAATGAATCAATCAAACAACCAATCAGCCAATTATTTAATCAATAAATTCATTTATCTATCTTTCCTTCAACCTATCTATCCATCCAACACCCATCCTTCCACCCATGCATTCATCCACCAATCAATCAATCCGTGAGCTTACCTTTTGTGATAGATACAAAGGCATGGCAGTCTTGCTATGGTGTCCCCCTGTAGCATATCTTCTAGGCATATTACACATTCCCCTGAGTCTAATGTTAGTACATCTTCTGCAAGGTTGGAAAGAGAGAAGTGACTAGTGATAACATCATCAATAAGGGTACATTCTAGACTGACAGCCGACGAGACTGACAGTGTTGGTCTGGTGAACCCTAAGAAAACTTGCCTGAAGGCCCATGAGACCGACAGCTCATGAGACTGACCTGTTGGTCTTGTGGGCTGTAGCCCATTGATAACAAATTTTGTTTACAACAATGAATAACAAGAAAGAACAGAGCAAGTCATCTCTTGAAATCATTTTGAAAAATCTGTTACGGAAAACTCAAGATAGTTCTGGTAAAGAAAATTAACAAACAAAATAATAAAAAAAATGTCTAGGCTGAGGAAATCTCACTTTGCCTGCTGAAATTCCAAATAATAATAATAATAATAAACTATTCTTGTATAGCGCATAACACATTACGTTAGAATGTCTCTATGCGCTTGAGGAAAAAAAAAAAAAAAAAAAAAAAGAGCAAAAAGGTATTTTTACACTTGCATAGAATTTGTGTATGTAGGTAAAAGTGCAACAGGGAAGGACATTTGTAAAACATTATAAAAACTCATGGCATCAATACTTCAACTTGGCAGTTAAAGCTTGCTGTAGCACACAACATCAATTCTAGATAGCTAGAGTCTACTTGATTTTTATAACCATACAAATAATAGTCTTTATTCATTAAAACAAAATTGTTTTGTTAGCAATTAAATTGAAATTGAATCAAATTGTCAATAAATGGCAAGAGTACAAGGAAGAAAGTAAAGGAAGTTCAGGGTGAGGTTGAGAGTACAGGAAGCTGGGCTATTGGTATCAGCGTCAAGTTAACCTGCTGACTACTGAATTCTCCTATTCCCATAGCTTAAACACAGGGACGACTGGGTTCCCATAGCCAATACCTTAAAATATATAAACATAACTAAAGAGAAAAAAAAAACGAATCAGCTTGAATGGGTTTGATAAGGCAGTGAGGAGGAAATAATTGCACATGAATGAATAATTCTGATTTTCATGAAATCTGGTAGGTATTTTCCTGAAAAAAACCCCAAATGAAATCCAACATCAATGGATTTGATAAGGCAAAGACAAGGAAATTGTTGCACATGAATGAATAATTCTGATTTTCATGAAATCTGGTAGGTATTTCCTGTAAAACAAACAATAAAATCTAACATGAATGGATTTAATAAGGCAATGGCAAGGAAACGATTGCACATGAATGAATAATTCTGATTTTCATAAAATCTAGTACGTATTTTCCTGTAAAACAACAAACAATAAAATCTAATATGAATGGGTTTGATAAGGCAAAGAGAAGGAAATGATTGCAAATTAATGAATAATTTCGATTTTCACGATATCTGGTAGGTATTCTCTGAAGCTGCGGTTCATTACTATTTCATTTACAGCTGTCTTCCCTACACACATATGCATATCTCATGATACTTGCTACCCACTACTTCCCTGGGTTTTGGTGTTCATAATCCTATAACTACTTCTTGCAGAAGCCTATCTGCCTTTCTCTCATTTGATAATTGTTTTAGCTCAGTGTATACATACCACTTAATGAAGACATTCTTGATGTTTTTCATTACTTTTTACAGTGCATTTATTTCTTTATAACCAATTTACTCATCCTTTTGTTTCTTCTCTATTATAATTGTTTCTTTCACTCTATCCATATAGTCCTCACAAAATTCCTCATACCTGACTGTCTTATTATTCCCTGCTGAAATTATTTGATGACTGCAAAGGAATACAAAGCTTCTGATTATATGCATCTTAACAACATATTTTCCTAACAACCCTAGTATACCCTAGCTACATGATCCAAGACTTCCAAGAAATCTGAACTTTGATTTGACACAGTTTGTGTAATCACCTATAATAGCTCTTATGTGACCGTTGCAGTTGTATACCTTGCATAACTGATCATTTTCCCTGCTTTTATAAGAAGGGAATTTCAAAGGTCAATTTCTTCTTCTTTTTTTTGTTCTATGCACCATGACAAAACCCCTCCACAAAAAAAACACAAACCAAATGCTCAGTTCTGTATAGTCAGTACTGATGTTGCTTACATAAATGTATAAATGTATGACTTGAGTTCAGTATTCAAGACTTCTAACTGTCAGTCATGAAATCAGTAAGTCATTCAAAAGTCATCTAAAAGCAATGCAAGAATAGAGACCCACAAATTAAATATTTTAATGTACATTGTAAAGTATGATGTACCTTTATGTTTTTTTTCTTTGCACTATTTTTTCTAGACAATTTAAACATAAATGATATAACAGCATATGGGAGCTAACATGTCATGACATCTGGTTTCCTTTTTTCTAGTTATGAAATATCTTTGAGCGCACGCCAGGAGGGTGTGAAAACAAGCGTTTGTCAAATTTCGGAATCTTTTTACCCCTAAAGAAAGAATGTACTCCTTTTCCCTTCCAGACACTAAACTGAAAGAACATGTTGCTAAACCAGAAGGAAGGGTAACATTCTTACCGTTATATACAATCCTGGGTTTGGTGAGGCAGGCAAGCAGATGAAGTTCAATATTATCGGCACCGACAAACTTGGAACATACTGGACATTTGATACCTGAAAGATAAAAGTAGCACACAAAATAAATCAAAAAGCTTCCTTCATCTATCCAGAAACTATTTTAACAGTTTAGGCCAAATAAAACTGATTCCTAGTTTCGTCCCCGCTCGCTTTCTTTTTTTTCTGCCCGTCTCCTTTTGTCATTTTATTTGATATTTTTGTTTGGACATAACATAAAGAAGAATCTGAGGAAATCTAGCCAAAGAAGTAAAAAAAAAATCATGAATATAATGCAATTCTAACTTACTTTGAGTATATACACACAAAGTATATAGGTTGTTCTTGCTCACTATAACAGTACAGGAGCGGCAACCCTTGTTCACATCATATTACATTGCATATGTACATGTACTGGTACGTGCACCTTGGACAGAGCCCAATCAACCAGGGTCCAAATTTATGTTTACCTTTACAAGTGCAATTAGTTAGAATCAAACCCTAGAAAGGCTCAATTTTGTACCCCGAGGTGGCAGCTATCAAATTTGAACCCATATTTTGGGGTGTATTTTGATTAATCTACACTCCTGAAACTTAATGGAATGCACATAATTTACGCAACATATTTTTCCTTTTAAGACATGTTAATTCGTGGATATTGATAATCAAGTTCAACGACACTCAGTACATATTAATATTGTCCATTCGATCACCCTATATGCATGCATTTTTAAGACAGTAGACTTAATTATAACCAGAAACACATTAGAACTATATACCAGCATACAGTTTGAACCCACCATAATGTTTTATGAGCATCTAAAGCAATGTCTTTACACAATGGAATGATAGCCCTTATAATCCTTGAACAGTTTGCAGGGTAGAAGAACGGTAAGGAGGATGAATCTTAAAGAGATATCATAGTGATATTGTATGGGGAAAATCCACACCATCTGCCAATTTCCCCACCCTCTCCAACTCCACCTCCCCCATAACAAGTGTGCAATAAACAGTCCCTCAGATAGCCCCCCCCCCCTTTCCCCCAAACAAAGTTTATGACTGACAGGTCTTACATACTGGGCATTACCATACATCTTCAAAGTAACCACCCCAAGGAAAGAAAAGTCTTACAGAATTCTTCTACCAAACCAAACTAAAATGCTCTCTAATCTCTTAAATAAGCCATGCTCTGGGAAAACCCAAATGGGATGATATCCCAGAACCTGTCACGGAAATGTCTGCTGCATGCAAGGTCTATACAAATATTAATTGGGAATTCAATCAAGTCCTGTGTGAGCATCCTGCGATGCATTATGCACATGCACTTCCCATTGTGCATCTAATGATATCAAATGATATCAAATATCTAAAAACAACCCAACGAATGATGAAGTTCATAAAACTGAGCACATTTGAAAACTATCATAAGTTTTCCTATTTAATTACATGTTGCCTATTTGGTATTAAGCAAAACCATCTCCCCCCAAATTGGTCCTCTCTGTGCCACACTCCGACGTTCAGACTCGCCACTATCCACCAGCAGCTTCCTTCCACTCATAATTTGAGTGATTTCTCTGTTTGTCCTTTCCATGGACTTTCCAAATACCCCAAAAGAAATAAAACAATAATTTTTTCCCCTTTCAAATGACAGAGGAAATATGACTGCATATAAGTCCGAGTCCGTTGAAAGCTGAAATGAATTAATCCATCACCACCCTTTGTGCCTTCGGAAAAATGAAGACCTGGGATTTGACCTTTTTACAACGTCCTACTTATCCCTCAACTTCCTTTCTTTATCAGTGTCTTCCTCTCTAATTTCCACCACCCCTCTCCCCCTTCCCCCTCCACTGTTCCCATTCTCAGGCCTTCTTCAAGCCAATCATAATGTACTATCTTTTGCAGATCTAACACACAAATAAGTACTAATCATAAATGGTCACTATACAACCTTTTATTAATTTGTATGAAGGGCTTTGAGCCAACAATAATATTGAATGGCTTTTCTTTTGTGGGACACAAGGGTATATCTCATTGGCTTTAAAAGTATTTCACCTGTCACGCCGATTCTTGAAATATACCAGTATCCAACACAAGGCCGTTCCAACATTTTATAACTAAATTATCGCATGTCTCACATTTTATAATATGATAAATGATATCAATAATTTAATACCAATAATAATTCATGTCTATTATAGAAATAATAACAAGGCAAGCTAGCTCAGTCGATAAAGCATCTGCATGTCGAACCAAAGATCCTGGGTTCGAATCCACCCTGGGCGGATGACTGAAGCCTGCATTGTGTGTTATCAAGCCCCTCCCTTGTTTCATAGACACATGCTACATATATGTTACAGTGGATTAGGATGTTAAGAACGTTAAATCAAGGAGTTATCACTCCTTGGTTAAATGAAGGCCCCGTGTAGAGGAGAGTCAACACCTATGTGTTAAAACCCACTGCACTATTCGAAGAAGAGTAGGGGGGAAACCCCAGTGTAGTGGTACACCAGCACATTCCAATCAGTTATATCAGGAGACCTGAGGGTTACAGTGATTCAGTTCGCTTTTCCCCTCCCAGGCAAACTTTCATAACTTTCTCATTTCTTAACCGATTTTGATGGAACTTTTTCTTAGCTCAAGATATGATATCTGACACAACATATGTTGAGTTCACAAAAAGACAAGCAGCATCTTTAGAGATAATGGAGAAAATATGAAATTTTGTGGGCAAAACATATTGAGAGTTGTACTACTAAACCTGCCATTTTGAAGCAATATTGCCAATTTTGAGGATCACCATAGAAAGCACATTGAGACTTTTCAAACTTTCATAACTTTCTCATTTCTTAACCGATTTTGATGAAACTTTTTTTTGAAGGTATTAGATAGTTTTGGGAAGCCCTCAAAAACTTTTCGTGAGATTTCTTTGATTTTACTTAATAAATAGCAGGGTACTGACATAACTAAGATGCTGTGAAGTTTTTTCCTCCTCAAGTGAAATATTTATCGAATTAGAGGTGAAAAGAATAAAAATCCCTGGCGCCAAAAAGAGGGGATGTAAATTCGAACAATGGCCACACACATTCTCACACGAGGATTGCTGTGTGTTATAGAATACCCTACACATAGTGCAAAGCGCTGGGTTTATTGTGTGGGGAACCTTCGGGTGGATATGGTCTCAGCGTGAGGCAGTGAAAAGCCGTTACCAAGTGTTTCTTATAGATATTTACACTAAAATTTGTTCGAAATCGTGAATGGAATGTTAAATAATCTCGTACATGTGCCTTATGATAAAAGGAGAATAGTATGTGACTATGTTAGATAAGTTTCTTGCCAGTATGATTTTTGCTACCGAGACTGTCTATGAGCTTTAAATTGTTTCTCTCTATCCTCTCTTTTCATTAAAGTTGACTTTTCCCCAGGGTTTCATTCTCCTTTAATGCCCTTTTACTATGCTTTCTAACCAATATATAAAGCTCATCATTATCTTTGGAGGAGCTCCGGTTCCTGTTTTTAATTGCTTCTGAAGAGTACTGGTACTACCAGCACATTCTCGTGAAAGTTTAAAGTCATGTGATTGTATTGTGAAAAACACTATTGGGAAAGGTTGAGTATGTATTGTTCATCGTGAGAACTGCAATCATGAAAAGATGACAAAGTGACTCAATCTTGCGAAAAATTGTACACAGTTAAAGATAAAGTATAGTTCTGGTCATGAGATTGCATTGTGAAAGAACTGTCCAAAAGCAATTGGGAAAGGTTGATTATATAGCACAAAAGAATTGGGTGTACGCTGTAAGGTTTTGGAATCACCAAAATGTTACGAAACTGACTCACCTGAGAGTCACCTGCACTGCACACAGAAATGGGTATATGGGACTACACACAAAAATGTTCGGCCCAAACATTTCAGCTGTTTCTTGTCATATTTTGAATGTGAGGGCATTTGAAGAGCAATCCTTTTTCAGGGGACATAGCTACTATGATAATCTTCCAAACTAAGATAATAAGAATGAGAAAGCTCACAAATTGTTTTTCACCTTTTCCAGGACTCAACTGTCTCTTTAAAAGCACTGAACACATAGATATATAGGACTACATACACATTTTGTCTAATGTTTTGAACAGTTAAGAATGTGAAGGCATTTCAAGAGAAATTCTCTTCATTTGACGTTACGGTTATAGTATCATTCCAGATAGGCATATCAAGAACAAGAAAGCCCACAAATTATTTTTCTCTTTATTCAAACTGAACCTTCCCTTTAACCCTTTCGAGAAAACAGACCACATTTTGTGGTCTGTCTCAATAACTTTTGATTCCGAGCTCTAAAAAAATATACCAGATGAATGAGTAAAAAGAGCGAAGATTTCTGCACTCACTGTGTCTGTTTTTGTTGCAGAACCATATCGCGTTTGATGCCAGGAATTTTAAAGAGGAGAATAAGCTTTAAAATCCTTAAATTGACAACACACTGGGAGGTTCAAAATCATTGTTTTTTTAATCAAAATTGGCCATTTTTTCAACTTTTGCCATGCATATTGTTTTCAGAGACATAACATCTTATTAGAACCATGTAGCACTAAAAGAAAAATTATTGTTACCAATTTGAAGAACAAAAAGTGATCAATTTAGCCCTTAAATCAATCTTGTCATGAAACCGACCAAGTGCTTTTCAGATGCTTCCTTACGGGTTTCTTTGTGCATTATCTTATTCATCTACACAGCCGTGCGCACTGCCACTTTGCAAATGTTCACATTACATTGTTAAATTGATTTAGAGGAAGATTGATTCTGCATTAGGAAATTTCTTAAAAGGTACATTCAACTTCTCAAATTTCCTGTTGAAAAATCCGTCCAAATGAAATGTGAATTATGATAAGGTTATACGCTTGTGATAGTCATAAGGAATTCCTTTTGAGATCACTACTCTGGTTATGAAGATAGCTATAATTTCAAAATTATTTTTGCCACGGTAAGAAAATAAAATCTCCATGCTCTCACTGAAACTCAACAATTCAATGCCATTTTAGACAGCATTTCAAACAGAGCCATATATACACTTTTGGCATGGGCCAAGCCTCTGAGGGGGCACTAGCATCAGATTAGGTGGAGATGAAATATGTATCAACAAGGTCATCACTTAGGACAAGGGTGTGGGATGGGGTTGGACCGTCATCTTCTTTCTACATGTATGTTCCCTTTCCCCTCTCTTTTTCACTTTTTCTCCTTTTTTTTCCAGCTCTCTGATGGGGGCACATGCCCCCTGTAGCTACGCCAAAGATTGCAAACATATCACAGTATAACTGGTGCAATGCAAGTCAAGCTGTAGCAATTACCCAGCCTCTTTGTCAAAATTTTCTCTTTTCTTCTATCTTCAGCTATTTTAAGGGGGACATGCCCCCCCCCCCCCCCCAAGTAGCTACGCCAATGATTTCAAACATATCACAGTATAACCGGTGCAATGCAAGTCAAGCATGTAGCAATCACCATACCTCTTTCCCTTGCAATACTTCCTCCTGAACACACATAACAATTCCTCTCTTCTATTATACACACCACAGACAAGCCCCCCATCCACATGAGCAAAATTGTACCATGTTTTATACCAACTATGCACACAGCTATACTGTAAGAAATTAATATTTTTCTTGTCTGAATGTCGTATAACAAAATGTATAGTGCAAAGGAGGTTTCCAATGAAAACTCAATGAGAGAAGCAGGAAATCCATCACTTGGATGAACACTGTATCATGCAATAACCTTATAGATGGGTGGGGCTTATCATGTAAGCATGCTGATATCAAGCAAATGCATATGGTGTAAGCCAGCATTAAGGGAGAATGAAACCCTGGGGAAAAATCAATTTTAATGAAAAGAGAGGATAGAGAGAAGCAATTTTTAAAAAGTTCCATCAAAATCGGTTATGAAATGAGAAAGTTATGAAAGTTTGAAAAGTCTCAATATACTTTCTTTGGCGATCCTCAAATTGGCAATGTAGCTTCAAAGTGACAGGTTTAGTAGTACAACTCTCAATATGTTTTGTTCACAAAATTTCATATTTTCCCCATTATCTCTCCAGGTGCAGCTTGTCTCCTTCTTAGCTTCTTGAGGATTGTCATAGAAAGTAAATTGAGACTTTTCAAACTTTCATAACTTTTTCATTTCGTAGCCGATTTTGATGGAACTTTTTAAAATTGCTTCTCTCTATCCTATCTTTTAATCAAAATGTATATTTCCCCAGAGTTTCATTCTCCTTTTAACTTATTTCTCTATATGATGTTTCCTTATATGATATACTTATCCCTGTGTGGATGCCCCTTTCGCTATGTGGTGATTCTTTATATTTTTCTTTACACAAATTTTGTATAAATTTCCTATCATCCAAATGAGCTGATAGACAGCTGCCTCTCGCATAATGACCTCAAAACAAGCAGCAAATACATTATTGAGTTGGCTGGTGTGGAAAATTTATTGAGTTAGTTTTTTCTTCTTTTTTATAGACAGGGAGTCTTGAGGGCTTGTAAATGTAAGTTACAATCTTGTGGGAATGTAAACAAGATGTCCTACATTGGAATGAATTTTACAAGATACTTTCCACCATTTTTTATTACATTCCTGTTATTAATTGTATTAAAGATAAGCTTGAAAGACATATTATGTACTTTTATTTGATAAAATTATGTTTTCATCCAGAATCAATTCTAGTCACATGAATATGAAGACTTTATAAGAACTAATTTGATTACCATCCAAAAATTAGGACTCATTGTCAATAATACCTGCATTTATATGGCGCCTTTCCAGTTAGTAACTGATCAAAGCACTTTGCAGTGTAATATTACCCCGGTCATTGGATCCAGTTACGATTCTGCACATTCTCCACTCCACTAGGGAGCATTCCAGTCTGGCGGCCATTTCACAGATGCACATATACTATTCCAGTCATAATGACATTCGCATCCTACCGGGTACCTACTTAACACCTGGGTGGGGAGTGGCAAATGTAGATTAATGCCTTGCCAAAGGACATTAGTGCCGCGGCGGGACTCGAACCGCAAACCCTGTGATCCACGGTCCAGTGATGTATCCACTAGACCACAACACCTCTACAATGTCAATGAAATCTAAATTCCTGAGAAGGCCTGAGATTTTAAAAGAAAACTGTACAACTACCCGTCTGGATGCAGCATATGCCTAATTGTAAAGCGAGAAATCCAGAAATGAAATTTCAGTGGATCTGAAATTTTTTTATGACGGAAAATACTCTCCAATAATTATATTACAGTGAATTTTCAAAGAATTAAAATAATTCTTTTATTCATTATTTTTCAGTCAAGTACACAATAAATGACTTGATAAATGGAAGATGATTCAATGTTCAAATACAGGATAATAAACTGTCATTTTTTTCGGGGTATCAATTTATCTTTGCTCTAAGTTGTGCATCATTTAACACTGATACATCTTGAATTTATCTTTCAGTTATTTTTGGAGTGAATTATCCATCAGCCAATCGTGATGATGTAAAAATTTAAAAAATAAATTTAACAAACTGATCACACATCTCACTCCTGGCAAATAATATTGTTCAGGACTGGTAAGTAGACTATCAGAATAGGTAGGGTAACAATTTGACCTCAGCCTGACTTTGAAATCGCAATGGGGATTCCCCTTACTCCCCTGTCCTCACTGAGGTCACTGAGCCCTCAAGGCAAAATCTGGGTTAAACTATTCCAAGTAGGAGTTATTTACACCGCTAAAAATAACACCACTTGTTGGTAGGGGGTCAAATAGAGAGGAGTGAAAGACCACTGGACTGCTGATGTACTGCAAGCAGAAGTAACTCCTTGCCCTGTACATCTACTACATGTACATATATACAGCACTAAACAGCTGCGTTGTAAATCCATGCGTTTACTTGCCATTTGGTCCAATATACATAACACACATATGGTCTGTTTGGAGCCAGAAGGGCGTTACTGTAAAAGTGAAATATCTCGCAATGTGGAAATTTTCGCGCATTTCACGCGACATGAAATTTGCGCATAAATAAAAACATGCAAATATTTTTGTTTACGTATTCTTTTGCCCGTGAGTCTAACACGTGGATGAAATAAAAAACACGTGAAATTCACCTTAATAATAGCAAAGCGCGAGAAATTAATTGTGTGAAAATTTCCACTTTTACAGTATCTCATATGTAATTAGTTTAACACAGAGTTTAATAATGCCCTTTTGGCTCCAAACAGACAATATATTGTCAGCTGAGAGCCAGAAGGGCATCAATAGTTTTTTTAAATTTTATTTTGCATAAAGTTAACCTGTTGACTAGTGAATTCTCAAATTCCCATAGAGTTCATACAGGGACCACACGGTTCAATGGTTTAATGCCCTTCTGCCTCTCAGCAGGCGAGATATGCCACTGCATCTCATCTAAGCTCATCTAAGGCCAAGTAAAAATGAATCCTAGTCTCTCATTCACATTTTCTTTTTCTTTTTTTTTAATGAGAAGGAGGTGTTCCATCAGTGTTATTTGATATTTGATATATTCCCCCCCCCCAATCACACCAATCCTGTTGGGTCCATTTAAGGACAAATTTTCTTTGAATTTAATTTGTCCATGCACTACAGATATGAAAAAGAAGTTGACATTGCACTACACAAGGTTTGTAAATGATTTTTGTTACTTTCATCATCTAGAATTCCTAAAATTCTTCTTTGTATTTCATGTCCAATAAAAAAAAAATCAAATGTTAAAAAAAATTGAGACACATGGGAGAGGGGAAGAAAAACTTGGGATCAATGTTACTTAACCTTACCCCCCGTATATTGCAGATGAAGCTTTAACTTATGCAGTATAACTGTCTTGTAAAAAAAAAATGCATGCACATCAAGACTGTTTTGCATAAAGTATTAAATAGGATTAGGAAGCTGAGTTGCTACAGATTACAGCTCTGAGGTACACTAGGAGTGTCTTTGGGGTATATTTGCTTCTACCGGAAAGGGAAGAGCAATCATGTCGGCATAATATTTAAGATAATGGACTGGTCATGCAATTTTGTTATGAATTTAATAAAGTATCAACTTGTCTAGAAGTTACATACTGTACTGAACGGTTGATTGGTAGTTAATAGGAATGATCGTGTATACAGGAATTTTGGATCATCAAAATGATAAAACATCAACTAAATTTCACTGAAAAATCATAAAAATTGAAAAGGTCTGGACATAGATAACTGTACATGGGACTACACAGACATCTGTAGCTTCAAAATTTGGTCCAAAGCCGTAACAATTTCTTGTCATACTTGGAATACAAGGGCATTTCACAAGCAATCCTGGGGAGGGGGGACGTTGTTACTTTGAAATATTCCTCATCAGAATAAAATGGATGAGAGAGTTAATAAATTATTTTTCAACATTACCATAACTCAGTCTTTTTTTTTTTTCAAAAGACTGTGAAGAAGTAGCTTCACACTCTCAAATCATTTCTCCAGCTTAGCTTATTTTCTACTTTACTTCACTCACTCTAGTTTCTACATGCACATGTATACAACAAAGGCCTACATACAAGCATCATATGCAAATAAATGCTCTTAGCACATGCACATATGTAGCATGCTAACAGAGCAATTATTGAATCAAGATCTTTTCACAATTTCTATCCACTGCAGTGATATTCAAATATGGTAATATTAGTGCAGCAATATATTCATAAGCACCACTGGCTGTCACACAAAGGTACAAAAACACACATGGTCATAGGCATAGCCAGGGGGCATAGCCAGGGGGGCATAGCCAGGGGCATAAGGGGTCATGACCCTCCCCATGTTCATCTGCTAAAAAAAGGGGGGAAGGTCATCCCCCTTCAGGGTCAAGACCTTAACCCTTACCCCTAGCCCTATCCTAGATGTCTGAGAGTCACCCAACCCCCAACCCCCAATCTGCCTTGCTATGCCAATGCATATGCTGTCTATACATGTATGCACATGGATGTCAAATTGGGAGTTTACGAGCCAATTACAGTCACACAAGTGCAGTTGTCAACCTAGATGTCCAAAGTCCAGAGAAAAATCCCTTCTGAAAACAAACATTTAATCCTCAATCTCTAATTGTTTTGATGGCATTAGAAAACAGAATCATGGCATCTATTTCTTTGTTCACAGTAACCCTTTTTGTCCTTTTGAATAGGAAGGCCACAATCATTTCCCTAACTCCTAACCCTTTCAGGACAGGAATTACTTAAGGGCTTAATTGATCACATTTAGTGCTACATGGTTCTAATAAGGTGCAATGTCTTTGAAAACGATATACATGGTTGGTAATTTTGTCAAAGAGTTGAAAAAATTTGCCAATTTTAGTAAAAAAAAGATTTTGAACTTCACAATATGTTGCCAATTTAAGGACTTTCAAGCTTATTCTCATTTTAAAAATTCCTGGCATCAAATCGTTACAGTTTTCACAAAGTGACGGCTAAGTGCATAACTAAAAGAAAGTTAGTTTTGAATAAATCGCTTTCAAAGTTTTAAAGCTTAATCTCAACCTCTTTAATGTATGAAGGTGGAATAAATTTTATATCCTGGGATACATCATATTTCAGTGTTTAGTTCTATGTTTAATCATTTGCCTATTTGTTTATATTTAGGGGGAAAATGAGCTGTAAACATAACTGTCATTTCGTGAAAACACAAAATTCCAAGGACACGTAGTGACAGATTTTCACGAAGTGACAGATCTCAGCCGCGCGCATGTAAAACATATGGGACTTGATCACCGCGCTTTTAACAGTCATTTCTTGAAAACACAAAGTCAATTCAAGGACTCACTCTTCTTTGTTTTCACGAAGTGATGGATCTCAGCCGCGCACGTAAAACATACGGGACGGTTGTAAGCCGTCACTTCGTGAAAACCGAAAATCCTTTCACTAGGTATTTTCTTGTTGACGTTATCGCCATAGTTACATAACTATACATTATTATGATCTGAAACTTTGTGAGGTTCAAGATGTTAGTGAATGATGTCCAAATATGCAAAAAACTCAAAATTGAAAAAATGTGCGTTTTTCCTCATTACCGTCACTTTGTGAAAACAGGGACGAAATGCAATATGGCCATTCTGGCCATTCAACAAAAACGGACATAGTTTGTGTAGGAATTTTTGCTCTTTCTACTCACGCATCTGGTATATTTTTTTTAAAGCTCTGAATCAAAAGTTATTGAGCCAAACCACAAAATGTGGTCAGTTGTCTCGAAAGGGTTGGAAATTTCAGTTGTGATTAACCCCTACCACAACATCTATTCCATAACTTTCTTTTTCGGCTGGCCACCCATAAACTGCATGTTTCACCCCATTTTATCTTACAGGTTCTTTCATCTTACACAATCAATTTCTAAATGAAATGTATTCTCTGATATATCTTTCTAATGAATTCATCGAATGTATTTCATTTTCCCACCCTAAATAAAATTAAATGATTGAAGAAAACTTTCTTTCTTAGGTGAAAACATTTTGGGCAGCAAATGCCACCCACTGCAAGCTGCAGGGATAATGTTCGTTCGTGACCCACAGCATGGTATGGATTAAAGACAAAGGTCCATTTTTTTCTAAAGTAGCATAACTACATGTAAGTACGATATAAGATTATAAATTACTGTAATCATGTCACAAAATAAAGAAATTGAATTAATTTCATCATGAAATGAAAATGAGAACTTAATTTCAGAGAGACAGGTTTGTTTGTTTGTTTTTTTTCATTTAGTCACAAAATTATGGATGAATAAGTTGCCATTTTGCACATTATTTTGGTCGACTAATGAAACTGTACACAAATATGCATGATTGAAACTTGGCCCAAAGTTAGCCAGCTTTCTGGAGTATGGGCCAAAGAATATACATGTATGTTATCAGGGTGTTCATGAACATGGATTTTAATTATCAATGGAAGCAGAAATGAACTGAACAGACTAAACTTCCTTCACTCATAGCATGGACCTTTGTCTAATAGACCAGATTCTTTCCTTGGGTATTTCCTAGGTTTTGAGGTACATGGAATTGTTGGAAATTCTGAGAGAAAAAAAATTGGGAACAAAGAAATTTATCTTTCATTGGGGTGGATGGCATACCACAATGGGGAATTAGCCATGCTTATATTCTAGAAACAAACACTTTTGGGATATCTGTCTGGTGGAGTAAAAACACACAAAAGGTTTATGGGGGAAAAAAAGGTAGTGTCTGCAATGTAGTGCGGTCTGCAGAGAAGGAAACATGCTGCAGTAAAAACAAAGACATACTGGTATATATGAGATTACACTTCTGATGTACACGATACTTACTTCGTGCAGACAAAGGTGTAGATTTTGAAACTGTTACAGTTGTATCATAATATGCAGTGTATGTACAAAATGAAGTTTAGTACATACACCAGCTCATACATTGAAAAATGGAAATATTCCAACAGACTTGAAAAATTCTACAATCAAGTATTTGCAGCGTATGAAAAGTTAACATTGAACAGGCCTAGTACACACTGTATGTACAAGTATCAAAATGGGTAAGTTCAGGCATTATGTCCCATAAAACTCCCATATGTTATAGCGACTACATGTACATAAAAAAATCTTAGTATATAATTGATAATTATACCCTGCTAATAGCTTGGATCAGGCAAAATATCGACGATAATAATACTCAGGGTGTTAATTATCTTCTTTTTTTTCCATTACATATGTGGGAACTTATGGGACACAACTTTACCTAATACCTTGATCTTTCCCAAGTAAATCATACTGCATATTCTACTGTACTATTGTACAGCTACAAGTACACATAGACAAAAGCTCATCTTGAACTTGTAACGTTAACGTTATGAGCTGATGCAGCAAGCAGCCTGTAGACATTTCTCCCTTGACAATTACATATCACCGACCTTTGCAATAACAGACGGTTTCTATTGTGTTCTTTATTACCTTTATTCAACCTGTGTGTGTGTGCTCGTAGACTCAGTGCCATGTTTACACAGGAAGTCCATGGGTAAAATGAGGGGTACTGGAAACTGTCTAGTCATGTGTTATTGGACCTTTTCAGAGTGACAAGGAATTTTCATGTCACTTGTCGGCATATAATTGAAATTGAAATTGAAAATCATTTATTTCCAGCATCATTGCACCAAATAAGATGGAATATCATAAAGGTACCACGATATAAAAATGCATGGTTACAATGAAAATGTCAACAAAAACAAAAATTCATAACCATCAACATACATGTAGTAGTTCACTGGAAAATGGTGCAAACGTAACAGCCAATAAGGCTTGACAGTTGGATGCACAAAAGGGCACTAACCATAAAGATACATGTATCGGTTAAAAAGTAAAGTTTAATGAATGAAATGATAGACGAAATATATCAGCTATTTCTCGTCATACATGTATTTCGAATAAGAGGGCATCTGAAGGGCTTTCCTTTTCAGGGGACATTTCTAGTATGATGTCCTTCCAAACTGACATAAAAAGAATGAGAAAGCTCACAAATTATTTTTCACCTTTCCCAGAACTCAACCTTCTCTTTAAATGAGGCCAGTGCAATGCACACTCTCCTCTGTGCTTTTAAACGATGAAAATGTCTATACCACATCCACACATACCTATGATATACCACTATCATATCTATTAGAATCTCTGACGCAAAAAAGCAATACATATATGTATCCAAGCCATACATACACATGTACATTGAACATCATGATGTAAAAATAACATCAATAGAGTAATAAACAAAGAGGAATGGGGTAGAGATGGAGAGAGATTGCAGAGAAAAAATTACTTCTTTTCTTCCCTAAAGCTCTCTTGAGGTTTTTGAGGGAAAACATTCCCTGGCAGTTAATTCTTGTATTTAATTTTTTTGTCATTTCTTTTCAAAGCTCTATAAAAGTCTTCCAGAGCAGTTTTTAGCCAAAAAGAGCTGTGTCACTGCTCCTTCATATTGTGTTTTTCTCTCTATGAGTGTATGAGAGAGAAAGCTAAAGAGAGAGAGAGAGAGAGAGAGGGAAAGAGAAAGAGAGAGAGGGAGAGAAAGAGGGTAATGACACTGCCAGTATTTGCAGGTTTGGGTGTAACCGTTGTTCAAATATACAATGACGTACAGAACAGATCTCTCTTTTCTCTTATTCTCATACCCATCTCGATTGTTACAGAGAAATTGTACGTCAGACAAAGCATTGGCAAGTCGAAGGTCCAATGCTTCCATATATCGTCATGAAATCCAAAATACAATAAAATGCACAGGTGCTCCTTATTGCAGATCAAGTGGTACAATACTGTCTGTGTTGTACAGTATGTTTGCTAGCGTTTTGTGCAGCCGTAATTGTCTCCTTGCTCATGTCATTTTGAATACATCATGCATGTAATGTATGTACTGCAACTGATTTTTTCCCACCCTTTTTTTTTCATTTTCCCAACTGTGGGTGGCCCTTCCTGAATACATGACAATCATCTTGCGATGTTGAACATGAATGCTTCTGAAGTCTGCCAATACCGTAAGTACAGGTATACGCCCTTGAGTGTGCATGTATATAATAAAAGGCAGTAAAATTATGTGTAGGTCCTACGGTACTATAATTATGTAGGCCTTTCAATTCTATAAAACAATGATAAAAAATCATGTATTTTCTAAACACTCCCATTAGTCAAAAAGTCTGGACCCCCAAAATATGAACATTTTTAAATGAGGCCCATGCATACAGACATTGACAATTTCAATCAGGATCCCTTAAACAAAAATAAGTATGGGGCCCCGTTGTAGGCCTATAATAATATAATCACATGAAAATATAACATTCCTATGCGCTCCCAAGGAGCTTTTGCATATCATTACCCTGGCTTTATTTCCAGCAACTGTTACCAGCTGGGCAACACTTGCATTTCAAGGAATAATCCTAACAGGTATTAATTTCCCCCACCTGGGTCGAGAGTGGCAAATGTAGATTAATGTCTTGCAAAAGGACGTTAGTGTTGTGGTAGGAGTTCAAGCCCTGCACCGTGAGATTCACAGTCACATCATAGTTGATGTTATTGACCATATCATCCATGTGGAGCCAGAAGGGCATTAACTCTGTACACGATATGAGTTAACGCCCTTCTGGCTCCAAACAAATGATAACTTGTATAACATGTATAACTTGTGTAGATTGCAATTAAGCTACAGTATTAAGTCTATACATGTTCACATGGAACAGAAGAATTTCTTTTGAATGGAAATGGTGTGCCCCTACATCAAAACAAAACAGAATTTTACGTACAATGTTTATGTAGAGTATTAAGAAGACAACTCATTTTGACAAGTTCTGCATGAAGACTAGTGATCAAATTGCCTGGATACATTTATATTTTCTATACTCCAACCATACACAGTCACTCAAAGTTCACAAATTTAATCATCCTATCCCAGCACTGCCACCAAGCAGCATGCAGGCCAATTTGGCACACTCCGTTCAGCTCTGCTCAGTAACATATGGATCCCTAATAACCCACTCTAGGGATGGCATGTTCTCACTGCCTAAATCTTTCCATACACACATACATGTACATGTACACAGAAATAGGGATGAGTCCATTTCTAGAGGTCTACATTTATGAAAGTCTCAAGCTCAGGGGCATCGCCACATTGCCAGACCATTTTAATGAGGGGGGTGTGTCAGATCAAATTTGCTGACAATGTAGCTAATAAAATTTTCCAAAAAGCAAGCTTTAAAAAAAAAAGTCATCATTTTTTTTAGATTTTCAGACAGCCTATACAAATGTCTTATTTGCCAACAGAAAATCTCCACCCCCACATCCCCCTCCAGCGATGCCCCAGCTCAACCTGGCATGGAATGGTTTGCCACTTAAAACTACTGTAAAAATTCTGAACAACAAATCTACTCAAGCAGACAGATGTCATTCTATTTTCTCCATTGATATACAAATTAATTTGATTTTTTTTTTTTTACTTAGGGTATTTATTTTCTTGGTTTAATTACCCATCATTGCCACAGAAACACTTTGCAAAAGTTGAATCATGCCATTTAAGTATTATGCAACTCAAATACAGCCAGGCTGTTTTAAGGCCACCGCACACCTTACGATCGGTCCGCGATCCGATTTCAGGAGAAAATGTAATATGATTTGACAAATCATTTCAAAACGAAAAATATTTTTATTTGAGGGTCTGAATAGTCATACAGATAGTAAAATCGATAATATGGCCTTTGCTGAGTTTTCTAGTCGGTGGAATGGCCAAATCGGCTCCGAGTTGTAGTGACGTCACAAAAATCATACGACTGACTACAATTTGAAACTAATTTTGCCCTTATTCCCTGCAGAAAGCTGACATCTCACCAAAACCCTATGTTTAGTATTCGTATTACTTTTGAGAACCTGAATAGGGTAGATTTCATTTGTTGAAATGCCAATATTTAATGCCATAGCGATTTATTTCATAAATCGGATCGCAGACCGATCGTAAGGTGTGCGATGGCCTTTAATAATACAGAGTGATACTGACACTCATCAACAGAAGATCATATATTGATAATCATAAAAAACCTTCTTGTTTAACACATAACATATTTTGATATGTACATGCAAAGTCTCTATGCACTTTTGAATGTTAGTACTACATTAACTTTAGCTCTGGCAGCTATGGTATATTTAAATACATATATCCTGTCTATCCCCTATTTATCACCTGGGTGGAGAGAGAGAGAGAGACAACTATAGATAAAAATGCCTTGTCTTCACCAGGCAGAGATTCCAACCCTCAACCTTTTCACAGAGGGTCAAGTAAATGAACCACTATACCACCACGATGCTCCCTCTTAAAATACATACATGTAGGCCTAGATGTATTTTATTATATATATTTATATATGTGGGAGGTTGGGAGAAATAGGCATTTTAGCTAGTCAATTCTTCGATATATAGCACAGTCAAGAAGTGGCCATGGGAACATTGTTTTGAGTGCCTGGGTTGAGAGGCTACATCCAAATAGAAAATCAATGTTGCAAGAAAGTAGAGAGGCTTGCTGGATGATACGCTCTGTAATTCACATGGAGATAATATTATCTTTTTGCACAAACTTCAGAATTCCATTTTGTAGCAGATTTACTTGTCGTTCATTCAATCTACCAATGAAAAAAACCATGTACAGGCCAACACACATGTACATGTACACTAACTTGATCCTACCCTCATTTTCTACAGAACAGTTATCCAGATGGACTAGTAGGCCTACATGTAATCAAAACTGTCAAATTCCAAATTTCAAAAAGTAAGATATTTATCAAACAAATTTTGACACTTTCCAGAACAGTTCTATTTACTGAAGCCTGCACCACAGTGAAAAGTACACACAGGATCGGTGAGATATATTTAGCGCTCGAAAGCTCTGAAATAGCTCTAGCAATCTCAAAAAGAGCTTTTGTAAAAAAAAAAAAAAAGACAACAAAAGAATACATTAAAAATTGTAGAAAGTTAATCTCATTTTCTGTAGAGCAAAATTAAAAAGAGTTGCAACAAACAAAGGTTGTTTTTTCCATTCTGAGGCATACATGTAGTAGGACAAAAAAAGCATTTAATGTCATATATTTTGAGAACTTAAGGTTCACTTGAAATACCAGCCACTGGATGGGTATATATATACCTGTATTCTCATTAATTCTTCATCAAAAGCGCATTTAATATTACAAGGCTGTTTGATTACAACAATAGAATACAGTAGTCAAGGATATATGATGAACCCTTCACGTTATACGCTGTCTTTTCCACCTTCCGCTTCACTCAGTATAATCCTGTTCTATCTAATTTGCACCCTTGCCATTGCACGTCGTCCAGTATATTGCAATAAAGCAAGATAAGCATATCGTGTGATACGAGCCAGGCAGACCTGAACTTGTAATTTCACACAGACTTAACGAGAAGGTTGAGTCCTGGGAAAGGGGAAAAATAATTTGTGAGCTTTCTCATTCCTTTCATGTCAGTTTGGAAGAACAACATAGAAGAAATGGCCCCTGAAAAGGATTGCTCTTTAAATGCCCTCATATTCAAAATATGACAAGAAGTATCCAAAGTGTTCAGGCCGAACATGGTGTGCAGTCCCATATACCCACTTCTGTGTGTAGAACATGTGCTTCTCAGCGAGATTGGATCAATTTTTTATCATTTTGAGGCTTCCAAAAGATCTCTCACAGTATACACCAATTCTTAGGTACACGTTGACATGATTAACCTTTCCCAATTGCTTTGAGGCAGTTTCTTCCACAATGCAATCACATGACCAGAACTCAACTTTATCTTTAAAGCCCTTCTAGCTCTCAGCAGATGCTATTTCAATTTTTGTCACTTGTCTTCATCATTCCTGTGTGGAGAGGCCATTATTTTTGATTGACATGTGGGGCAATTCCACGATTGGTAACATTACATTTATAAGGGAAATTTTGCCTTTTGGGCCTCTTAAAGAGAAAACTTGTGCATGTTCAATCACTGTAATTATAGTAATATATTTTATATTGTAGTTCGTTGATTTAGTTTATTTCCATTTTTACAAAAAAAATCAAAGTAGGCCTTACCTGTGCTAAAACCAAGATTTTATACATTAATGTTTTTGTGAAGTCCAACATATATCAATTGATGCATGTATAGTTTCATATTCTCCATGACACTAGAAACTATAGAAACTAGAAAGTGATTCCCCAATTCAATCTAATCCAAATTTCAACCATCTTGGGAATAAAACATTGAAGAAATACTGATTTCAAATTCTTTTCGTCATGTCTCACTTATTGTCCTCTGATAAATTTAGGGACTACAATTTCATATCTTGACTTATTATTATTTGTATCGTTCAAATTGCACACCAGGGTTAATAACTCTGCTGCACGCCAAATAGGGCACCCCTAATGGCTTTCAGCACGGCCAGTAGACAAGAAAACAATATGTACAGAGTACATGTACATGTATATGTACAGCTGTGTTTAGACTCTTTACTTTTTTGTGCGCAGTAAATAGGAATCGCAGTCACTTCCTGAATGGGCACTTATCACGAACCAAGGACACTACTTGATTGTGCCTGGTATAAATAAGCAAGGTCATAGTACTGTATCATGAGGGACATCACAATGCACCACTCTAGGCCCGTTTTCATCAGCCTGAGTTTCCAATACTGTAAAAGGGGAAATTTTCATGCAATCAATTTTTCGCACTCAGCCAAGTAAGGTGAATTTCACGTGTTTTTAATTTCGCCGATGCGCTTGACTCATGGGTAAAATAATACATAAACAAAAATATTTGCATGTTTTTATTTTCGCACAAATTTCATGCCGCGTGAAATGCGCGAAAATTTCCACACCACGAAATATTCCACGTTTACAGTATAGCCTGCTAATTCTGATCCGGGAAAACTAACACAATCAGAGCTAGCTTGAGCTAGTTTGTAATCCAGATGCAAATATACACTGTAGCAAGCTATTTCGTGGGTTTTATCTCGAGCTTACAAGTACCCAGTTGTGAAATAGTGCCATATTCAACGAATTAGCCTGCTAATTCGCAGGTGAAGATGCACTGCAGTTTTGACTCCGGTTAATATTCATGACACCAATCCTAGAAATTCTATTTTCCTTATGTATTTCTTGTTTTTCTTCTCTCTTTCTATCTTTTCCTTATGTATTTCATTGTTTTTCCTTCTCTCTTTTTTATCTTATGTATGTTAATCCCATTCTTTATTCTTATGTATTTCTTTGTTGTTCTTGCTATCCTCTTTCCTTTATGTTTCTTTATGTATTTCTTTATTTTCCCTTCTCTCTTTTTATCTTGTCCATATGTATTTCTTTGCTCTTTTCTTTACATTTATCCTATGTATTTCTTTGATTTCCCATCTTCTAAGTGCACATGCTTTGAAGCTCAAGTTTATTCAAAGATTGCGGGAGTCGACCAACTTGGGCTGACGGACATGGGGTTTTTCAAACTCAGACTTTTTTCTTGAGCAGCGCTGATCGGGCTAGAATCTCGAGCTTGAGCAAACTCAGGCAAATGGAGATGCACCTTCAGAGTTCAGACTACTGTTAATGTCTTTGTTTACGTGTAATTTAAAAAAATAATGAAATGTGGTATATTAGTTACCTGGATACACTAATAGAAAGACTTCCATGGTCCATGTAGTTGGCCAATACTAAAATATATGTAAATTGTAGATGAATATGGATTTTTAATTGTTTCTTGTTAATATTGATCATCAAAGTTGAAATTTATTCGAGCAGGCCTACAATCAAGTCATAACTTCACTTCATTCTCCTTAAAAAGTATTGTATATCATATCCAACCAGGAAATATACTGCCCATTTTATTCCTTAATTACTAGAGTTGAATAGTTCTCAACTTCTCATTGTAAAGACAATGATTGTAAAGTCCAGTCAAGGATACTGTGTTTTTGTATCATGTTATTCTATAGGGTAGCCCAGAAAAAAACGCAACACATGAATTTTGCAATTTCAGTCATATCATTGACACAATATCATTAGTTTTTATTTCACTGGGTAGAAAACTCTTTTCTGAGTAAAATGACTCAAAGATCATCAGTTTTGGATAAGGCATTTTGATTCTACATGTACGGCTAACTTTTGCGAGGCAATGTCATTTTCAAAATTTGCTACTTTTGCAACCGTAGTCGTGCTTGAAATTTGCACATGACAGCTTCCCATACAATGTCCGTTTTATTCATGCTGTCTTCGATTTCAAAGCGTGAGTAGTCATGTGTTTGTCAACAAAGCTGACTGTAATGTATGTGAAGCCGTCATATGCAAATTTTTCTGCTGCTTCATGACTTCATGGTTGCAAAAGTAGCAAAGTTTTGAAAATGACACTGCCTCACAAAAATAGACATAGATTCAAAACGCCTTATCCAAAATTGACGATCTTGGCGTCATTTTACTCAGAAAGAATTTCCTACATAATAAAACAAAAAATTAAATGATATTGTGTCGATGATTTCACTGAACTTTCAGATCTCAGGTGTTGCGTTATTTCTGGGCCACCCTGTATGTATAATCATAAGGTTCAAACAGAATAAGGATGCAATTAAACTAGTAGTAAATGTCAACATCTTAGTTTTAAACAGGAAATAATGGAGTACATAATTCACTACTATTTCAATCCTTTGCAATAAATGTCTTGAAAACTGAAAAAAGCTGAAAAAGAAACAACAACCTCTTCTGTTCCAGGGTTCTTGCAAATTAAAACGGAAATACATCCTGGATATGAGACAAGTACTCTTAAAAATGGGATTAAAGAGGTTTTGGTCTTGTGCAATCACTCTTCGGGATTTATTTCCAGCAAGGTACATGATTCAATGATTGGCAACATTATGAACAATCAATACCCTTTCTATATTTTCACTGGCCTTCAGCATCAATGAAAAGCATACTTAGTGACCATCAATAAATCTGTTTGCCTCAGCTGTATTTACAATGATCTGAGGTCAACACTGGGTTCAGAGACAATAAGTAGAAGAAAAAAAAATTCAAATAGGTGAGAACGAACAAAAATGATAGAAAGCTACTGATCTACATTACACATACTGTTAAAGATGAAGTTGAGTTCTGGTCATGGGATTACATTGAGAAAGACACCGTCTCAAAGCAATTGGGAAAGGTTGATCATGTCTCATTCAAAAGAATTGGTGTATACTATGAGGTTTTGGAATCATCAAAATGATAAGAAATTGACCCAATCTCGCTGAAAGTGAAAAGCATTATATGCACTGCACACAGAGATTGGTATATGGGACTGCACGCACATGTGGCATGATTGTTCGGCCCAAACACTTGTGCTTTTTCTCTTCATTTTCGAATATGAGGGCATTTGAAGAGGACATTTCTACTATGATGTTATTCCAAGCTAACAAAAGGAGTGAGAAGCTCACAAATTATTTTTCACCTTTTCCAGAACTCAACCTTTTTTAAACCTCTGCCAATGCAATGTACCACAGAAGAAAAAAAATAATGTCTGCCTCTATTACTGTGCAATAGTGGAGTGGAGGTCATTTTAGTATTGACCCCATAATGAGTGTCCTTTGCTTATTGAATAATCATGATATGATTGGCCAGTATTTGGCCTAGCACAACTGATACACTTAATTCAAATTAAGTACCACCTGTCCATAAAAGACCACATTATTTTGTTTCCCTTAAACACCACTGCTCATTGAAATGTGTGATAAAAACTTGTTCATAAAAACCACATGCTCTAGGAGTCTGGGTGGGTGGTCTTTATAGACAGGTTTCAATATATACAGGTCTGACTGTATCATTACCTCTCTCTCCCTAAATCTTCCTTTCACTTTCCCTCATCAGTGGCGCAAATCCATTTTGAAATTTGGGGGGGACATTCGCCTCTAAAATTCTTTGACAAGCAAAAAAAAAAAGGTTATTCAAAAATGTGGGGGGGACATTCGCCTATCTTCAAAAAGGTGGGCCCATGTCCCTCATGATAACAGCAGTGCATATGATATTGGATAATTGTGAATGTCATCTGCAGACATATTGATTTGAAAAGTGGGTTCCAGGGACTCATGTACATGTATGATGTACATGTAATGAGCTTGGCTCTGGAGTGTGCTCACTGAATGCATACCATATTGGTGTATACATGTATATGTAGGCCTATATTTGCCACTTTCCACCCAGGTGAAGTAAGTGGGCACTTGGTAAGATGAAATTCCTTGAATGCTTGAGCACCTTATCATGGTAACTCGGTTAAAGCCAGGGTAATGTGATTGCAGGGCACTCGGTGAGAAGAGTATTAATAGCTACGTTCATACGGGACTTGTGGTTTCGAAACTTTAAGTCAGTGAAACTTTAAATTAATGAAACAACAACTCACTCATTACGACGAGGGTTCACACAGGCCCAAAACAATGACAGTTGTCCTGAGACTACAAGTCGAGCGGTCATGAGCAGAGAGGTCATCGTGAACAACGAGATTGCTAAACTTTAAGTTTATTCTGTCCACACGGTCCGTAACTATGAGGAGGACCCCACGCCGCTCTTGGTTTAGGTGTTAACCACAAGCTCGCTTGTGGTTCTGGAACTACAAGTAAACTTAAAGTTTCAAAACTGTGAGTCCGTTCATACGTTCTGAAACTACAAGATAACTAGAAGATAACTACAAGATAACTTTTGAAACTACAAGCAAAACTTCAAGTTTTGCTCCGTTCATGTGAACCAGACTATTATAATTGTCTGTTACAAAAGGATTTTCAAAATTGTGGGCTGTACTTCAAGCAGAGAGATATAACATGACAAGATGGAAGCAAGAAACAAAACAGAGAGAGAGAGAGAAAGAGAGGGTGAGGGAGAGAGGGAAAATGGGAGCACTGTGTACAAGGCTTTTGACTCTCATACAAAAGGTGCATGCTGCATTTAATCCTTGCTCATGCAGTGTAAACATCCTTGGACAAGGCATTTTACCCCTATTTGTCTCTCTTGACCCAGGTGCATTAAGTGGGTACATGTCCCTGGCAATGCTGGGAATGCAGAGCCCTCAGGAAGAATGAATAAGACATTATCACATGTACTTTATCCATACTTTAAGCTTGACTTCCACTGTCATTTGCTATTTTCATGTAGGCAAAGCATGTCTCATGTTTTCATAAGAGAGGGAGACAAGTGCAGCTTAGCTTGGGAGATCTTCTTTCAGAAAATCCCATCCAGAGAGCATTTTGTTTATTGCCTTTTCCTTGCACTTAATTCCTCAACAAGCAGTTTGGCCACTTCAGCAATCATAATCCACTTGAAAAAGACCACTTGACTCAAGAAAAACACATTACAATACAATCCTTGTTCTCTACCATAAACATATAAGTCAATCCACATTATTTCTTATGAAATGAATGCTTGTAAACATAGTATTAGTAATGTTGTTTTTACAGTGCATTCTAATCCTACTTTTGATTACTATTTATTTTTTACTGTTTCTGTTTAATTCTTTAAATACATTTGGTAATATCTCAAATATTTGATGGAATATCAAATCATTGATTTAATTTATATTGTTACATGCACGTTATGTATGGAGCATTTTTTTTTAAATTCATATACTGTAAGTATATTGTCAATAGATGCTAATCAACATCCTAATTTTCAGATTTTCAAAACTTCTTCACAAATTGAAAGATAAATTTACATCTATACAAATTTACAAAGACTGAATATTCATTATTTCAAACCAATTAAACGACTAAAGTTGTAAAAAAAAAAAAAAAAGAAAAAACTTCCATATCTTGGCTGCATGTAAACTACAAAGGGTCACCTGCATTATTATTATTTTTTTTTTTGTGTAAAGCCTAAAGGGAAAACGATATTCACTATCCAACTCAGCATGACAAACCAATATATATATATATATATACATGTACACAGATCTACCAGGTCCCCTTTACAGTTCTCACAAACACACACACACACACACACACACACACAATTATATATACTTTTAAGAAATATCTTAAATCTGAATCTAAATTTTAGTTTAATAATACTCTTTAAATAGGTTTATCTGCCTCTGGCCTTCCATTCTGAAACTTCTAGCGAGTAATTAATCTTACTAGTAGAGTAAGATTGCCTGGAAAATGAGGCTAGATTGTTAAATATAAACTTGATTTAGGAATGGAATAATAATATAATTAATATCATTTATAATACTTAAATGTTATCATCTAGTAATAACAATTAAAAAAAATATTAATGTTTCAAATAATGATATAACAATAGCAATAACAATACTAATAATAATAATAATAATAATAATAATAATAATAATAATAATAATAATAATAATAATAATAATAATAATAATAATAATAAAGTAAAAATTGTCATTATGTTTGAAAAGTAACAGTATGATCTTTTTAGAATCAATTTGATGCTAACCTTGTAATAAAGCCGGAGCAAATAGATGTGTGGGTAGAGACTGAGCATGGAAGGGGAAACTTCTCCCCCTACTCCTTCCTCCCCCTCCCCCTGATCCTCCACCACTAGCACTACTAGTACCACTGCCACTACCCCCTCCTGAGCCAGAGTTCGGGGCACTGCTCTCCGATGAACTAGGGTCCGAATCGGGGCTTCTCCCAGCCCCCGACCCCCCTGGTATATTCATCGCTTGTCCATTTGTATGAGTACTCGTGCTGCCCAAGGATCGGGCACGGTTTCTTTGTCCATTGGTAGAAGAGGATGCACTGGTATAAATACGGGCACCATTGTGATGTCCATTGGAATTGCCTATAGAAATGTACCCGCCACTGGCTGTGGATCCACCCGGCGAGTCGGCCCCACCAACTGCGGCACCGTAGACCGTCCGAGGACTAGAACTCACTTTCTGACCCATGATAAAGCCAAAGTTCCTCCTCTCTTGCGCCACCTTCGCGTAAAATTCCAGAAATATTCCTTTAGGATTGGCAACGTTAGCCGTCCGAATGTGTCATGGTCGCAGACATATTCTCAAAACAGTGATCGGCCATGTTGTTGTCTCTCTGTGTTTTCCTATCGCCTAGCCTCAATACAATGACGTAGTAGCTAAACAACAAATGAGTGTGTGCTTGCAGTGCACATCGATGTATGTGCACATCCCATGAGCTGAGCTGAACCTAAATGGAGGCAGAGATGGCGTCCCGCAAAATTATTAAAGAACACCATGGATTTATAGGCAAAGAAGGTTTAGGTATTATGCTTTGTTCTTACTTCTTGAAGGGCAATCGATAATACAGGGTGAAGTGCATCCACTGTCGAATCGAACTGAAGACCCTAATCCATACAAAAATCCATTATACCCAAACCCCCTTTTTTTTTGGAGGGGGTGCATGGTGGTCGATGAAACTTCAAAGTGGATATGGGTCACAGAGATTGGTAAGCTTTCACTTCTCCCGTAAAGATATATTTATTATACTGATATGTGATACTAAAGTGTTGAAGATTTTGGTGGAAAGCTATAATTACTATATGACTAAATCCCCTTTTCTAACAGAACATCAAACTGGATTCGAGTGAAATTAACGTCGACAAACATGTCACAGTTTCACTTTCAGGTGTCTCGGGAAATTCCATTTTCTTTATGCAATACACCAGGGAAAAGTACATATAATATGATTAGCGACGATTGTTCCCTTTTCCCATTTCTTATCAATTTGTTGGAGTGTTAATGATTTTGAATTGCACAATAAGCAGTATTCAATTCAGTTTTGGTCAGTTGCGAGCGAGCGAACCGAGAGAGCAAAAAAATCGGCCACATTTCTATTAGAATTTCGTCAGATGCATTTTTTTTAAAATAATACATGCGTAATCCATTGATTGTATATATTTTATTATATTTTAGATTGATTTAAATTCCTAAAATAAAAACGGCTTTAATTTTCTCTATAGGGCCTTACCTATTATGAGGTAAGCGAACCCCTTTCCCCTCGGTCTCTCTCTCTCTCTCTCTCTCTCTCTCTCTCTCTCTCTCTCTCTCTCTATATATATATATATATATTTATGAAATTTGTTCAATTTCTTCTTAACCAATGCTTAACTTTACCGATTTGCCAGGTTATTTATGACAATATAACAAAACATTAAAAAATTATTTACCTTGCAAAGTTATTCATTATATGTTTCCTGTTTGGAAATTTGTCGGGGGGGGGGGGGTGGGGGTAAACTGTCCTCTTGACCCCTTCAAATATGCTAATTCATGCGTAATAGAGTACTCATCAAACCAGTGACAATATATGTATTTCAGCTAGAAGATAATGTGTGTATGTGGAGGGAGGGGGCAGGGCGTAATCTTAATATTCTCTAATTTATAAGTCAAGTGGAAATCCACTTACTTGGGAGTCATATCAGTAATCACTTTTTTTCTTTTTGAGTGGTCATCATCGTCGTCGTCGTCGTCATCGGTTCATTTTTTTCTTCGACATCACTTTCATCATCACCGAGATCATCATTATCACTACCACCATCATCACTACCACCACTATCATCACCACCACCATCATTATCACCACCAACATTATCACTACCACCACTATTATCACCACCACGATCATGATGCATCATCACCACCACCACCATCATCGACTCCTCCACTATCATCATCACCACCATCATTATCACCACCAACATCATCACTACCACCATCATCACTACCACCACTATCATCACTACATCACCATCATCACCACTACCATCATTTTCACCATCACCATCTTCACTACCACCACCATCATCACCACCATCACAATTTTCACTACTACCATCATCACCACCATGGTCACCACCATCATCACAACCATCATCGCCGCAATCACCACTACCATCATCACCATCATTGCAACCATCATCACCGTCATCATGACCACCACCACTATTATCACCACCACCATCATTATCACCACCACTATCATCACTACATCACCATCATTATCACCATCACCACCATCACCACCCCTATCATCACCACATCACCATCATTATCACCATCACCACCATCACCACCCCTATCATCACCACATCACCATCATCACCACTACCATCATTTTCACCATCACCATCATCACTACCACTACTATCACCACCATCATTATCACCGCCACCGTTATCACCACCATCACCACCGCCATCATCACCACCATGGTCACCATCATCACCACCACCATCATCGCCGCCATCACCACCACCATCACCACCAACACCACCTCCATCACCACCACCACCACCATCATCACCGCCAACATCATCACCACTCCCACCACCACCATCACTTCCATCATCACCATCAACATCATCACCACCACTATCGTCACCACAATCATCACCCCCATCATCATCAAAGCACCATATCGTTATCATCAGCATCGTACTTCATATTTCATACCCTAATCTGCAATTGCAAATAATTTCGGAAGTAATCATAACCAACCTACCCCCCCCCCCCCATAAATGAAAAATTAATAAATAAATAAATTAAAAAAAAAAAAAACATTCAGTCTAGCAATCAATTAATAATAGATCAATCAACAAAACAAATCAATTAATTAACTCAATCAGGAATTCATTCAGTCAATCAATCAATCATTCAATCTATAAACAAAACAACAAAACAGCTAACGAATCAATTAAATCAGCCATTTAGTCAATCAATCAAGCAATCAATTCAATCAATTCAAGTAAATCAAACAATCAATCATTGTTTTAATCAATCGATCAATTAATCCGATCAATTTTTCAATCAAATAACCAAACAGTCAGTCAATTAATCTGATCAATCGATACAATCATTCAAGCAACCAACCAACCGACCAATCAACCAAACGATCAGTCAACTAACTAACCAAGCAATCCATCAATCAACCAATCAATGATACAACATCAACCAATCACTCAAACTAACTAATCAGTTAATGACACTGATCATCTTTAAAAGAATAATTCTAGCTGCCAATCAATTAATCAATCAACCCGTGTTTTGCAAATAAGAAACATGTCAATTTGCTTAGGAAGAAAGGTTTTTATTTCTTAAAAAATCAAATATATACGCAGACGAAAAAAATATTGATTTGTGAATGATTGCATTAAATAATTTCTACATCTTAAATAGCAAGGTACTTTGCAAAAAATTATTATTACACATAATTATATTCATAAACGTATCAATACACTATAAATATATTTACAAGTTTTCCTGCATTTTATTTGAACTGAATGTTTTTTGTTGTTGTTAATAATAATCTTCGATTTGATACATTTATTTTATTCAACAGCATAATAAAAAATTATCATCACAATATTGACTGTACTTGCAATCATGCATTCTTCACAGACGACATTTTTCAAGACATGGTATAAAGCGAACATGCAGTATGTCTATTAGCAAACACGTGATACGAATGTGACTGAATAGTGAATACATATAGTTGTGGTAAAGCATCACAAAGTTTGGACGAATGTAGCGACATTTATGTTGTAAGCTTTTCCCAAATTTTGTTTTTACACATTTCGCTAGAACGAGAAATGTTTAAGTATGAGCAACTCGTTTTTTAGGTTATTTGACACTTTTGATCGTTAATAACTGAACAATTATTACTCGTATCAGACTGAGATTTTCATATTGTAAAGTTGAAGGATATAAAATATATCGGGAGCAAGTTTTATGACATTTCTTTGAATGGCTTTCTTAAAATAATGCTATGAATTATTAACAAGATTTTCACTTTTTGAAAAATTAAGGCCGCAAATTCTCTGTGTATCAGTAAATAATTCAGAACACGATTGCCATTGTGCATTTCAGCTGAAAACCAAGAACATCTTTTTTAACCCACAGTCATGAATCGACACTGGACAGCAAATGGTTGTCAGAAAGGATAGGTGCGATACACACTGGTATTGTTTTGTTCCGAATCAATTACTGATACACACAGTTTTTGTGACCTTGGTTTTTTCAAACAGTGATAATTTAATGAAGATATTCAGAGCATTGTTTTAAGAAAAACATTCAAATAAATATCTTAAAACTTGCTCCCAGTGAATGTGACATTTAACTTTACAATGTGAAAACCTCAGTCTGATATGAATTAAAGCTTGATCAAAAGTGTCAAGTGTTTTTTTTTTTTTTAAGCACACCTAGTAGTATATTGAACATTATTATACAAACAGATACACTTCCATGAGTGACAACGTTTATGTTAGGGCTGGTGACAGCTGTTTTACTAGTTTACCCGTAGAATGGGGGAGGGGGGACACCGCCCCCTCCTTTGAGTGAGTCTTGTTGGGCTGGCGGGAGCGTTTTTTTTTTTCAGTTGCTTTCGGTTACTTTTCTACCAAGGAAACTGTGAAACTATGTTTCGTCACATCCTATTAATAGTTCTATGATACAGTAATATTGTGGTATAATATCAAACTTTGAGATACGATCCCTAATCTCGAGCAGGTGAATGACAATACTTTGTGGAATATCAAATGGAAATGATATTTTTTGTTTAGGCTGACATTGTGAAAATTGGTGCGACATGATCACGAAGACTAAAAAAATATAAACCGAAGGCAATTGCAATAGCCTTGTGCATCACCTATACAGCAAAGTTCGAACATTACAATTACGTAATTACATAATCTGAACATACATGTAATTTCTTTAAGGTAAGAGGATACTGAAATTGCCCTTAGGGGGGCATAAGTGGATTTGTTGAAAGTCTTTGGGATCGTCTTGTGCCTGAGTTTTCACGAGGTCAGTAGTAAAATCAGTTGATGTATATCCATGTAATTTAAATTTATTGATAAGACGTTGCTCGTTACACAACAATAATTACGACCAGGGCAAAAACACATCATCCTTTCAAAAGAGGAAAAATTGGGGGCAATCGACCATCCCCAAGACAAATGTAAAATCGCCCCTTTAAAATCCTGGTGCCATTGTACTGCGATTGATATCAACTGCAAATTATTTGTAATCAATCGCAACTCTTTTATAATACGGGGCCCAGATATGCTCATCCAGCGGGCACTATCTGGACCCAATAAATAGAATAAGATCGCAAAGACTTTCCAAAAATCGACATAGGGCAATTTCAATATGCTTGTGCGTCACCCGCCATGATAATGAGAGTGACATCTTACAAGAAGTGAATGCAAATGAAGGGGGCAAAATTTATTGCGTCGAATGCCTTCACAGGCTTGATTAGTGAAGGTAGTAACGCGATCGAAATGATCCTTCGAGTGCAGTGGGCATTGACCTATACGCCAGTTATTAATATAATTACTGTTTGAACTCTTCATTCGCATTCCCTGTTTAAACGATATCACTCTTTCATGCATGACGCGCAAAAGACCGTCATCAGTCATTGACGCGGTCCTAACGTTAGCAAAATAACGACGCCTCGTGTGAGCCACCGGGCCATTGACATCAATATTCATGAATGTGTCTTCAAGCTTCAAGTATCCACGTGGTTTGATGATGCTCTTTTCTTCGCGATAGATGGAGACAGAGGTGACTCACGAATAATGTCTTCAAGGTTCAGTCTTCAGGCTTAAGGTAAGCACATGGTTCTTCGGTTGACACGGAAGGAACCTCTTGAGTAACATGATGACCCCAGAGAGGAGCGTTGCGGCGAATGTCATCCCACAGGCAACCATAAACGAGGCCAAGTATTCCCCCGACCGGTCTCGCAATAAACCTGATAAGAAAACACAAGGAAAGAGAAAAGGAAGAGATTCATGAATATAAGGTTAATTTGATAGGAATTACTTTCGAAGTTACTCGTCGGAACCGGCTGTTTGATGTGTAATACCCTTGAGTTATGAAGTAGCGTGATGGAATTCGTCCCCTGAGAGCTGACGAATTCATCCGAAGGTATAACTCGTTTAAATGTATAATCTCGGAGAATGACATTGCAATTTTCCCAGGGAAGCGATAACAGGGGTTAATAAACATCAAGGGGACACTTTGTTTTAAGATTTAATTTCTAGAGCTTTTGAAGACATTTTAAACTCTGTTTTGTGAGTGTTTGCAAATATCGCGTGTGAGGAAAAATTAAAAGAATGTCAAGGTTCTACACAAATCGTTTGCATTTGCGTCTCATTATATTACGGGAGATTTAACGTGCCACCCGAGAACTAGGCAGTGTCATGTCCACAACAAGATTGAATCTTGGACCTCCTTATTTGCGTTTGGTATGTCAACATTTCAACATGGCTGTATACAAGAAGATGTGTTCCTCTTTCCGTTAAGTGAATCGACTTTGGTATACGAAGTTAAGAAGAATGGAGATGCGACTGTCAGGTGACGAGAATCTGCTAAGAGCCAGAAGGGCGATAACTCACATTATTTGAAAAAATAGTTAACATCCTTCTGGCTCTTAACAGTTAAGATGGATTGATCGTGGATCTCGTCCAATCAATTTCATTGCGACAAGAAGATAATTATTATTAGCAAGATGAGATCGTATCGATTAGACGAGAAGATTATGAGATATGTAATCGCGTCGGCTGCCCGCAACAAGGCTGTCACGATCATAAAGTGCTATAAGGGTTTATGTCATTCTGGTTTCCAGTACAAAATGATCAGTGGGAGTAAAGGCCTTTAATACACCTCAGTCACACCGACGGGACCGACATCGGGGCCCTGTTTCATAAAATTTGTCATCAATGACAAGTTACAATAACTGTTATAAGCTACTGAAATCCTTGCATCTGATTGGCTGAGAGCAAATTTGTCGGTAAAAATCACCGACAAAGACACTTGATGAAACGCTCCCCAGATCGACAACAGACCGAACGAAAAATTACATTATCACGGATGTGTATTATTTTTTTCTGTCAGGATTTGCGCCACTGGCAAGAGAGGGCAGTATTTGAGCATCAAGAAGCCCCGTTTTGGAGACTTTGAGAGAGACTACAACTTTAAGACTTGTATTTTCTCAAAGTTTCACCTTACTTTATTTCAGAAAAACAAATTTGTCAATGATAATTTCCTAAAGTCTAACCCTTTACCCTGCCGAGACTCGAACTCATCATTACTTCATGACACGCACAACGTGGATCCGTATGCGCTACACAAGGAACTGCGAGATTGGTTCGCTCATTCTATTATATCCGTACAATTTGTTTTTCATGAATATTCATGCCGACTAGTCTTGACGGAATAAACCGTATTGTCACCCCTCTTGACACCCAAATACTGCCCTCTCTCGTCGGGTGGCGCAAGTCCTGACAGAAAAAAAAATAGCATCCAGGGGGGCGTTTCATGAAAGGACTTGTCAGATATTTTATCCGACAAATTTGCTCTCAGCCAATCAGATGCAAGGATTTCAGTAGCTTATAACAGTTGTCGGATAAAAAATCCGACAACTTCCTTTCATGAAACGCTCCCCCGGATGGCCAAGATCGGTCGGTTTGGTATCGGTCTAATTGGTGTGACTGGGATAAATTATTATTATTATTATTATTATTATTATTACGGACAGCAGACGACCTCCTCTTCTTGCCCATTAGAAGTCGACTTGGCAGGAAAACAACATCGTCTTCGCAATAGAATCCAAGTTTTTGTACATGATTGCTGTGAATCCACTTACCTGCAAATAATCCACCGACAGCTGCAGCAACCTCACTGACCAGCCCCACAATGCCCAAAGCAGTGGATCCAGACCTCTTGTCGACAACTTTCTGCACCACCATATTGAGAGACCTTACACTACCAGTCCCAATGCCGAACATAACGGCTGCGAAACAGCCTACGCTATACTGCTGAAAGATCCCTAGAACAAGGATACCGACTGTCATAATTAATTGCACGATGATATAGAGAGGAAGGGGTTTGATGAACCCTACAGTGACGAGGAAGCCGTGGCCGAATCGGACCACGGCTTGAGAGATCCCCGTCGCTGAGAGAAGACCAGCTGATTCTATCGGTGTGAGACCCCTTTCCGTCCCTGCAGCTGCGAGGTAAACGAAGACAGCGGAGTAAGACGAGGTTGAGAGAAATATCACGAACAGGAGCAGACCATGAAGGATGGTCGTGGGTACATCCGCAAGAATGGGTTCTTTAGTCCTTTCAGCAGCAACCTCTGGTTGCACGTGTTCGTGGTGTTCGAAGCTCTCTGTCACTTCATGAGCTTCACTTCCGTCAAAACTCGTCATCAACGTACTCTCCGCGTAATGTCCATTTCCATTCTCTAGATGACCACTACCATGTCCGTTTGATATACTTTGCTTGACTGGTGATGGATCACCGTTTAAGGTCACTCTCGAGTTCGTGGTGTTGTCTATGAGCGCTATTGCGGACGCGCTGTCATTGAGACGTTCTCTACGACCTTTCGGTATGATCTTCCGGTCTTTCAGAAGCGCGCCAAAGACCATGGTATGTAGGATGATGGCGGATGAAATGAGGAGGGCACCGCGCCAGTTGTAAGTGTCTGAAAGAACGCGTGTGATTGGTGCAAAGACGGAGACGGCCAGAGAAGAACCTGAGACGGTGATCCCGTTGGCTAACGCGTAAGAGCGGGAATCGGGAAAGTTACGGCGGATGGAGATCAGAGTTGCGATGTAAACCAGAGCCGAGCCAATACCTAAGAACAGAAAAGAAAATTAGTTTCACTAATATTCTTTAAAACGATTTGCTATTGTGTAAGGAATTTGATTTGGTCGCAATCATGCTTATACTGACAAATACAGGCCCGAACCTACTTTCATTCTCCTCATCGAAATTCTTTCCATTGTAATTATGATTAAAGAGAAATTTAACATGAGAAATAGATAGACAAGAATACCGTAGGTAAAGGGGGAGCAGTGTGCCATTAAATGAAGAAAAAAAAGAGGTCGACGTACAAAGCACAGATGGAGACGGCTAAAATAACGGTTATCACCCTTCAGTCCTACTTTCCCATTAGATACGTAGGGTCTACTCATCTCTAACTATAACTGTAATCCTAATACTAACAGGACTCAAACTAGAAACATCCCATTGACTCCCACTGGTCGGATGAAACTTTTACCCAAATTTGATGAAGGGCCAGTGAGATAATTATAGGCAGGGCGGACTGGACTAAACATAGAGTGGGGAATTTGGAAGGACCGGCCCTTATTTATTTATTTTATTATTATTATTATTTTATTTATCTATTTGTTTTTATTTTTTTTTTGGTATGATCGGTCCTTCTTAACCAAAATATTTACCGGTCAGTGGGGAAAACTCCCCAAACTCACAGTCAGTCCGCCCTTTGGATATAGGATTAACAGAGACTTCCCAACCCAACGTCAACGATGGGAAGAGAGGGCGCTTACCTGTTAGACAGACGACTCCAACACCTATAAGTGCCACACCAGTTGCCCATGCCGTCATCATGACCCCTGCAGCGGTCAGAAAGCCTCCACTCATGATGACCACTCGTGATCCGAAACGATTGGCCAGGAACGATGCAAGAGGACCTGATCAAGTCAAAATAGGATAGAGTATATTCTAATGATGGTGTCATAAACTATTTCATATGAAATAAATTATAATTTATATACAACCCGATTGCAATGACTTTCAAGAAATCAACTCAGGGCGATTTTTATGCATTTTGTTATTGCTTATAGGAATCATGTTAAGATTATGTAATGATTTCAGAAGTTGATGGGCAAGGATACTGATATTACCTTAGGTTGGTTTCTTGAAAGTCTTTGCGATCGTGTTATCATGGTTTTACTGTCTTATTCATAAAGCGTGCAAATATAAAACAATGTTTTGTACTTTCAATAATACTAATGATAATGTCCAGCGCGAGATGGATAATAGAAACAATATATTTGATATATAAGATAAGTTTGTGGAAGTCTATTTTGACTTGAATTTTTTTATTTGAATGAAAGACAAAAGAATTTTGTATTATAGCGTTTGGGTGTGCCGAAGTGCTTGACGAATCGTCAAACGCAGTATTTGTCTGTACATGTCGCTGCTCTTTGCAGATAGTGATTTTTGGCATAGCGCCATCTCTCGGGACTATCCCTACAGGAAGACTTCGAATCTATACCATCGATATACACTGACTTTATCAAGGCGAGTCGAGTGATGTATAATTCAACGGAAAATATAGATATTGCAAACGCTGGAGAATAATGACTATTTCCTTATTTCTAAATGAGTCACTGAGTCTGTTTTACTCTAAAGAAATGAATATATCTCTTGATAGTATTTTCCGCACACTGTTCTAAGTTTATTCAAACAACTAAATATACAATATTGGCATTTATATAACACTCTTAGAATTGTATTACAGCGCTTTACATAGTTTTTACATAATATCCCTTAAATGTACTAAGTTAAAAAGCAACTTCAGAAAAAAAAATTAATTAATACTACAAAAACGTGTAATGATCAATTTAAGTGTTGAATAGAAACGTCTTTGGCAACTCTGAAAGACAAAACAACTTCAGAAAGCGAGAGAGAGAGAGAGAGGGGGGGGGGGGTGGCGGGGTGGTCATAAAGAGAGATAGATGGGTCGCAATTCCAGTCTTATTACAACCATGTTTGTTCGTCTGCAGAAAATTCATCAGCGCATTCTATACATAGACATTAATCAAGATTTTAAATGGAGCAATTTAATAAAAGAGGAAATGAGTATCTCATCAAGCATAACGGCGGATTGCATCAGAAAAAGTTAAGGGGAAAACGAGACCGTTTGGATGAGAGAGAGACGGGAATGGTTGGGGAATTTCCAGTGATGGAGAAACTACATCATAAATATTTCATGGACAAAAATAATGGATTCATTAATTTCCTTGCTGTTCCACTCGGCGATTGGTTTTTGAAGGTTAAAACGCTCGTTCTCACTCCATATGCAGGGAGCATGGACTTGTTAATACAATAATGACTATGACGTTGAAAGGATTGAATCATATTGTCATGGTTAGAATGCCCTTTTATCATCACTATTATTAGAAAGGTGGTGTATTCGCCTTCGATAGTGGCGGGTGGGCTTGCTTGATGAGGGAGATGCAGATTGATATGTTAATATTAATGGCTATGGATTTTCACAAAAATTTTCCTTGCACGACAAACTGAAAATTATATAATGTGCTATTTTTGCGCCCGTTCTTTTTTTTTTTTTTTTAATCTTTTGAATTTTGCCAATTACACAATTCCTATAATGAGCAAGGTCATTGAATACATTTTTGTCAGTTGTTGTTGCAGAGCAAGCAAATGAAGGATAATGGAATAAGCCTAGTCAGGTCATAACCTTATTGCATCATGTTAACATATTACTCAAATTCAAAATCGTTTTATTTTTCTTTTGAATTAGTATGTTGCAAAATATTAGCGGGTAATGCATTAATAATGTTAAATTACTTGGCTACAAAAATCATTTATACTGTCTTGTGCTGGTTTTCCTTCGTCCCCTAGGCGCCTTCATGGGGTCGAATTTGTTGTTGATTTTTTCCCATCCATATAATCACCTTGTAATCATATGTAAATGATTTGAATGTTTTGATTCAATAAAACAGATTAAAAATCATTTATACTTATTCTACAGTTTAATAAATCAAGATTTGTCGGCCAGAGTCAAAATTTTACGAAAAAATGACACTATTTCAAACCTGACAACAATCATCACTTTAAAAGCAACATCCTCTTCTACTGCTTCATCATTCCATACGGATTACTAAACATCAGATTATGTTTCCATGAAAATAAGGTTTTAGTTACACTGTGACACTCCATAAATACTTACGCGAATGCGAACATACCAGCAACTTTATGTCCATCAATTTAAAAACCAAGAATGCGATTAATTGCAAAACCAGCCCAAACCCAGGTATTTGTAAGTATGCAATGAGATAGTTTCAAAGCTTTCTCACTGATCTTCTTCATTTTGTTTCCATGCTGCTGAACAGGCTGAATAAAAACATAACATACTCGAGTGCCATCAACTATCTGTCTATATTTCTTTGTTATCTCTTTGATATCCGAGCCTCCTCCCGCATATACGAAACTCTTTTCGAATGTTTTTCTGATTTAAACGGAAGTGTTATTAAAAGGATGGAAGGTGTAACTGTATATTCTCATCGAGTGTGATAATACTCTAGACATGCCATGTGATAAGGATACATATCACACAAAGATGTTGTTCCATAATAGCATCCATTCCCGTCCCATCCCTTCCATGCCGAGGGCGGCAAATTCCCTCCCAAGAAATTATATTTATGTATTGCTATTATTGAAAAATAGATATTGGTTTTGTCCTGAGGGTAGAAATAGGTAATAAATTGCAATGGTTGTTTTTGTAAAAGAAATTTGAACGCCATGATTACCAATGAAACACATGATTTGAGGCCCGAAATTTGACTCCTGAAAGGCTCGCGGTCTTATCAGAGCTGATCACCATACTTGCAGTAAGAAATAAGAATAAGAGTATTTCGCATAGTGATCTTCCTTCAAACAAGTTAATTCACTCTTATGTATCTTGTCTCCTTTTAAAATGACCATTCTACAGTGATGAAGAAAAGTTAAGTTGAAACCCTTGAACCTTAACCTGAATTGCATCAATTGCGTTCCAAGTTCAGCTCATCGGTGACTCTCACTTCTGTTTCCGCCTCCGCGACCCCAATCCCAATCCCATTTATTAATCATATTAAACACACGATACTCCTCAGGTATGACGGTAATCTGGACTATTATACATCTATCAATACAACACACGAGGTATTCGGGAGGGGTTTCCTTAGGGGTACGGACAAAAAGGGCCGGAAAGGTTACGCATTTGGTTATGCATGGGACTGAAGGCGAGATTCGCCCGAGTGCAGACGACACGGCCTAATAGGACCTCAAACATGACCCATATCCAATTGCGCGCGTTTTTCATCACTTGCCGTGTCATCGCGATATACTTTTCTATCTTCTGTGCCGCTGAAATGGATTCCTCTCTTTCTTTAGGCGAAGTGTACGGAAACGATGGAGAACGTTTCCCCCTTCCAATAGGATATATAATTAACCTATGCCTGCAGCATACAAACCTCACTTAGAACATGTAGAAATTAGAAATGGATGAGGTCAACTAAGATCAATAAGTACAGATTTCAATCATAATAAAAAATTCCTAATCACTGTTCTACTAGTATTTTGCAATAAAAAGTAGGGGAAAAAACTTTTAATATAACTGCATCTATCTGTATCTGTGCGTTTGGTAATGAAATAATCAATGTTCATATTCACATTCACAATCGTAAACACAACATTCGTTGCAGCTTGTATCAAATAAGATTCTCATCATTAATGAAATAAAGGAATATGTCTTTAAAATATCAAGACTCCACCCACTGTTATATGTATGCCTACATTCGAGTAAGGAACATCACGTCCCCATGTAACGGCAGGCGTAATGTGGGTTTCCCCCACGGTTCGTAATGAATTCATGCTCAAGCCCATCTTCTCCCAATCATGTCAAAACTTGACCCAAATACTGGGCCTTCATATCCGGAGCATCACGAAAAACACTTTTCATCATCAACATCCCAATGTAATTTATTATTCCAAAATGTTCTGTAGGCGTGATGTGGGTTTTCCCCATGTTCATAATGGATTCATACTCATGCCCATCTGCTCCAAATCCCCCTCCCCTCACTCAGCATCTTGGATGCAACAAGGCTTCGCCTCCAGTGGCGAGTTATACGTGTTTTCTTTAGGGTGCATCTAGCCCCAGGGAGCAAGGTATAGATAGTAATTTACGCTTCAAGTTCTATCCGAACGTTTGGTCAGCTTGATGCCTGGCTAGCTATAGCAAGCTAGAGAGGCTGGCAAGTCGGCCATCTTGATCCCTATGGACCGATGATGATCAGTTATCCAGGTTGCTAATTGAATTAAGACGTGTTGCTTTGTGGGCAAGTCCAAGCTATGTACGTTACAGATCTCATCCAAGATTTTACATATCTGATCGCTGCATTAATAAATTGATAGCCCTTTATATTATGAGCTAGTATTACACCAAATATGGAGTTAAATGACACATTTCATGTCAATCTATATCCATAACTCCGCAGTACTATACTTGGTAACGTAATGCAACATAAAATGACAAAATACCATGGACATACTTTTATATACGCTATCGTACCATACTTATCTCAGTCATTAAATTAATTTTATTTTTTTTGATAAATGAAACAAATGACTTTATATTTGGATATGATCAGACATAATCATGAGCTTAGATATAAATCAGATCACGAGTGATAACTCGTTGATATGTCGGGTGAATCTCGGTCGAGTTGACCTGGCCTTCCCGGCTGCGTAAAGCTATAAATCATAATTTCGACAAAGAGCAAGCTATTTTTTTAAATCATAGTCATTCAATGCAATGTTCTTCTCGTATTTAAAACCTGGATTATTTATTCGGGTGATTCTAACACTGTTTACAGAACATGTAGAAAACAGAATGATTTGCAGTGACAAATTTCAGGAAGAAAATATGATAAACGTTGTCAGTTTATCAAGTTACGGTCAATTAAACGATGAGGCAAATTTCTCTTTCTCAAACAGTCCCTACACAAACAGCAAATAATCATTCCTCATCTGTCTCGGTCATGTCTTATCAACAATTTGAGCTGTTACGGGGGTCAGAGCATATTATTCTGGCAGCTTTAACCACATGTATACAATATTATGTGGTGACTCTCTTGAACTGAACATCAGCTAGTGTCATTTGCCATCAGCGTTCATGATTGAATTAAAATGAGGCTCTGTATGAAAAACAAGATCTGCTGCGTCATAAGGATTTTTCTTCTGCTTAATGCTTTACTGATTATTATATCTAGTCGTTTTTTGAGAAATCTGATTTAAAGATGCTTTTAAAGAAAGATAAACGTGACGTGCGAATACAGTCTGCGATCCAATAATAAATGTCCTTTGGTACTTGATATCTGATTATGAAAAAGTCATGATAATTTAGATAATGATTCGGCGATAGTAACAAAACAATGACATTGAACATTTTTGTTTATATTCTCACATTAGCTACGCAATATAAAGCTTTTCTAGGTTCCTGATAACAACGAACAACACTCGACCCAAAAAGTTCACTTTCAAGAAGACAATTAAAAAGACAAGACAAGCAAAAAAATGGGAGAGAATGCAAGATTAAAGACTTTCTGTCACAGTAACATACTCAGTGGCCAAGTTACAGGAGGAGTAGAGGGGCACCCCCCCCCCCCCCAATCGAATCTGTAAAAAAAAAAAAAAAAAAAAAAAAAACAGAAAGGCAAAGAAAAGAGAAAGAGATTTTAAAAAGAAAAAAAAAGAAAAGACCCTCTCTGACATCCACACTCACTCGATGATCTTGTTTTTTTCGTAATCCATCCACATAAGACTGGTGCCCCCCCCCCCCGCAAAAAAAAAAAAAAAATGACACCAGTGGCCCTCTCAATAGCTAGACCCACGCTATACTACGGCTAACACTTGACAAATTTGTCCCAAGAAACATTAATCTCTAGGGTGACAGGTTTTACAACACGAGTCAACCAAGGAGATGGAACTTTATCACCCTAAGCAAACTAAAAGCTCTTCTGCAGAGTTCCCCTTACGGAAGCTTCCATAGTCATAGACATTTTATAACATTTGGCATGCTTGGTAGGCCCTAAACCTGTCGAGCGCGATCGAGGGATGGCTCAACTGGAGGAGATGGATTAGTTATTAAAACGAACTAAAATTGATAGATCACTGGCAGATTTAGGAGGGGGTGCACGACCGGCCCTTACCCCCATTTAAAACCAAATGGCATACTCGAAGTAACCCCCCCCCGAAAAAAAAATACAGAAACTAACAATAATATATCTATATATCTCGTTTCAAATTTACCTTCCCAAATGCACCTGAAAATGTGATAATCTTTCTTTTTGCTTTTCAGATATTTTTCAAAATTAAGCCCCCTTTACAAAATCCTGGATCCACCCGGGTGCGGGATAATATATTGATTCGCTCTTGTACCAGGTTCAATCAGTTTTCTCATTAAAAACATGTCATTGAATAACCAGGACCATGAGCACAGGATGTTTGAGATTCAAGTGCAAAACTTCATATAGAAAGGGAAAGAACATTCTAAACGCGCGGGACAGTAATTTTCCAGAACAAAATGACAAATTTGTGGGTAAAACCCGGTAACAACAGTCATATCGAAATCACTGAACGATGATTATATAGGTTGCAGTTGGTTATGGTATGAAACAGAAACATTTATCGTTGAGACATTTTATAGTGGAAAATTGTAGTTTAGAAAGCTGGATTTACGCTCTGTCAGTCACTTCATGACGGTATGATTATTGTAATTATAATTCATCTCCACAGATTAAACCGTTTAACGCCGTTTAATTTGTCATTGATTTTATTATCACTAATACAAAACACTGTGTGTGTGAAATTCAATATAAATCTATCAGAAACGGTTCACAATATCTTAAAAGCTTGATTTTGTTCATTTCTGACTTTTGCCCAGTATGGACAAGGCAAGACATTAAAAAAAATCCAAGTCATCGTCATTGAGTAAGCAAATCAAATCGGCACAAATTAGGCCTCGTCGCCAGGTTGAATTTACAACGTTCTAACCTCAATCCGACAACACCCACAAATGAATTGAAATGGAGATTGAAATTAGATTTCCATTTCAATCCCCCTTCAACGCATTCAGACTTGACCAAACTGCAGGTTCAACGAAGGTCAGAAGAATTAGACGTTATTAGAAGGGAAAAGTGCCCCTAGGTGTGACGCCCTCGTCTTACCTCGGGTTGGAATATTAATTACATTACGAAGAGTTCCGAGTTGAACACGGTGGCTTCCGAACAGTACACCCTAGTTGTAATTGAGAACAGTGTGTCAGAGCCCATTCAATATTCTTCATTAACACCGCTATATTAAAGGTAATTTTCAGTTAACATGACGAAAACTTACATCAATATAAAAATAAATTGACGAAAAATGAAATTTTCACAGAAACTGACAGAGCGCATGCAGACAGAATTGTTTCAAATTATACATAATATATACCTGCTGAAATTATGCATGAAACAAAATCCACAAAATTAACAGTATGAGAAGGAAACCTAAGTGAAATCTCTACCAAGAACACGTCGTCCCACAAAGTGTTGGGGCTTTTTCAATTTATGTGATTTTCCATGACTTCTAAGTTCTTTTTTTTTAAATGACTTATACAGGTTTTGATTTGGTGGTCCAACCAAATTTACTTATAAGTTAATAGTCAGGTTCACACGAAGGGAGCTAAACTTTAAGCTTTGCCTTGTAGTTTCACAACTTTAAGTCAACTTGTTATCTTGTAGTTTCAGACCGTATGAACGGACTTGTAGTTTAGAAACTTTAAGTTTATTTGTAGTTCTAGAACCACAAGCGAGCTCGTGGTTAAAGCCCAAACCACGACCAGCGGGGGTCCTCCGTCGCAGTTCGGACAGTGTGGACAGAATATGTTTCGCAAGCTCGTAGTTAACGATGACCTCGCTGTTCATGTTAAACTTTCAGGTCATACCCTTGGCGCGAATTATGAACACAGGATCTGTATATGTACTGTACACACAATCCTTAGTATCTACTTCCAGTGTTAACGACGATCGCTCGGCTTGTAGTTTCAGAACAACGAGCATCGTTGTTTCGGGCCCGTGTGAACCCTCGTCGTGGTTAGGGAGTCGTTGTTTCGTTAACTTAAAGTTTCGCTAACTTAAAGTTCCGCTAACTTAAAGTTTAGAAACCACAAGTCCCGTATGAACGTAGCTAATATCTTCGGAGCATCTCTTGAAATGCCTTTCAATGCCAGATCTATGGGACTCCCTTAAAATTTGAGACTCCCTTTAAACTGAGCCCTCTCCTTTATTCCTCAATAATGAGGAAGAGGGACAGTGTCGACTTTCATAACGAGCAATATGTTATAAATTATGGGCCTTGTTCCGACAGATCAAATGACGCATAATCGTTTAATTTGACCAAAGAGGTCGGATTACGTAGCGTCTCCATCTTCTGATTGATTAAAAAGTACACAACAGGTTGAAATATAATTTATCATGAGGAAAGCAATGCATAGGATGCTCTTAATTTCGTCTGAAGAAAGATAGAAATATTAGGATTTATTAACAAAATATTCTTGACACTGTCGAATGTCTAATACAGCTGTTGAATAAATATTCCAAAATTTTAAACGGTCATTTTACTCATTAGTGCGTTCTGTGAAATGGAAACTGTTCTTGAGACGGAAATGTGTGCTAAAGAAGAAAGGAAAGTGATTGAGGCTTATATTAAACAAAATTGTCAAGAACATAATAGAAGAATAGAAAGAAAAAAGCCACTGCCTTCTATTTTCTTACATCGACACTTAAAATCTAAAAAGTAATCTTCTCATTCTATTCATTTCAATTTAATTCCATATGTCCCATTATTCTAAAATGCTATGAAATTACATTCTTACTACAGTTTCTATCCCATTATAATCCGCTCCACCAAAATGCTTCAAGTAAAAAAAAATTGTGGTCGCCCGCAATTTTTCAAAATGTCCCCCTGCATGAAAAACGAAATGCCAGCGGAAGCCGCATTTGTCATTCGTTATCACAGCCCAATACAGATTGATGTTGCTATTGCGGTTTTGTCCCATTTTTTTATTTTCATTTGTTGGATGACGAAAAGCTCAGAACATTTTTTTTCATTAGTACGTCGAGGTCGCATTGAGGTTGAAACGAGTGGAGGAGAAGGCCTATAGCTAGCATACATTGCTGGCAAATGAACTCTATTTTGTCCACCGTCGTTCTATATTCCGGAATGTAATATATCTGATTACTTTCTCTTCGAAGCAGGAGAGATGAGACCTTTATTGTAATGCATAGCGTGGATTCATGTAAAGTGCTGGTATAGTGGAAATATTATTGGATGGTTAAAGCGATACAAAGGCGGGCGGACGTGAAATGGGAGGGAAACACAGCAGTGCTTTGAGCAGTGAGATTGTCGGTTCTTAAAAGCACTTAGCTCTGTGACTCTATCCTGCCGCTGCCGCCGAAATTTGAGACAGACAGAAATAGACACATGTACTATGTGAATATGTGAACGGTAATTTTCCCTCGTTGTCGAGATGAAATGATGGAAGAATCTCCCTCTTTTTCCCCCCTTTTTTTTACATCATCCATTCCAATATTTCAAGTGTCGCTCGCAGACTCTCGTATCACAATTTCATGTCAGAATATATAATAGGAATTCCTTGAATTACAAAAGACACCGAGCAATTTTTGTTTTCAATCAATAAATAATTTAGGGGGGCTGAGGTCGTGTAGGCTGTTTGTGAAATGAAGCATAAGAAGACATTCGTGCAATGTTCAGATCGCGTGCAGCATGTATGCTAATGCTTACATCGGCGTGAAGATCAAATTATTTATGCATTGAAAAAGGGCGGGAAAGAAGAGGACAAGAGAGGGATAGTGTAAGGGAGGAAGGGAGGAAGAGATGGTGAAATAAAGAACAATTTGACAAACTGAATCACTTAGGTAAACACATTAAACATGATGAAGATATGATATAATTAGAGAATTGCGAAGAATAAATATGGGGGTGTTGACTCTGCAAATTATTTAGGAAAACATAAATACAGCGGAGAATATAAGAATCCGTGCGGAATGGCAAAAATGTGCACATTCATATTTTGATGACCTTCTCCCCTTCTTCATCCCTCAACTTCCAATAAATCCAAGAGGAAGATGATATCACCATGGAAACAAGAACTTGATTCAAACTCAAGGAACTAGCATCAGACGAGAGAGCTGCTACAAAAAGTGATGCTGGATTCTCAAATCTGCTTGCATCTCCAATGTATCATATGTTTCAAATCAGCGCATTTATCGAAGCAGTTATGTTTATTGGAAACGCGTGGCTCGAAACCAATTTAGCCATGCCGGATAAATGAAATGCGAGGCGTTATTTTTCATATCCGAAAGATGCTTGCACGCCTATGTACGCACCGCCCAAAAAGCTTCAAGAAACAAAATATGAATCATTTAAGTCCGATATCCGATTTCTAATTTTGAAATTATTTTGAGACGGGGAACATTGAACTGTTTGCGATGTTGCCAATTCAATAAGCGGAGACCAGGGGAGCGTTTCATCAAGCGTTTTGTCAGTGATTTTTTCACAACTGTTATAAGCTACTGAAATCCTTGCATCTGATTGGCTGAGAGCAAATTTGTCAGTAAAAATCACTGACAAGACACTTGATGAAACGCTCCCCAGTAATGATAATGTTAATTTCTGTTAGAACAATGATCAATGTCTTGAAAAGCCTAGCCGTATATTTATGAAATGAGACAAAGAAAATGAGAAACAATTGACTTGCAAATTGATATCATTAATATCTGACACAATGAATTCATTTAGGCACTTTTGTTGTCCAATGCATGAAAAATATCTTAAATTCTACAAAATAAAAACCTGACACTGCATTGTGATATTTTTTTTTCTTCATTAGGCATCTACTAAACATAATAGCAGCGCCTTTATCGCAATGATATGCATATTTGTAAACTGGTGCAGAAAGGTGTTAACTAACAGTTTACACATTGTAAACGCCCTTCTGGCTCTTAAAACAGGTTTTTAAAAAAAGCTTCATGCGGGAGCATATAATATTGGTGTATAATTACAGGATCATTTATTTTAGATTTTGTCGCAATAAAAAAAAAAACAGTATACGCTATCCATTAATTGTTTTAATTATTCTGTCCAAAATTTTAAGGAGAGACCTTCAAAAAAGTGTAAATTAATAAGGTACAAAAGAATATGACAGGTTATATAAAGTGTAAATGGGACGAATATACAAAGAACTATAGATTGATATATAGAAGGGTCTAATTAACACATGTTCTTAAGAAATCTGCATTGATTTGGTTTCTATTTATGTTCATGTTTTCACTTAATTGGTCTCATTCCCACTTCTAGTTCAATGCGGAAAAATCTAAACACTATCATGCTTCAGTGCAGGATGTCAGGTCCAGGGGTTGTGCACCACCCGATGTCGATGATGTGCAGGACAATATGAACGTTGTTATTCAGAAACAGAAGGGTTAAAAGCATGTCAGGGTTTCTTAGGTGTCATTACACACACGAATCAAGGCTGCATGTGAACCTGAGGCATTGACGCAATTAATTGATTTTAAAATAGGTGACCGACTCGACCACAAATAATTATGATTTGTTGTATGAACTGTATATGAATTCATCACAATGTGAAATGAAATACATGAGGGACTGTCACCACTCTCTATTCTTATAAGTATGAACCTATTGTTTCATTGTGATTATTTCAAGATGAATGTATGAAATGAATATAGAATTTTTTTTTTAAAGGTCCGTCTGCGATGGAGTAACAATCAGCAAATGATGCATAACTGAATCAAGTCGATGTTACATTTTTAGCTGCATCTTCTCTCTCTATAAAATTGAGTTAAGAAGATATAATGGGCGTTATACTGAATCGGTAATAAATTACTACAGGATATAACCGTTCCTCATAGAACTGTAGAATGATGACCACAATGATGAAAGGTGACGTTGACGACGAAGACCACGACGATGGTGGTGGTCATGGTGATGATAATGATGATGACGACTAGTGGTGGTGGTGGTGTGATGGTGGTGGTGGTGATGAAGATGATGATGACGATGGTGACGATGATGATGATAGTGACGATGATGATGATGTTGATAATGCTCATAGTGATGATAATGGAGATGATGGTGATGACGATGATGATGTTTTGATGACGATCGATAAGAAAGGGAGCAATCTTGGAGGTGTACTCGTGGTTATGAAGATATTGCCGACGACGAGAATAATAACTATGATTGCGATGATGAAGTGGCATATTATATACTTATTATTTTAATATAATAAAAGAAAAGAGGAAGTAACCTACGAAGATATTAAACTCTTTCCATGTCTGTCTGGTAATATTTCATTTTTTGAAATATAATGAGATTATATTACAGGTGTTACTGCAAGAGATATGACTCAACGTTGTGGTGCCACTTTATCATTTTTATCGACAAATTTAACCACAATTTGTAATTTTCATGTGTTCCGTTTGTCTGCATTATTGTGGTACTGTTTATACAAATCAGTTACCAGACGACTAGTTATACATAAACAAATTTGGATTGTCATTTTAAAGACTATACGTCAGTTATATTTAGTTATCTATTAGGAAATTTGATCACGGAGCTTTAAATATGTTATTATATTCTGATGAATACACTGGTAGTTTCGAAGATAGATTACAGACTTCTTTTGAATCAGGAATCGAAAGGATTTGTTTGCACATATACGTATATGTACCCAGAGGCAAATCAAATCGACATGTTCAATTTTAAAACAAACGTGTCAACAATAGAGAAAACAACTACACAAAATGTCTATTCGTTTAGATAGAATACAGCCTTGAACTATCAACGCTCTTTAAAATTTCTCTGAAAGTGGTGAAAATGAATATGTTCAAGTTCGTTAATATATTTTTATCGATTCTTTTTTTTTATAGGTGTAGTTAAATTGCTCAAAGGCTTCTGCACTTTGCAAATAAAAATATGAATAATTAATTATCTGCATTGAATGGCCAATGGTAATTGGTAAAGACATCAGATCAGCAGTCTTTCATTAGCCGTTTGCTAAACTTGTTACCCAATAAACTCTATTTCGAACGTTTCTCTCCAAGACCTCCTAGTTCAAGGCGATTTGTCTCCTCTAGCCAGCCGTAGATAGTCTCCTAAAATTGCCTGACATAGCAGTAAAATATAAGCTACACGAAATAAAACACGTTACATCCGACAGGCTACATGGAATAAAACATGTCACATCTCCGACAACAAACATGGCACGACGCCATGAGCGTTAGGAGATTGAGTGTGCAAATACTTTCCAACACCATTTTGGAATCTATGCTGTAGAAGGTTTATATGAGTACTCTGGGAGTTAAAGAGGTTCATTGCATGATTTGCTAAAAGAACATATTGACAATGTATAAGCATCCCACCTTTGCACGCTGAAATGTTCCCGACTCCTGTATGAAATGAGATGCTAACGTCGACCTTATACTTTAAAGATATCAGTAAAGGTGGAATATACTTTGCAAGCTTTTCTCATTCTTTTTATGTCATTATGGAAGAATATCGGAGAATGTTCCCTGAAAAATATTCCTCTTCAAATGCCACATCATTTACGTAGTCCCATGTGTACATCAATTTTTGTGCAGTGCACGTGACTTACATCATGCAAGATTGAGGCAATTTCTAATCATTCTGATGATTACAAAACTTCACTGTACACACCAGTTCTTAATGTACTCCACAATCAACCTTTCCCACTTACTGCCATGCAGGCAGTTTATTTCACATTGTAATCGATTGGCCAGAACTCAACTTAATCTTTAACAATGTCTGCATCTGCATCCCGCCACACCCTGAAATGTTCTCAGCTCCTGCATGAGATGAGATGCTAATACACCGACCTTACTTGAAGACAAGACAGGGTCGGTGAGAAGCAATACCTTGAACGGAGTCGGGTCGCCTCACCCTCATCTCAAGTACACACGCAATTGAGATTCGTAGAATCCGATATAGGAACTACCAGGGCATAAACAACATCACAGGAAACTTAAGGAGCATGAAGGGGCTAGCTTGTGGGTTAAAATATCCGCCATGTTCATACCGTCAGGGATTAAACCAAACTGAAGTTGTGTATATCTTAAGAAATGATCAATGATTTGATTTGATAATACTTTGTTTCTTAACCCATGGAAACTGAGAAGCTTAAGAGTCCTAAATGGAAATGATACATTGTAATGCCAATAAAATAAGTATTCGGAACACCGATAGTTTGATTTTTTTGCAAAGGTATACTCTTCCCGCATGCTTAATTCTGAAGTTGAGTTGAGATTTTGCGAGATTTTGCTGTGTCTTCAGGAAGAAAAAAGCCGACACTTGATTTATGCATGATATTATACACGTCCCACAGGAACAATAGCTTCAAAATATTCTTTACGGATTTTCTGGGGAATATTGTATGCAAAATACATCATAATAAAAGTAAAACTTACTTCCATAATGTTTTGTTGTTGTTCTGGTGGGGTTTTTTTTTGGTGGGGTTGCTTTTTCGAGTAGATCTATACTTTTAAATCCACTGTTATGGCCAGAATTATGCAACGTACTTTCAAAATTATACCAATACCACAAGAACAGTTTCCCCATATAAAATATAGGCCGCAAACCATTGTTCACGACCCCCACCTCTCCACCTCTCCCCCGCAAACACAAAGCCCTATAAAAGCAACATCTTCTGTCTTCCTAGGTGGGTGGGCCTCTAATCTCAAACATCATAGCCATGCAGAGATAGTCCGACTTCCTGTACTCCCCTTGCTATGTTTACATCTTCACAAGATTAGAGTTGGTCCTCTAACCATCGTAAGACATAAACACTAAGTACTATAGATTCAATCAAACCGATGGAGAGGTGCGACATAAACTTCCAGTGCATCAGTAGGTTCTGGAATCTCAAGAGTTTGTTTTTAAGAAGTAGGTCTATATGTGTTTACTAGATTTAGGCGCCACGTCTAATTATAGAACGCCACTTATACAATTAAGAATGGCGTTCGAATTTATTTGAACATATACCTTCTTCATTGATAAAGTTGTGTAAAGCAAGTTTGACGCATAAATATTCCCTAAGTTAGAGTTATACGGTCAAGATGGTCAAAATAAATGTGTCATTTATATATGGAATCTATGTTGATTCTGTATGGATTAAATGGATTATGTTTTCTTCTCTTCGTCATTCCTCGTGACCTCTCTGACCGTCTATCTCTCTCCCTCTCTCCCTCCCTCTCTCACTTTCTCTTTCTAGTTCTATTGAAATGACACACATATCGATCTGATGTTAATTTTAGCGGCCTTGACAGGTTATCGTTAACGTCTAATACACACCATGCATAGACGATTAATGAGGCATATGATTCAGGGATAACATGAACAATGAACAATTAACGGATTAAGAAGGCTGGGATTAAGAAAACAAGTCTCCAGCAAAGAAATTTCGTTCAATAAAAGCATGCCTGGTCCATGATATGAGCTAGGGGAAGAGGATTGCTATATGTATTTTAAATGCCAGTACATATGGGTAATAAGAAGTTCCTGCATATACGATACAATGCAATCTTTTGATAAATAAACTTGAGCTTTGTGATTATTTGTAATGAAAAAAATGAAAATGTCCATTAAATTGTAACTTTTTTACCCCATAATTTTTTATTACAGATTTCATTCAAAATACATCAATACACATAAATCAATATAAACAAGTGAAACAAAAGTACATATATAAACCAAAACCAAAACACTTCCCCACCCCATGAATTTTTTTCCATAATTTGTTGTTCTGACTTCATCACAATAATTTAACTTATTCTTCAAAATACGATTCTTTTTCCACTAAACTGAATACAAAATACAAGTTTTTCCAGTAAACTTAATTCATGAACAATTCATACATTGATTGAAGAACAAACAAAATTGAATATAGTCAGTTATAACAGGCGTTAAAATATCTTAATTTCTTCCCCCCCCCAAAAAAAAAAACACCAAACAAACAAACAAAAACAAAACAACCCTGCCCTGTAACGCTGTAAAGTTTATTGGCACAAGCGCACACACACACACACACACACACACACACACACACATGACGAACAGCATGCGGCTTACTACAGGAACTGACTCTTGCAAGACCTCTGCATTTATCCTTAGTCACCAACATTGCATTTACATTCTCTTCCTCTCTCGATCTTTCTTCGCTTTTCTTTCTATTTATCTGTCTTTTTATCTCACTCCTCCTCTTCCTTTCTCTCTCTCTCTCTCTTATCATCATCTCTCTTTTCCTATCTATATTTTCTCTATCTCTGGCCCGGCCTCTCCTTTCTCACTCTCCTCTTCATATATCTCTCATATCATTATCTCCTCTTCATATACATTCATTTCTGCCTCTCTCGCTCTTCTCTCTCTCTCTCTCTTTCATTGTCTTCCCCCTGTTCTCCTCCCTTCTCTCTTTCTTTCTCACACACATACTCGCTATACTCTCTTTTCTTCTTCTTTACCCCTCCCTCGACCCTTAAATCACACCGTTCGTCACCATCTCTTTCATGCCAAACCTCTCTCTATAGCTCTAGTCATGCTATAGTTCTGGAGCTCATCTGCATGGGGAGATCAACTCGATCACTCTCACTTTCTTCTCTAATTCAATTTCAAGCCATCTCCCGTGATGTGAACATCTTCATCCGATCAAACCTGGCAGGTAAAGACCTCATGGCTCCCATGTGTTAGAATGTCTACCACTCAGCCCCCCCCCCCCCTTGCCATATGGTCTAAAACCACATCGTCTCATGACTCTTATCTCATTTTGTCTACGGGCAAGTTCAAGGTATTTTGTCTCATATGTTACCCCGACTGTATCAAAGATTTCAGCATTTCTAATGATTATCAGAAGTTAATAGCCCTACTAGATCTTGGATCAGATTAAATATAAAGAAAGAATGATAATTTCAAAGTTGATTATGAGGAAATAGATCTACACAAAATACCTTAAACTTGCCTCTATACCCCTATTCGTCTATAGCCAACTGGTCCAACCTCATGTTGACTACTCAGAAAGTTCTACCTATTTTGTCTCATGACTTTGTCTAGCTCTATTCCAATCAGACTTGGTAATTTTGTCTAGATGTACTGTCAATTTAGTCCAATGTCAACTGAGGGAAAGCTTCCATATACACCTGTATAGCATTTTGTCTACAGGACCAAATGGAAATAAGACGAAATTTTGATATACCAGAAAGGTAATAGACCAACTGGGCATTAGACCATATGAATAACAGATCTATTGATGTGGACTGCAGACGAACTGGCAAGAAAACAAAGCAAAAATTTTGACGAAAGTCAGACCACATGAATAGCAAACGAACTGAAGAAGAGCTACAACTTGAGATTAGATGGGTTCGGCATTAGACGAATTGGCTGTGGACCAAATGGCAATTTATCTTCAGACTTAACCCTAAGAAATCTCGGCCATACAACCAGGAAACCAATGGCTTAGATATGACGTTGATCTTGGCTTTTCTGCATACGTATATCGACACGTGTGGGACTACGGTCTTTCGTACCGACTTAATTATGATCCAGGTTGACAATTCTTCTGACTCAACGCCATGTCATTGCCTGTCTGGTAGACCGGTGGCGTCCTGCCTTGGACTTTGGCGATGACGGGAGCTATTAGCATTAATCCTAGAAGTTTAAACCAATACAGAATTGTAATAACTATACTACAGCGGTCCACATGCAAGAAGGAAGTTCAATGTAGCAGACGTTCAAATGATATCAGTAACATATCGCGATACCGACAAGGAAGGTCAGTTGCTCGATACCGTAACGAGTTTTGACCGATCGACTCGAGAGCGAATCGTCTGATCAGGGAGAGAGGGTCTGTCTCAAACCCGATAACGTCATAACCTGTTGCGAAAGATGAGAGTCAAAACCTGTCATATTTTGTCTGTAAATCCCAACAAGCATGAACAACTAATACCATGCAGAGACATTATGAAATCAGAAGAACACATGCAGACAAATATTACTCATTACACATAATTTTTTTTAAATGAAAGTCTGAAACGCATAGAGGTACTTGAATTCATTTCATAACATGGTTTGTGTCTGCTAAAGGCAAACTTCAATATAGGAATTTAAGTACAAATTAATGGCATCTGCATTCACCCGTATTAGTGAAATTTAAAATGACATTTGGTATTTGAAAGCAGAGCAGCTTAAAGTGTGGCATAAGTGTAATATCGTTCAACCAAAATGAATAATACTGTTACTCTATCGAAATGTGCTTAGCATAAGCGAGTCTACGTTCATTAAATGAAACAAATATAATATTATAATCATTTTCATCTTCGGACTGACCTTTTTCTCCACATGTGATTATCATGATTGAAAGTGCAGTTTTATCATTTCCTTTTTTGCGCTCCATAATCATTTTGATAACATCGTCTGCAAAAGGTAATTACACGTTGAAAAATTACATTCGACATTTCTAATAAAATTAATTTCTTGCCCATGCATGCAGGGGAATGAAGATTATTTCTGAATTCTGATTAATGCGAATTGATATTCGAATAAAACGTAATACTCTTCCCCCAAAGTCTTTTAGCATGAATGTCAAATAGTTGACAAGATTAAATGTGACAAGTATATTGGGTATGAATATCCCCCAAATGAGATATGTTAACAAGTAATTGCCCTGAAATCACACTTCTGTTTGTGAATACAGTGCTTGATTTTGTAACAAAAACGTCAAATAAAGAGGGTTCGGATTTAAAGGTTCAACAGCCTTCATAGTTATTTACCCCCTGTTCATCAACTTAAACGAAACGTAAGAATAACAACAAAAATCGGTTGCTCGCTGTTCTCTTTTGAAAATGCTTACTTTTGTTTATTCTTGTGCACTCTTCTAAATCTATGCACCCCATATACCACCAACAACAAAAAAATAGCAGCTCAGAGTAGATTTCAAGCGTAAATAATTCGGGAATAGAAGAATGCGGTTATTGGCCAAGGGCTTGAACTGAAACAGTTTTAATTTATCCAGTGGGACCTCTTATGGCATGGACACAAAGCTCATTTAATGACATCTTTGGAAGATTTCAGATCAACAAACGGGTCGGAGAATGAAATAATTAATATAATCGTCTTCCCGATAGGATTAAGAGGACGGACAATGAACATATTGACAGGGTATCGATGCGATCTGACACTCTGCAACACTGGTCGAAGAGTATTGACTCGTTCTATTGTTATGAACCGGATGATGACTTATTACGAGATGCAATGAAATTCTTTAAAAGTTTTGTCCTTGGCGTGAACATAGATGTACCCAGTCTTCCAAGTCTTAACGTCATTGATCTAGCAACTATGTAGACAAATCTTCCTTTATTCAGCAAATTATTTTGATGGAGTTTGTTCACCCAGTTTCCAACACCTCGCTGACTTTTATCCCCCATCGTTTGTCAATCCTTCTTAGAGAGATTGATTTGCAGATAAAATTCAAATTGTAATTACATGATATTCTCAACAGATAAATTTGAACTCCTTTCGCTTGATCCATAGAAATCACCGAGGCTTTTATTACCCCCGAGTCACTTGAGTGTTATAAATACAACGGCTACAATAGACAGTTTACATCAAAATTAATTTGTATCTTGATGTTATTTAATATTCATAATAATATATAAAACCCCAATAGAATGAGAAATGAGAGATAAACATAGTTTTTAACCCTTTTATTAAATGATATCCCTAATACAGATTATGTTTGTGTGACATGAATATCGACCTCTATTCTATTCTATTCATTCATGTTGTTATACTTTTGTCCCCTTTAAAATGACTGATAATTCGAGAGGCAGAGATGGTCGTGAGCCCTGAGCCTACAGGCACGAAGACAAAATCTAATCATGATGTTAGTTTTCAATAATTGCATTTATTTCCCGTCATATTTCATGATTTATTGAACGATCGAAGTGTGGGTACGGAGAAGAAGATTCCTTTGTAAGTTTACGCTTCACTTCGTCGTTCTTATGACTGTCATATATTCAGTCAACTGAAAAATGGAGATAAGATCAGATAAAAAAACCAGATCTATTATCAATCATTTTCAAACCTTTCGACAAGTACTACGTCAGGTATGCCCTGAAACCTCCAGATACGTCAGATGGTCAATGGATGATAGATGGAGAGAGGAGAACAATTAACGATGCGGCTTTTCCGCAACCTCTTTTACAAGATTGAATAGCGTCCATTCTATTTGCCTTTGCGATTCTATATCTTTGGCACAAATCAATTTCTGAGCTTGGAGTCTTTTTATCTATCCCTGTCTCTGCTTCACTTTAACTCTGTCTCTCCATTTTCCCCCTTCTCTCTGCTTCTCTTTCTGTCCCCTTTTCTTCTCAATTTCTCTCATTTTCTCTCACTTCTGTCTCTTTTCTATCTTTCTCACCATTTATCAGTTTGTTCAAGTCTAATTTCACATTTTATTGGCTATATGAGATATAAATATGTATTTCCATGGGCTTTACTCACCCTTTCTCCTGTATCAGTCTGTCTATTCTTTTTCTGTCTCTCTGTTTTTCTATTTCTTTTATCTCCGTCTGTCTATCTATCTATGTCTGTCTCTCTTTATTTCTTTTTCTTTCACTCTCTCTCTCTCTCTCTCTCTCTTCCCTCTCTCGCTCCTTCCCCATTTCTTCCTCTCTCTATCTCTCTCACATTCCTCACTTTCTTTCCCCTAGCCCACTCTCTCTTATCCCCTTTCTCTTTCCTTCTCACTCCCCATCTTCATCCAAATTAGGGTCAACCAATGGAGGTAGAAGTCTACGATAAATGCCTACCAATTTGTTCAAATTTCCTTCGCCTTTTCACAACCGCCTTCGTCTCCAGCTCCTCGACGTCTTGCTTCATATAACCTCTGGGTTGCTCATCTTCACTTTTCGTTCATTTGCGTCCATTCTATATTGCCCTCATTCTCTCTCTCTAGATTGACTGACTTCTGTATCTCTGGGTGAAAGGGATCCTGAGTCGTAATGGAATTCATCGTGCATAAATGCAGAGAGAACATCGGTGGCCAATGTTCAGGTCATTTACCTTTCTCTCTTTGGCTTGAGTGTCACCACAAAACAATGTCGTCTTTTTAGTATTTGAAATGAAATGGTTGAGTAATACATGTAATAAATGTGCTGGGACATCAAAAGCGTGTCGGGTATCCCCAAAATCAGAGTACCTTGTAGAAAATTATTTTCATACTCTTTCAAAAAAACAAAAAAATGATATATGGAGTACTTAGTAACCTTTTTGAAAGACATAATTCAAGTATATTTTGAATGCATCGAGATATTTTACCTCTAAAGAAACAAAAAATGACGTATAAAATTAAAGTATTTCAGTTCTGAAAGAAAAATTTGCTAGCTCTATTAAAAAAAAAGGAAAAAAATTGTGGTCATTTCCCCCTACTCATCCACACCTGTTCTCTCTCAACAGCTCAAGAGGTTGGCGATTAAAACCCGGTTAAAGATTACTGATTGATTGAAGGACTGTCACGCAAACACTCGTCAGATTCGCTTATACACCAACCCTCCCTCTCACGCATCAGTCTCACCTGTCTCCCTCGAGCTGTTCCCATGGCAACAGGATTCCTAACCCCCTACTACATGAATTAATAATGCCACTTGTCGCCCCTCTCAAACATTAACCCCACCGGGTCTCTTTTATTCAGTCATCGATCAAGTCCCAATATCCTCAACCGATGCTGCACCGCTGTCCTTCACCAGAAGGAACAGTTGGTTTCCCAACACACCTGTTCATTAACCACTGGCAATCATGTATCTTCTTTACTCATGAAATCATATTTACTGTACATTTTTCCTGACTATGTATTCATTTCAATATATTTCTTACTTCTAATTATTTGAATTGTCTCTTTTACGAAAACATTCCCTATTTAGGTTTTCACTGGATCTTTATACAGGTAAACATCTTTCGGGGATAAAGCATTAGTAATTGTTCTACGACACATGCTCTGGTCAAAATAATTTTTGCGCCGCGGTAAATTTCTATACACCAACCTAATTCATAACGTTAATATGGACCAAACCCTATAGCTTATCCTAATCCTGTAACCCTAATCTCAACCCTGAACCTAATCTAAAACCCAATTACAGCACTAACCCTAACCCTAAGCCTATGCTCTGAAGAAATAAAGTCCGGATTAAATTGATTCCATGTTTGAACATGACACGACTTTTGTGGGTTAATATGATATTGCGCGAAGTTAATTTGAGATTGATCGCAGTTCGTTATTTCTTGACTCAAAGCTACGAAGCCACCACACACACAAAAATTAATCCTTCGCAGGACGGATCCAGGATTTTAGAAGAAAGGGGGGGGGGGTCCGATTCACCGAAATCTCTTACAAGAAAAAAAAATCAAGAAAAAAGAAGGTCCAATTGTCCAAAATCTCTGACAAGCAACAACAACAACAAAAAGTATCAATCAAAAGGGAGGGGAGGGGTCCAATTCACAAAAAAACCTGTGACAAGCAAAAGGAAAGGGGATCTGGACCCCGTGACCCCCCTCCACCCTGGATCTGCCCCTGCTCCGTAAATCGGCTTTGTAACTCCTGACCGTGTATATAAAACACACCCACCGTTCGTCATTTTCCTGATTAGTCCAAGAGCATGATCCATCTCTCAACAGATGCATATTTCACCGCAAGAACTACCCTCGGTGAGCCTGTAAATCACATTTGTGATGTCAATCTAATTCTACCCGAAGGTATCAGGGCAGAAAGGTGAAACCGATTACCAAGTCAAAGGCGATTAAGAACGTATCCACCCTTCCAAAACGCCCATGGGCTGTGGGCACAAATGAAAAAATCGACGTTTGAAAACTTCCCATTAACTGTTAGCTTGAATTAAGTTTTATTCGATGATAGATGAAAGCTTGGAATCAGATGTCTTTACAAACATTTCACCACGAAATTAGGAGAAATGTATGCCCTGTAATTTCTTCCGAAACTCTTGTTTTGACTGCATGTTGAAAGGTTGAAAAGGCTGATGAAATACATTTAGTTGCCCTGTGAGTTGTGACAGACTAAATGCTGACGTTCCGAATGTAATTTCAGTGTTATCAAGATGAAATCGAACTCAGGAAAACCAATTTTGATGAGTATCAAATCTTCTCTTTCGAGCGATAAGAAAAAAAAGTAGACAAATTATGACGATGGTGCAAGTATTACCCTAAAAGAGGACAGATGATATACATGTAATTAGACATTTTAAAGGGCGGGTATCTTCTGAGTTCCGAACTAGATTTGATCACATACATACTGACACTCATACAGCTCTGATCAAAATGCCAAAACAATTTTTCCCATTCATCTTGATCAAATTTTGCTTAATTCACATGTATTTCAGCTGAAAGTCCTTCAACACGGCTTGCAAGAGTTAAAGAGACTCCAAAGTCAAATGTAATTAGTTTTACACCATACTGCTTTCAAATCGTGCCATATGAATTTTGTTTCAATGTCGTTGTATTCTATTTGTTAATGGTACTTTTATTTTGAAAATTTCAAGATCAACTGCATTTCGTCATAATTATATAGCTATTAAACATCTCCCCGACTACACTGAGCATCTGATATTTTTTTAGCAGAAAAGGTGGTAAATGTTTTTAATTTCTACTTTGTCCACGATGTCCGCACCTTAGACGTAGCTTGTTCTTTGCACTCACAACCGTTGTATTTTTATATGCTCCGACATAGCATCAACGTAATCTACATTCATATCACATTCTTTACGACTATGTACTTTTCTAGATCAGTCAAGGCCGCCCTCTACATCTACATCATCCCATCTGTTTCTCTCCGCATACTGAATCTGAATTCATGAGCAAAATGAGGCTTTAATTTCATTTTCGATTTCATGTGCTCACAAGCTCATCATTCTGCACTTTTTAATGATGCATGCCTCATTTGGGGTGAATTTCAAATGGATTTTAACCATTATATCCATCTCCTACCCCAAATACCATGAATACTAGAGTAATATCATCGAGAACGTCTTCCCGAGTTGCTATGGCAACCGTCCATCAACCCGTTTCTCTTCTAACGTGTCATCGGGAAGGTGGTGATCATGAAAAATGTTTGATCAAAATTGTTTGGCGACTTTGGTTCAGAGAGTTCTTGTATTTCATTTTTGTGGCCACAGATAAACCTTAAAACCAACATATGTTTATCTATTCATAATGCACTGTACGATATATGAAAAATGAATAATTGTTTTGTTTTGTTTTGTTTTTTCAACGTGGTTATCACACGCGTGCCATGCGAATCGTTCGTTAGTTACAAGCATTTGTGCCTGTCAATAATTATCGCATGCCATAACCCATCATAATTATTACAGAGGCGTTTTGTGTCACGGTACGGAGATAATATCCATCAACTATGCCTCGTTGGGTCATTGTGGCTTGCACCATGGAGCGTTTACCAACAACGCATGTCCAGGTTTGTATACCAGAATCGGTACAGGCTCAGAATATATTAGATGCAGCTGGGAACATGTGGAAGGGCAGAATATAATGAATAGATGTCCATAATATGAGTGCACTGGGGAGTATTATGGATATAATACTGTATGAACTGTATATGACATGAGTATGCATTATTTTGCATCGATATGATCTCAGCAGCAATATCACTATAGGTTGCTCTCAATGCCGCCCTCTCTCTCTCTCTCTCTCTCTCTCTCTCTCTCTCTCTCCTTCCATCTTCTCCCTCCCTCTATCTTTCTTTGTATTTCTCTCCCTCCATCCTTACTTCTTCTCATCCTTTCTCTTTCAATTTCTATTACTCTCTCCCCATCTCTCTTTCCCCCTTCTCTCCTCTCCTCTCCCCTTCCCCCTCTCTCTCTTCCTCCCTCTCCTGTGAGGTACAATATACATACAACCATGGACGTAACACTCAACAATCTAGTTTGCACAGATTCATTATGAAATTCATAGTAAATATTTATTTAAAAAAACGAATAAAGACAAATGATTCTTATGAAATGTAACTCGACATTTAGATCATAAATTGTGTAGATTGATAAAGATGTACACAAAATGGTTCTTGCGTACATTGACGCGTGCCGCGGCGATATGAACTTGCAATGTGCTGTTATGAATGCATTCATGTCAACGGTACAATATTGCCAAAATTGGAAGGAAATTGGGAACGTTTGCTCTTCAAATTGTTTTCTTTCAACCTTGGCGAGCTCCATATCGAGGAAATTGATGAATCTCACGAAACGAATTGTTGGTTTGAGAAAAAGTATGTCGTGGTCACAATTCAAGCGCATCGCCCTCTCGCGATCTAGATAACAGACTCAAGAAAAAAATTCTACAAGCAATGACCATGTCTGCCGACAGTTAAAGGTATTACTGTGAGTATTATTTCACTAGCTTCTGTCACGTATAAGATTCTTGTGAAAATATTGGATATTTGAATGACAAGCGCCTTGATCTTGCAGTAACATTTCCCCATGGGTTCTAAAATATGAAGAATAAAAAATAGATAAGCAATAAAAGACAATGACATTTATCATACTTTGGCAATGGCTAGTTCAGAATCTTAGCTTTATCTCCTAAAAGCATGTGTGTTGTAAGCTCAAAATCTTTCTCTCTCTCTCTTTAAATCTAAAGTTGTCTCGATCCGACAATTCGCTCCGAGCATCCATTTAGCTCATCGCCACTTCAGGCACTTGCCCCCATAAAGTTTGGTCTCTTTTTTGTTCTTTCATGCGAAGCATCTGAATTACTTATTCTCTTTATCTGCCCATACATAATGCCCTTCATGCTCCAATAGCATTACTGATTCTTTATATGAATTGATTTTCAACAATGATAGTTTGTATGGATCACTGAGCTTCCTCTTATGAACGTCATTTATTTAAAAAAAATCAGTTATTAAGCATTATTGATTTTAAATGAATTGATTTTCAACAATAATATTTGGTATACATGGATCAAGGGATTTTCCCATAAAGAACGTCACCAGGGCACAGTTAGAACTAAAAACAGCTATAGGGTCGTATAAATGAGGACAAGGGCAAAACCCCCCTTGTTGGGATTTCGTCAAAGCAGAAAGTATCCCCAAACAAAAGCAAAAAAACAAAAAAGTGTTATACTGGTCATGAAAAGAGATGTAGATGCACAACGAATATCTTATCAATTCAAAATGGTTTGTTAATCATTATTGATTTTACATGAAGTTACTGATGAATATTATTGATTTTCAAAACAAAAAAAAACACTTGGTATGGATCAAGCGGATCTCCTAAAGAACGTCACTTAGTTTGCATGCGCAGAGAATAGAAAAAAGGGTCGCTTAAAATGAGGACAGGGGCGGAAAACTCCTCCTTGGGATTTTGTCATTTCAAAGCAGAAAGCACCGGGGAAAAAATATTTGTAACTGGTTATTAGAATAGATCTCTACATGCATTACGAATTTCTCATTAATATAAAATGATAATTGAGCATTATTGATTTCATATGAATTGATATTCAATAAGAATAATTGGTATGGATCAAGGGATTTCCCCATAAATAACATCACCGGGGCGCAGCCAGAACTAAAACAGCTAACAGCTATAGGTCGTATAAAATTAATGAGGACAAGGGCGGGAACCCCCTTGTTAGGGTTTTCATCCAAAGCAGAAAGGAAAAAACAATATATATATATACATATATATATCTGTGAAAATACATATATATATATATATATATATATATATATATATATATATATATATATATATATATATATATATATATATATATATATATATATATATATAATTATATGTAACTGTTTATTAGAATAGACCTATTAATACATGAATGCATAATGATTTCTAATTAAATCCAAATTCACAAGTGTCCCCTTCTCTCTCAATCTCCATCTTTCTCTTCTGATAATGACATCTTTTTGTTTGTCTATGTCATATTTAGTCCGCCTCTATTTCCTTCTCCCAGCTAATTATTTTGTTAAAATGTCTCTATTTTCCATCCTATAAAGTTTGTTTTAATGTGTCACTTCAGTGCTTCTTATCTCTCCTTTTTCTTTCGCTTTTTTGTTTGTTTTTTGTTTTTGTTTGTTTTTTGTTTTTGTTTGTTGCTCGCCTGTACTTATCCCTTCTATTTCCTCCTCCCTCTTTTTTTTTTTTTTTTTTTGTGATGTGTTTTTCACCCAAGTTTCTTTCACTGTATCACTTCGTTGTCCTTTCCTTTCTCTTTCGATGCCTTAAAAAAATGTATCATTAGTCCCATACGATTTCCTTCTTCCTGCTAGTAAACTAGTCTCAATGTCTCTGTATAAAGGTAGTTACTTTATATCAAACAATGTTTAAACTGACCTAATTTACTACATCGTATTTGATCGTTAACGACTCGTGAAATAGAAGCAGATAACTTGGAATTGCATTGCAACAAAACGCGGCTTTAATTTGACCCAAATGCTTCAAACGAAACACCATGGCACAGGAAGAACTAATCAGTTTTGAAGAAGGTTATTTGGAATATCATTAAAAACAATTTTCGACCAAGGACATTACCATACCGAACAGGGAAGTGACAGAAATTCGATTTTAGGAAATAATAACTATCTTTTAATACTATTCTGCATTTCATTCAATATACAAATTCATGGTACATGGGCACTAAAATTTTTGAAGGAAGTGCATTCCCCTTTCAATTTGTACCCCTCCCTTTTTCTCTTTCACCTCCTGCCTGCTTTGTCAATAATTATGGATTTAAATCGTTCGTTTAGCATCAATGTCGCCATGTCCCCGTCGTGTTGTTTAAAAGGAATAGATCAACCATACATAATGGGTATCGATTACATACTTTTGCAACAATTGCATTGATCTAAACGGAATTCATTACATCTACATATACAAATGGATCGACTAAGAGGTTTAGTTGAATATTAAATCGAACTGAATTACAAGGGTAGATTTAAATTTATGAGCAGTATTCACAAACTGTATTTTGCGAACCGTTCTAGCTGTCATGGCCACCTTTAATCTCTATAGGGAAATATCTGATCATTATTATCATGCAATTCAGTGATCTCTTATGAACATGATCAAGGGAAATTTCAGGGCTATAGCTTTACTGCCTTATGAAAATGTCAGACGCACAAACTTATATTGCGATTTTTTTTTCTCTCGTTCCGCTCTATATCCCATTATTCACCCAGATTATCATTTTTAACACAAAAAGTAGGGGATATCAGAGGATCGAATACAATATCAACCATAATGATTTAAAACCCACCAAACTCTCCAAACCAATATAATGCACCCTAGAAGGTAGAATTATGTAATGTATTCAAATATATAATGTGACGTATGGGGTCTATATTTTTCAACTTTGCATGTATATAAAACTAAAATGGAACGTTTAAATGGGGGGGGGGGGGGGGTGGAATCGGAAGTTGATATCGATTGCCCTATACACGCGCTGTAAATAACTATGTTCTGATGTTTGTGGGGGCTTTGTTTGGGGACGTCCCGTCCCCTTGAAAATTGAAACATCACTAAATTATTGATGCGGAAATTTGCCCCCACATAAAACAGTTATCGATCTCTAAAATCCAAAGTGGAGCCAACTAACAATAATATGAAATAGTTGATGTGACATGGAATAATGACTACAGCCAAGCGGGGGGCCTCTTTTGTGTGTGAAACACATTCAAAGTCCGACTGTCTACACGGACGCCAATTGCCTTTGACGATTTGATTGGTTATAACGCTTTAATCTTAACTGACATCAGGCATTTTGCGATGCAATAGAACATGGCCGTAAATTGAAGTTTCCCCCTTCCATGTAAGCCCGAACTGTATACAAGGGGCTACGTTGATATTGCTGGAGGTAAGAGGTATTACATGGGAATGTTCTGTCATGTAAGCTTGCTGTGTCACGTGATCACTTAACAAGAGACTCAAACCGTTATAAGAGATGAATTATATAGCAGATAGTTGAAATATAGGTGTGGATACAGGATTTGTAAAGGGAGGTGCACAATTCAACAAAAAAAATAACAAGCTTTAAAAAATAGTTACACATTTTCAGACGCCTGTTTTTAAAAAGTTTTTAAAAAGGCACATTTCTTCTGAAGGTATACACTTGGGTAGGCCACTTGGGTTTCAAACAGGGGGTTGCGGGTCCGTTGTACCCCCCCCCCCCCTCCAACATTGGCCAGTGGTTAAAATTGGGCGGGGCCATGGGCCGCACTTTGAAAACGATTATACATGTAACATGATCAAAGCATGTTGTAATCTACATCAGTTATTGTGGGGCGGGTTAGTCGGTATCTAAATCACAAATGTATATACAGCGAATTATCTGCCCTCCTAAATCGTTTATCGAATCCCCGTATTTACCTTCTCTATGATAAAGCTAAATTCGGTGAATGAAATATCGGATTTGGAGGGGTTATTGTCTTTCTTCCATCTACAACCGATAGGTGACAAAAATCGCGAATTCTCTGTTGGAAATCCCTTGTAAATTCTAAACTTTATCACGTACGCACACACTTAATAGTACACACGCAATTCGTAGCGTTAAAACAAAGGGCTTTGAATACGACAGAACTGGACCATTGATTTTAAAGATGTTCTAAGATGTTTGTGTAGATGTCACAAAGATGTCAAATTGGACTCTTAAATTCCAGAAAACAGATCCAGGGCGATTAGCACTAAAAGAGGAATGCGGAAATCGATTCAAATAGCAGGCGTTTAGGTTTAATTCTGTTCAAAACAAAAGAACAAACCCTTGTGCATTACATGCACTACTCATCATCGGTCATGCGCGTACCGACTCCCGAAGGAGGTGTTTTAGGTGTTCTAGGTATTAAAACACCCCCTTTAGTAATGAAGCAAAAGCAAAATGTTGACAACCTTTTATATATATTATTTATTTTTTTTTGCTTGTCAGAGAATTTTTTTAATGAAAAGACACCCCACAAGTACTGATAACCTTTTTTATTTTTGCTTGTCAGAGAATTTTTGAGTAAAAAGACACCCAAAAAGTACTGATAACCCTTTTTTCTTCTTTTACTTTTTTTTTTTTTATTTTTTAATTTTTATTTTTTTGCTTGTCAGAGAATTTTGCAGTAAAAAGACACCCCCTTTAAAAAATCCTGGGTACGCTACTGTAATCTGTATAAAGAAATGCTCTCCTTTTCATCATCTAAACGAATTTACGGCGCTCTGATAATCGAAGCTATATATATTTTACAAAAATCCATGCAGGGAAGGCGACTGTCATGCATCTCAAAGATGTCACAGCTTTACATTATATTGTCATATGTTTTTCTTGTCATTCTTGACAAAATATCTTCTTCTTTCCCTCGGAAACCCTCCAAAACTCAATCTATAACAATTATGCGATTTATTTTTAAAATAGTAATGGAAATGGTAATAGTATGGTATTATCGATAAGTGATTATGGGAACCTACAGAATTTTACCCGATGCTTCAAAAAAATAAAAATAAAATACAGCATTCAGTGATCTGTCACTTCACTCCTCCTAATAATATTTTTATTTTCATTGTTATGTGATTGCATAATGATTATACTGATTATTCGCCCTATTCTAATCTCATAATATATAGCAATGCCTTATGCTGCAGCTATATAAATGGCTAAATGCGGTCATACAACTCACGACTAACAATAATTTATAGTCTTGTCGCTTTATGTGGATATCGGTGTGAAGTAGGTACCTGTATATTGGACCTTAACTTTGTTTATCTGCCTCCGTTACGTAACACTTTAAAAGAAAGATGAGCATGTAGAAACTCCCTAAGATCAATTGATGATTCAAACTATACAGTTGCGGTTTGGACTCCGCATCCGTTACTTATAAGTCCCAAACAATGAACTTGACCATTAGCCTAATATATTTATCTTTGTCGTCTTTGTGCATTAACGACCTTTTTGTCAACCAAACCGCTAAGGTTTACAGTTATTTCTTCAGTTATCATCGCACAATGTTAGGTATTCTTCAGGGTCACCGCTCCGTGAGTTGCCCCCTTTTAACTTCCGTCAGAAGTCGCCGCTCCAAACAAGATTTTGTTAATTACACAAAGCACTCCAAAGGCAGTTCAGGCGTCTGACTTTGTCCAATAATATCTACACCAGCTATAGCAACGAGGCCTAGTATATTTTCTTTCTTTACAATCCCTTCAGGAAACGTTATGTAATAATCGACCCCATATACTCCCGGTCATTCGCTGTGAATATTTATTTGGTTTGTAGGCCTATAATGCAAGAACTTTTCACTTATCGCATGCTGATCCTTTGTGTCAATTTTTATACCATCGCTAGGAGCCTAGATAGGCTCGAAATGATTAAACACTTGAGAGATCGACTTGATGTACAAAATACCTGCCACTCACCATGAGGTCTTAAGAAAGAACATTGACTTCTGGTTGTCTTTTATCATTAAACGAATCGTGCAAAGGCTTTTCAAGTCACGGCGCATCAAGATAAACGACTTTCTTGTAAATAGCACTAATGAGATGACTTTTCTGTGTGTTGTAGTTCGGTTTGTAATTGACAGTTGGACAGATAGGTAGGATGATGAAAGATTAATTTCTTGCCCCAGCTCGAGTGGGAGAACTCCCCAGACCTCCGGCTACTCGACTTCTCTTGGCCAAGGCAATTGTTTTCCGACATGGCCTTTGCTTGTCAGGACAACGTAATTATTTATCAGGTCCACAGACTCTTGCTTTGACATGTTATGCGAAGAACCAAAGAGCAACTCCTTGGAGGAGTGTTGCATATAGGAAGCTTTAGAAAGTATGTGATCGTGGAGCACTGTGGCCAGCGAAATAAATACTGTACTGCTAGGGAGCAGCGAAAATTCTGCAAATCAAAAATTTTACTGCTAAATCAAAATTTTACTCAATAATGCTCTGACAAGCAAAAAAAAAAAAAAAAAAAAAAAAAAAAAAAGGTTATCAGCATTTTCGGGGGGACTTTTCACTAAAATAATTTCTGACAAGCAAAAAAACAAAAAACAAAAACAAAAACAAAAACAAAAAAAAACACCAGAATTATGCTAAAATTCTGCTAGATTTTGTCAAATTATGCCTAGCATAATGCTAGATGCTAAAGCGGTCAAAATTCTGCCAGAAAGCAGAATTCTGCCAACTCTGGCAACCTTGTCGTGGAGTTCAAAATCACACAAGGCTGACTGGGACAAAATAATACCGTTCACAGTATTTGCCAAACATAAGGTTCTGTAAGAAATACAAACTTTGTATTTCGTGAACTTTATATAGCAAATCTTGCCTTTGTGCAAATGAATCATTATCCATTGATCATTTTCAACTCATCATCACTATATTTGCACCATTACATTATTAGCAAATTACAATGGAATAACGTCATTCTGTATACAGTATACGACCTTCGTGTACGAGGTATCATTAAGATAATTGTGTAATCAATCAACCATGTTCCTCTGTAAGTAATATTAGTTTAGCACGCATTTTAACGTTACTGCGTTTGATGCTTTTGTTAAGGAGAACTGATTAATTCATACTTAATAATTGTTGCTATATATGTCTTACAAAAAGTTGGCGATAAAGCGCAATTTATCAGTTCTATAATACAAAGATTATGCAAACTGAAATTCTGGTATTTTTTCAATTTCTGTGTTACCAATGTTTCAAAGTCTGCCCTTTGAATTCACAATACAGTCTGCCTGCTGAATTCATACAAGATGTATAAAGATTGGGTGACATATCATATCTGCAATGTAATGATCGTTGGAAAAAGGGCAGAAAATGTAGATCGGAGTATGAGTCACATGAATATAAGATCGATATCGTTAGAAGGTATGGTGAAGTTCAAGTAAAAAGCTCATATGGATTGAGGTGGAGGGAAGCTGACGATGACTCAAGTCAACCATCTCAACAGAGGGGCAATGGATGCATGTGTTTCATTTGATCTCAGACGAGTGTTTCGTTGGAAAGAAAGAAATCGTTGTCGACGTTGGAGAGGAACAGGTTTCGGCACAGATGGCTTGAGATAAGCCACGAGAAAACGGATCATGTGTGTTCCACGGATTCTTATGAAATTGCAAGTAAGATTTAAGAATTTGTTTGGAATTGAGTAGAAACAGAGGGAGAGAGAGAGAGAGAGAGAGAGAGAGAGAGTAAACCCCTGATATTCTTGACAGAACGTTGAGAAGGCTAGAAACTGAGTATACTGAAAAAGAAATGGTCACTATCAGACCATGGACCTACTTGATCAGACAATACCAAGGAGTTATCACTGCTTCAGAGCTATACTCGGCAATGATAAGGAGTAAACTACATGTACATGTTTGACTTAGAAATAAACACATGAAGTGTGGGGATTCCATGTCCAGACATTATAGTCCCCCGCCACTCGAACCTTGGAAACTACTTTGTCAGTTCCTTCAACAATATTTATTACAGCGCCTTGTGGAACTCATGTTTTGAACAAAGTGGTTACCTTTCGTATTGAAACAATTTTGCATTTAGGACAAAATGATTCTTCAATTTAATCGTTGTTTCAATAAGATGAATTTTTCGCTGTCCACGTATCTGACGTAATGTTGACGACAGGACTAAGGAGGCCTAAAATTAAATCGGTTTGCACCTTGCAAGGTGTACAGCTTTGATCCATCTGGGAGTGGATGGGGGAGTATAGGAGAAAGAAAGGTTGGGAAATAGAGAGGGGGAGAGGGTGAGAGGCAGACAGACAGACAGACAGACAGACAAAGAGGGGCGAGAGGTGAAGAGGCAGTTGAAAGTTAGAAAGGTAACATTAAAAAAATAATAAAGTTTTGATCGGCTACTGACAGTCAGCGGGGTCAACATTTCGGTCTCGCGGGCCTTCAGACAACTTTCGAGAGGGTTCATGAGACCGACATTCAGGTCTGGTTGGTTGTTGTCGGTCCCTGTCTTGATTATTTTTGAAATACTGATTTTGATCAGTACTATAAAATACTATTTTTGAAATACTGACCTGCAAGAACAGGTTAATAAGAAGAAAAACTTTGCTATTTGACTATATACCCTGCATGGTTAACCATCACTTTGTCAGGCAGGCAAGCATTCCAGTAGCTTTCTTGCCATTGATTGTCTCATATACACAGAAGGAAGAAACCTACAGAGCTGTCATCGTTAATTTTGATTGAGGTCATCATCGATTTCATCATCACGGTTTTCTCTGACACCACACACTGGGGGGGGGGGGGGGGCTCACAGAGAGAGAGGGAGAGATGAGATAGAGATGAGATAGAGACAAATAGAAATAGATATAGGGATGGACAAAACGAGAGAGAGATACAGACAGGGAGAGAGAGAGAGAGAGAGATTAGACTGCTATAGAGATCGAGATATAATTATGAGAGACAGAGACAGAGAGACAGAGATAGAGAGATAGACAGAGAAAGACAGAAGAGTGAAGGGGGTGATGGGTGGGGGTCTCCTTCAGTCATGCATGCATAAAACATTGCATTTTACATCCAGGGGTATCACATTTTCAGAGATGAATATGAAATCTTTGAAATTACCTCCAGACATCGTAGGCAATCAGCTACTACAAAATGAAACGCTTCTACAGGAAGCCAAACATTACAGCAGCTAATTTAGACAGATTAGCCCCAAAATTTTATTGAGGTCACTTAGGTAATTTCAAATGCTACTTAAATCATATGTATTTACAGAAGTAGCATCAATCATGTTTAAATCATTAAATAAATATTCATCGATGTTCGATTCACGTACATTTTGTCTTGGTACAAAATTATTGTCTGTTTTTGTGATCAATCAGTCAAATTGTTACAGCTATTATCGGTCAAGGTACTTGTGTTACGATGCATTACTGTCGGTTCGTTTTTCTTGGATATGAGAGCCCCATGGTCGCTCGCTTGACTTTCAATTGAGAGGTTCAGGGTTCAAATCCCTTCCAGGTTCCTATAAGTTGTCCTGACAAGAAAAGGCATCTTATCAATAATTGCCTCTCTTGACCCAGGTGGTATAGTAGGTGTTGTGTTTTCCTCGTAATGTACCGTGCGAACAATTATCTAGCGCATTAAAATAAAAGGCATGAATAGAGCCATCGTTTCAAAATGAGATCTGAGATCTACTTAATAAAAACGGAACTTTAACATGTCATTTTGGAAAGCAAACCAAAGTGCTTTTCTTTCATTCCCTACTTTTCTCCACTGCATTTGACCCTTGATTTTCCCAGGTTTTCCTGATAGTCTTAGGAGTACATCAGCGAGGGTAAGATTCTGAAATTATAAGTCCTAATTTAATTTAACTGTATCGGAAATCATTAATTACAATAAAAAGACTAAGTGTGCGACATGTAAAAGCAACTAATAAAGCGAAATAGCGATGGGATTTACACAATAATATTTAGCTCTTCATTTTATGTTTAAATTTGATTCATAATATTTAACAAAATTCGAATTTAGAGATAACATTATTTTGTAAGATTTTGTCGTTGGAATATATTTCGCTACTCTGATAAGAGGCATGCACATGCATCAATATGTAATGACACTGCACTCTTCAGCTGTGTATGTTTGGTGTGCTCTGAATCTTTACACGCTTTAGCGATTGCCTACAATAATTATAGCAACAGTAATGTTTTCAGACTATTCTGTGCTAATCTTATAAGACGCAAATTCAAAGAGTTTTGTTCCTTCCTTGCTTTGAACATAAATTATAGTGACTGTGGAATGCGGTTGACTGTTGATTCAACAATTAGTATTCAGACTTAATTCTAATAGCTCGAATGCTTATTATTATCGTGAATGTTATTGACCGGTCTCGTTACTATGGGGATACGACATAGTTTGAAATGATGAGATTTTAATCTACCTTTATCTCTATTCTCAGGGGCGGATTTAGGGGGGGGGGCACTTCCGGCCCGTGCCCTCCCCTTTTGAAAGAAAAGTGTACATTGCGGACCGTCTTTTTTAAAATGTGATTTTTTATTTTTTATTTTTTATTTTTTTTGCTTGTCAGAACATTTTCGAAAATTTGTGTGCCCCCCTTGTACAAAATCCTGGATCCGCCCCTGAGACTATTCTCAATGAATGTGTTTGTTTCCTTGTTAACCCACCAGACACTGCGTACAAGAAGAACCTATGCTTAGTGTACGTAATATCACAAAATAATAGAGATTTATTTTCATATATATGCCTACAGAGCAGAGCAAACGGAAAGACGGCATATGTTGATGTTATACTATAATAAAAGCATTCATTGATAACCAGCGGAGTGAACATGGTGAATACATCCATCTTTGTCTTTATCGGCACTCTCAAGATAATTATACAGAAATCTCCCCCCCCCCCCCCCTCTCTCTCTCTCTCTCTCTCTCTCTCTCTCTCTCTCTCTATCTCTCTTACCTATTTGTTTTAATAAAAAGAAATGCCTCCTGCAAATTAACCGTCTGTATCACGCCGGTGCACATGACTTGTCTTTTTAAAAAGGGGGCGGTGTTAGCGTCAGTTACTAATAGATACGCACAATATACCATGTACACTATTCTTATTAATGTAGGCCTACTATAGTTATGTACTATTGTCAATTATATTCGGATAATTAAATCATAAGTCATAATGAACGCGACAAAATAATTATGAAGAAGTAACCAACAGTAAGAGATGTTTAATACTCACTTGTAACACCAAATGTGAGAGCCCGTACGGAGAAAAAGATGCCCAGCGTAGTGATACTCGAGTCGAACTCGTGGACGATATCATCGAGAAAGACTGTGAGGCTTGTTGATATTCCAATCCCAAAGAAAAGACAGAGATGGGCATAGACAACCAGTAGAGCGGTGCTACATCCCACCTTACAGCATGACGTCCGGGCTCCATCGGGGCTCCGTCCCGCTGGTTCCACCGTCACCATCCCGCTGCTGGCTGTCTTCACCCGACGAAACATGGTTCAATAGCAATAAAAAGAAAATCGCTCCCAAATCATGTTCTCACTGAAAATTTTTTTTTTCAATATCCTACTGAAAATTCTCGCACTGAATTCCAGCTTCTGCTCAAAAAAATACAGCTATTTCGTATGCTTTCTCTCCTCTACGAAGTCAAACGTTGATCTGTTTCAAATGCTACCAGGCAGATGACTGCGAGCTTGCTTGTAGTAATGCTTTTTATCGTCTGCTAGCTGCATGCTGTTTGCAACCAAAATATATAAGACCCATTTCATATGTGTAGTGAAGTGGCGCCTGAATGCGAGCGAACTGCACTGAGCGCGGTGGATAGAGGCTGCCGAAAGGTGAACCGACGGGCATCGGGCATTCACTTGCATGCGGCGCATAGCTTCGCATAAACAGGCTAGGGCCAAACCATGGGCCAAACACACGTACGCATTTAAAGGGATACTTTGGTAGGCCTGCATGGGCGATTTCCGATGAGAGAGGAAAATATACTCGGAGCTTCGTGTCACTTCGATACAAGGACTTCCATCGCACGTGCTAAAACATGTGATTCATATTGGACCACCTCTGAGATAAGACTGGCTTGTGTTTTAAATTTCGCGCGGTGGGAAAGTAATCAAAAGTATGGAAAAGTAATTACAGAGCCAGCTCTCTGGTAGAGCCTGGGATTAGTTACGTAATCGTGGCGACAACGAGTCGCGGCAGGGCAGTGCAGAAGCGATGGCTAGACTAATCAACCAGAAGTTAACCGTGTTTTGTATTTGGAAATATTTCAGCATTACACTAAACTTGTTTGGGGGAACGAGGTTACAACCAGTTACAAGACTAAGAGCCCGGGACTGGTTAAACCCGAAGTATTCGCCGAGCTCCAGTTCGGTCAACTTCGTGCCGTCCGATCATTTATGACCTTAGTCCGACGGCCTCGCACAACGGGCGTGCTATGTGTACAAGTAAACGAGCCTTTTGCAAATTCCGCACGATTTCATTTCCCCATGAGTTCTCATTAGACTGCCCCTTTAATACATTAACCGGCCAAGTTGAATGCCATTGCACAGCAGCACGGCATTGCATAGATGCAGGTGTGATATCGCGCATGCGTACTCCTGCTGTGCCTAAGTGATGTTTTCCTCCCTAAAAATGTTAATGTAGGAGGAAGGACTTTTTGATATTGTATTCAAATTTTCTCCGCATTTATCCTGTGACGTGGATATTCCCCAAGCAGCCTGGGGGCAAGTACCCTTTCAATATGGAAATTGCCCATGATTTTAACGGAATCATCTCGTCATATAAAAAAGAGGCACTTTCAGTCAACCATGGAGCTCTTCTGATATCAGTTAAGTTGTATAATTATTGATGCTATTTATATATATATGCCAGTCCTTTCTTCATCTTTTTCACTTTCTTCCTGGTTTCCTTTCCCTATTCCTCCATCTTCTCTAGCCATGCTCAACCGATAGAATCATGTTAACCATCTTCCCCTTACTCTCCATTTGTACATTCTTCAGTCATCAATTCATTTTTGATTTGGGCTAAAATAATTATTATAGTCAACAATAATTACACTGATAATCCAGGCACAAAACTCAACTGTTTGTTCTAATGAATACATGAATCTTTAATTGCATACGTTCTCTCTCTTTCTCTCTCTCTTTCTATCTCCATTTCTCTCTCTCTCTCTCTCTCTCTCTCTCTCTCTCTCTCTATCTCTTGAAATCGTACATTAAAATTCTACCATTTTGGCATGATAATATAATCCATTATAGCATGCTATACTGTCTCCTTAACCATCTTCCTATTTTTCAACAGAGATCTCTAATGCGATAAGGTAAAAAACTCCGTTTTGTGAAGCGAAGTTCACCACTCCATGGGAGCGTTTCATCAAGCGTTTTGTCAGTGATTTTTACCGACAACTGTTATAAACTACTGAAATCCTTGCATCTGATTGGCTGAGGGCAAATTTGTCGGTAAAAATCACTGACAAGACTCTTGATGAAACGCTCCCCATAAATACCATTCCGAGAGAAGATGACGAGTTCAAAATGTCTGGAATTCTTCGGATATCGCAGGGAACCTTAAGGTGAGGTAAAAAGCAGCAAAAACTCAATGACTTGCATAAGGAAATCCCCGCGTTCTTATCATGCCTCATAAATCTGAAATCTTCAGAAACACTCATCGTGATTCAAAGCCGTGTGATCATAGTCAATTGACTTTTAATATTCCCTCGAACAAACCTCGACTTGGTTATCCCGATTTTCAAAAATGACGGTGTGCCGATCGCGAACGGCAGCCAACTATAACTCAGACCAATTATTCACCACATCCTAGAGATCTGGGAACTATTCAGGAAAAATGAGAAAATTGCTTTAGCATGCTGCTGCGAGCCTAAAGTTCAATGACCCGTGTCTGAAATGTTCGGCATGTACAGATTCGCTTTTACCGGCAGAAATCTCTTAATCATAAAGAAAACAATCTGTCTGGAAATATCATATCAGAAATGGGAAACGAATCAATTTTTTCCTGACATTTTTTCTCCTCTTGCCTTCGATTCATGAGACGGAGGTCTTGGGATCGGAATAATACATACAAAGTGGTGTTATATCAACTACTTACGGATAGTGTAACAGATGGGACTACATAGTTTCTGACCATTATTTTATTCTCTCCATTTTATTCGTCTTCTCTCCTCTTTTCCTTTTCTTTTCTTCTTTTGTAAATATTTCATTCTTTTCTCTCTTCTCTTGTGTTTGCTTCTCTTCCTCATCCTCTCCTACAAATTATCCTCTTTGTTATCATACCGCTTTTCGAAATGTATTGTTGGGTCAAAATCATTTTTTTCCTTTATTTCAACTATACCGATATTTTGTATTGAAAATTTACAAACCCAAGTGCTTAGTGTTTTTCAAATAGAAAATGAGGAAAGAGTGTAGTGAAATAAGGTTCTGTCAGTGGCGGATTTACATAGGGGGAAATCCTGCTAATTGCCCCCCCCCCTTTTTGAAACCCAACTGGCATACCTTAAGTACACAATGAAAAAAAAAATTACTCCTTTAATTGTGTACTTTTCCGGCTCTGTGCCCCCTCTTTTACAAAATCCTGGATCCGCCCCTGGGTTCTGTTAAGCGTATTTTTCATTAACCACTATTCCTCCTTGTAGAAATTTATTTTCTAAGAAAAATTAGGAAGATGCTTAACAGACATGGCATTAAAAGAGAAAGATGTTATATTATTTTTGTCAATCAATACAGCTTGAAAATTATGGCGTTACTCATTTCTAATTGCAAGATGTCCATGGACTCGGACACTGTTGATTAGTCAGATATCATTTTATAAGGAAGGAAGGATCTTCACTGTCTGTTTGATAAAATAGTGATGGCCGAACAAATAAATGTATTTATCACGAAAACCTCAAGTTGTATTCATGCGTGGTTAAAGTACAGACGGCGTTCATAATACGACACTTGATCAATAATGTTTTCTTGCCTTGTCTGTCTGCCTCATCGGTTTTGTTTTCACTCCTAACGTCAGTGTGCTCCATTATGTCAATATATTCCTCAGGGATCGGGGGAGCGTTTCATCAAATGTTTTGTAAGTAATTTTTACCGACAACTGTTATAAGCTACTGAAATCCTTGCATCTGATTGGCTGAGAGCAAATTTGTCGGTTAAAATCACTGACAAGACACTTGATGAAACGCTCCCCGGGTATCCCAACCGAGATGAGCAATATTGAACTTGGTCGAGATTTTCATCTCAATCCCACTCTCTCTCTCTCTCTCTCTCTCTCTCTCTCTCTTTCCCTCGTACTCCCAACATCCCCCTCTCTCCCTCTTTGTTTTTTTCTCTCTCTCCGTATCTCTCTCAGTATCTCTCTCTTTATTTCCCCTCTCTCCCTCTCTCCCTCTGTTCTCATTCTCTTTTTATTTCTCCCTCTCCCTCTCTCTCTCTCTTTCTCATTTCTCTTTATTTTTTCTCTCTCCCTCTTTCTCTATCCCTTCCTACCTCTAACTTCTCATTCTCTCCCTTCCCCCTTTTCCATCTCCTTTTCTCTCTCTCTCTCTCGTGTCTCTCCCTCCCTCTTCCCCTCTCTCTATCCCTCTCTCTTTTTCTCCTCTTCACTCTCTTTCTCCCTCTCTTTCTATCTTGTTCTTTCCCATTCACCTTTTATTGGTTCCTCATGTTGATTCACCTGTTCTCAATCATGTCGATATCCTTTGAATTACCACATGATCTGTCAGGTACTTCTGAAGAGGGGGGGGGGGTGCAATAGACCCCCTCCACCGCCCATTCTTTAGAGTGAAAGTCAAGCCTAATTGCAGCTATTAAGCCACTAAGTACCAACCCGCCGTGTCATAATCCGGCACTTTCACCTACTTCCTCTTTATAACGTGGACTTGAAGTTGATCGACGCTGCGTGGGGTCTTGATAGACAGGTGTCAGCCTGAAGATAAGTGGTTCAGACCCGTCATCGGATCCAGATCACTAATTAATGATTTCCTTACCCCTTCTTTTTAAGTGTTGAGAGTCTCTGAACCCTTAATTCCCCTAATTGCTCCAACCACGGCAATCGAGAGTGCGGTAATGCTTGGTTACGATCTCTATTGATTCAAGAATGAGTGTACCCATATTCACTTTGATACCACCATTCTCCGGGGGGGGGGGGGGGCGGAGGTCCGTGTTGGAAATAGGGCGTGTCCATAATGTAGGGATGTATGTAAGAACTTTAAACATGCAGCATTGGCATTTTTTGTCACTATTTTCACATCAATCATATTTAGGACTGAAATAAATCATTTTGTGTGAGTGCTGCATCTATTGCTGTTTATTATCGGTTTGACTGATCTTTTCCGATACTTTTTTTATTGTTATAAAAACCAGAGCAATGACAAGAATATTGGATAGTAAGAAATAAATTGTTAAAATCATGCAAACATTTTTTTTTTTAATATTAACATAAAAGGGGATTACGTAATATTAGCAATATGATTCAAAGCTGTGCATATCTTATTTTCAGGCACTGGCAGGTTCAGGGGACAGGGGGTGACCCCTCCTCATTTTCAGTGACACCAAAGTGGCATATTATAAGTGTACAACTCCGAAAACGTATCCCCCTTCTAATATCCGAATGTATCTGAAAATGTGAAACCCTTTTTGTTTGTCACAGATTGCCTCACACATTTTCAAAATAAAATCTTTGATTCGCCCTATACCTCAGGCTTTCTCGACGTGAATGCTGGGCCATCATCATCTCACTCATCGTTTTGTTTTAACATAGGTGACAACATGATGAAAAGATGCATCCATGGATGCCTCTAGATCCTTTACAGGCATCTAGTAGATCGAATAACAGTGGAATTCGGAAAACACGGATGTACCTCATGCGCGACTAAAGGAAATACCCCTGTAGGCCTTTATATAGACACACATGTAGATGTAACATCTACACGTGTAAACCTCTTTTTCCTTTAAAATTTTGTTTGTTGGGCATCTAAAGCTTGCCCAGGATTTAGATAAATGAAAAACGGAATGAATTCAAAGTGAATATCAACATCACCTTGGTGGAGGGTGGAGGGTGGGAGGGGTGATTATTCATCTTAACATAATTTTAATACATGATGTAGAAAGATGACCGTTTGGTAAAATCACGCGAGAACATTTATCGTCCCTTTTGATTGGTAGTCGTTGTGTATTGCTTTGAAAGTGTAACCGATTTGGCAATGGAATCTAATACTTTCATATCAAACTAAATAATGAATATATAGTTATTGATAATTTAGGTTAAAACATGCATGGCCTCGCTTGTATCGTCGTGGTGCATAGTTAACGATGTAAGTTATCGTAATCATTACGACGAGCAAAAACTGACGTTGTTATGGTTACAGGTATCAAACCATCTCGTTTGACCCATTTGCTCCAGGCTATGATAAATATGGACATGGTAGTTATAAAGGATAATGTAATAATGGTTGAATACCCAATTCATTGTTACGTGGGCTCCCAGACTATTAATGGTCTACTTTAAATGATTGAACAGCGGGGTTGCTCTATCGCGGATTAAGGGGGTGACACAACAGGCCCGTGCCCCCTTTTAAAAACCCAATTTCCATACCTTGATTATTTGATTTGATTTATTTTCTTCTGCATTCATATAAGTACAACATTTTTCGGTAACAAATATAAAATAAAATACAAAAGTACTTTTTGACAATGAATCATAAATAACAAGTATATGTAGCAATCATTTTTCAAAAACAAACAGGAAATGATAAATTGTCAAATTATTGTAATTCATCAAATGTAAAGTCATTTGCGGAAGAAGGACTACCATTATAAGCAATTTGCTTGAGAATATGGCAGCCCCAGACAAATATGAAATAGCTAAAACATGTTTAAATAAGTAGACAATCTTAAAAATGTGCTGTCTCCTTTTTCAAAATGTTCAAACCCAAAGGTACCTGGAAACGTGATAATATAACCTTTTTCTTTTCTTTAATTTTTTGTTGTCAGATATTTTTCGGAATATTCCCTCCCTCTTTTTAAAAACAAAATTCTCGATCCGCCACTGGGGTGGTTTATTATGCCCATCCCCCCCCCCCACCACCCCCAATATCCCATCCATGGGACGGACAATTTCGTGAATGCTCTCACCACTCGCAGATCAGGTAAGAGTAGACCGTATAATGGCTGAGGGGGGAAAGAGAGGATCCTAAGAGATATTGATTGATCAGCAAGGGGCAGAATGGCGAAAGGCTTGAAGAGTTTTAGAGGAACGTGAAGAGGGGGGTTGTAATGTGAAGAGGGGTACGTGGAGAGAGTGACGAGGAATATATATAGGGTATGAGATTGATGAGAGACGAATCAAGTCAGGTACCAGAAAGTAAACGCGATCCATCGTGCAGGAGGAGGAGGAGGAGGAGGATGTGGAGGAGGTGGAGGGAAGGAGGGGGATGGGGAGGAGGAGAAGGATGAGGAGGAGGAGGAGCCAGGATGAGGAGGAGGTGGAGGGAAGGAGGGGGATGGGGAGGAGGAGCCAGGATCAGGAGGAGGTGGAGGGAAGGAGGGGGATGGGGAGGAGGAGAAGGATGAGGAGGAGGTGGAGGGAAGGAGGGGGATGAGGAGGAGGAGAAGGATGAAGAGGAGGTGGAGGGAAGGAGGGGGATGGGGAGGAGGAGCCAGGATGAGGACTATAATAAGAAGGGGAGAAGGTTGAGGAGGAGAAAGAGAAGGAGGAGTAGGAGCAGGAGCAGGAGGAGCAGGAGGAAGAAGAAGAGGAGGAGGAGAGTATACATGGAACGAGCAGGATATGGATGGGAAGAGGGTGGAGAAAGACGAAATGAGTCAAGGAGAAAAAAAGAAGAGACTGGAAAGGGGGAATTGTTTTAAATTTGGAGGAAATATGAAAATAAAAGAAATGGGATAGAGAGCTATAAGAGCATCACAAAACAAAATACAAATAAATTCATATTCGGTACAAATTATGATCAAGAAGTTAAAGTAGGTTCTCGAGTCATTTCGACTGACAATTTTATTTCAGTGTGCATGCATGTTAATTTTCTGCATGCATTCTACACTACATCTAACAATGGAAAATACCTACCGTATACGTATTATAGCTTCCTTAAATACAATAATCAAAATATAGGAACGGTGATCTATATCAGCTCCCATCGGACAACAATAAAACATTGCATTAGTATCCAACGGACACATGTAAAAATGAAAATGAATAATGCAGGATATTTTTATATTTTGCTGACCCTGACAGAGATTGATGAAGATGCATTTGATAGCTGTGTTCAGCCTTTTATTACCTCCGGACATTTCATATAAACTAATAACATGTCCACTCGGGCACGAAGATTTTTTTTCTTCCCCCCCGATATAGACAGTGTGATTTATTTACGATCATTTGTGGCTGCTTTTTGTTGTGTGTGTATTCTCCATTTATGTAGAGATGAATGGAAATTTGTAACAAAAATAATTCTTATTAAATAGAACGAGAATCAAGTCAAATCCGATGAACTAAAGCGCGGCACACAAGAGGCGTCATTTTGCTGATGTATACTAGGACCGACTCACACATATACAGTGCGTCCCAGAAAAAAGTTAACAGTTGGAAAAATTCTCCCCAAATAAATGTTTCAAAATATGTTTAGGAAATGTTCATACCTGTGGATAGCTTAGGATCTCTTCTATCAAATGACACCAAAATATCCCCAATATTTTACGCCTGAGTGAGCAAAAGCCAATTTTGTGAAAGGGTACAAAATCCAGTCTTGACAAGAATTGATATTGGTTCTGGCTGGTATCAGCCGAGCTGAGGGTCATGTAAAGGCATACAAATTTCATATTCGGATCAATAAAAGATAATTTATGAAATAACAGGCAATGTTCTCTGTATATCCTTACACATCCCATCAACATTTTATGCTTGAGTGAGCAATTTACTACTTTGCTGAGTGTTTCAAAATGTTATTTTTGGTGTGCCTTTTAGTTTCATCTGGCTTGCTCACTCAACCATAAAGTTTTGATGGGATATATCAGGAAACACATTGAACAAAGTCTGTTCTTTCATAAATAGTCTTTCACTGATCAAAATATAAAATTTCGAAGTCTTTTCATAACTCTCAACTTGGCTCATACCAGCCAGAACAACAACAAACATTTATCAAAAAATGGATTTTGCACCATTTCACAAAAGAGGCTTTTACTCACTCAAGCGTAAAAATATTGTGAGATATTTTAGTGTCATTTGGTAGAATAGATCATAAGCTAACCACAGGTATGAAATTTTACTGAAAATATTTTGAAATATCTAATTGGGGTGACTTTCTTCCGACTGTCAATTTCAAACGGTTTTCAACTTTCTTGATATCAGACAGAACAAACATCAATTCTTGTCAAGTCTGAATTTTGCACCCTTTCACAAAGTGGTTTTAGATCACTCAAGCATAATAACTAGTCAGATTTTTTGGTGTTATTGTATAGGAGGGACCCGAAGCTATCTACAAGAATTAAAATTTATTGAAAATATTCAGAAATAATTATTTGGGGAGACTTTTTCCAACTGTTAACTTTTTGGGGGGACGCACTGTAGATGTACGTGTCTGTGAAGATATAGTGTCAGTATAACTGCGCTATTTGAGCCTGTGAAGAAAATTAACCCTATATACGCCAGTTATTAAGAGCATTGCTTGCACTTTTCATTGTGCGATCACTTTTTCAACCATGTCACTCTTTCATGACACGCAAAAGAACATACCGGTACAAGTCACCGTGGTCACTGACGCGCCGTCAGCATCCAAACAAATGACGCTTCGTATGAGCCAGGCTTTAAAAGTGCAGACTGTCATCACTTCATCTACGTTTGTTGACATTTAATTCTCTTGGCGCGCTTTTCTTCTTTCAGTTTCACTGCTGTGAGTGTGACAGGAGGATATGAAGAGGAAATCAAGATTTCCGTGTTATTATCCGATGGCCTGTTAACTGAGGAAATACATGTATATTCGATTATTCCTGAAAAATCCGAAAAGGAAGACAGTACAGAGCCTCGTTAATTATATTTGCGATAATCCATCTCGATAGTCATTATTGTCAATACAACTATATGAATTGTAATCATAATGCATGCTTACACCTTTATAGTTATCATACTAGTATACTTTGTAAGCTCGCATGAGAATGATCCTAATTATTTGAATTTGTATATAAACAAATAAACAACAAATAATTAATAATACAACTATTCTTGTCTACTGACATTTTTTCCGTTTCATATTTTCTTTTGTCTTACTATGCTTTTCACCATGTTCCCGGTGTTGTGGTATAACGAAAGAAAGACACTATCATGTAAAAGTGAAATGAATTTAATAGTTCCCTACATGTATGACATAACAATGATAACAGTTGGATTTATAAAGCATTTTTTTATGAGGATAAAATGACAAAAATATATACAAATATATAGCTATTTTCCTGGCTTTATAGCTGAGCTGCCCTAACAAGGCGCTCAAAAATTCAAGGAAATTCTCCCTATCAGGTATTCATTAACTTAACCTGGGTGAACAGTGGAAAATGTAGATTAATGTCTTGCCAAAAGACGGTTTCTGAGTGCAAAGGCAGGGATTCGAACCCTGAGCATTTGGCCCATATATTCTGGTGACTTATCCACTATACCACGACATCTCCCTGCATGGGATGGTGTATTCATGGGGTACATGCAGTGAGCCGGCTGGACATAAACTCGTGTGATAGTATGGTAATTGTAAATTTGAAGATCATTACACAATGCAAGCAGGCCGATGCTGTATAAAACATTTATTTTTCATGACCTTCATGTCATATAGACCTAAAAACAAACAAAAGTCGCCACCTAAATGTCAGGAAACACTTAATTGCCATAGATTTTATCATCATTTTAATAGCATCATCATAATCAGTGGTATATATCTCTAGTAAATATTATTGTTGCTGCATGCGGTTGACGGGGACTGAAAGTGCGTGGTTTCGGAGACAGAAGGATATTCGGTTCAGTTATTTTGTCGGGTAGTATACATTCCTGTCGGCACGCGATCCCAGTAACAAAATAACTTAACTCCAAATTAAGGAAAAGGGGATTAAGATTTGAATACTCATCGTACGAGCGGAAAAGCGTTGTTTATAATATTACAGTCACTGGGTCAAGATTAAAATGAAAAGTTGTATAACAGCTATATTATGCCCATGTAACTACTCCATTTTGCTTAAGCCATTTTGACAGCTCCTATTGTTTTGTTGTATGTTATTTGGTTACCAAAGGTCAGTATTTCCACTGTCTTTTCAACCGCAACGACGACACTGTGTTCCAATTATTGTAGTATCGTGACATAAAACAAAAACTTATGTAATGGGTATTAATATGATCATATACGCACAATATAAAAGTGACCTCAGTGTACAAAATGAGAAATTTTTTTAAAGGGGTCTCGATAATTTTTTTTGGGGGGGGGATATATTCTACTGACCAAGCAGTCCAGAGCGAAAACTCAAGAACATTTCAAGAAAGAAAGAGAAAAGTTTGAAAATGCAGAAACCAACATGCATAATTATATACAATGTAGATCTTGAAAATCAGTCATAATCACTGAACTTTCTAGAAAGGTATTATTAGCTCTCGTTCAAAGTGACAGTTGCAAGCAGGTTATGCTGTAAAAACTGTTGGGGAAAAAATTGCAGAACACGATACTGTACCTGTATATCCGACCGATTTTTAGGAAGCTATCTGCCTAACTCGGGTGAATTTTGCTCAAACTGTTGAAAACGCAGTTCCCAAGTTGGGCACAAATTTGCCCAAAAGTTGGTCGTACATCATGTTTGGCAATTTTTTACCCAAATTTTTTTACCGTGTAGGGAGCACGGTCATCCTATCGAATATATGCAGCTAAACGTGAACCTTGCATAAAGGGACTGTATCATTAGATCGGAATACATTGACAATGGTCTTTATTGCCTCAAGCCCGTCAGGGTAATCATTTTGGCACTTGAACCTGTATTCCAGCCCGTTTCCATGTCGTTAAATACTAATCTGTTTATGGAACTCTATTTCTTGTAATGCAATACTCACGGCTGGAAATGACATCAGCGTATACCGTCTGTGAGACCGACTCGACTACCAGCCCACGACCATGACGACATAAACAAGAATTGATAGCTAACCGGACCTCAACCAACAAAAGTAGAAGCTCGGCAAAGTACAGAAGCAACTTCGGGTCAAGTTATCTAGTGGATATACTATTCCTTGAACTTAGGGTGTATACTCTCAGTCATGCCCAGTATTGTTTATTTTGTAATGTAGGTTTTGCAAGTCAAGAAAATAATCGACACAGCCTTTGTTATAAGAACAGCCCTAATTATATACAAAGATTTATTTTAAAACACTTTGGAGTTAGAGAATTAGAAACAAACAGCAATGTAACTACTCAACACCAAAATCATTTTGGTCCCTCAATTTTACTCTAACTACTCAACACCAAAATCATTTTGGTTCCTCAATTTTACTTTAAAGGGGAATCCAGCCTTAATAGCAAGTTACTTTGAAAGAAAGAGGAAAAATCAGAGAAGCAGATTGGTGAAAGTTTGAACGGAATCGGACAAGCAATAAGAAAGTTATAAATCTTTGAAAGTTGTAATCACTATGCATATGGGAATTTCAAATTGGCCGAATAGGTAATGTCCCTGTGATGTAGCTGTGGACAACTTCCCCATTCGCTCTAACACACAAAATGCCTAAAATGTCACTTTTTTCAAAATGCATTACTCAGAAGGATCTTTTCATTCATGAGGACCTATAACAATATGCTATCTCCAATATATTTTGAGTACTGCCCCTAGGGTAAAAGTGCCTCGAAGAAAACCGCAAATTAATGATATTTTTGTGTACGACAAATGGGAGAGTTGTCCACAAAAATGTCACAATCGAATCACCAAATTGCCAATTTGAGATTCGCATAGATGTAGTGATCTCATTTTTCAAACATCCATAACTTTCTTATTCCTTGTCCGATTTCTTTCAAACTTTCACCATCCTGTTTTTCTTATTTTTCTGCTTTCACACAAATCATCTTATTACCAAGGTTGGATTGCCCTTTAACTACTCAACTCCAAAATCATTTTTGTTCCTCAATTTTCACCGAAAACCCATGTAATATACATTTTAAATATCAATTTTCAATAAACACGTATGTGAACTGACCTTTGATATGATATGAGCTTCAGAAATTACATCGCATTTTTAAAGCAAAACTAAATTTTAAAGTTTCGAACCAACCTTCTTAAGTGTACAGCGTGAGCAGTGAGTATTAACATTTTTTTTTTTTAAATCTATTCTTGATTCATCTTCTTCATTAAAATTTTTTACTCAAACTTTAAAATAGGGCATAAATTATAAATTGAAAAAGCACAATAAGGAGTTAATTTCAATGAGTATTTAAAATATTTATCATTAATTTGTATAGGCGGTGCGCCCTGTCGCTTTCCGTGGAAACAGTGGCATAGCGTGAGTCGAGATATTAAAGATAAAGTTAAGTTCTGGTCATAAGATTGAATTGTAAAAGAAACTGTCGCAAAGCAATTGGAAAAGGTTGCTTATATAGCACATAAGAATTGGTGTATGCTGTAAGGTTTTGGAATCACCAAAATGATAAGAAATTGACTCAATCCCGCTGAGAGTCACATGCACTGCAAACAGAAATTTGTTGATGGGACTACACACAGATGTTCGGCCCGAACATTTCAGCTGTTTCTTGTCATATTTTGAATGTTGGAGCATTTGAAGAGCAATCCTTTTCAGGGGATATGTATGATAATCTTCCAAACTAACATAATAAGAATGAGAAAGCTCACAAATTATTTTTTAACCTTTCCCAGAACTCAAGCTTCCCTTTAAGGGGGTACCGGTACTACCGGCATTATGGGGGAGGGCACCGGACCTGCTCGATTGATGAACTGCGAAATAATAAGGCCGTCGATTAGGGGGGGGGGTGGGAGGGATCGTATAGCGTTTTCTTTTCAAGTCCCCATTCCCTCCCCATCTCTCTCTCTTTTAATGCCGTTTGATTGGGAGGACAGATGCCCCCGTGCCCCCCCCCCCCCCATTTTTGTCTACTCCACTGAGTCGAATTATTTTCTCTGGGCGAGACCGTCCTGGATTCTATAAAAACGAGATGACCACTGAAGGTTTTCGGAAGAAGTCATCAGTCGTTTGCAGAAACTGTCTAAATCAATATTCCTTATTCCCTTGCCTCACGTGCCTCCAGAGCAGTGGTGTAGCTACAGAGGAACGGGGGCACGGGGGCACGGGGGCAAGTACCCACCCCCATCTAATGACGAAAATAGAAAAAGAAAAGAATGAGAGAAAAGAAGAGCGAGACCGGAAAGAGGACAAAAGAAGAATATGACAGGACCCCCTCCTGCACCTCCCCCTAATCGGTTGCCATGTTAACCCGCATTTCAAATTCAAATATATAATCATATCAGCAATATGTACAACGACAGATTAGATAATACATGCCCAAAATAGGCTTTATTATATAAGTAGGAAGAGTTTGGCAGGACGCCTACATATTATACATAATGATTACAGTATTGTATTGCCTCAGAATTGTGATGCTTATTTTGTTTTGTTCTAATTCGCTTTGTGTTTACTTTTGTTTTTCTTGTTGTTTTGTTACTTCCCAGTGATTGCTATTTTGTTTTGATCTTTAATTTCTGTAAACTATTTCTTTGTACTATGTTGATGATAATCCAAAATTGGATTTTAAATCAATAAAGTGATTTGATTTGATTTGATTTGATTTGTAATATTTCGAGTAAGACCAGTGCCCCCTATGATGAACGAGCAACCCCCCCCCCCCCCTCAATCCTCAATGGCTGGAACCACGCTGCACCACTGCTCTGGGGCATTCAAATTGGGCACCGCCTCTACTCTCATTCCGTAGGCCTACTTTCATCTTCCGTCTCAAGAAATCAGATCCTTCCCTTTTCCAAAGACAAAAAAGGTCTCACAACGTGAGTCAGATCTGAAATGAAATTATATTCCAATAAAAGTATCACTGAAGGGGAAAACCAGGATTATGAATTTAATATGGTGATATTCTAGTCAAGGTAAAATCACTGAAGGTGCACATTATGGTTATATTATTAAAACATAAGCGGGTCCAATATCATTATGGATGGCTCTGAGAGGGTCCATTTGGAAGCGACCCCTCCCTAGAAAAAAACCGCAAAAACAAGCCCTTTTAGAGGTAAAAACATCCGCACGCTTTCGAAACTTCAGAGAGCCGGCCGGATAATAATTTCATGGGGGAAAAAGAAATCGGATTTCCCCCATCCCCCTCCACCCCCTCCCCCCATCACTCCCTTTCCACACTGAGAGATACTTGATAGGGCCGGTGAGTTTTCCGAACCGAGATCTTGTTCCTGAGAGAAGTTGAATTCTGGGAAAATTCACCCCTACTCAGACAATCCTGGATCTGCCCCTGATAAAGACAAGTTCCTGAGAGAAGTTCCTGAGAGAAGTTGAATTCTGGGAAAATTTCACCCCTACTCAGACAATCCTGGATCTGCCCCTGATAAAGACAAGTCTTAATGATAAAGTTATCGGTGGAACAGATCAATTAAAAATGATAGTTATTGTCTCCTTCATGAATAATAACTTAACTTAGGCCTAGATTCGTGACATTTAAGTCTTTATAACAATTCAATGATGTATTATGAAGTCGTGCCATGATCTTTAAAGTTGAGAATATCTATGCTCTGTTCCCATGGAAACGTTTCACACCGCCCCCTCTCTCTTCTTTCTGTGGATTCATCATTATTTCCCCATCTCTCTCCTCTCTCTCTCTCTCTCTAACTCTCCCCTCTCTCCCTCTCTCCTCTCTTTCTCCCTTCTCCTATCTCTCTCTGTCTTCCTCTCACTTTCTCTCTCTCTCTCTCTCTCTCTCTCTCCATCTATCTTTCTCATCTGCCATTTATTCTCCTCTCTCTCTCTCTCTCTCTCTCTAACTCTCCCCTCTCTCCCTCTCTCCTCTCTTTCTCCCTTTTCCTATCTCTCTGTCTTCCTCTCACTTTCTCTCTCTCTCTCTCTCTCTCTCTCCATCTCCCTCTATCCTGCTCTTCCTCTCTCCTCACTATCCCCCTCTTCTCCTCCTCCGCCCCCCCCCCTCTCTCTCTCTCTTCCTCTCTCTCTCTCTCTCTTTCATTCTCTCTCTCTCTCTCTCTTTCTACCCTCTATTCTCTTTATCACAATTTCTCCGGTATGCCACCACCTCTTACCCAACTTTTAGCACTTATCAATTAAACACAGACACATTAAATAGCAAACTTGTGTTTATGATGGATCATAAATTCCAACCCGAAAGAGAAAAAAAATCATCCTTTTTATTACCTGTGTCGGTAAAACAAAGCCTGACAATAATTAGCAGACTATATAAAACTTAACGTTATTCCTTTGAATAAGCATGCAAATAAACGACTTCGTCTACTGTTTTGCTGTGAGTCATAATGCTTGTAGCTTTCTTAACTTGATACCGCCTGCAGAGTGAAAGTTCATACTATCAGACAAAAATGCATTAGCAATTTTCATTTAGTGTTAAAAACAAAATATTGTAAGAAAAAAACCTTACTCATTTAAAATGAAATGATGAGAACTGAATTTCCTTCAGCAGAGTAAACTGAACGAACTGGTTTTTAGGATGTTTAGTTTCAGCAATAATCTTACGAAGGTAATACGTATATTCATCTCCTTAAAAGAAGTTAAATTAGACAGTGCGCGTTACAGTGACTAGGATTTTAAAAGTTTTGTTCACAGAGATAACAACATAGGCCTTAATGATGTTCTTTGTGACTGTATTATCTGTGGAATTTATTGATTGACGCTCTTTGTGAATAAACATGTCCAGTTTCTCAGAAATGACTCATCTTTTATCAGTTGGAAACCAAGGTGGTATATCTTTCCTTTATAACCTGTTTATTTTTCACACTGATTCATGAATTCCCAAACATAAATATTGACATGTTTACATCCGCTCTTCCTTTCCGTTTTTGTCTGCTTTTTTCTGTATCTCACTGAATCATAGGCCTATGTTGCATTGTGTTTTGTATTGTTTTCCATCTTTTATGTTCAATTCACTCGCTTTCTTCAAATAGAACGGTCTCTTTGTGTCATTTCTTTCTTATTCGGTAATTCAGTAGTGTATCCAGACATTGCTAATAGCGTGGGGGGGGGGGGGGTCTTATCAAGACGAGGGGGCGTAATGGGCAGTCACGCGTTCCGTAGAACAAACTTGTTATAATTTTCCCCCCAGGGTCTTGAAGGGGGGGGGGGGGGGGTCGCCGGCTTCATTCTATATACTGGATAGGCCACTAGTTAATTCTTTTAACAATACTTTAGGTTTTCATATCCCCTCCCCCCCCCCCCCCCTCCTCAAAACTACAAAAAATATGGAGTGTATTGGCTCAGCTGGTTTATTTTTGTAACTGCAAGAAAAAGGCGCCATTTAAGATATCTTTCGGACTGGATTGGATTGAATTTAAAACAAAATGAATATTGCTTTTTCAAGAGCTACCAAAGATTATTTTTCTTGTCTATATACTCCTTCACATTTCCTACTATCTCATCCTCTTCTTCTCCTTCCCCCATCTCTTCTTTGTCTTTTCTTTTATTGCTGGAGGATTTTGTCTCCGACAATGACAAGAAGAGCAGACAACATCATCATCTCTTATCTGGGTTTGAAGTGGAGCCCGACATTGTCAAACAAAGGTACATCAACGATAGTTTATACAGCATGTTTAAGTCCTTGGTGTATCTCTCTCTTTCTCTCTCTCTCTCTCCTTCAACATTATCTCTTGACATAAAGGGATGTTGAGGACCCTGGTCTCCAGTCGTGTTTGTCCAAGGTGCCTTGTACCTCCTTGGTTTATCCTTGGTTTACCTTCTCCAGAGCAAAGAAGATCGAATCTATATTGCCTCTTTTTTATCGGGAGTTAGGGATCTTAGGACCCCGGTTCATAAAACTATCAATAACAGCTGCCCCATTTCTATGACAAATTTGCTCTCAGCCAATCAGATTCAAGGATTTCAGTAGCTTATAACAATTATCGTTACTTGTTATTGATAGCAAGTTTTATGAAACGCGACGGTGCCCAGAAGCGCCCTATCTCCTGATATAAAAAGGGGCCAACAAAAATCAAAATGGCGTACCCGAAAGTTAGTGCACTCTCAGATGTGTTTCAAATCGAGTTTAAATTGGGTTATGAAAATGAGAGAGGACAAAATTATGAAAAATCAGAGATCTAACTGTAAATCAATTACTGATGGAGTTATAGGATGACAAGTTCCCTTATTCCTTAATCATGTTTCAAATACACATGATTCGCAGAAGCCTCACTGTAACATTTTTCTATGAGGGAGGGGTGGTATTGGTCCAATTTTCCGACAATCTTCCAACCGTGCACCATGTATATGTGTCAAGGAAGAAGAATTCCATATAGAATTTCAGATTTGTTCAAAAGGGTAAAAATATATATTCAAATTTACAGGCAAAGCTACCGGGGTGTCGGGCCTTTTCCATTCTCTCAAGTGGCATCTCGTGACCCGAATCTTATGCCTACCTCACACTATACATGCTATACAATCCTACTGCGATCCAAATTTTAAAAGAAATGGCAATGACATTGGATATGGACATTTAAACAAAATTATCTTCCTGACTATAATTATGATATGAATACTAGCAACTGCTATTTTAGAGCATTAAGCCTTCTAGTTGGATCGGCTTCAAATCGTATAGACAATCGCATGAGTGGTCTGACTGGTATATTCGGAGGCGATCTGGCTTTTCCCTCCAGCAATTAAGGAAGCCTGCAGTTCGCTTAAATTTTCAAATTTGTTATTCACATGATTATAAAGATTTACCAGTTTGAATGTTCATATCAAATGTTACTTCAACTATTTTTGAAAAATCGAATCGTAGTTAGATCGTATATTAGTGTGCGGTGCATACTTGAGTCTGTTGGATGAAGGAAGGCTCCCAGACGTAAATAATCAACTTTGATTGATACACGTCTGTACAAACATGGTGAACATAATTATGCTCGATCAACTATCTCCAGATGATCCTTCATTTTGTCTTGATTAAAGTCGCTTGTTTATTATTCTAACATTAAAGGATTATGCCTCCTCGGACAGCGGCTGTCCCATACGTTATACAATATTATGGACTTGTGAACATAAATTGACATAAACACATCATTTTATTTGATATTTTGTCTGATCCTATAGCTCTATATTCAGCTTGATACAGTCATCAGTTATACTAAAATCTGAGATGTCATTGGTAACGTATGGGATACAATAGCTTGGATTTGCCCGTTTTAAAAATTAAGATTAACATTTTACTACATTTTAATAGATTTACCGGTAATATTTTCGGATTACACGAGTCATGCATCCTTAGAAAGTGAATACTCACTGCTCACTTGATTTACACGATATATTACGACCAAGTTGATTGCATTTAAAGTAAGATTTTAATTTCTTCTTAATTCCTCCAAATTCGCCTGTGCAATTTTTTAAAATTCAAGTCTGACACGTTAAACATAATACCAAAGAAAAACCTCTAAAAGTAATTACACATGCCTTCAAAACGAATAGGAATGCGTAGACGAAATCCCTCAATGCTTGAAACATTATTAACCTCTGACCTCTGAACAAGACAAATCTATCTATTTGAAATATGCCAATATGATGATTGAGAGCAAAATATTTTTTGTTATAAATAGTCTAAAAATGTAAAAACTGCTAAAATTGATGACACAATTTAATTGAGTAGAATTTAAACCTAAGTGCGACATACTAGATAATTATATGATATAGCACAACACCCTAAGTTGTTATGAATTTTGAAAATAACTACAGCAGACCAGAATGGTTATAAAATATCTAATAATACTTTATTATCAAAATCCTTTTCAAAACTCATAAATTCTCATTATATTGCATTAATGCATGCATCATATATGTATACATTATAAAACTATATATGAATGTAATTATTTTCTATGTTAATGAGCATTCACTTTGAAAAATCTCATTAATTTACACGTAGTCAATTAACACATTTCATTATTCCAATATCGCAGTTTAGATTTCAGTCATCAGTTTCATTTGCATAACGATACAAATCATTTAGTCGTTTTCCTTGCCCCAAATCAACGCGCTTAATAAAGTTACTAATAACACAGACGCTTACCAAGGTTGACCCGAATTTGCATCAATCATACGGTCGTGTCTTTTTATATACAACCCGATATTCGACTGTTATTATTTTACAAGTAACGACAAGCAAACCAAAGTGATGTAATATATTTTATGCAGGGGCGGCGGGGCGTCTTTCAAAGTGGGGGGGGGGGGCACCAACCAAAAAGGGCACTTTTGGAGAAAAAAGGGGCACTTACAAAGGGTGAACATAAAGCAAAAAAGAGAGACCATTTTGTGACATTGGTATTACCCTACAGTCAATTAATACATAATTAACTTCATCTTCTTCTTTTTTTATTGTGGTTCTGGACACTGCTTCAGCTTCCCCAATTAGCAGTTGTGTGCAATAGTCTAATGATTCATGTGCGAGCGAGCGACTTTTTTTCTAATGCTGAAGTCCTTGGGTTGTGCATTATTTACAGCCATATAATGAAAATGACAACAGCAAATTATTATCATTTTTTTTTTGGGGGGGGGGAATGCCTAATGATCTTTTAATTCCTACATTTACCCTGTCGTTTTTCTTTAGGATTACCATGATTATATCGATATTATCATACTTTTTGCAATCTGCTTGATTTCATTAAATTAAACTATAAGAGCGAGCGAGCGAGCGAGTTTGGGGAAAATTTTCAGAAAATATTGCCCTTATTCTTGGTGTGAGTTATCGGCACATTCGAGTGAAGGGCATTGTGCCCCTCTTGCCTCCAGCTCCACTGCCTTACATTGTAGCTGTAGTATACCTTTTACTACATAAAGCCGCACCGATTCTTTGAAGCTAGATATGTCTCTTTTTGAAAGAAACAGTGAGAAAATATAAGTAAAAGGGGGCACTTATCAGAAGAGGAAAGGGCGCTTATCACAGGTGGAAAGAGGCACTGAAAAGGGGCATTAATGAGAAGAGGGAAAGGGCTCATATTAGTTAAGAAAAGGGCACTTATCAGAAGTAAAGAGGGGGCACTTATCAGATTTGAAAATGGGCACTTATCAGAAGGGGAAAATAGGTGCTTATTAGAAGGGAAAGGCGGCACCTATATCAGAAATAAGAATGCACTTATCAAGGGAGAATAGGGCACATGTTAGGGAGAAAGTGGGGACAATCATTATATTTGAAAAGGGGCACTTATTAGGAGAAAAGGGCATCTATAAGAAAGAAAAATAGGCACCATCCAAAGTAAAATTGCATTTATCAGAGGAGAAAAGGGGCACTCATTAGAGATAAGGAGCCAATTATCAGATGTGAAAAGGGGCACTTATCAGAAGGGGAAATGGCACTTATTAGAAAGGAAAAGGGGCACTTTTAATAGTAAATAGGGCACTAATCAGAGAGATTTTTTGAGGAATAAAAAGGGCACTTTTGGGTTATTTCAAAAAGTGGGGGGCACTGTGTCCCCTGCCCCCCCCCCCGTAGCACTGCCCCTGATTTTATGTACTTATGTTTATCGAAAATACCCTATATATGATTCTTTTTTTTTTTAATCATTATTACTTCTTGCAAACAAAACTGACAATATGTATTTAAAAAAATGAAATGTGAAATGTGAAATATGAAAATAAGCGAACCTTGAACCTTGAACCTTGAACCTTTAAATGACAGGGAGGTAAATCGAACAAAAAATATGAGTGGTAATTACGAATGATACGTAATTGGTATCTGGAAGGAAAAGAAAATAAATAAATGATATAAGTGGTGCATGTCCTTCGAAAGTATAGTTAATAAAGGCAATTAAAGAATATAAGTCGTCTTAAACGACTTTCTGAATATTGACAATAGTGCTCAGACAGTCTGAGATATACTGCTAATTACCCCTATTAGTTTGTTTTTCCCCTTCCAGATACCTATTATAATCGTTATAATATACTGTCATAAACGTTGTACTATGGCACATAATTAATCACTACATTCTGTTAAAGATTTTGAGTGAGAACTGGAAACAATTTGTCCAAATTACATCTGAACCTGTTTCCAGTATCATTCTGTAAGAATACCTGTAAATATTTGTATATTGTAATCTTCACTTATATCTTGCCATTGTACTATTATATATAATATGCGTGCTATACGACTCCATCAATTGTTTATAATATGATGCAGTTCTTTTCCTCTTCTTTCCTCCTATTTCCCTATCCTTTCTCTCCCTTTCTTTGTCTCTCCCTCTCTTCTTTTTTTCTATTTAAATTATACTTGTGTTCTCAGGCGTACCCGTTACAAGTGTAAGCTTACTGGGAATCGCACCTTCTTCCTTGTATAAAGTTATTTGATTCTAAAAATGTTACTTTATATTATGTGAACAAATGTTAAATGTCCACAAAAACGATGGAAGAAAATGTTAACTTGAATTGAATTGAATTGAAAATTCATCATGTTGATGCTTCGAATTCTCGTTGGTCTCCGTTTAGGAGGTCTTGAATCTGCCAAATATTTACAAACTCATTTTGATTCATGCACAATAATGTTATTTATAATTCCAAGAACATTTTTCTTTTAATCGCGACACAATGTACATGTATATGATACCACATGCCACATTATCAGTCCCATGTGTGCATAATGGCGTCAGTCTCCAGGCGATTCATCTTGCCCGACAAGATAATACTATTTGAATAACATGGTACCATGGGCAATTAATGTTTGCTATGACTCGTCAGTGCCGCGTAATAAAGCTACATTTTTAATCGCCACATTCTTTGTTGCTGTTGAAATCAGGCACATCTCGATACACAGAACGGGCGACGCGTTCAAGAGTCTATGACTCTTCTTTATACGAAATAAAAGCCCATTCCAGACTAATTTGACGCCTCTTTTGAAATTTGTTAATAAGTCAAGTATTTCATCTGACCTATTAAATTAAGGTCAACTGACATTGAGCAGGCGTTCTGCTGAATTACTTTGCAGTATTGACCTCAAACAATCGCCAAACATAACTATATCGGCATTACGCTCAGTTATTTCGCGATGGACATTAATTTCAGCGTTTTATTTAAACGGTCCGTGATTCTGTGCTGATATTATAGATCATCTTTATGTAACAGACTTATTAAAATACGCCGTGGTGCCGAAATGGCGGTCATATTAACAGGATCAAAGATGTCTGCTACGGCCCGAAGGCCACTCAAGTAGACATACGTTGTCTTCTTTTGTTCTCTTTGTTTATTGTCCCTTTCGAGATTCACAACCATAAACTATGACAATAATAGCACATTGCGTTACCTAGAAGACAATTATTTTCTGGTCAGTTGTTCAATTGTCTGGCATGAAAAAAAAAAAAATGTTATTACGAAAAGTGATCACTTGAGACCCAATAACTGAATGACATACCTCAGTCACATGCACACAGCATACCCGATACCGACTCAAAACCGACCGATTCCTGGCCATTCGGGGCACTGTTTGTTTGGTCTGTTGTATGTCGGTCTGCTATCGGTCTTGTTGGTGTCACAGGGTATAACCACTGTGCAGGCCGGCGCCATTTTAAACCAACCCTGGGAACCTCGTTGTCATGGTAACGGAATGATGAAACACCTATTCCCGTTCAATGCATTTTAGTCAGAAATGAGAAAGATGTAACGGGCGGTGAATAGTGTAATAGAATACTGAACGATAACGACGTTAAACATGCTCTTGGAAGCAGAGTCATTATGTGTTTTGTACGTATAACAATTTTATGTATAAATTATACAACATGCACAAATCGAAACTGGAAAAACGATAGTCCTCAATTAATCTTATTTTGTTTTGAATATTTCTCAAAAGCAATCTCCAAGAAAAGCTGGTATAATACAGATCTCTACAAAACCTACTTGATGTTTGAAAACTTTCGAAATTTACAACATTGACTTTGAAACAACCTGCAGCCTGTATATTATTTACAGCATTCACTGTCTTGATCAACACTTTTCCCAAGCATTAGCTAAAGATCACTCTACTGATAGCATATGACATCATACCATACACCATACCAGACAATTGTGCTTTTAAACTTACATGGGACATAGTGGAAATAAATATAATTCGTGATTCTGCAGTGATAACCATTTAGCTTTTGAAATATTTTAACTCTCTCAGCGGTGATGGCGGTATCACAAATGGCATTCTTGTCAATTTGACAGGATCCAAACGGATTTCCAGCTGTCGAAATGAAACCACGAAATATTTCATATTGCCCTGCGGCAAAATGTGGGCAAAAGTGTTGGAAATCTCGATCTTAATTGCTATAAAGTCCACCTTGAACAGGAGGTGACCAGGTTTCGTTTGGAGACATTTTCATCCGTTCAAAAAATGATGTCAGATCCCCAAAGGTATGCAAATTGCCTGCCATGTTTCAGCACATCCCCACTGGTGTCAGATCATGTATTGAAGTTTGATAAGAGAAATAAAGAGCGTGGTAGAATCATAAAGATACAAATATACATTTATATCCCCATGGTAGTTATAAAGAAATGTTTCAGAAAAAAAAAACACACACACTGAAGAATAACATGCTGTTATGCCTAGATATTTTGGTGTGAATTAAAAAGAAGGGAAAAATCATTTGATTTTTAAAAAATTATGATTACAATGGTGATGAGACAACTTTGTTACCTAGATATTTAAACACACACACACATGAACGGTTAAACGCAAATCTATGATGTTTATTACTGGTTGTATATTAGAAATGATACTCATTTTTTCTTACATTACATTTTATACATCATACGTGTATCTACAAGTGCATTGTTTTTTTAGAAAGTATTTATCGTAATTATCCTTGCCAAGAAAGCTAGATTGCTTTGTTCGATAACTGGTACTTTCTCAACGACACTGCTTCCCGCTTCTTGAGTATAAGGATGAGAACGGTGAGGGCAGCAGACAGAGATGTGAATACTGCAGCCAGAACGAACATGGGCACAAAGCTGTCAGTCAAGTCCTTCAGGTAGCCTATACAAAAGAATGACACAATTTAACCCAAATTTTTAGACACAATTTAGACACAAGGTTAGACACACTTTCAAAGAGTTTTTTTTTTTTTAATGGAATTATCTTACGACCCAAGAATATTTGCATCAAGCACATTTTGTGTGAACAATGCATTGTTTCACTTTAAAAGATAACGAAGTTCTTCTTCTTCCCCTTGCACGAGTACACAACATAGCCATTTTGAACTGAGCTGAAATGAACCGAATCTCTATACAAGCATAACAATCCCTAAATGGATAATGAGACATGTGAACATGGCAATGACATCGAAGGGAGAAAGGATTTACCTAATGCTAAACTGCCGAAGAGGCCACCGAAACCCTCGATGAAGAGTAGCCACCCTAACGAGATCGACGTCGCGCACTCATCGATCACCCTCTGCATGACGATGTTGAGCGAGATAATAGCGCCGGAAGACACTCCGAACGCCAAAGATCCCACGATAGCGACAGCGTAGACCCTCATCAGAAGTCCTAGCACCAAAGAGGATGATGCCATCAGGATCTGCGCGCCGATGAAAAGATGTGCCGCTTTCACGAAACCCTTCGTCACAAGGATGCCATTGCAGAAACGACCCACAGCCTGGGACACCCCGAAGACAGAGAGTAGTGTGGCTGCTTGCATGAGAGAGAGTCCTCCATGGGTGCCAGCAGGGGTGATGAAGATGTTACAAGTTGTGTAGGTAGCTGCCAGCAAGAATATGGAGACAAGGTGAGCCACATGACAAATTTTGATTGTCCTGGTGAGGGGTTTAGCGCTAAACCCGAAAAGATCGGACATTCTAAATGTTGATTTAACCATGTTAATAGTTTTTGCACCCTTGGGATCATGATATGGCTTTTGGTCTCTAAGTGGCAAATCATTCACATCGCTGGACAGACTACAACACGAAACGTGGCTTGTTCTAGAGACAATGGATTGAAGAGTCCCTCTGTCATTTGTGAGAGAGATTCCAGAATGGATTTCATCATCTGCATTTAAAATAGCACGACTATGAACCTCCACCTTCTTCGCATCGATATCATCATCCGAAGCATCATGCTCCCTATCGCCATAACCTGGGACTGGAATTCCTAGTGATTCTCGCGGATGACAACTGATATGGTCCTTCACCGATCCGCTGTAGTCTTTGGCAACTCTTGCAGAACTGCCTTGGTCGTTTGGTTCTGTTGACTCTAGGACGGTAGTCATGGGTTGATGGTCAGGCAGGGGTGGTCGAAGCAGCAGCTCATCAGTCACGTCGTCCACATCATCTTCGCCATCATTGACGTTGCATACTCTGTCGTCATCACTGATCACACTTACTCTCTCTCTGATGATTCCAGGCTTCACGAGTGCACCAATGACGACGGAGTTGAGCGATATGGCCGAGGCGATGACCAGAGCCCCTCGCCAGCCGTAGGCGAATGCAATCGCCCGAAGTACGGGTGAGAAGATGAATATCGAGATGGGTATTCCTGTAATTGCAGCTCCATTAGCGAGGGCGTAGTGACGATCTGAGTAGTGTTGTCGAATGGTGGCTGTCGATGCCGTGTAAATGGCACTACCTCCAATCCCTATAATTACATAGATACAAACATTATAAATATTAATTGAACAATTGACAACCGAGTCCTTTTCTTTGATTCCGAAGGTAGTAAGGATAAATCACAATCATAAGGGAGAGGGAGGGTTTCGGACGAAATTTGCCTGAACAAACTTACCGAAAAATTACTGTAACATCGATCAAGCAAACAGAATAAAAAGTGTTCTTTTAAAACTGATGAGAAAGTAACTGCCAAAGAGCTTAAATTTTGGCGATAAAAATAATTTTCAGCGACGCTTTCATGACATTGGGTAGTTAATGTTAAAAAGTGACACTATGTGAACAGGAGCTGAAACAGGTCAAATAAGAGTGATAATTTCCAATATTTGACAGATTGTTCTTCTTGTTTGATGAAAACTAGAATACATCAACATTTTTGTTTACCTCCTAGCAAACTGAATCCAACCCCGATAAATGCAATATTTTGAGCAAAAGCCATGAGGAATATCCCAGAAGATAAGAGAATGCCACCTAACATGATCACTGGACGACATCCCACAAAGTCGAGGGCGTATGACGTCAGTGGACCTGCAGAGAGAGAGAGAGAGAGAGATAGAGAGAGAGAGAGAGAGAGAGAGAGATACAGAGAGAGAGATACAGAGAGAGAGATACAGAGAGAGAGAGATACAGAGAGAGAGAGAGAGAGAGAGAGAGAGAGAGAGAGAGAGAGAGATACAGAGAGAGAGATACAGAGAGAGAGAGAGAGAAGAAGAATATTTGTGGTAAAACATGGAGCTTATCAAGTATTCTGATACGTCCACTTAGTTCCGATATCAGAGGCATTTGTTTTGTTAACGTTAGCTTTACTTAATTCTAAGCGTTATATTGTATATAGAACATTTCTTTGTTGGTATTTCGATTATCTATTTCACAAGTCATATTTTTCAGCACAAAGTATTATTGTGTTGCGTTATTTTGATATTTGAATCACCTGTTATCGAATATCATTCAAGAATTTTGCAAACCGACGCTAATGGAATCATATAAATCGTGTTTCTAACCAGGGAGAGACCTGCAGCATGGACAGTAAAATCTTGTGTTTAACCAGGGAAGTGTAACTAGTTACACTTCCCTGGTTTAACCATGCACGGTTAGAACTATAACGGGAGGGAACTCGTATTTCCGTAGTTTCATTCCAGGGTTATTGGGAAGGGTTACCCGAAGGTTCTTAATTCTGAAAATGAAATAGACCCCAACGTCGGGTCGATTTCACCCCAACTACCCCATGCACAAAACTTTGTCAGTAGGATGTAGTATGTACGAAGCCCCATAAGGGCCAAATCGGACAACGTAAAAAAAAAAAAAAATACTACGTACGTACGTAATAATTATTACGCACGTATACGTAGTAATTATTACGTACGTACGTAGTAATTATTACGTACGTACGTAGTATTTATTACGTACGTACGTAATAATAACACGTACGTACGTAGTATTTATTACGTACGTACGTAATAATAAAACGTGAAAAGAGTGAAATCCACATTTTGAATCTCAAACAAATGTCTATCCCATAGACGTATTATCAAACTTTCAAACAAATGTCTATCCTATCCTTATCCGTCGATTCCCAGATGATTTGCCACAATATAATAAGCCTATTGTGAGCTCGTGTCTAGTATGAGTATCTCAACATATGTGTGCGTATGGTAAGTGTGTCCCTCCCTTTTCAGATTTCAGATTTCAGATTTAGATTTTATTTCATTATTATTATTATGTATACAGCATTAAGCCATAGCTTTTTTCCTGTAATAAAAAAAACTCTGTCTAACAGGCATGCCGCACTGTTTCCCCAGGCGCATGGGTATAGTATGTTCATTATAGCGATTATACAATTATCTATGCTCTTCCGTGCTTAAATCCATACTGTTTCTTATTTATTGCACTATTCTTTCACATTTGATGAAACTTTAATAATACATGTAGTTGTTTTACTTAAACTTAACTTTAACTGTTTCTTGTTCTTTTACACAACCCTGTAAAGATTTATATATTTTATTACTCTCTGGAGCCTATAACCAACAAGCTCTGCTTTTACTTTAGGCTCCTTCATATCCTCATTTCCAATTTTGTTATAGTCATTCTTTTAAATTACGACAAGTAACCGAAACTGATACAATATATTATACTCATGTTTATTACATAAACACTGTATTAATTTTTTATCGTTATTAATTCTTGTTAACAAACCTACATCCGACAATAATGTATTAACACTGAAATGTGAAATGTGAATATGAAATAAAGCGAACTTGACCTTGAACTTGAACTTGAAAGCTAATATTCCATAATTTAGATATGGTAAAACCAGTGTGGAGTATAGTGATAAAAGAATGTTTGGCGGAAAAGACCATTTGAGTTTATTAATCATACCAATGTTTCTGGATATACATACATTATCAATATGATGCTTCCATGAAAGTTTATTATTATAGTGCCTAGAAATTTCACAGCGGCATCCGGTACCATAATATCTTGCTTCCAATAGAAGCAGAAAAATCAGGGGGAAAAAATTAGAAAATTGGACAACTTCTCATCGGATTTCTGGACAAGTTATGAATTTTTTCAGAACACGAAACACTATCTGACTATAGAAAACAATGAAAATCACTATGACACTAGACAAATTTTTTTTTTGTCATGAGTTTGTGACCAAATCCCCCACAAGGCATTAGGCCTATTTTCTTAATATTTTTGATAATGAAATCTCTAAATTTTTTATCCAAGAATATGATTTTCTCTTAACTTGAACTTAATATTGAACCTAATCAGACGCCGGAAGCGCAGGGGGGGGGGGGGGGGGGGCGGTGGTAGAGTGAGCAGTTAGTTGCCTCCAACCATTCAAGCCCCCCCCCCCGCAAGAAAATATAATGATTTCGCATTTTCACAATATAATAATAAGCTTGTTAGTGCTTTAAAAATTCATACTTCAGCATTTCTTTCACTCTGTCGCTATGTATACGATCCCTCGTATAGACGCAATGTTTCTTAATGTTTAAAACCCTAGCTGTCTATCATAGGCAGTAGTAGAAAGGGGGCAGATGCTAGCTCCATCTATCGGGGGGGGGCAAAATATTCCCCCCCCCCCACGATAATAACATTTGTGGTATTGCGATCAGCTTGATAGTACTCTAAACATGCTAAAAGACGAGGTTTCACCATGGCAACACCCAACTGCGTAGCCAGGATTTCATTTTTTTTTTGGGGGGGGGGCGGTTGGTAACATGTACTGCACTGTATGTAACAGGAGTGGGTGCAGGGAGGGGGGGGGGGGTTCCCCCTTCACGGGCGAAGCGCGAAAGCTCTGACGTTTTAGCAAATTTGAGAGAAAGATAACGGCTCGTAGCAAACATTTTTTAGGCGGAAAGTTATAGTTCGACGCCCGGACTTCTTTTCAATTATTTGGAAACAATACTGCAATGTGTGTAACAGGGGTGCATGGGTGGGGGGAGGGGAAGTTTCCCCCTTCCCGCGCGAAGCTCTGACGTTTTAGTAAATTTGAGAGAAAGATAACGGCTCGTATAGAGCCTTTTTAGGCTTTTAAAAAAATTTTAATTGAAAAGGAGTCCGGGCGTCGAACTTTCCGCCAAAAAAAAATGTTTGCTACGAGCCGTTATCTTTCTCTCAACCGTCAGAGCTTTCGCGCTTCGGGAAACTCCCCCTCCCTGCACCCACCCCTGTTACATACAGTGCAGTACATATATTGCGTCCAAATAATTGAAAAGCAGTCCGGGCGTCGAACTAATTTTCCGCCTAAAAAAAAAAAAGGTTTGAAAATGAAATCCTGGCTATGTGGTTGGGTGTTGCAAACTTGCAATAGTGTAACCTCGTCTTTTAACATGTTTAGAGTACTAGAAAGCTGATCGCAATACCACAAATGTTATTATCGTGGGGGGGGGGATATTTTGCCCCCCCCCCCCATAGATGGAAGCTACCATCTGCCCCCTTTCTACTACTGCCTATGACAGAGAGCTATAGGGTTCTAAATATTAAGAAACATTGCGTCTATACGAAGAATCGTACATAGCGACAGAGTCCAAAAAAAAAACCAAAAAAAAAATCGTCTAGTGTCATAGTGATTTTCATTGTTTTAAATAGTGTTTCGTGTTCTGAAAAAATTCAAACCTTTTCCAGAAGTCAGAAGTTGTCCGATTTTCTGATTTTTTCTGATTTTTCTGCTTCTATTGGAAGCAAAATATTATGGTACCGGATGCCGCTGTGAAAAGGGAGGGACACACTCACCATACACACACATAATCATGTTGAGATACACTAGACATGAGCTCACAATAGCGCTTATTATATTGTGGCAAATCATCTGGGAATCGACGGATAAGGATAGGATAGACCGTAAATCTATAATACGTCTATGGGATAGACATTTGTTTGAGATTCAAAATGTGGATTTCACTCTTTTCATGTTTTATTATTACGTACGTACGTAATAAATACTACGTACGTACGTATTATTATTACGTACGTACGTAATAAATACTACGTACGTACGTAATAATTATTACGTACGTACGTAATAAATACTACGTACGTACGTATTATTATTACGTACGTACGTAATAAATACTACGTACGTACGTAATAATTATTACGTACGTACGTAGTAATATTACGTACGTACGTAGTAATATTACGTACGTACGTAATATTACTACGTACGTACGTAGTATTTTTTTTTTTTTACGTTATCCGATTTGGCCCTTATGGGGCTTCGTAAGTATGACTGGACATTACAAACATCCCAAATATGAAAAAAATGTCAGTCGGGATGGGTTATTCAGATGGCCCCTAAAAATTAGGGGTGGTATTCTGAGATTTATTTTATCTTGATTTTTTTTTTTTTTTTTTTTTTTTTTTATAATTATGTGTTTATTAAGAAATCAACTCATAACATATACAAACTTTCCAAGGTAATACAAATGTTGTGTTACAAAAAAATCAATGACATTTTAGTGAAAAGATTTTAATTGTCATAACAAATTTCAAATTGCAACATTTCATTTGAAGTTTGAAGTTTGAAGTTTATTAAGACTCAACGACCCACAAGGGGTATGGGAGTATAATACAAAGTATGTACAAAATTGAAATATAATTACAAACAAATAAACAAATATATATACATTATATATAAGCAATATATCAGAATACAAATAAACACAGTATGGAGAATAATGCAGGCACTGCCTGAAATTGTAAAACATAAAATTGTTACATATTAAAAAAGAAATAATCACGATATAATTTGGTGTTTGCGCAGATGTTTTCCGCGTACGCAGCCACTTTTGCGCAGGCATTAACCAATAATGCACCATAATCGTGTTTCTAACCATTTTGTTATGACAATTAAAATTATTTCACTAAAATCAAGATAAAATAAATCTCAGAATACCACTCGGGGGTAACTTTACCCTCTATGGCCCATGGACATAATTTTGTCATCAGAAGAAGGAATGACTGTATATTACAAAAATATGAAAACTTCATAAATTTCAATCGAGAAGGGGGTGTAACACTTTCCTAAAAAAATATCATCAAAGTGCCCTTTGACTAAGCTTTACTGCCCCAAAATGCTCTGGGTGTTCAGAAAAGGCATTAAAAAAAATAAAACATTCCAACCTTGATAAATGAAAAGTTCTTTATTCAATTTAGGTAAAATTTGCATAGTGCAGTCTTGAGAATTGTAATTTTCTTGGGGTTCACTTTATGAAAGAGGGTTTTATTTCATTTTCGGAATTATGAACATTGAACCGGAATTATGAATCCTATTTCTTTTTTTGCAATTGTGAACTCTATTTGATGTTCGGAATTACGATCCTCCGGATAAACGAACTTTTGGAAAATGACATGTAATCAGAAGTAATACCCTGGAATATGATTTCTGCGGATAAAAAACACTAAAATAATCTAGGGACAGTTTCCTTTTATTGTGTCTAGCTATTAATCACCGATTTAGGTGAATTTATGACGAAAGAAAGAAAGGAAATTTTTCACATTTAGCAGCAGAAAGAATAGGCCATTAATATATAATGCAGAGATGAAGTTCAATGTGATTTTCTAGATAACATCAAAAAATGCCTTGTATGTACTGCCATTATGGAAACTCTTGTTTACCTCAAGGGCTTACTCCGAGCGTCTGCGCGTGACCTCTTGACCTACAATTCCCACCATTGTTTTTCGGTACGGTGAATAATTTTCGGAATGTAAGGACTGCAGCCCCCAAAAGTTCCACACCAAAAACGAAAAAAAAAAAAAAAAAAAAAAGGTGGAAGGGGGAGAGGAAAAAAGGGGGACAATTTGAAATTACCTACCGGATATAGGTCTAGATCTGTAACAAAATTACATTTTCATTAAAAAAGGACGAATTGGGGGGCTCTTTTGCTTTGCTTGCTCGCAAGTATTAGAAAGTGTGTCACATATGCCATGTTCAGCCCCCTCAATTTTTTGGCTCATTACGCCACTGAAGAGGAATGACCCCTCAAGATCAAGTTCTTTGGGGGCTGCTCATGTTAGCTGAAAGAATACTCAGTCCCAAGGTGATGATGATGATGATGATGATGATGATGATAATGATGATGATGTTGATGATGATGATGATGATGATGATGATGATAATGAGTCTACCCTAGCTAGCCTGACCCCCTCAGGTCTCACCTGTGATACCAAAAGGGATGACATGTAGCGCAATCGTAATCCCGATCACGGCCGTAGTCGTTTGAAGGTCTTCGGCGATATCGTCGATGACCACCATCAAGCTTACAAGAACTCCAGAAAATACGAGGCATATGCTGAACATAATCGACACCCACCAAAGTGAAAAGAAGTGTTTTAAACCCGACATCATTGTTGAAGGGAGATCGACTCCGTTTCGTATGCGAGCTGGATGTATAGAAATATAAATCAGATAGCTCGGAGGCCAGATCTGGATGCAAAGGATGCTGAAACCTTCGGGTTGTAAAGCTATTCCGTGACACGGTCTCATTTGCCGTTGATCTCAAATAATTGTATCATTCCCGACGTAATTACCGAGTTTCGACGGACTGGCCAGTGGGGATCTTTAGATGAGCCACACGTATTAAGAAGATTGACAGAGAGGTTCGAAGCTCTGTCGTAGACTTAGAGAACCGTTATTGGCTTTTTTTTTTGTATTACTACGTCGGAATATTATTGTCCAAAGTTCTTATTAGCTATTATAAGTAGCCTACTGTTAATCTCGTTCCATGCTCTTATATGTTATGTATATTTCACGTCCTATGTTTGGCACAAAATACCTTTCAGAGCTCATTTGATTATAAATATATCTAGCGGTTCTACGAGACAACATCAAAGGCATCACCAAGCCTGCAATCCGTTGACTAGCTAGAAGAGGTGTCGTCAAGAGGATCTCTGGGGGTCGTTTCATCAAATCAACTCCATGACAGTCATAACTTTGTCGGCGATCTACGGAAATGTCATGGACTTGACAAACTGTTTCACGAAGACATGATAAACGACAACTCAATGATATCGATACTCATCGGCTAAAAAACATAGTCTATATCACAGTCCATTGGATTTATCGTCAATTACCTAAACAGACTTTGAGGCTCAGTTTTCTCCAAATTGTTCCAAAATGTCAAAAAAGGCAGCGAAAATTAATACTGGTGATACAAACATCCCGTTTACATGAAAAGATGTGTTACTTATGGCATCTTAGAATTTATAAAATTGAGAAAACTTGAGGATGCATTTGCGATGTACGAATCTAGATTTGTATATAAGAGGATACCGTAATTGACTAATTATGGAAAGAAGACCCAAATCGTGTACACTTTAGAGAAAATGATTAAATAAAGATATTTTATGACCCAATTCTTAATATTCAGTTATAAAAAATACATTTAATATTGTTTATATCAAAGTATTGCGTGAAAAAGGAAAAATAAAGGTAAAATACATACATGATAAATTGTCGTCGTTTAAATTGGTCTGTATATACAGACTGTTCCGTTTTAGACGCTTTTTCTATGGTAGACCGATGTGGGTATTTTTAATATTAATCTCACATACGTGTTGGGGGTCAAGAAGTCATAAAAACATATTGTCCGTCTGTAAAATATTATAATAAAAACATTAGTAAAACTATTTGATAAAAAGAATGATAAAGAAATGTGCCTGGAGATCAGGAAATAATTTTCTCTTAACTTACATTTTTCATTTTTTCGCAGCCCATACACTAACTAAAAGCTGGCTTGTGATGGCGTTCTAAAAAGATATGACAGGTTTGGAGTACCGACAAGTCACTTGTCAGGGAAGTTGTCGCTGATCTTCGCAAATACGGCTTTGTGAAACGGTTAGCGGACAAGTTGAGCGACAGCGTCGAGATGTCGCTGATCTTGTCATTATGACGGTTTGATGAAACGACCCCCTGGTCTCTAGTGAAAGTCGACGTATCTAGTCAGCGAAATATCACATCGCGGAATTTGTAGAGCTTCTTAATCAAATCACTAAATAAAATGAAGTATCACTCTATACAGACAGGCGAACAACAGCGAACAGAATGTAAATAAGACTACCTAAAAATATGAAAATGTACAATGAGTATTCAGACGAACTGAACACGGCCAAATGGAGGCATGAACAACAATAACGCGATGCTCAACAGAATACCATTACAGCGTGTATTGTAGCTCTAACATTCGCATAACAGTATCACAACCGTTTACCCAAACAAAATGGCCAGCAAATTTATATGAAAAAAGGCAGTGGCACAATAAAATCTGTCAAGCGTGTTTTCAGGATAACTATTTCAACCTGTCTGTTGAATTATCACGCATTTGTATTAAACCCTGCCGCAATTTCGACTGGCGTTACTCCTAAACGAGCTGTTATTTTCCCTTACATAAATTGCCAGACCCTGTTTGGAAGAACTATTACTTCCTCGACGTCATTGGATATTCAGTGATAATAGCAAATCAACGTTGAAAACAATACCAGTAGGAATATAACAGATCCTCAAGCATGTCATAAAATGTCATAAAATCAACATTGAGGGAAGTGACAAAAAATCTCTTGCAATAATAAAGACATTATGAAAGGTTGTTATTGTTTCCAAATAACAAGGCAACAAAATACAAAATGTGCTCAACCCAGATTGCATGCATGCATGGGACAAGTCTGCGGGCACATGCAGACTCATGTAGAGAAAGTTTTATCACATAAAGGGATGTACCTGGGCACTGCATGGGGCGGATCCAGGGAGTGGAAGTCATACTAGTACGTTTTTGTGAATTCAATCCCCCTTCATTGCAGGTTATATGCAGTGACTGGAACTGAAATTCCGTTGGAGAATTTCGATGCAACCTACCCCCGGGAACCTACCCCCGGGAACCTACCCACTCAACCTATACATGTATTATTATGTATTCCCATATTTTTCAATATTTTAATAATAATCATGAAAGTTTCGTTATTGTACAAGACCGACGTCCTGTGATCGCTCGTATAATTATAGGCCTTCTTGTCACTTTTCATTATATGAGAGCCTTGTAATAGCAACGATGCGGGGACCTGTTTTAATTCATTGTTGTAATATTCTGCTACAGCCTTACAAGGCCGACAGGCAATGAGACCGATATACTAGTAGTCGGTTTCTGGGCCTTCTCTTAACTTTTTGACAGCTCACGAGACTGATAATGTTGTTTTGTGGACCTTCGCTTCATTTTTAAGGTGTTCTCTTAGACCGGCAACCCACGAGACCGACATCGTCTTACTTTTTATTTTTCCCTGTTGGTTTCTTTGTTGATTTTTCTTATTCCTTTTCGTCTCCCCCTTTATAATTTCTTTGGTTTATCCCTCTTTTTTCATACTTCTCGTGGACTTCTTTGTTTTCTCTTTATATTCTTTTCTCTTTGCAAATATTTTCCTTCTTTCCTCTTCTCTTTGTATATTTTTATATAGACATTTCTTTGTTTTGCCTGTCTCGTGGGCTGTCGTTCTTCAGTGCCTCTGTTGGAAATTTACGAAAGCCCCTGAACTTGAGGAGAAAGAGCTTATCTCATCCCCATGCAGATAATTATATTTATTCCTCTAAACCTGCTAATATTACGTAATTGTGTGCCATGGAGACGGGGGGGGGGGGGGGTACTCGTTTTTCCGAAACACAAATTTCCCATAGCAGGGGTTCATAATTCCGAAAATGAAATAGGGTTTAATGAATTTCCTAACATTTGATGCAATAGTCCGAAGGTTCTTTATTCACCGAAAATGAAAATAATAGGTTTCGTGACGAATCGTAATTCCGAAAATGAAAAAGGGTTCATAATTCCCAAGGTTCGTGATTCCGAAAATGCAATAGAGCCCTATAGCCTTATATGTATACATAACTTTTCGGAATTACGAACCTTCGGAATATAAACCCTTTTTCGTTTTCGGAATTATAGGAACCGTCGGAGTAACGAACCTTCGGAATTATGAACTTTCAGAAAAACGACATGTAACCACGGACTACTTGTTAAAGATGGGTAGTGCGTCCTCTGACTCTCAAGTGATAGGTATTCCCTTATTTTCCTCTTAAAAAGAGCGAAGTTTTCTATTTCCTTTATATAATTAGGAAGGGTATTCCAATGTTTGATGGCAATGTAATAAAACGAATTTTCAGTGCTACCTAATCTTTCTGGTAAGTTAAAGTTGAATCTGCTATTTCTTGTATCATAATTATGTAAGTCAGTAACAAGATTGAAGTTGGATCGAATATAATGATTTGACCTAGTATGATATATTTTATGCACGTGATGCAATACGAGTTGTTTTGATCTTTGGTTAACTTCAAGAAAACCAGCTTTAGAAAGTTCGCTATAGCCAACATGAGTTCTTGGACCAGAACAGTTGATGAATCTCACCATTTTGTTCTGTATAATTTTCAACTTCTTTTGTTCTAACTTGTTTATGTTACTATACCATACAGGGTTAGCATAGTCAAACAAACATTGAATAAGAGCAAAACAGAGTATACGTCTTGCTTTTAAATTCATACAATTTTGATATCTGTACAAAAATTTTAGACGAGAATTTGCTTTTTTTACAACTGATTCCACTAAAGAAGAAAATGAAATTGCGCTAGCCAACTCAATGCTTAAATACTTCACAGATTCTTTTCTCTGAATTACTTGATTATTGTGTGTCACTTTGAATTCAAATAACTTTTTAGAATTAATTTTAGAACAAAACAAAATGCTTTCTGTTTTGCCCAAGTGTAAAGAAAGCTTATTATCAGTCATCCAATCGACACATGTAGACAGCTGTTCACTGAGCTTCTCCTCAAGAAATTTTGGATTAGGATTTGAATAGAGTAGTACGCTGTCATCAGCGTACAATAATAGTTTACAGTCTGTTATACAAATACACATATCATTGATATAACTTGTAAATAGAATTGGGCCTAAAATGCTTCCCTGAGGAACACCGCATGTTATCGGCATTAGTTTGGAACGAATATCATGAATGGCCACTACTTAGTGTCGATTAGACAAGTAGGATCTGAACCATTCTAAACTTGCCTTGTTAAAACCCATTATTTGTAACTTTTTCAACAAGACGCCATGATTAACTGTATCAAAAGCTTTTTGCAGATCAAGGAGCACCATACCAACAAAGCGCCCTTGGGAAGTTTCTGTCCTCAAATAATCAGTTAAATGAATTAGACATGTTTCAGTTGAATAGTCATGTCGAAAGCCAGATTGAAATTCATAAATTATATCATTTTCTTTGAAGTATTTTTCAATTTGAACACAGACCGATTTTTCAAGAATTTTTGATGCTACGCTTAAAACACTAATTGGTCTATAATTGGTTACATCAGTTTTATCTTTCTTTTTATAAAGTGGAGTCACTTTTGCTATTTTCATATCCTCAGGAAAAGTGCTCGTCAAGATAGATAGGTTCATTAAGTAACTTAAAGGCTTATATAAAACCTTCGCACCATGTTTCAGAAATTTAGCTGGAATCATGTCTAACCCAGTACTTTTTGATATATTTAATTTATGTAACTCATTGAAAACAAATTGTTCACTGATTGGTGATAACTCGAAGCTGTTTTCAAGTACACCTTTTCTTTCGTAAAACTCACGAATACAATCATTGTCTGCGCTGAAAAGATTTTTACAAGGAGGGAGTTTGTCTACTAATTTGGCGGCCACATTTGCAAAATAAGAATTGAATTCATTAGCTATCCATCTTATCATGACATAATTCCCCATCGATTGTAATGACAGATTCTTGTTCTTTTCTCTTCTTACTTTTTAATCCTATAAGCTTTTCAGATTCTGCCAAAGTCTTTTCGAATCTTGTTTATTTTCTTCTATCTTGTTTTGTAAGTATTCGAGTTTAGCCTTTTTCACCCCTCTTTGGACCATATTTCTTAATACTCTGTATCTTTTAGAGAGCGTCTCATCTTTTGCTCTTTTCCTCATTTTCTTGTATACTATATTTCTCTCTTGAATTAGGGAAAGAATATCTTTAGTCACCCAATTTTCTGATCTTTGTTTTATTCTTACCCGTTTCTGTGGCGCTATCGTATTCAAAGTTGAGATAAAAACATGCTGAAATATTGACCATGCCTCATTTACATCTGTACAGTCAGTTATTCCTGACCAGTCAACAGCAGACAGTTGAAAATTGAAAGTCTCTTCTGTATATTTTTTCATGGATCTTATAGTACTAGTCCTGTGATGACCTATTGCCAGTCTAATACTTTTCCGTGTACAGAAAGTACAAGAATGGTCGCTAATACCAAGATCAATGATACCACTTTGACTTATTTTATTTTCTTTGTTACAAATTAATAATATGATCCAGTAGAGAAGAACATGTAGGTGTAACGCGCGTTGCGTCTTTAATGAGTTGACTAAACCCGTGAAGACTCAACAAGTCAATATATTTTTTAGCCAATGGCGATTTGTGAAGAAGACAAATATTCATGTCTCCTAAAAGAATAATTTCGTCATCCTTCTTTAGTATATCAAAAGAATTGGATAATTTCTCGATAAAAAAATTGTTTCAGTCAGGAGGTCTATACAGAATAATTAGTTTTGATTTTGGTATAAGCAAATTAATCCACAATGATTCCGTATCTCCTGTACATATATCATCAATAATATTAAATGCAATATCATTTCTGATATATAAACATACACCACCTCCAGAGCCAGAGGGTCGATCACGGCGTATGATTTTATATCCGTCTATTTCAACTTCTTTATCATTTATGGAATTATTTAACCATGTTTCATTGAAAGCAATAATAGACAGGCTTTTTCTTTTAAAAAGAATCTAAGTTCCGATATCTTGTTCAGAATAGACCTCACATTAAGGTGTAAGAAATGAAGACCTTTGCCGTTAAACTTTTCTTCAAATTCCTGAGAAAGAGAAGTTTTTTCATCTGTGAGGTTTGGCAGAATTGTTTTTGCTTTCACTCGGTTTTCAGGTGTTTGACTGACCCTTAAATAGTTTTCTTTTAGTCTATCATCGATTTGGTTTTCTTTCTCTATAGACAATCGTCCGTAAATAATGAATCACTGAAAGATGGCAGACTACTTCATGTTAAACAATTCCAATTCTCATTAGGGCATTCATATAACCTACAGTACTCTGATGAACTTACAGCTTGACAATCGGTGTGAAACCATCTTTTACAATTAGAACACAAAAGGCCGCATTGATTAGAAGCCAGTCCTACAGTTCTCTGATGAACTTATAGCTGCATGCAGGGGCGGCGCTACAGGGGGGGCAGAGGGGGCGACCGCCCCCCCTATGATTTTTCAAGTAGTGAAAAAAGAAAAAAAAAGAAGAAAAAAAAGAAGAAAAGGAGGAAGAAAAGGGAAGAAAAGGGAAGAAAGAAGAAAGAGGTGTATTAAAAAGAGAGGTCTTCAACATATATAACTCTTTATTACCCCTGTTATTTAATGGAGAAAAAATATGACTTCATCTTTAGGTCGTCTTGCCCCTCCTATCAAAATACCCTGGCGCCGCCCCTGGCTGCATGACAATCGGTGTGAAACCATCTTTTACAATTAGAACACAAAAGGCCGCATTGATTAGATTTGACTGGCTTCTAATCAATGCGGCCTTTTGTGTTCTAATTGTAAAAGATGGTTTCACACCGATTGTCAAGCTATAAGTTCATCAGAGTACTGTAGGTTATATGAATGCCCTAATGAGAATTGGAATCCGCCCCTGGTCTATATAATTTTGCTTTCAAGACATAATGCGCTCTCTTGATTAAGTACCCCTCATACAATATAAGATCAGTCACATGCCCGAAATTTGGTCACATGACCATTGACTACTGTCATGCTATCATGCATGTGCTATGTAAAATCAAGGAGTTGGTAAAATCCGTGATCGAAAGAGGAAGAGCTGAAGCACAACATAAGGCACACGCTGATTTTCTCTCTCTAACACTTACGCCGGGTCGTGTTTACAAAACATCACTGTCAAAATGGCGTTAACTTGGAACATCGGTGGAATTGTATTTGTTCTTTCTCATTTATTCACTAGTGTTGTTCTAGCCGCTTACGCGCCTGATGAAGTTACGAATCTTCCAGGTTTGAAGACTCAGCCGACCTTCCGTCACTACTCTGGCTACTTGAACGCGTCGGGACAGGACCGGCTGCATTACTGGTGAGGGTTCGATAGGGAAGCTAGTGCCGCTGCGTACTGCGTGAGCCAAGTTTTACTCGCGTTGTTGCTTTGGTTAAGTTGTAGACAGAAAAATCCGTCTGTTAGTAGGAGTTTTATAACATTTTCTGATTTTTGAGGCTCTCCTCCTAGACAGACGGAAGCCTCCCATAGCACAGTGCCTATATGGGCTGGCAAAAGGGCATGGATCCATATCTGTGCCCTTAATTTTGCCATTAACGCTAACATGACTAAGTAGAACTTTAGAAGTCGTAGATGTAGATAAGTTAAAAGTAAGTTAGGCGCTCATGCACTTTAGCATCCATACCCTACCCCTACCCCTACCCCTAGCCTAGGGTTAGGGGTAGGGGTAGGGGTAGGGTACCAGTACCCAATGTGCATGGATGCTAAAGTGCATTAGCGCCAGTAAGTTATATAGTAAAAAAAAATGTATATTTAATATAATGCGCTCCAATTCTGTGAAATGTCCTTTGTTTGGGTGCAATATTCAAAAAAATATTGGATGTTTGGGTGCAATATTCAACAAAATATTGGATGGTTCGCTACTTGTCGTCGCGTTAAGAACCAACCATTGGCGAGTGAATCCGCCAGCCAATCACATTCGGTGTACAAATTCATGATTTCCACAAATCATTAATATTCATAGATCATTTAATGGTCATGAATATTCATGAAATAAGAGCTGGATGGATTCGGTCATAGATGGTTCATATTTGCTTATATTGATCGATGGGACGGAAATAGTCCAGCGGCCAAATCAGAGCAAGTGTTATATACAGGGTCTGTACTCTGTAAACCTTCGATAATGGAGACCTGGAGTAGAGGAACGTCAGTGTTTATGATTTCGAGATAGATACAGATTTTTGCAATCTACAGTGAATATTTCCATTGTGTATTGTGGTAAAGTTAAAATTATGGCGTAGAATTGTCACTGCCACATCTGTAAACTCTTTTAAAGCCAGGCTAGACAAGTTCTGGTGTGATCAACAGTATTCACATCCTTGGGCAGATTAGACCACACCTGTTTTAAGTAATGTACCTCTGACACACTGACAATGTCACACTGCAATGTCATCAGGAACTCACTAATAATTGTACGAGAAGACGTACTGGATGACAGATAGACTTGGAAACTCGGCTGCAGACTTCTGCATATTTCCAGTACATCCGGTAACAACGGGAATGTTATACCAGTCTTAGGGTTAAAATATGTGCGAATTTAAGGTTATCCCAACTTTGACTGTAATGGAGAACCCCAACAGGAACGACCATCGCTTACTTCGGTCTATAACAGGGAGAGGGATTCCGTGAAGCCAGATGCAGTCTCAGCGGAACATATCCCCGAATGAAATAGACTGATTTTTCAGTCTACTTTGGTTGTTGCTTTGGTTTAAACTTTTTGACATTTCATATTGTTTATGGATGAGGGCTAACTCAGTACTAGGGAGAACTCGGCTTTGGGGGAAAATCATGGCCCAGAGACTCGGAGAGATGAATTGATTGCAAAATTGATCTACTTCATTGTACTTGTGTGAATTTTGCATTAATTTAGTACACATTTCAAAACATTTAAAGGGGAATTAACCTGAAAATATAAATGTGCTTATATTCAAAGATGTAATCTATTCCTTCTTGTTGTCCTACATAGTTTTGCATTATATACGAGATGGGTATAAATCAAGATTTTCTCAGCAAAATTTATCGTCTGCTATTGATACCTGGGGGCTGTCTTTTTCTTGATGTGTACATAAAGATATTTTTAATCCGAATGCAAAATTGTCTTCCTGATACAAAATCCCATTTGAGATTTAAAATATGTAACAGATATACAAATATTTGAAAATATTTTATATGTTTTATGTTTCTTTGAAAATTACTATTTTACTAAATATAAATCTATTTTCTTGATACTATGACGTACGCAACCGAGCAAATTAATTCAAATTTAACTTTCCCGAGCGTCAATAGTGACAAACTACATGTATGCATTCACCTGCTTTGAGATAATGGACTTCAATAGTTAGAATGCATGTTGTATAAATTATGTTCTGCTCTGCCAGGCAAGCCCAAGAAATCGATTTCTATGTAGCAAAAACAGGGAATTTAAAAAGAAATCTATAAATTTCAAATTTTAGAATATATATATATATATATATATATATATATATATACACCTGTTATGTATTTTCCATCATGTATGGAGATTTTTTGTATTAAAGAGAAGTAATTTAGCTCTAGGATTGAAAATATCTTCCTGACCGGAACGGTTTCCAATGGTTAATGTACAACTCTATATCATCAAGAAAATGGCAGCCCCCATGTAAAGACTGTCGGCTAGCAACAGACTTGTTGCCATTTTCCTTTTGTGCGTGAGTCTATGGCGCGGCGGTACTACCGTAGTCTATTGCGGTGTATGCCAGATCTAGAGAGAGAGAGAGAGAGAGAGAGAGAGAAAGGGGGGGGGGGGTTGAGAGAGTGAAGTTATGAATAGATGTAATAATTTAATAGTTAATTTGTTTCTTTGTTCATTTCTTTTTCTTTCTCGATCTAGGAATGTAGCCCGACTACGTCATATTGACTTGAAAGTTATAAAGATTTGGATTGAATTGTTATATTCTCTCTTTTTTGTCATATTTATATTTTACTTGGCCCATTTGTTATCTTTCTATTAATTCCGCTACTTGAACTTGACATATTTAATTTTTATCTTGAAATTCAGTTCTGATGGGTTATCGGATATGGCAAAGGCAACACAGGGAGGTGTAAGAGAGAGACAAACAGACAGAGAGAGAGAGAGAGAGAGAGAGAGATTATGCGCAAAGTACGAACACCGATATACGCGGCGCATTCACTTTATACACAAAAGGAAAATGGCAACACGTCTGTCGCTAGCCGACAGTATGTAAAGTTATGTTTACTTTACTTCGATGTTTACTTCGATGTTGAGGCATAAAGGTATCCTTATTTGCCCCTCCAGGAAATACTGTCTCTCTGGTATGGACTGTACTTAAGGGGGTGGCTGAACCAATGTTTCCCGAGAAGAGACTTAAACTGATTTACACTTGAAGCACTGACTGCCGAGTCTGGTAAGGAATTCCAGTTGTTACAACTTCGCACAGAGAAAGAATTTTGACGAAGCACTGATTTACACTTTGGCTTCCTTACTTTCATACTGTGACCTCTGGTTCTAGATTCATGAACTAGTTGAAAAAACTTGTTGATATCTACCCGGTCAATTCCTTTCATAATCTTAAAGATTTGAATAAGCTCAGCTCTCTGTCTTCTGTAGATGAGTGTCTCTAACCCAAGGGCCTTCAGTCTACATGTATCTTGATAATCTAGATGGCGAAGATGTGGAAGTTGACGGGTTGCTCTTTGTTGCACCTTTTCCAGCAAATCTTCATCCTTCTTGAACATGGGACACCAAACCGAGTTACAGTATTCAAGTGTTGGCCGGATAATGGTCTTGTAGAGCTTAAGCCATCCTTTTTCGTTAAGGCTGGAAAAGGATCTCTTAATAATACCCAACTTGATGTTGGCTCTTCTTGCTATATCTGCCACATGATCTGAGAATGACAGTGCAGAATCAAAAGTTACTCCAAGGTCCTTTTCGCAGTCAGATACAGGTATATCACTTTCTTCTCCAGCATTTGCTATAGTGTAGTCACATTTTGGGTTATGCCTCCCATAATGGATGACACTGCATTTCGAGACATTAAATTGTAATTGCCATTTCTCAGCCCATCTCGAAATAGCTTGAATATTCTTTTGAAGGCTTTCCGCATCATTGATGTTATCCACGACACTGTACACTTTGGTATCATCTGCGAATAACTTAATTCCTGATGTTACATTCTCAGGTAGATCGTTGATAAAACAGAGAAACAGAACAGGCCCGAGAACACTTCCTTGCGGAATTCCACTGAATACTGGGCATGATGATGATAGTTTACCATTAACTGATACTCTCTGTGATCTACCTGTCAAATACGACTTTATCCAGTCGTAAATATGTCCTGAAATACCACTGGCTTGAAGCTTACTCAGAAGACGTTTGTGAGGGACAGTGTCGAATGCCTTCCTGTAGTCTAAATAAATACAGTCAATACTATGGTCATTGTCAATTTCAGTTGTCCATTCTTCAAGAACTTCAAGAAGCTGAGTAGCACAGGATCTGCCAGATCGAAATCCATGTTGATGATCGTGTAATAGGTTGTTATTCTCTAGATACTCAATCAGTGCCTTTCTTATAATTCTTTCCATGATCTTGCAAACTACTGATGTGAGACTAACAGGTCGATAGTTAGACGGGTCACTTTTCCTCCCTTTCTTAAATAGTGGCACCACCGTAGCCTCTTTCCAGACATCAGGAATGTTCCCCTCCTTTATTAGCTTAGTGAAAATGATCTGAAGAGGCTCAGCCAGTTCGTTGCACAATTCTTTCAGCACTGCCTGCTGATTTGTTTATATTAAGCTTGGAAAGCAAAACAGTGATGTCCTCTGTGCAAAATTCTACATCTTCAAGTGTTTCATGAGTTCTACTTGGTGCATCAGGAATTGATTCTATATCTTCTTGTGTAAAGACACTTCCAAAGAACAGATTAAAGGCCTCTGCTTTTTCCTGATCTGATTTGGCCCAAGATCCATCAGCTTTAAGTAAATCTGGAATGGCACCTTTAGCTTTAGTTTGACTTTTAACATAATGCCAGAAACTTTTTACATTCTCTTTGACTTCATCGGCAATCTTGTTTTCAAAGTCAGATTTGGCTCTCTTGATTTCAGAAGTTGCAAAGTTCCGGTGACTGACGTAAGCTGACCAGTCAGCTTCACACCTGGTCTTTTGATATTTGTTCCAAGATTTATGTTTTAAGTCTACCACTTCTTTACATCGTTGGTTGAACCATTCTGGTTGTTTCTTTGACCGTCTTTTCTTCATCGGAACATAAGACTCGATACAGCTGTGAACTGTACTTTCAAAGAAATTCCATGATTCCAATCCTGTAAGCTCATGAAATACTTCATTCCAATTAATTTGTTTTAATGACTCCCTCATCATATCATAGTCAGCATTGTAGTAACTTCTGACATACGATTCTTCCTCCATCTCTTCTGTCCCAATCAGTAAATGTAAATTGAGAGTAATATGGTCACTCTTCCCAATGGGTGTATCATAACTTAAATGTGACAACAGATCCTCCTCATTTGTGAACACTAGGTCGAGTAGACTAGGGGCATGACCAGTCCTGTATCTCGTTGGTGACTGTACATGTTGATAAAGGTAAAGGTCATTAACACAGGAAAAAAATTCTGAAGAGTGATCCATAATACAGTTAGCTCGGTGGAGATCCCAGTTGATGTTCTTGTAATTGAAGTCACCAACAATGAGTACGTAGGTGATCAAATTTACCAGAGCATACTTTTGATAACAAGTTACAGAGCTCCAAGTTATTGCCGTCACTGCTTGATGGCGATCTATAAATACAACCTACTAAAACAATTCTGTTCAATATTTCTAATTGCACCCACAGAGATTCCTTGAATTTGTCATCATCCACATCAATTAAAGAACAAGAGTAACCATTTCTCACATAAATTGCAACACCACGCTGAGCATGAGTGAATTCTCCAGGTAAAAAAAGTTGATAGCCATCTATTTCCAATTCACTTGGATGTATTTCATACTGAATGTTTTTAGGGTATATTTCTGTCAGTGCTATCATGTCAGGTGTATTCTTCAGAAGTCTAAGTTTAAATTCCTCTCTTTTGTTCAGAAACGAATTGCAGTTTGTATATAATACTGAAAAATACGAATTATGTGCTTCATGGGGTACATCACTAGGTGCTCCACTTGGTGCATCATTAAAGGATGTCGAATGATGTTTGGAGAAAGTTGAATTACCACTCTGCAATTCACTATCCAAAATTTGTGTGATCTCCGTGCTAATGTGTGAAAAGGTGCTGTCTGTGCTGGTGCTACTATGTACACAATTTACTGCTACTGGGCTATTTTGTCTCTCTGGATCTTTCGTCTTGACGAAAGCTCCGCTGCAAAGTCTCACCAGGAATAAGCACGCTTGGTTTCGGTATTTTTATCACCACTGCCAACCGTAGTATTCCTCAACTGCACTATTCAACCATTACGAATAACCAGGTTCTGCTCCCCTTTCTCACTTCTCGCCTTCACTTCAATCCTGAGCTTTTTATGGGCATCACGTTCTGATCGTGTACGGTCCCTTGTCACAACTATTTCCTTCGCCAACCTCAGCTTTGAAATTTCGGAGGACTTCATTTCTTGAGGACTCCGATTCTAAAACAACCTTAAAGTACACATTCAAAGAAAATCACAAATATGATAAATAATGTATCACTAGAAACTGGCAAGTTAACAGATAGCAATCGTATCAGTTTAAAGTCAACTACATATCAGGTAATTAAACAATAATACAAATAAAACTACCTCCCAGCATCTGCGATATACAAGCGCTTCGCCAAAAAAATAACAATGTTTCAATGACGTCAATAAAGGGAACAATCCTGTCCAAGCAGACGACGTCCCATAAAGAATGAACATAAGTGCAGTGCAGTTATTTCTCAAATTATAAAGAATTTAGTGTATTCAAACGTGCCCATATTTCACACCATTCTAAAATGGGAATGAAACAGATTCTGATTACTGAAATCTTTTTTTTGTAAATATATAGGATGAGGGTTAATGAACAATCAAAGAAACCACACTTTCAAATTGAAAAGCCCGCTGAATGATTGCAAGGACGGTATTTATCCCTCATTCAACGCCGAACGTCCAGCGGTGTATGCAGCTGTGAATGCAATGGCGTCTATTTTGTTTACAAGCAACTGATTCCTTTATTCTTGTAACGCTTCATTTTCCATCCAAATAAACCCATGCACGGGGTTTAGAGTGAAGCAATATATGGATTAAACATAATAGACTAATGCTAGTGAAGTGAAATAACTGAAGAGAAGATGACAAAACAGGCACTGAAAATATGTGAGATGTTATGGGACATCGTCTGCTTGTGCAATTAACGTCCTCTCTTTGACGTCACACATTTCAGCGGCTTTCGGAGAGCTGTTCAGGTGCTATGTCGGGGCTGTATTTTAGCAATTTGTAATTGATAATAATCATTACTTCGAATGTTTGCAAGCGTCGAATTTTGACAAACTTGTCCGGTCTAAGCTTCACCTACGCAATAATGAAACTTAAGTCAGTTTTAAAAATCAATGAATATCTACTTTAAGCGGTCGACAAGCCTTTTTCCCTAGACGATACAATGCATGGACATCAGGTCGCAAGGAACTACAAGAGTTTTCGACCAATGACTTCACTTTTTGGAGGTCATCTTCTTTCCTGCCTTCAGGGTTAATACTTTTTGACTCTGGGATGCCAAAGAATATTAAGTTCGTTTTCCTTCTCTCCTTCTCTTCCAACTCCACAAACTTGTCAGATATGAGTTTTTCAACTCTGTCAACTGTATCTTGTTCCAACCCAAGTACTCATTAAAACCTATCAATATTGTAAATATGATCATGATCAGGATTTGGGTTTGTGAGAAAATCAAGTTTGAAGTATGCTACAAAAGTCACTGGTGAGCGCGAATTAGCATATTTAATGATTTTGGTCCCGTTTTGGGGCACCATTTCAAGGTCATAGTCAAATTAGAGTGTACAAATGTGACATATTCTTCAAGTACTTATTGAAACCTATCAATATTGTAAATATCATCATGATCAGACTTTGGGTTTGTGAGATAATCAATTTTGAAATATGCTATAAAAGTCACACGTGAGCGCGAATTACCATATTTTAATGATTTTGGACCCTTTTGGGGCACCATTTCAAGGTCATAGTCAGATTAGAGTGTACAAATGTTACATATTCTTCAAGTACTTATTAGAAACTACTATTTTAGTAAATATCAACATGCCCATATTTTGGGGTCTGCAAGAAAATCAATTATGAAATATGCTATAAAGGTCACACGTGACCAGAAATTAGCATATTTTAAGTGTATAATTGTTTTTTTGTTGATTTTGAGAAGCAATTTCAAGGTCATTCTCCTATAAAACACACTTACCTTAGTATATATTCTTTTAGTACCTATAACATACTACCACCACTGTTAATATCACTATGCTTGGGCTCTTTATCTTGAACTAATTAACATTTGAAATACGATTTAAGGCAACATGGGTCAATTTTCGTTGATTTTGATGCGTTTACGACCATTTTCGACAGTGTACATAGGCCATTAAACGTTCCGGACGCAAAATTTCTTGGGTAACTCGTTAAAATATAGTTAAATATATATATTAACTATATAGGTAAATGCCTATCTATACACAAGAATTGGTGGTGTTCCCAGATTGGACTAAGGGTGATCCAGGACCTTGAACTTGGCTTATTTTGAGAATATCCCAACTTTGAGGGCGGTCTTTAGCAAAACCACTTGGACAAACGTGCTGATTTTTTTTTAGGTTTGTTTAATTACTAAAAGGGTTCAAATATACAAAATATTGGGTCCTAAGCTTATTTAATTTTGAAGCTATGAGCCCCCAAACATGCACTTGAAATCACAGATTTTACAGTTAACGCCATTTTCGGTGACCTTGTACACGAAAACGGAAAATCGTATTCACGTCATAATTTTTTTTTTTGTAAAGGGCATAAAGTTCTCTCAATATCCAGACAATGAGCTCTCTGTGTGAAGAATTTTGGCTACAGTTGTCAATCAAAAATGCATAAATTTAATTAGCCTTATTGGTTTGTCCGTGCATTGGTTGCTAGGCGAGGCCATATCTTAGCAACCGTTTGACCGTGGGGCAAAATATTTCGGGGTTTTTCGTCAGACATTTGGGGGAACATTTGGTGCGAGTTTAAAGAAAATCAAAGGGGGTCGGGTGACAACTTGCCTGAAAATCCGTTGATTTGACGTGGATTGACCCATTAAAGATGCATAAGCAGGCAAAGATAAGTCTAGCAATAACAAAATAATCGAGCATCAATGGTAAAGTGTACTTAACGATCTGTAGTGCTTATACTAGAATGGTGACTCCTTGGCTTGTCTCATACTCAGCACACAAAAGTTGATACATATGGGACTGAAGTGAATGCACATAACAGACAAGAGTGTTAGCACCAAAAATCAAGTCCAAAATACTGCATCCAAAACACCACCAAATGCAAAAATAATCCTTAAGTTCATCAAATGACACCTCCAAAAGCAAGATTCACCAAACAAAGATTTAAAAAACAGCTATTAAAGTAATGGATTGGATGAATTTTCTCCAGAGAAATCACAGCCATCCCTTCAGTACAGTACTAGGATGAGGGCTAACTCAGTACTAGGGAGAACGCGGCTTCGGGGGAAAATCATGGCCCAGAGACTCAGAGAGATGAATTGATTGCAAAATTGATCTACTTCATTGCACTTGTGTTGAATTTTGCATTAATTTAGGGCACATTTCAAAACATTTAAAGGGGAATTAACCTGAAAATATAAATGTGCTTATATTCAAAGATGTAATCTATTCCTTCTTGTTGTCCTACGTAGTTTTGCATTATATACGAGATGGGTATAAATCAAGATTTTCTCAGCAAAATTTACCGTCTGCTATTGATACCTGGGAATTTAAAAAGAAATCTATAAATTTCATTGCGAGACAAGCAATTTTGAAAAATGCTATGAAAGTGACATGTGAGCAAGAATTAGCATATTTTAATGATTTTGGCCCCTTTTCGGGGCACCATTTCTAAGTCATAATCAATTTTGAAATATGCTATAAAAGTCACACGTGAGCGCGAATTACCATATTTTAATGATTTTGGACCCTTTTGGGGCACCATTTCAAGGTCATAGTCAGATTAGAGTGTACAAATGTGACATATTCTTCAAGTACTTATTAGAAACTACTATTTTAGTAAATATCAACATGCCCATATTTTGGGGTCTGCAAGAAAATCAATTATGAAATATGCTATAAAGGTCACACGTGACCAGAAATTAGCATATTTTAAGTGTATAATTGTTTTTTTGTTGATTTTGAGAAGCAATTTCAAGGTTATTCTCCTATAAAACACACTTACCTTAGTATATATTCTTTTAGTACCTATAACATACTACCACCACTGTTAATATCACTATGCTTGGGCTCTTTATCTTGAACTAATTAACATTTGAAATACGATTTAAGCCAACATGGGTCAATTTTCATTGATTTTGATGCGTTTACGACCATTTTCGACAGTGTACATAGGCCATTAAACGTTCCGGACGCAAAATTTCTTGGGTAACTCGTTAAAATATAGGTAAATGCCTATCTATACACAAGAATTGGTGGTGTTCCCAGATTGGACTAAGGGTGATCCAGGACCTTGAACTTGGCTTATTTTGAGAATATCCCAACTTTGAGGGTGCTCTTTAGCAAAACCACTTGGACAAACGTGCTGATTTTTTTAGGTTTGTTTAATTACTAAAAGGGTTCAAATATACAAAATATTGGGTCCTAAGCTTATTTAATTTTGAAGCTATGAGCCCCCAAACATGCACTTGAAATCACAGATTTTACAGTTAACGCCATTTTCGGTGACCTTGTACACGAAAACGGAAAATCGTATTCACGTCATAATTTTTTTTTTTGTAAAGGGCATAAAGTTCTCTCAATATCCAGACAATGAGCTCTCTGTGTGAAGAATTTTGGCTACAGTTGTCAATCAAAAATGAATAAATTTAATTAGCCTTATTGGTTTGTCCGTGCATTGGTTGCTAGGCGAGGCCATATCTTAGCAACCGTTTGACCTTGGGGCAAAATATTTCGGGGTTTTTCGTCAGACACTTGAAGGAACATTTGGTTTGAGTTTAAAGAAAATCGAAGGGGGTCGGGTGACACCCATCCGTTGATTTGATGTGGATTGACCCAAATGGCAACACGTCTGTCGCTAGCCGACAGTATGTAAAGTTATAGCAGATGATACTGTGTACTAGAATGTCTTTGATTTAAACCCTTTTCTGATAGTTTATTTCTAAAGTGATACAGGCCAATGATTAAGAATATAATACACCTTTGAATAAGTACATTTATATTCTGGGGTTAATTCTCCTTTAAATTCAACTTTTTTCATATGAATGAGTTAAATGATTAGTAAAGCAGTAATGTTGAAAATTTCAAGATGTAAAATTTTACAAAACGTGAAATTTAAGGCTATAAAGAGGTACGGTCATGATTGTGTGAAGCGTGGACTTCAACTCTTGAAACACAGTCACCTCACAGTGCCGAGTTCACCCTAGTGCCAAGTTAGATCGACCCCCCCCCCCCATTGTTTACAGTCTTAATATGTACACCATAAAATTTTCCTTAGTTGAAACACAATCGAATGAAAAAGATCATTAATTTTTCATTCTCTCAAAAGTCTCAAATTCAATTCTCCTCTGATTTTGACTCCTCAAAAGTGATCGTTTATCATGTTTATGATTTATCTCTATTTCAATTTTTTTCATTCATGTTCACTTAACTTAATTATGAAAGTTCAGCTTCGATTAATGTGAAGATTTCCATGGTATGGCCAAGACAAGGGTTATGCTTATTAAAATCTGCTGGGTCTAAAGTATTTTGACTTAGGCTGCAAGTGCAACAAGTGCAAGATTTTTCTTGGATCAGAATGTGTAATACCACCTCGAACACTCAGTTTTGGAATTAACTACTGGTATCCATACAACATCAGGCTGTATAAATTGAACCCCACAGTTGGAAAGATAACATTGCCAGACATGCGGGAGAAATTGGCAAATTAAAGAGACAAAAATTGATCTTTTTTTCATTGTAGGATGATCCAATATCTCAAATCCAATATAATTTCTTCAGCTGAATCTCTAACACCTTGATCAAGTGGTATTTTCAGGCTTTGTGTTGTAGCTTGTTAGCTGGTGATCTAGAATCTACATAGATTTGAAGGTTGCTTATTTATTATAGGAAGTCACCCGAGTATAGATTTTAGTTGTTTGCTGTATGAGGTTATCGAAATTAAACCTAGTATGGCCCTGGTCTAAATCGAAACAATACATGTAGCATCAAGGACTGAGAAGAAAAAGCATCCATTCTACGTGTTTTCCAGTTCTATCCTCTTCTCTTCTCTTTCTTTGCAGGTTTGTTGAATCTCAAAATGACCCTGCCAATGACCCTGTAGTCCTGTGGATGAATGGAGGACCAGGGTGTAGCTCCATGGATGGCATGCTGTCAGAGCTAGGACCATTTCATGTATGTATTGTCATTGCAGTTTTTAAATATTTTAGTCCAGGGGGGGGGGGGAGCAGTATTTTTCTACAGGGCTCCATACTTACCTTTTTCCTTGAGGGTCAGGATTGAAATTTTTAGAGTCCGTATGCATGAGCTCCTTGTTAAATTTTCTTGGGGGGGGGGGGGGTTAGACGTAGATTTTGGTTGCCCATGCGTTCTTGCAGTTGTAAGTGTCAAGCCCTGCTTTTCAGAGCTAAGTTGCTCTCTGCTTCTGTGTATTTTTCACTGTCTCTATTTTGCTGCATAATAATCAAATAGAAAAATGTGATCAAACTGGTGAGCATCAACTTTTTGTAACTACAAAAAAATAAATTACCTTGTCACCTTAAAAGTTTGTCCAGAAAACCTCAAAATGTCTCTCCTCCCCCCCCCCCTTTTTTTTTTTTAGAGACTACATAAAGGGCTGCTAGGACTAGTTTAGTAGTGGCTCCTGTGGCAAAATTGTTGCCAAAAGTCTGAATCCTGTGTATTGTGAGTGTTGATGTCCAGTATATTTACTCATGTATCAGAGAGAAAATGAGTTAGTTTTAAAAGCTACTTTGTTTCTCCTTGTGATGTGTACACTGCTTTTGAAACTGGTATGAATACTGTTTTTGATCAAATTTCCATAAAAATTCTGATTGTCCAACCATATTAACCAAATTCAGTTATCCTTTTTATGCACTTTTCTGTTTTCCCCATACTGACAAGTATATTAATCATCAATGTAAACTAAAGTTTTCCAAACATCATTTATCATCAGCAGTATGCGGTAGATATCATGGCTTTAAAGTATAATTTGTGTAAAATTTAACAATCATATGTTCCATCAGACCATTAAATACTTTTCATAATAAAAAAGAAGAAGGGACACTTCACTAGTTTTGAAAAAGGTGTATGAAATATAGAATGTAATTCAATTCAAAATCTAACCATCAATATAAGGGATACACACAACCATATTTGCTTTTCTGGTTGACTATAAAGTAAATTTAATATCCCTTTATAAATGATTAGTTGAGTAGGTGAATCTATTCTTAACACCAATTACACCATATATGTTAAGCATTGAGGCAACGTAATCCACTCTCAGTCCCATATTCTGAACTCTGGTTTAACTTAAGCCGTGGTCTAAGTGTGGTTTAAACCCAGTCTAAACCTGCGCTTTAAACCGGAGTTTTAGAAAATCGCATTCTGAACTCCGGTTTCACTTAAAGTCCAGTCTAGTGTCGTTTAACTTTGTACAGAAATGTAGACTGGACTTTCGGTTTAAGTCAGTGTGAATTAAACTGGTTTCACTTAGACTGGAGTTGAAGTTAAACCAGAGTTCAGAATACGTGCATCTGTTGTTTTTTCCTCCAGGTGAATTCTGATGGACAGACCTTATATATGAATGATTTCAGCTGGAACAAAGTAGCCAATGTCATCTTTCTGGAGGCACCAGCTGGTGTGGGCTACTCCTATAATCCATCCAAGGAATATGCTACGGATGATAACAAGGTAAGCAAATACACTTCAAAGGTGTATGAAGCTCATGAAAGTCAAAGAGCGTTTTGAAAAAGGATATATCCCTGTAATAATGGAAATTACATGTAAAAACATCAAAATCTAAGTCAGAGTTCTGCAATTGAGACTCTGGTTGGGTTAATAAACACTTTCGAAATGGAACTAAAAAACTTTGAGTGTTTTGCGTTATATTACTTTCATTTGTAAGGTACGTGAAGAAAAAAATACCCTGTATGGCGTGAGTGCTTGTAAGCCTTGTGAGAATTCAACCTGCTGATCCATTTTTTCTTCTAGGATGGATAAGGGGCAAACACATAAATTGATCAGAAGCAAGTACTCAATTGAATGTATGATTATTGGGGGTGGCAGCTATTTTAATGCACTTAAGATTAAGATTTAATATTAAGATTTGTTAAGTTTACTTTGTACATGTAGTTAAGTATGGGTAGAGGGGTCAATAAAACATCATATTCAATGAATAAAGGAGCAGGTCATACATCACCGATAAATGATAACTATAATCATAAAACCAATCTCATGAAGTTCATGTGGAAAAGGTATTAGATATCAGTGGTACTCACAGATTTATGCCAATATGCATTTTTCATTGATCACTGTTCTTGGATTTGATACCTTTTCTACATGAGACTGATTTTATAGTATAGATCCCCTGTTCTTAAAGTGCGGCCCACGGGCCACTTGTGGCCCGCGAAACAATTTCATGCAGCCCGCCAAAAATATCTGAGTAAGAAGAACAAAATTTTGTTTTAAGAACTATGTTGATACATAATGTATCATCCTAACTATTGGTAATTAAAGTATCAATTTTTTTGCTCGCTCGCAAATAGCGTATCATATTTATCTGTTCCCTGCCCTACCACATATTATAGTTTGTTTTTTGTTTTTTTAAATCAAACAAAGAAAAAATAAGGAGGGTGTATTCTAAAATCGTTTAACCGTCCTTAGATGAGCCATTCGGGTGTTTATGCATTAACGTCTGTGGCGGGGATGGGGCCTGGGGCCCTCTCCCCTGAGAATATCAAAAATTTTCCTGCATTCGGGCACCCACCATGTCATTTTTGGGCAGTGAAATGGTCTCTTTGTAATTTTTTATATCTAATCTAGATTAGCACATTTTGACGACGAAATTACATTTTTCACAATTCTAAAGTGTCAATTTTTTTTGCTCGCAAGCTTCGCTCGCTCGCTGAATGATAATAATAATAATAATAAAAACAAACCAAAAAAAACAAAAAAACAGAAAGCTAATACACAATGTATTCGGGCAAGATTCGTGAGTCCCATGCGTCTTTGTATGTGTATATATCATACTCTGTGGCCCGCGACGTAATTTCAAGAATATTTCTGGCCCTCGTAACAAAATAATTAAGAACCCAGGGTACAGATATATTGACTGCTATGAGAGGCACCGTTGTTTCTACAGGCTCAAGGGGATCTTACATCCTGCTATGACCCCGAGGCTCGCCGAGGGGTCATAGCAGGATGTACGGTCCCTGAGAGCCTGTAGAAACAACCGTGCCTCGAATATTAAAGCAGTCAATATATCTTTTATATACCGAACAAAGCCAGGTAAGAGTCAAAGAATACATGTGCCACTTACTTATCATGCATGGGGTCCTCACATTTGAAAATCATAAACTGTTAATAAACTAATAAATCAGAGATAAATCGAGATAGGAGATTGGAGATCGCCCGGTCTTCTAAATTTAGCAATCAAATCGCACTGCGATTATGGTATCCGCGCTCGCGCTCGCACAAAGTAATTTTTTACACGTAAACCAATGGGGATCTCAGCAAAATTTAACTATGCCCGTGGGCATAGTTCATTTTTGCGGGCATGGTTAAAAACACGACTTCACTTTCAACCAATCAGATGACAGGATTAGGAAAGATTCTTAAAGTAAGGTATATAATTATAGTTATTGTTATTTTTATTGATGATTAACATCACTTGCATGCAAACAGGTAAGATCAAACTGTGAGGATTTATGTCCATAGTACTGTAAACGTGGAAATTTTCGCACATTTCACGCAGCATGAAATAGGCACGAAAGTAAAAATTAAAAACTTTAAATTCACTTTTAATTACTCCGATTAACGTAAAAAAATGTCTACTTTTACAGAACTCTCTGTGTCAAGCCTGCCATCCTGTACACATGGTAGGCTACATAATATGTAAGCCTATCACATTGTGCTGACACTGTGTGCTGCATTCGCCCACTCCCTGCAGATACCCCAAACAGTTTATCATATTTATTTGAAAGAAACTTCCTCCTTCCTCATTCCTCAGAAGATGATTCATATTGATGATAACGAACAAAGAGAATCTGGATTTCATACCTGTACATTAAATTGGAGCCATTTGTGCAGGAAGAAATATGAGAGAATTTGTGTGTTTCTATTAAAGGGAAATCCAACCTTTATAGCAAGTTGCTTTGAAAGAAAGAGGAAAAATCAGAGAAGCAGATTGGTGAAAGTTTGAATTTTTGAAAGTTGTAATCACTATGCATATGGGAATTTCAAATTGGCCGAATAGGTAATGTCACTGTGATGTAGCTGTGGACAACTCCCCCATTCGCTCTAACACACAAAATGACTAAAATGTCACTTTTTTTCAAAATGCATTACTTAGTAGGATCTTTTCATTCATGAGGACCTATAACAATATGCTATCTCCAATATATTTTGAGTACTGCCCCGAGGGTAAAAGCACCTCGAAGAAAACCGCAAATTAATGATATTTTTGTGTACGACAAATGGGAGAGTTGTCCACAAAAATGTCACAATTGACTCACCAAATTGCCAATTTGAGATTCGCATAGATGTAGTGATCTCATTTTTCAAACGTCCATAACTTTCTTAGTCCTTGTCCGATTTCTTTCAAACTTTCGCCATCCTGTTTTTCTTATTTTTCTGCTTTCACACAAATCATCTTATTATCAAGGCTGGATTGCCCTTTAATACCTGTGTATCATTTCTGATTATTCAATACTCTGACAACGAAACCAAAGGGACTCCCATCAAAACCAGGAAGTTGTAAGCTTTAGCTGTATCCTTAGTTGCTGCCTTCAATTACTCTGATCATCTTACTTCATACATTTGGGTTAAAGTTAATTATCATGCAATACATTTTATGATTTTACTGACATGAATAATTATAGAATTCATGTTTCCTACTGGGAATTTAAAAAACAACAACTTTCAACTTTTCAAACTGGCAATATATTCACACATTGTAGACAATTCCGTTATTCAAGTGGACTTTTTCTTACCTTTCAACTGTAGCCAGTGTATGTGAAAAAACTGTAGAAGATATAACAGCAAAAAATGTCATTATTGCTGTACATACATTTTTATGGACAGAAAATAGCTTGGTAATGCGGATGAATGATAATATACATGTACTCATATCTTATACATTTCTCTTTGTATTTATTTTTCTCTTTCTCTGTCTTCTCTGTCTCTCTTTCTCTAACTACTCTGTCTACATGTATCTGTTTCTACTATCTCTCTTCATCCCTCCCACCTCTTTCTTTATTTCTCTTCTCTCTCTCTCTCTCTCTCTCTCTCTCTCTCTTGCTTGCTCTCTCCATTTCTCTCTCTCATCTCATTCTTCCTTCTTCCAGGTGTCCATGGGTAATTACCTAGCCGTGCAGAGTTTCTTCAAGAAGTTCCCAGAGTATGCTTCCAATGAGTTCTATGTGACAGGGGAGAGCTACGGGGGCATCTATGTGCCTACACTCTCTCTTCGGATCCTACAGGGTAACGCTACCATTAACATGAAGGTAAGGAGAGGGGCGCCTTTGTCCCTCTCGTCTGCATCCACCTCTCTCTCTTTCTCTCTCGTTTTTTTCTCTCTCTGTCTCTCTCTTCTTAAGTTACCATGGAGGTAAGGAGAGAGGCATCTTTGTTCCCCCCTATCTAATTGTCTCTGTCTCTATCTCTATTTGACTCTTTCAAATTAAAGGGCAATCCAACCTTGGTAATAAGATGATTTGTGCGAAAGCAGAAGAATAAGGAAAACAGGATGGCGAAAGTTTGAAAGAAATCAAACAAGGAATAAGAAAGTTATGGATGTTTGAAAAATGAGATCACTACATCTATGCAAATCTCAAATTGGCAATTTGGTGAGTCGATTGTGACATACTTGCGGACAACTCTCCCGTTTGTCGTACACAAAGATATCATTAATTTGCGGTTTTCGCCGAAGCGTCTTTAAATATATTGGAGATAGCATATTGTTATAGGTCCTCCTAAAAGTAATACATTTTTGAAAAAACATTTTAGTCATTTTGTGTGTTGGAGCAAATGGGGGGGGGGGGGGGTTGTCCGCAAGTACATCACAGAGACATTTCCTATTCGGTCAATTTGAAATTCCCATATGTATAGTGATAACGACTTTCAAAAAATTCATAACTGATTTCATTCAAACTTTCACCAATCTGCTTCTCTGATTTTTCTTTTTTCTTTGAGAGCAACTTGCCATTAAGACTGGATTTCCCTTTAAAAGTTAGCTTAAACATCAAGGTAACAAGAGGGGCAGCTTTGCCCCCCTCCCCCCTTTCTCTGTCTCTGTTTCTCTCTCTCTTCGAATTCTCCCGGGTAACGCTACCATTAACATGAAGGTAAGGAGAGGGGCATCTTTGTCCCCTTCTCCACTCCCTCTCTGTCTTTCTGGTTGTTTCTTTCTTCAATTCCTTCCACAGATATGGTACCAATAATCTTAAGTTTTGGAGAAAGGCATGTATGGTCCCCTGTCTCTCTTCCTCTCTCTCTCTCTCTTATTTGATTCTCCAGGAAAAATATTAAAGTTGTCATAATCATAAATAAATGATTGGAACACATGTTTCTATATGTGCTCTTTCTTACTTTCTCCCCCTCCCCCCCCCCCTCTCTCCCTCTCTCTCTCTTAGTTATCAAAGATAATGATTCCACTATCATGAAATGATGCAAGTATGAAAGAATTTGTATTCCAAATACAAATACTATTTAGTCATGACCACTATGTTTGCTCCCCATTTGAATTAGGTAATGAGTCCTGTTTTTTTTTCTTTGTTTGCTTCTCTTCTCAGGGTTTTGCTGTTGGAAATGGAATCACCAATTTTACCACAAACTACGATTCCGTGGTCTATTTTGCCTACTACCATGGACTTATTGGCCTTGAGTGAGTATTATTTTTCATTTTGGTTGAAGACAATTCATACTTTATGTGAGGTGATCTGGTGGATACTGTGAAAGTAGCCAGCTGCGAATCACAAAGTATGGTGATTGAATGTCTACCATTGCTCTCACCAGTGATGGTCTTGATTTTTCCGTGTCTTGGTCTTGGTCTCAACCCTGAGACCTAATGTGCAATGAACGAAATCATCCTACGTTTTCCTTCCGGTCTCAGTCTATGGACCCCTGTTCTCGACTACAACAAGGGCTCTTACTGCCTTTTGCAAAACATTAGATTACATTTGACACAACTTGACCCAGGTGAGGTAAATAGGTATCAGTAGGAAGGATATTCTTTGAAGGCAATCAGCACCTTATCAGGGCAGCGAAGCCCAAGCTGGAGTAATGTTATTCATGAGCATAAGAATAGGGAATTACATGTACATAATCAAATACATCAACGATGAATTAATTAATGCAATATTACAATTAGTAAGACACTAGAAAGAATGATAATATATCCTCACATATGTGATCAACATTCGAAGCATGTGACACAAATCTTGATTAGAATTAAAGTATGGGCACTTCCACGGTTACTCACATTACATTTGAAGAGGTATTGAGTTACATCTTCAGCTCTTATTCTCTTATCACATGTAGCAGCTAAATCAGTTTTAGTTAACAAAATGCATACATACTGGAGTACCTAATGTAGATATGCTGCACAATATATACTGTATAAGCTGTTTTTTTCGCGCACAGATATTTTCGCGATTTTGGACTAGGTAGGGAAATTCGCGAGGGTTTAATTTCACGATTTTTGTGATGTTTTTGTTACTATAAATAGCCATATATTGAAGTGGAAATTTTCGCGAGGACCGACTCGCGAAAATCGCGAAAATAAAACCACCGCGAAAATAACCACTTATACAGTAAGTAAATGCATTTGATTATTCATATTCTTCAGAAAGTGTAAAAATATGAAAAATAAGTATATATATGTTGTTTGAAATCTTGTCCATACTAGTAATTGCATTGAAAGTGGATATTACTTGAAATGAATATTATGCCCTTAACAGAAACATCAGATAAACGACTATGTGGCTGTCTGTCTGAATGTGTGTTAGCCTGCTTCAGTGATCAATCCAAGATTTTGTGAGGGAGGAGGCACAGTATTTTTTTTAAAATCTGACAAGCAAGCAAGAAAAAAAGCCATCATTGTTTCCTCAGTGTCTTTTTACTCCAAAATTCTCTGACAGGAAAAAAAAAGGGTCTTTTTCTTTTTGCCAGGGGAGGCCCCCCCCCCCACCCTCCCTCGATCAGCCCATGTTTGCCCAACTTTACGTTCTTAGAAGGATTAGAGTACAAAATTAGAACTGCAATCGTATCAGAACGATGTGCATGCGATGTCGTCCGTATCTTCTATTTTGTTGAAAAGTTGACAGGTGAAACATAAATATATGCATGGTAAAACATGAGATAAGATAAGATTAGATGAGAGATGGAGAAAGTAATTAAAAACATGTAGAAAAAGAGAAAGAAAGATAGGATGGGAGAAAAAAATGAATACTGTGAAATTAGCAGAATATAGAATCATGAAAACAAAGAATAGCATAAGGAAAGCTAAAAATAGAAGATGATAGAACGATGAAAAAAAGTAAAAGAAAGATAGAAAGACAAGATGACAGAAGAATAAAAAAAAACAATAATGATAATGGTAGTGATGGTGGTGATGATGATGATAATGATGATGATTCAAATGACAATTGTGTTAATAATAATGATAATGATAGTGATGATGATTTGATGGCGGTGGTGATTGTGATAATGATAATGTTTACAATGATATTTGTGATAACAATTCTGGTAATGATAGTGATGATAATGATGCTACTGGTGGTGGTGGTGATGATGAAGATGGTGATGATGATGATGGTGATGTGATGAAGATAATGGTGGTGGTGGTGATGATGATAATTATGATGATGATGATGGTGGTGATAATGGTGATGATTATGATGATCATGATGATGATATAATGATGATGACGATTATGATATAATGATTATGATGATATAATGATAATGGTGATGATGATTATGATGATATAATGATGATGATATAATAATAATGGTGATGATGATAATGATGATGGTGATGATTATGATGATAATGATATAATGATGATGGTGATGATTATCATCATCATGATGATGGTATAATGATGATGATAATGGTGATGACAATGGGATGATGATGATGATGGTGATGATATAATAATGGTGATGATGATGATAATGAAGATGATAATGATGGTGATGATGATAATGATATAATGATGATGATGATGATATAATAATGGTGGTGATAATGAAGATGATAATGATGGTGATGATGACAATGGTGATGATAATGATGGTGATGATGACAATGTTGATGATGATAATGGTGATGATTATGATGCTGATGATTATGATGATGATGATATAATGATGGTGATGATGATAATTATGGTGATATAATGATGATTATGATTATATAAATGATGATAATAATGGTGATGATGATGATGGTGATGATTATCATGATGTTGATGATGATTTTGATGATATAATGATGATAATGATGATGATGATGATGATGATGATGATGATGATAAGGATATAATGATAGGCTCCGGCCACGTGGCTTGCACACTATATGTGACGCATAGTATACCACGGCACATCGACATCGGCACTTTGTAGAATTGTATTGAAGAAAATGTCCTAAAATGGTATGTACTGAAATGACTTTCTTTGCTATTACCTTTGCTCTTTTGTTTCTTTATAAGCCGTATTTGGTATCATACGAAAGAGCATTTCATAGCCGTCATTTTGAGATCACTCTCATAATTTTATGACAATCCTATCGAAGCGTGTGATGCATGATAGATTTAGAGAACAAAATGGCATCTAAAATGTCATGCTTGACCGATTTTAAAAATCGGCTTCGAGAATCTCTTCATTTTGCCTCAAAAAATGTGCCTACAAAATTTCAAGAAAAATAAAGATCGTTCAGGGGGCCAAAGTAGGGAACCCGATTTGCCCCATAGACAATACGTGTAATGCATGGGCGAAAACTCTGCAGGGTCCGTATTATGACCAGACTCAAATCGCGATTTACTGAAAATTTTCTGTGAGACCATATACCGTGTTTGGTATCCCTAAGAAGGGAATTTCATTGCGGTCATTTTGAGCCAACTGCCAATAGCGCGCTGTAGAACATAGAATCAATGTTCTACCAGGTGCGGGTTGATCCAAAGGACTGTGACATGTTGAGATACTTATGGTGGCCAGAAGGAGACCTCACAAAGGAACCTGTCCATTTCTGGATGTTGGTACACGTTTTTGGCGCAAGATCATCCCCAAGCTGTGCTACTTATGCGCTGAGAAGAACTGCCAATGATAACAAGCACACAACCAGTCCTGATGTGATAGAAGCAATCAACAGTGACTTCTACGTTGATGACCTGCTTTCCTCTACACCATCTGTAGAAGAAGCAGTGAAGCTTTTACAGGAAGTAAAGCAGGTACTGGCCGCTGGTAGTTTCAGTCTTACCAAGATGATGAGCAATGAGAGGGAAGTACTGTCATCAGTACCTCCAGAAGACCAAGCCCTTCAACTGAAGGCCATCAATCCTAAACAGGAGAACCTTCCGACTGAGAAAGCACCGGGCGTGACATGGAACGCTGAAGAAGATGACCTTGAGTTTCAATTGAAAGAGATGAACAGAAAAGCCACAAGGAGGAACATTTTGTCAGTGATGAGCTCAGTTTTTGATCCATTCGGATTTGTAGCACCATATGTCCTGAGAGCCAAGATCATACTACAGCAGCTATGCCAAGCCAAATTAAGCTGGGATGAGTCAATACCAGATCAGCAGAAAAGATCATGGGAAAGATGGTTGAATGAGCTCAAGAGTCTGGACACCGTGAAAATCAAGAGGTGCTTAAAACCAAAGAACTTTGGACTGGTACAGAATATCCAGCTCCATCATTTCGCTGATGCAAGCAAGGATGGCTATGGTGCGGTTACATACATACGGCAGCAGAACGTAGAGGGCAGCATACACATTGCATTTGTACTGGCCAAGGCAAGAGTTGCACCATTGAAGCCGCACACCATAGTCAAGATGGAACTGAGCGCTGCAACGCTGACGGTACGTCAGAATAGCATGATTGAGAGAGAACTGAAAATGAATATTGATCGTGTTTTGTACTGGACAGATAGTCAGACAGTGCTAAAGTACATCAACAATGAGCAAGCAAGGCATCCAGTGTTTGAAACCAACAGACTGACAGTCATCAGAGATGGTTCACAAACAGTGCAGTGGAGATATGTTCCCACGGGGCAAAATCCGGCTGATTATGCATCGAGAGGGCTGCATGCTGAAGAAGTGATGTCAAAAGAAAATTGGCTGAAAGGACCAAGCTTCCTCCAGCAAGATGAAGAGCAGTGGCCAGGATCTGACCCACCAGAAGATGGTCAAGAAGGAAGTTGTGAAGAAAGAACGGATGTGAATGTGCACTATGGAAATGTAGAAAGGGGAGAGAAAGAAGATGCAGTTCACAAGCTTCTTCACCACTACTCTGATTGGACAAAATTGAAACGAGCAGTAGCATGGTGGATGAAACTGAAGAAAAAACTCCGGATGCGGGTTCAAGACACAGAACCAGAGCAGGATGATCTACAGCCAAATTTGACCTCCAATGACCTTGAAATGGCTGAAAAGGTCATCATTAGACACATCCAGGATGAGTCATTCCCACAAGAGATGAATGCCTGCCAGAAGAAAGATGAAGAAAAAACAGGCCTAGAGCAACCACTAAAGAAGAGCTCTAAACTTGGAAAGCTGAATCCTCTGAGTACAGAGATGGCCTTCTTAGAGTGGGAGGCAGACTAAGAAATGCACCAATTGTTGAGGATGCTAAACATCAGGTGATATTACCAAAGAATCACCATGTATCGAGGCTCATCATCCAGCATATTCATAGAATGGTTGGACACCAAGGACGCAACCACATCTTAGCTGAACTGTGGCAGAAATATTGGGTTGTCAGAGCTGGTGCAGTGACGAGAACTGTAGTCCGCAAATGCATAATCTGCTAAAAGAACAGAGCAAAGGCAGGAGAACAAATGATGGCAGATTTACCAACATATCGTGTGCAAAGAGAGCAATCACCATTAACGAATGTTGGTATGGATTTCTTTGGACCGTTTGCAGTAAAGTGTGGCAGGAGCTCAAAGAAACGATATGGAGTCGTTTTCACCTGCATGTCGACCAGGGCAGTGCACATCGAAGTGGCTAGCAGTATGGACACAAGTTCTTGTATAAATGCTATCCGCAGATTCATAAGCAGGAGAGGCCCAGTGAAGCGGATAGTGTCTGACAATGGGACTAATCTTGTCGATGCTTGTGGTGAGATTAAGCAGGCACTCGAGGACCTGGATGAGACAGAACTGATGAACTTTCATGCTAATCATAACATCGCCTGGAGCTTCAACACACAAGCAGCGTCACACTAAGGAGGATGGGAGCGGCAGATTAGAACAATGCGTAAAATTCTGCACGCTCTTCTCAATGAACAGCACATGAGGTCCTGTCGGGATGATGAGCAGCTGCGGACACTCATGTGTGAGGTTGAAGCAGTAATCAACAGCAGGCTGCTGACGCTGTCGTCGGATGATGCACATGATTTGGGGGTCATTATGCCAAATGATCTCCTACTGATGAAGCTGAGTAGCCCGCCTCCTGGGAAATTCAACCCCAAAGATTTCTATGCCCGGAGACGATGGAGGCAAGTCCAGTACATCGCGGATGTTTTCTGGAAAAGATGGGTGCGGGAATATCTGCCCGCCCTCCAAGAGAGACAACGATGGCTTCAGCCGCAGCGCAATCTTCAGGAAGATGACATCGTACTCATCGCAGACAACACATCTGCGTGTGGTTCCTGGCAAATGGGGCGCGTGTTGGAGGTCTTTCCTGACAAGATGGGACTCGTCCGTCGCGCAAAGGTGAAGATAGCGTCATCGACACTTGTCAGACCAACGACAAAGCTATGTTTGTTGTTGGAACAAGAATCAAAGCATTGAATACCAGATTAGACATCCAGCTCTAAACATAGTTTAGATTCTTGATTAATTTTACTTTCGCGAGAAACAAGGAACAAATTTGCAAACGGATCACAAATTTGAAAGGAGTAAAGTTTGAAAGGGCTGATTAAAATTTTGTGAATGTTTTAATAAGACAGTTTCTTTCTCAATGTAATCACATGACCAGAACTCAACTTTATCTTTTAAGCTGAAACATGCCATTAGTAAGATTGTTTTAAATGTGCTTTCTTGTTCTTGTAGTCTTTGGAAGGGACTGAATGACAAGTGTTGTGATGGAACGTACTGTGTCTTCTCACAGTCACTAGATCTAGGATGTCAGACACTTGTAAGTACAGCCAAACCTGCTTTAGCAACCACTTCTATAGAAAGACCACTTGTCTATGAAGACCAAACTTTTTGTGTCTCCCATTAACAATGATTCTCATTGAAACATGAAGACCATCTGTCTGTAAAAAAAATCACTTTCTTGTCTCCCTTGAGCTGTCTTTTTTAATTGGTTTAACTGTATTCTACACATGGTGATTTGGTAATGACAAGAAACTTCCTTGTGCAAGGGCATGACTAAAATGTTCTTCCTGTTTCTGTTATAATCTTGATCACCAAGTTAGATGATGTAGAGTGTTCATATCAAATATGAGACCATATAGTTTTGTTCAATGATTGTATTTCTCTGTCCTGATGTTGAAAAGTTCACTCTTTCTTCCTAGACATCCTATGATGGATAAAAAGTATAATTTGCTTTATAAATTCTTGCACATATCTGCATCTGATCATTATGTCCAGCAGTCTTGGAAGAATTATAAGGTTTGGTTATACATTTATATTAGTTTAAAGTTAAATACCAAGATGTAAAACTGGTTCTGAAGTTTGGAACGACTCTCGGCCAAAAGAAATTTTGTTAGGGAGCCAAGACTGTTGTTTGGCAACTTGAAAAAAAAGAAAAAAGAAAATGAAGACGTGGTATGAAACACAGGAGTCTGTGCAAAGCATTTTTCTTCTCCTGTGATCTAAAACTAAAGAAGTTATGTTCCTTTGCTATTTATAGTGCATGAAATATGGATTTATTTGAAAGTCAGTAGGCTGGCTTTAGATTAGTCCTGTTGCTACTGTAGGTGTTTCTATCCTTCAATACAGGTATATATTTTGTAATGGTATGAGGACAGAGACATAAGAAACTGAACAGATTCAATTATGATATATTTCACTGTATTTTCTTCCATTCTGTAATGTTTAGGTTCGCGAGACTCTCAACATTGTGTACAATATCGGACTGAACGACTACTCTCTCTACCTGGATTGTTATATAAATGGGTCATCTTCCATCAAGAGCCCTCTATTGACCAGATATCAGTTTGATATGATGCACGTTCTAGGCTATCTACCTACAGAACCACCAAAGTACTATCAGGTATTGTCCCTACATCCATTCACTCTCTGTGCCTGTGTGTCATCCTATATGTATCAATTCTGCACTCTGGACCATACTGTAAAACCAGAGACTTTGGCTAATTGTAAACCATCATGACCTTTTTTGCTGAAAGAAACTTTCGAGAATTAATGAAATTCCGTTCTGATGCAATTAATTTAAGGCATTAAACTTTCACGAATCTGAAGCACATACAAAATTTCACCAAAGCTGCTTTTTTTTTGCAGTAGCATTGCAACATTTCAATGCAATTTTATTTACATCTACATCATAACTTAGTTCATCTTTTTTGCAGAATCTAGTGTCTGTTTGTTCGTTGCTTCACATATTTTGTATACTATGCTATTCTTTATTGGATTGGGACAGGGTATGCATTTGCATTTTTAAATGACACTTTCACAATACACTAAAATTTAATGCCATGGAATACAATCAGTCATGTTTTAATAAAAAAATCATTTTGCTGTATCAAACTTTTGCGGAATCGTGACCAATCAGGAAATTTGCAATTTTCTAGTCTTACAGTAGATAGCATATTCAAAATATATTTTAATATAAACTAAAATATATGTAAACTCCAGATACCTGGAAGCAATGTACATACTGTTGATCCTTTGAACAATTGAAAAACTATAAACTGTTGTTTAATAGAAGAGATTTGTATAATTTTCTTAACAGCCTAATGAGTATTCAGATCACCAAACTTTCATGAAACCTACCCGGAAATTTGCCCCTCTTCCTCTTTAATTGTTGTTCTGCTGAATTTATGTCTGCGCTTCATTCATTTCTAGATATGTTTCATGTTTTCTTATCACCTTAGCCGATGTCAGCTAAACTGTCACAGAGTAAGGTTGGTGAGGTACCACCTTGCATCAATGTCACAGGAGTGACGGCTTACATCAACCTTCCTGCTGTCAGGAAAGCTCTCCATATCGCTGATGAGGCTCCTGCATGGGAGCTCTGCAGGTAAGACAAGGAACGGTTAGAGTATCCTCAAGGAACACAAAAATGTTGTTCATTCTTTCCATGACGAAGAAAGACAACCGATCAAGAAAGACAAATGCTCCTTTCACCCAAGAGCATTCGGTAAATGGGACTTTAACAGTTGGGGTGACAATGTTATGGATCTTAAGACCCTGGTTCTCCATAATTTGATATCTTCAGCTGTTCTAGTTAGCTGCTAGAAAGACATTCCCGTCCATTGCTTCATGTTATAAATCCATGTCTTAGTAGGTCTGCCCCTCTTTCTTGTGCCATTGGAGAAAATTTTCTTTGGTATGGAAATTTTCATGAGCATAGACACTTCTAGAAGTTCCTTGATTTTTGTCTTTGCTATTAACATGTGTGATACATATGATTCTTTTCTCACTTGTTACCTTGTTACCTAGTTTGTTTCTTTTTGTCTGTTATAGCACACTTCCGTACAAGATAATATACACAAACATGTATGATATATATACATATATAAATATATGTATATATATATATATATATATATATATATATATATATATATATATATATATATATATATATATATATATATATATATATATATATATGCAGCAATGGAAATACCCACATGAGAGTCAACCCAGGGTAGATAACACTTCCAACTATTTATATCACAGGTGTCCCAGATGTTTTAATTTATTGTCAATCCAGAGTAGTATTTGTGGCCATTTAGTCCACCCAGGGTAGATAAGAATCCCAACTGCCTATATCACAATCATCCTAGACACTTTAGTTTATTGTCAACCCAGAGTTGTCTTTGTGTCCATTAAGTCAACCCAGGGTACATAACAATTCCTACCGTCTATATGTCAATATATATATATATATATATATATATATATATATATATATATATATATATATATATATATATATATATATATATATATATATATATATTCAATTCTGTTTCTGTTTCTCTATGACAGGAATCTTCCATACAAGACAATCTACGAAACTATGTACGATACCTACAAGTCTCTTCTAACTCAGTATCGAGGGATGGTGTACAACGGAGACACCGACATGGCTTGTAACTTTCTTGGAGATGAATGGTTTGTCGAGTCACTCAATCTGAAGCCAAAAGCGGACAGGGTGCCATGGAAGGTCGGAGATCAAATTGCAGGGTTTGTGAAGGAGTTTGAAGGACTCTCCCTGGTGACCATCAAAGGGGCAGGTCACATGGTCCCTCAGGAAAAACCAGCACAAGCTTTTCACATGTTTACCTCATTCTTACAGAATAAGCCATTGTAATATGGAATTTGGCAATGCTCATACTATTTTCCAAAGATGAAATAATATACAAATATTTAATGTGTATGAGTGAGATGGTAAGAACTATTTCATGAGGTGAAAGATGTAGCTGTTCTGTTTAATGAGGTGTAGCAGAGGTGAATGGAACACTGTATCTTTCATGACATTAATAGTTTTTCCATCACACAAAGGAAAAGCATTAAATATATGATAGTGGATATAAATTACATTCAGTGTTAGACATTAGAATAAATATTTAGTCCTTCAGTTTAGAATAGTACTTTATAGCATTGATATAGGCAATGCTCATAGGCAATGCTTTTTTTCAAAATTTCAACAATAAGATAACATAGTACATTGTCATTTCTGTGGAGAATTGGACTGCGTCTCAAAAATTGCCTGAATAATTTGACCTTGATAGATTCATAGCTGGCTTATTGAAATAGGGGCACCGCATATTTTTCATTCAAGAGTCGAAGGTTCTGATCCCAGCCCAGCACCATTGTCCTTTGGCAAGACATCAGTCTACATTTGTTACTCTCAACCCAGGTTTAAATGTTTATCTGAGTGCTGTAATTGGCTGGTGGGCTTATACATGGGGTGATAATGGTGCAGGGAAAGGACCATCATTAAGTGAAAAAACACAAACCTTGCATGAGATTGAATACGCTACTATTATTGTTGGTGTTGGTAAAAAGTTATTGAGTGCCTTTTTATGTGACAGAGTTCAATCTATAGGGTCTACATTATGAAGAATATTGTCCTGATCAAGCTGCTTGTTAGAGAAAAGTAGAATAATTATGTAATTCATATTTGCAATACAATTTTTGCAGAACGCAAATTCGTGTGTTTCATCCCGACTACTTTGAGGCTCCATCGGTCAATATGGTCCCAGAGCAAATATCATGGAGATTACATTATTTAAATGGGTATTAGGTCTTATTGCTGTACATAGAATAAACTATCATATGTTTTAATGTACATACAAAAGTGTATGACCATTTAGCATAATTGTCCCCGCCGAACGAAGTTCGCGAGGGGACTATGAAACGGGCTCCGTTCGTGTGTGCGTGTGTGTCCGTCCGTCCGTCCGTCCGTCCGTCCGTCTGTCCGTGTGTGCTCAAATGTTAGAAAATGCTACTTCTCCGTCATTTCTTGGCCGATTTTGATTCTGATTGTTTTATCTGATAGGGCTTGGTGAGGGCTTCCAAATTTCTACACAGAATCGTGAAATTCATTAATTATGCAAATTCATGCAAATTTATTCAAAAGTGACGAAAAATGCTACTTCTCCTCTATTTCACATCGGATTTTGATTCCGATTGTTTTATCTGATAGGGCTGGGTGGGGGCTTCCAAACTTCTACACAGAATTTTGAAATTCATTAATTATGCAAATTTATGCAAATTTATTCAAAATGGCTGAAGGTTCATAATGTTTTCATGTTTTATATTTCAGTTGTATACATGCATTGTTGGTATTCTCTTCTTTTGCATGCAGTAACATTATTATTTTATTCACTAAAGTTTTTCACTGAAGTTTTAAGGTTCAGGCTAGTTAATTTCCACAGATCTGCACTTCCGGCGGGGACATTTATTACGCATTGCGTAATTTACTCATTCACTTGTTTTAGAAGATGTGTTGTATAAAAAAAGCTTTCAGTATGCATAAATATCATTGTAATAGAACATATGATATTTACATTCTTTTGTTAGTGCTATTTTGATAATTCATGAGATTTTGATGTTCTGCAAACCCATGATGAATTTCTTGTGCATTCCAAATAGATATCTTTAATGCAATCAACATATTTTTCTATGCCTGATAGGAGGTAGTATATTGACTAGATTTCAATCTTACATGAGTGATTTCAAATACTGGCTGGTAAAATGTGTTTGGAGTTACTCTCCTTTCTCTTTGTGTATCTTTATGAGAATATGAGTGAAAATCCAATATATATAAAATATATTTTTTCTCAATTTTGTAACAGCATCTTTCAGTAGTGCTTGAAAACCCAAAGTTTTTTTTTCTAAAAATCAGACATTCCATAATTTTTTTTTGTTGAAATTACTCTTCATTACATTAAAATGTTTATTGATGAATTAGAAATTAAACAAATTTTATTTATAAAATTCCAAGCATTCTAGTGTGTCATTTGAGAATAGGTTTATTAATGATTAATATTTCCTAATATCTAGCCATTTCAGAATGTCTTCTGGAAATATGTTTTACCTTCCGAATTATAACTGATAAATTAGAAAACTAAGCAGATGCAACTTTTGAGCCTGCCTTACTTTTCCTAATGCTGGTATGCCTTTAAATCTAGGGATAACAAGTTGTAAAGATAGTCTCTTATATAAAATCATATGTAGTTATGATAGAATTTGGACAAATTGCATTGTATTTGTAAATAAGTACTGGACATTTTGAAGATCAGTAATGAACTTGTAAGTCTTGATTGTAAGTACAAATTATGCATGAAGAACAAATTATATTTCATATTTGAGAATAAGGGAATGTCATCTCCTTTGAGCTGTAATGACTCTGTGATGTTAAAATGTTTACATATTTATATAAAGACAATATCAAACTTCTGTTATGAAATACATGTACTTAGGTAGAGGCTGTAGATAGTATGAATTAGTTGGTCATTTGCAAAATTAAGTGCAAAATTTTAAGAAAATTATGGCTTGTGGCAATTTTAATGCAGTATCTTGAAGTTCTGATAGGAATAGATCATTATATTCAATCTAGTTAAGAAATGTGGATTATTTAATGCGTACAAGAAAATTTTCATTAAAATGTTGCAATTTATAGTGAGTATTTTAATCTTGTAATTACAATTTTTTTTAAATTATAGATTGAAGTTAAAGACTTGTTAGTATTAACAGAACATTGTTATCTACCACTGAATGCTATACGGAAATTCAGATAGCTTGTAGTACTGTAGAAGGCAAATAATATTGCAGTGAGTGGTATTTCTATATATCTGCAGAAGTTCTTCAACAAGAAATATCCTTAGGATCCTAGATAAGAAAAATAAACATGCCTCCCAATCAAAAGAAATGATTTGAAGTACTACACAGCTCTCATTGTCATAGACATGTTCTGTAATAAAGTCCAAAATTTGCAAAGACCAAAGTCATATCTGTCTCCAATTAAGTGGTTTCATATCTCATGTTTATACTTGTGTGGGGATAGGTGGGTTGGGTGTGTGTGTGTGGGGGTTCGGTGAGAAGGGGGTGTGTGTGGGGTAAGGTGGGAGGGGATGTGGTGTGTGGGAGGGGGTGTGGTGTGTGGGAGGTTAGGTGGGAGGGTGTGTGTGTGTGTGTGTGTGTGTGTGTGTGTGTGTGTCGGGGGTTAGATGGGTGGGGCATGTGTATGTGGGTACGGGTGTGCATGTGGGGTTAGGTGGGAAGAATTGTGTAGGGTTTAATTGATGGGGCATGTGTGTGGGGTTAGGGAGGTGGGGGCGTACATGTGGGGTTAGGGTAGGGTGTATGCACCTGTAGGCCTTGGATGATATACTGAGCTACAAATATTTTCTCTTCACCTCTTTGGATGATATATTGAGATACAAACATATTCTCTTCACCTCTTCTTTTTTCACAAGGGGTTGTATCATTCGCCTCGGCTACAAGACACCCCTTTCTCCTTTCTCTCACTGTCTCTCTGTCTAATTCTTTCTCATGATAATTCTATCTTCCTATCTCTCTTTTAATATGAATGTAATATCTCTTTATCAGGGGGTCCACTCGCTATTCATAAGGACCGCTATTCATAGAAAACCGCTGTTCATTTAACACGGCGTTATGAATAGTGGTCCTTATGAATAGTTATGAATAGTGGTCCTTATGAACGGAAGTGCTTATGAATAGCGACGTAATTTGTCTATGGTTTGCTCGCTATGTAGAAGGACCGCTATTCGTACAAAACCGCTATTCATTTAGTCACGCGTTATGGATAACGGTCCTTATGAATGGCGGTCCTTATGACTAGCGGTCCTTATGACTAGCGAGGTTACCCCCTTTATCTTTCTCTATCTTTCTTCACCTCTCGATCTCTCCATTCACGTCCCATTCTCCCAATCACTTCCTTAATACAGCCCTGTTCGTCTACAGTGGCGTATTCTTGCATAGGGTGAACCAGTGGCGTATTCAGGGGGGGGGGGGGCAATCCCGGCCCGTGCCCCCCCTTTTGAGGGTAAACAATGCAATGTGCCCCCCCTATTTGCGATTGTGCCCCCCCCCCCTTTTCGAGCAGAAAACCTTTTTTTTTTTGCTTGTCAGAGAATTATGGAGGGGAACAGGACCCCCAAAACCCCCCCCCCCCCCTGAGTGACTCTTGTTGGAGGGCTGGCGAAAATTTTTTTTTTTGCTCGCCCCCCCCCCCCCCCACTGGCGAGAGACCAAAAAAATATGGGTCTCCCTCCAAGCAGTTTCCCAAAGTTGACAATCCTGCATTTGTGTGCCTCCCCCCCCCCCCCCCCCTCTTATACGAAATCCTGGATCCGCCCCTGGGGTGAACTTTATGGGCCAGCAAAAATTCAATACACTGTGGCATGGGTCATCAGCAAACCGGGCTACCCAAATACAAATCCCCCCCTCCTCCCTCTCCCCGTCTGTGAAGGATTACACTCCCTGTTCAGCAATTTCTCAATATGCCACTGCATGTCCTTATCCTTCTTGATATGTTTGAAACAACTTTGGTTAATGATTAATAAATAACCACGAGGGCAAAAATGATTTATCATCATTCATTTACTTCTTTTTTTTTCCATTTCATAACATAATCGCAATATACAAACAAATACTTGTAACTTGCTGATGGCATCACAACTTGTTTGAACATAATGCACGCATAATGGGAAGGGGAATATAAATACTTTAAGACTCTGTTGATGCAAATATGGAATACAAACGAATATGATATTTCAATAAAGATTTTTAAATTCCTGAATAATATACATGTCATGTATTGTACAGTGTATATTAAATATACATTATCATAAAAGATAAACTCAGTTTCAGTCCACAATTAAAAAGAGAAAATTGATATTTTATATTATAACAATCAGATAAAAAGGGCAAGCTGACAAGGAACGCAGTTGAAGCATTAAAAAATACATATACATGTACATGTATTTTGTTCTCAATGTGCAATTTCAATAACCCATTGTGTAATACCTTGTAATAAGGGGGTGCATTTGGCTAACTCTGTTTCATGGCAGATAATATTTTGTTGTGTGCTTGCCCGACAAAGCAATACGTAACACAGAGGCGGCGATTTCTTGTCACGGGGGGGGGGGGGGGGCATTAGTGGAAAGTTAGCTATCGAGCGAGGGAAAGCGTCTGTGAAGGTTCATCCCTGCACCCTCCCCCCCCCCCCCCATCTCCCCCTCCCACAAGAAGATTTTCATTTTGCAGTATAAAAAACTTTGCATATATAGAGTGATGTTCTGGGTAAACTATAGTTATTGTTCTGCGAGTTAGAAAACAATTTTTTTTTTTGCCAGCCCTCAAAAAGTCGCTCAGTAATAATTCTCTGACAAGTAAAAAAAAAAAAAAAAAAAAGGGTATGCTAGTGCAAACGTGCATAGTTTTCAAAATCTCGCATGTTTTTGAGATCAGGCAAGTAAGTTAACATGGTCGGCTAAAATAAGAAGTGTTCGCATTTGCAAGTTGAATGCAGGTACGTGAATTTGTTTCCCTGTTGTTTAATTTTAGAAAACCTCGCTAGTCATAAGGATCGCTATTCATAAGGACCGCTATCCATAACGCTTGACTAAATGAATAGCAGTTTTGTATGAATAGCGGTCCTTCTAAATAGCGAGCAAACCTTGGACAAATTACCTCGCTATTCATAAGGACTTCCATTCACAAGGACCGCTATTCATAACGTGTGTTAAATGAATAGTGGTTTTCTATGAATAGCGGTCCTTATGAATAGCGAGCGGACCCAGTTTAATTTGAATGCTCGAATTACGGAATTCGTCCGACGGCGTCATTTGTGTTAAATTGAACAGTTGAATGCACGAAAATGAATTTGAGTGACTAAATGATGAAATTGACCTGGAAAACCTTTAGTAAAAATACAAATTTGGGGAATTTGGGGGTTTTCAAAAGTCGTTTCAGAATCGTAGCTACGGCGTAGCGAGAGTAGACCACTTGCAAACTGCAATACCTGACTCAGAGTCAATTTTGGAGATTTCTACGATAACTGATTGATTTATTTGATTAGGCTTACAATAAACCTGCGATTACAATTTCACTGTCGATACGACTAATTTGAAAATCATTCAGGAATATTTCACATTTCATTTTTCATATTTAAAATATATAACCGATACTTCTTCAGTCCCTTTTTTAAGTTATCCGCTTCCTGTGCTTGAAATAAACCCAGAAATCTATGTAAGCTGATCACAAACTAACAAAGTTTATTGTATTCTACTTCTCTTCAGGACGCAGTCTAGTTGTTGCTTTAAGCAAAACTTGAACAATGAGTCGATCGACGCATCAATGGTGCTTAATGCATTCTTTCTCCATTTCTTAAATCATAGTTCTCGAATATATAATACAGATTGCATTCTTCAACAGCAGTGTTATTCTACGGTGCTGATTTTACCAACTTCACCATCACATTCTTACGGTCACGAGAGCAACTTACTGAACTGATGCTTTTATGACGCATCTAGTCACTTTCTTTGAAGACAAAATGAAGGAGAGCATTTATTTTTAGTAACGCTCATTTGAATGAATAAGGGTTGTGTTGTAATCAGCAAAATTTCATGCGTCCGACAACCGCTCGCTTTGTTCATTTTGCAATCCTAGATCAATCGTTTCTTCCGTATTGACAACCAGGGTGATGCTTGTGTCTTCGGGAGTGTTCTCACGCGATTGATGGGTATCATCGGTAGCAGATTTCTCTGCTACAGTAACAGACTGTACGGGTGAAGGGGACTGCTGAACCTCGCTATCGGCAGGCACTGGGTAGGAGGGTTGATAGGATGACGAAGATTGGCGAGGTTCTTTATTTTGCTCTAATTCTTTTGTACCTGCCAAGGCGGATGGCGGCATTACTGACTCTATCGGCGGCATGGTTACCGGTGGGTTAGCTGGTGTTGGAGTTTGTTGTGGTGACACCCTCGGCTGAGGAGGATAAGCGATGTTACTAGCTGGCATAGGAACTGGTGCTGCATTTACTGAAGCTGTACTTATTGGAAGTTCTGGAGCTACTGCTGCAGGATTCATTGAGACGCCACTCGCATCCGCAGAGTTACCAGTTGCGGTGTCACCACTGGTAGCCGGTGCCCCATTACTGGCTGGTGCTGGCATAGACATAATGGTTTCATATGCGGGAGGCAAATCAGTAGGGGAGAATGGTGGGGGTGCAGAACCTGGGAATGGGGGTGGGTACGGGAACCCAGGAGGGGTAAACACTTCCTCGTGGTTATCACTGATCGTGTACGCGTTGTTGAAGTGCGTCTCGAAATGTTCTTCGGGGTCCGTGGCTCTCGTCTGGGCCGAAGGCGATCTTCTATTCTGTCGTCCAATACGTGAACGGCGCCTTCGTTGATATCTTTTGTTGGAAGCTGCCTCGCAGCAAATGTATTTGACACAACAGAAAACAATGGACGCTCCGAAGAGAGATGCAAGTACAATGCCTGTTATTTCTGCTGCATCGAATTCGCCTGAAAGTTGAGAGAATGAGATATATAAAATTTTCATTTTACCCGTCAGTTCTACATAGCGATATTAATAACAATGTAATTGACATTATGGTCATGGGATTTACTTAATCTTTTCTAACAAGCCTGCAGAGATATAACGTTCTATGAATATAATCCAAGACACCAAAATCTATCTCTGCTCATTCGACGCTTCTGTACTTCTGCTAAAATTCCATCTTACGCTAGCTCTGCAAATCATTGTAGTTATTTATCATTCCTTGAAGATTTCCCTGAAAATATCTTATCAAAACTTGGACTGTGGCAACAGGAAGCTTACCCCTTTCGTCGCAATAAACCCCTGCGTCTTCACTGTGACTGCAATCATGCGATCCCCACCCGTTACTCGAGATGCAGTACTCCAGCCGAGTCTCCCCTCCTCCGCACGCCATGTTGTCCAGCCAGATCCTACCCTGGCCTACACCAAAGTAACTGTTATAGTAGGCTTTGGGCTGACTGCCGATGTACCCTAGCTGTCGACACACAACCTGCGACGAGAAAGGCAACAGCGGATCTTGGTCAGGAAATGACGGAGTAACAATTATATGGTATCTGTTCTTCTCTGTGCCCATTACACATGAGGCATCTTTTCGATCGCGTTATTACCTGCGTAATTAAGCCTTTGAGAGCAATTAGCCCATATACGCCAGAAATTCAACGCAATGTGTTCACTGTTCTTTTTGCAATCATTTTTGTACGATGTTAAGCGGGGCTCACACGAGGCGTCATTTGCTGACGTTTAACAGCGTCAGTGACTTGTACGGTCTTTTGCGCGTCATGGAAGAGTGATATTGTTAACAGAGTGATTTCACAGTGACCAGTGCAATACTTTTAATAACTGGTGTACGCGTTAATTGCCTTCACAGTCTCGATTAGCGCAGGTACTGACGTAATCGAAATGATGCTTCGTGTGAGCCAGGCTTTACCAGTACATGGTGCGTCAAAGGCTGCTTATGTCACTGACGCAATCCAACGTCAAGCAAATGACATTTCATGTGCAACAAACATGTCCAAGCACATTTCCTGTTGTCGCATTTTCTTTGCAGCTCAGTGCTGCTGTAACCAATCGCAACGTCGATTTAGTAAAGATTATTATCTCCAATAGTATTCCTCTGATTCTTCTTTATTCCCTCAATCTTTCCTGTCAAAGACATTTTCTTCTTCAGTCAATCTTCTGTCATCATGTTAAGAGAATGCACTTCTGCACGACTTAACATTCCATAATACTTCTTAATTTCTATTCATTTGTATTCGACATTCACTACTGTGTTAAAAGAATAGGATATCATATAATATTCTGGAAAGAATGAATATAAGGTTCTTTCCGTTTCGCTTTCCCGAACTTGAGAATATAAAACTTACATAATCTTTAAATAGAAGGCTGATTTAATATTATATGTTTCAGAAAACTAATAAACAGAACTGACAGCTGCAGCTACATTGCACAATTAATAATTCTTTATAGAATATGAACTAATTTACAATAAACCTGTTATGTTCAGTCTTCGGTCAACATAGTCCAATTTCGGTTGACGATTTTTCTGGTCAGCATGTAGGATGGCTGGTGAGAATTATTGATTTCAAAGACATACTCTCAGCAGAGTTCATGTGCATTTCGTCATAGTTCGCATACACCTGACTTGGTGGAATTACCAATTTATGTGTGTTCAAATCTCGTACGCAGTGAAACTCGTCTCCCACTTGGAACTTGATGCGACAGATCGGAAATCGTTCGGTCATCGTTTGGATACATGATTAATGACGATTTTTTTTTTCCTTACGGGGCGGTTCTTCAGAAGTTAATGGAGGGTGTGCACACTACGTAAGACCTGTTGGTCGTAAAAGTAAGATCCACTCTAGGTGATTTGATAACGCGCTTTTTTCGCTAAACAGCCGCATTTTATCAAATTTCCCATGAGAACCCACGATTACGTGTCTTTAAAAGGAAATACTTTACCTTAGCATCGTAGTAATCCCAGTAGTCGTCACAAACAGTGCCCCATTCTCCGTTATGGTAGATCTCTACTCTGCCTCTGTTGGCATACCCTGTACCAGCCAAACGTACCGCTCCGTCCTCATATTCATCTAAGTTTGGAATTAAGAAATATTCATTGTGAGATGTACGAAAATAGCGTGAAAAATAACATGACTGAAAGAAATTATTGATTCTCCGTAATGGTAGATCTCCACTCGACGTCTGTTCGGATACCCTGCGTACCAGCCGAACGTAATCAGTGCTCCATCCGGATACTCATCTAGAGTTGGAAGAATTGCGAACATAATGTTATTCAAAGTTAGACGTATCATAAGTCGACCTCTGTTGGGATACCCTGTACCGGCCAATCGTAAAACTCCGTTTTCATTTTCATCTAGGGGTGGAAGAAATGCGAAAAATATTTTAGGTGGGATGTATTATATTCTAAAAATTCAATTCAAATGAATTAGATAAATAAATGATTCTTTTTTCAATAACAAATTTGTGTTTTAGCCATGAAAAGGTTGTTCTAAAAAAAAAAAATCCTTCAAAAATTAAGCTCTGGACCCTGAAATTGAACGATGGTACCTTATTTTTTTAAGCAAAGGATGGAGCCAGCGTACGCCCCCCCCCCCCTAGTTTGGAGACCCAGAAGGAAAAAAAAAAGACTTGCGGAAGACTTGCGATGGGTCTACAGCTGTCGATTCAACCTGCTCCCACCGGGGGGGGGGGGGGGGGGGTTCCGCCCCCTGGCCACGGAGGCTCGTAATTAAGGGATTTCGGCGCATCAAGTTTATTCCCTAAAGTCTCCGAAAAATTACTAGCATTGTTGTATGACAACAATTATTATAGATAAACATTTTTTTTTAAATGCTTGATACGCCTTTGGAGTCCTTCATTTCTTCCTTACACTACAAAACTCTGTTGGCTGTACAAAAGGATGATATTTTAGACAAATAGGGTTAATCAAAATAATGTTTCTCTGTTGAACATTTAACAGAATGGTTAGCCCTTATATATCTCTATGTCTACAGTGTTGTTTTAATGACAAGGACAAAACTCAAACTCGATTTTATATCCTACCTCTGGTGCAGCTGGCACCAGCCTTGTCGAAGCGCGTACAATTCCCAATCCCACCATTAGGACACTGCTGCAGGGTGTACTCAAACCCGGAGCACTCGAGGTTATTGAGGACTAATGGCCCATCCTCCGATCCGTAGAACGAGTTTTCTCGAGCGTAGTCACTTTGACGTTGGTCCAGCTGATTGCAGACGACATCAGCGTCGTCACTGTCCCAGCAGTCGTCGCAGACGTAGCCCCACACGGTATCGTTGACTTGGATTTGAACATTGCCTTCGTAGCGATCGGGTCCCTCGACCAGGCGAACAGTGGCTTCATAGAGAAGTAAGAAGCACATTGATTAACTGATGTACGAGGTTATGTTATCTTGACTCGAGTGCCGATTCAACAAGATCGCAAAGACTTTATCGACTTACGGCAATTTCAATGGCCTCGTGAGTCACCTTTTGATATGTGCGAACATTACAATTACGTAATCATAATCCGGAAACGATTTCTAGGTAACGATATTAATTAGGGTATTGATATTGTCCTTGAGTTGATTTTTTTGAAAGTGTTTACATTCATTGAAATATACTCTTATAATTGAAATTGAAAATGAAATGATAAGCCCTGTAAAAGTGGCGGATCTGCATAGGGGGAAAACCGGCCCGTGCCCCCTCTTTTGAAACCCAACTGGCATACCTTAAGTACACAATGAAAAAAAATTGACCCCTTAATTGTGTACTTTTCCGGCTCTGTGCCCCCTCTTTTACAAAATCCTGGATCCGCCCCTACCCTGTAAGATTGCAAGAGATACCCTTGCTGTCCGCATATAAGGTGACGATTGGCAGTTTCAAATTTTCCAAATATTCATCCAAAAAGCCCATGTATTGGATGGATATTTGGAAATTTAAAAACGGCAGATCGGTCAGGTATGTGTATTTGCATCACTTGAGACAGTACATTATGTCCAGGAATATAATTAAATTAAATTCCGAAAAGTGTTATATTCTCTATAGAAATACATGATTCATCAGCCTGTACTCAGTCCGTGTATCATAATTATGTCATGTTCTCTTGTAAAGAAAGAAGTCTGTTTGCCTGTTGAGAGTTAGACAAAGCAAACAGGAATAACTGACTATCATTTTGAATGTCAAATGCGTTCGAATATCCCTGAATATCACCCCCTCCCCTTTAGAAAAAAAAGTTAATTTCACTCTATTTTTCACTCCCCGGGGGCACATCAGTGATCACTTATTGAGGAGTGAATAACGATTTAATCTTTAAATTTCTATCTAAAAAGAAGGGAGTGGATTTTCACACAATTTTCACTATATTGTCACATGCTATGATTCTTTTTAAAATTTGTATTATTATTATTTATTTTTTTATTTTGGTCGTTGCTTATTTTTTAGAGAGAAAGTGCGCAGTGAATATGTAAGCATTACCTGTTGAGCATTCCACAGAAGCATCCTCTAAATGCACGCAGTTATGATTGCCCCAGCCCAAGTTGGGACAATCCTGAATTCTCTCTTCATTCCCAGTGCACCCAACGTTATCAAGCCATATCAAGCCGTCCCCCGGACCGAAGTAGCCCCTCTTGAGGGCCCGAAGTGCCCCTGTGTATCCGAGTTGTCGGCACACCACGTCAGCATCAAGGATATCCCAATCATCATCGCAGATGGTACCCCAGCCACCGCCATAGTCGATCTCCACTCGACCTTTATTTGGTGAGCTGTCAAATTTATTCACGAGGCGTACAGTGCCTGAAAGGATACGGATACGAAGTTGGATTTAAAAAAAAAACTTGCAATGAACACATAACTTGCACGGATAAGAATACACATTACAACAGGGATTCCAAAAAAGAACACTCACAACGACACAGTATACACCACTTTGGACGGTGCATGGGTGAATTTCTCATTTATGCTCTTTGAAATTGCTCAATATTTCACCTTTGTATTGTTTGGTAAGATTGTTTGGAACTAATTTATCATTTATCCAGCCTTCTTTAAAACAGAAGTATCAATAGATTTTTTTTTTACTTCCAGGGCTACTATGATGCTATGCTAAACATCATGCGGGGGTCGGGGGCCGAGGCTGCAGCTCCCGAGAATTTTGATATTACAAATACTCAGGTAACCATCACCTCATATTCGAGCAACGAGGTTTTCTATTTGTAATTTTTATATCTTATCCAGTACATTTCTGAAATATTTACATTTTAAAGAATAATATTGTCTCTTTTTGTTTGTTTGTTGTTGTTTTTTTGTTGCTCGAATGCTTCGTTTTCTCGCAAAAAATGGAAACAGGAATGTTGATATTCCGGGAAGAGGTCAGTCCCTCCACTCTGGCAAAATCGAACCCGTACACCCATGTCGGGTTTTTTTTTTTTTTTTTTTTTGGGGGGGGGGGGAGGGGGTTGTTTGTTGCCGGGATTTTATTTTGCAAATTGTCGCAAAATTTGGTTGGGCACCCCTCCCCTTGCATTCAAAATAGTCTATAGCGACACCCTTATCACACGGACTAACTATAATATAATCGAATGCCTGGCACGGTGATTGTACATACTGTCATGGACTTAAATGAAATCGATAAAGATTACACAAAAATGTGTTCAAATTGTGCACTCTTGTATGATTTCGATTGACTTTGTCGATAAAAAAGATATTTCTCAGAGTGACTGACCCACTTACACTTTGAAAACAGGCCATTGACGTCAGCAAAAGATAAAGTCTACATGAGTTCATAGAAGGGCAATTCCAAGCTATTATGTCCCGTATTACCCAACACATTTTAAGATATTCCATATTCCTGATGATTGTATTAAGAAAATAGCACCTCTAGAGCTGGGATCTCTATGAAATAGGAAGTAAAATGATACATTTTATGTCAGTATATTATGTTCATATTAAACGTATGTAACGTATGTGACATCTAATGACCGAATGCCTTGGACTTGCCCAGTGGGAATATGACCATTGGTCTACACTGTACCTTAAAGTTCCCGGGGGTAAATAATATATATATATATATATATATATATATATATATGTATATAAAGCTAAAGGGTATATGGATTTAATATATTTAAGAATAAGAGTCATTAGTAATTTCATTGAAATATGTTTAAATAATTGAGTAATTTTGAAATCGATATTTTTTGTGGGATTTCTGATGATTATGATGCTATGATAATTATGATATTATAATCATTATTATTATTATTATTATTATTATTATTATTATTATTATTATTATTATTATTATTATTATTATCATCATCATCATTATCATTACTACTACTACTACTACTACTACTACTACTACTACTACTACTACTACTACTACTACTACTACTATTATCATCATCATCATCATTATTATTATTACCTCGGTTATCGAATAGAGGCTTGCACGTACAAAATATGTGCACATTCTTCTCTCTCTCTCTTTCATATGGAAAGCTTTCCGGTCTTTTTGAAGGCGCGCGCATTGCATTGCTGAGCAAAGTAATGTCTTTATGCAATAAAATTGTAAATGTGAAAAGCGCAAACCACTAATGAAGTACGATTAATCAACATTTATCTTTCTCACACACACGGGGTCCGGACTCCGTTATGTTTTGCACGTCAGAGATTTAAGTGATTCAAACTCTCTTCTTTTGATGCATGATAAACTTTCTTTTTCCTTCTTGAAAATGGACCCCCGCCCCCTATTTAAAATAATGGATCAGCCTTGCATACACATTATAACATGGATCTCTGGCAAAATACGTTGTTTCTAACGTAAATAGAAAAGTAGATTTTAATACGAGTGACCTATAAGCACTAGCATTTTGTTTTGTTTTGTAGTTTTGTTTTTTATGAGACACTGTGTAGTATTCGTGCATTAAATTGAGTGTGCCATCGGTGAATGGCACTAACCGAAGCTGTGGGGTTAATCTGTTAATGGTTAATCCATTATTTAGGATACCATTCATTTGTTGATATTGCATAAGAACTATATAACCACACAGTACTATGTGACACATAGAGGAGCGGAGCGGCACTCACACGCAATTAGAAAATGCACATTTGGGTGTGTATTTTTAAATTGTATTTTGTATTCAAAGAACAGGACAAGGACTAGGGGGATACCCCATCTCGAATATCGCACATCATCGTTGTACCTCAATTTCTTCTCCTCGATTTCCAATGATAATTACCAATCTATCTCATTATAGTTTATTATTAGACACAGTGTCGTATCTACGGGAGGGGGGGGGGGCAGGAGTTCACGCGCCCCGGGCGGCACTGAAGGGGACACAAATAACGCAAAAGAAGGAAAGGAAAAGGGGAAAAATTAATATATATATAATAATCACCAAGGATTATGTGCCCCAATCCGCAAGGTACATGCGTTCGAAATGCAGTTTGTGAGAGTTTGAAATGCGAAAGTGTGCGAAAGTGTCCTCTCTCGCATAATGATGTTGCTTCAAAAATCTCGTAATTTCCCGCCCGAATATTGGATATATTTTTTTAAAAGTGTTTTTAAAGGGTTTAAAATTTGAAAAACAAAGATGTAATTCTCGTTGCTTTGCTCGCAATCATCAATTTCAGTATCAGTTTCATCAATATTGCACCTCAGTATAGAATAAAGTGTATAAAGTAGCTATTGCAAAGGTTCAAAATTTGAAAGAAATCTCACCTTTCGGATGCCTTGCTAAATTACTGAACTATTTCTCAAGGATTTTCGTTGATTTTGCGCCCAAAAAGGGAGTGCAAAGAAAACACTCTATAAATACACAAAATTCGAATCTATATCTATCAATTGCAGTGGCCAGTTGGAAAATTTCGTGGGTAAAATGCACAAGAATGTCTTTTGAGGGTTATACAATACACTAAAAAATCCACCGCTAGGTCACTTTACTCATTCACTTGTGAAATAATGTAGATAGTTTTAAGAAATCGGTGGATGAGGGGGGTGGCGCAACTTCATTGTTTGCCCTAGATACGCCACTGATTAGACATATTAAATGGGAATTAAACATTCACACATTATTTGCCTGAACTTGTAGAGGTAAATAAAATCAGCAAGACAAGTTATTATTATTATTATTAAGTATTGGCATCACCTGTGCCTGGGAGGGGAAAAGCGAACTGAATCACTGTAACCCTTAGGTCTCTCCTCCCGATATAACTGATTGGGATGTGCAGGTGTACCACTACACGTAAGTTTGAGATGGATCACTGATAAACATGATAAAGAATGAGGAAGTTAGAATTTTTTTCAAAAATATATAGAGACGGTATGAAAAACCCCCGATGGCAGTTCGTTTCAGGATGTTTAATATCATGGTATACCATTATAGGTCTATACTCTTCTCGATATGTCCCTTTTTTATCTGCATGTATTTGATAATGGACGAAAGGTATTTCATGCGAGGACATGTGAAAATATAACCCGATTATATTGGTATAATATTATATCGGTTCAATTTAAAAAAAAAAGAATTGAGAAAGGGCAATTAGACCAATATGAGTACACAACTAATGATGAAATAGAAAAACTATCGCATTACATTACTGTGACCGAATTGACTTCTCAACATGAAAATAAGTATAATTTCTTATTCTTTAACACAAACCTTTAACGCATGTTTAGTTCAACCTGTTTAAGTATGTCATTACACTATTGCTTAATATAGTGTAAGGTGAATAAAGATAAGGCGATGAAAATCATAGTTATGCATGGTCATTATAATCTTTAAAACAAAATAATTCTTACAGCGATCGTGTGCACATGATATGAGTGATATTGTGCTTAATCATTTCCGGCATTCTGAGGGTATACGGTGGTTTTATTTTTGCCATGAGTCAGTGTGAAGTATGTTGATTACAGGGTGATTTTGATTTACTTTAATGAACGGAAAAATAATGTTACTATTATCATATCAACATTATGACTAAATTGCCGGTTATACATGTCGTTTTTCCGAAGGTTCATAATTCCGAAGGTTCATAATTCCGAAGGTTTATTTTTCCGAAGGTTCGTTACTCCGACGGTTTGTAATTCCGAAAATGAAATAGGGTTCAGAATTCCGAAAATTAAAAAGGGTTCATAATCATTTCCGAAGGTTCGTAATTCCGAAATGTTATGTAGGGCTCTATTGCATTTCGGAATTACGAACCTTCGGAATTATGAACCCTTTTTCATTTTCGGAATTACGAACCCTGTTTCATTTTCGGAATTGCGAACCTTCGGAATAAAGAAATTTCGGAGTAATGCGTCAAAATAAATGTTCGGAATTATGGACCCTATTTCATTTTTCGGAATTATGAACCCCCTGCTATGGGCAATGTGTGTTTCGGAATTACGAACTTTCTGAAAAACGAGTGCCCCCCCCCAAAAAAAAAAAAAAAAAAAAAAAAAAAAATCGCCAATGGGTGGTTATTTCTATTTCATTACTGATTTCATGCAACAGCAAGAAAGAAAGAAAAGATAAATTCCTTATTATTCTTTATCTCCAAATTTATTTTTCTTATTTATTTGATATATCCGCTTCAACTCACTCTTTTTAAATGAAGGTTTAATCCCCCTTCAACTCTAACAAGCAATCGATTTTCTTTCATGACCATTTCAGATAATGGTTATCAATAAGTAGTCACTTTCTCGCTCTCTCCCCTTCTCTCTTTCTCTCTGTCAATCTCTCTCTCTCTCCCTCCCTATTTATCGCTATCTCTTTCTTTATTTCTATCTCTCTCCTTCTGTCTCTCTCGTTTTCTCTTCTCTTCTTGTTTTCCTCCTCTTTCACGGTGTCCTTTCATCTCTTCCCTTGTAAGTTATACCTCTCTCACTGAACTAACCAAGACTTATCTCTTTATTTTCACTTCGTAAGACTGGTTTCCAATGTCGCTCTCATAAGAATGTTTTCCTTAAATACAGTGAGCGACGGCACTGTGGCAAATTCAATTTTACGGGAACAATACCAATGACGTAATGTTGAAATAAATGCTTTATCAAACAAAAAGTGGGATAAAATATACAGCAGTGAATACAATAAACTATTTAAGCATGATTAACCCCAAAACAGCCAAAGAACAAATGTGATGAAGTAATATTTAAAATGGTTGCAAAGGCAAAACAAGTCTAAGATGTCATAAACGGTATAATTTCTTCAAAAGGTACCCAAAAATATATCGCCTTCATCATGTTTATGTTCATAACGTTAATTCATTCAATCACTGAAATGCATGTTTTGTTAATGTTACGATTAAAACTTATAGTATAAAATATTGTTCTCTAGGAGGAACTTAACTTACCATCTGCACTTGCCAATACGACAGATGTAGCCAAAAGAAAGACCAAAGTTGAACACTGGATTGGTAGGTTATTGGGGTGCGCCATTTTCTTCTCCTCCTTCTCCTAAAGCTCTTCCAACATTAACAGAAGCTATAATGTAATCTTACACAAACCCAAAGACCTCCTCTCGTGAATGTATCCAACTTTACATAAATCCTTTCAAATGCTGTTGGTATCTTGATAATCACGAAGTAATATATTGTGTATTTGTCGCGATTTAATTTGTTTCTTGCTTTATAAATAAAACACCTCCTTGGAGCACACGCCAGTGTGACATTTCTACCACCAGTCCCATCTTATCGAATCCCTTTGAGTGTAAATACTTACAGGCTCCATCGATCCAGGAACTCTTTTGTTATCTACCTGTCAGTCAGACATAATTTCCTGGTTTCAGCCTGTATTTAAAGTCTAGTAAATCGACATGGTTTCGTAAATGATTATGTGTTGGCAGGGTTAAAGTCCAAAAGCATTCGCAGATTATTAATCAGCGGTTGATGATTAGTTTTTTAAGATGTCTGCAAGTAAACCCAACTGATCGCCCGCCAAAAATGTGTAAAGTCCCGGGACCATGGACTCGTTGGTGGGTGGGCGTATTTTCTCGAGGCAGCGCTATCAACATACATAACTTAAAGCAGAATATTGTGCTATATACGTGACAAAGATCCGTTGTATAAAAGTTCCGATTAAACTTAATTTGATAACACCCCTCTGATCGTAAGTCTAAGTTTCACTCATCTCGTATAGTCGCTGTCTATTATTTAGTCAGGAGCAGTAATGTCAGTCGTGAAATAGTGACATATAGAATTATGGATCACGATTCTCTAATGTAACAAAGCAGACAAAAAAACTGATAGAGCCCCATCAAAATGTAGATTAGCAATCAATCACCATCTTGGACGAAGGTCACTGTCCGGTTATCAAACTGTTCTTTGCTCAAAGCGGTGTCTCCTGGCATGCCTGGTGTCGTATCAAATTATAATTTTGCTATCTTGAATTTATGCGTTTTTCCGTAATCTGTGGGTACTTTTTCGTTTCGGTTCTTATCATATTCTCTCTATTTTCCTTTTTTCCACCTTCCCTTTCCCCTTCCTTGAGGTTTTCCACTAGAAATGAAACAACAGAATTCAATACACGTGAATGCCGACAAAATGAGGTGCAGCCTCCCCCCCCCCCCCCCCCTCAAGAACTTTGAAATTATCAATAATTGGACAATCATCACCGGCCAGTGAGTACGTCTATTTGCATTTAACAAAATCTATCTACTAAAATATCAGAATTTGTGCATGCTTACTTCGATCGCTCGCAAAATTTAGAAACCAGAGAATTAATATTCAGGCAAGAGACGAGATACATCACTGAAAATCTGCATGGATACTGTCTGCAAAGTTTGGATACCTCATCATCGATCATCATGCGCATTCAAAGTTAACGTAACAATAATTGTGAAGCGTATACGCGAGTGCATTGTTTCGTCACGGGCATGTGATCGAATACTCCGTCGGTGATTGGTTGAAAGTTTAGATGCGTCACGTATTTTTCCTTGGAAACCGCGCTCTATAACGAGATCATAACCACAACAAACCCTCCACTTTCTGATTTATCGTGCTGTGGAGAATACGTATTGTATCTTTCCTTCGAGTTTCCGAAAGCGATTTGAAGCAATTAATTTGCTAAAAATTCTTTCTTGCTACCAACTACAATCTACTTACAATTATTTCAAGGTAAGTTTAAAGATAAGCCTAGAATAACCAATGAATCAAATTTCGTCCAACTAATATATAGTACGAGGCATATTATACACCTGCGCAAGAGAACGATTCAGATAATAATATTATAGTCATTATTATTATGTATATTTTAATTTTAAATCAATAATATTTAGAGACTCGTCATGTCACGTAATTACTGGCTTTAGCCTTGGCTTTAGCCTTTTTTAAATCTCAAAATATCCTTTTTCTAAAAATAAGCTTTTGCTGTGACATCACAACAATCTTATTGTAGTGATGTAAATCATCAGATTTAATTTTGGAATAAAAAGTGATGATTGAAATGTATTTCGTATTAACTGCTTTATACAGAAATCTGAATTTCTTTCACTGATATCCTTTAGAATAGTCAGTGCCGTCACCAGCTTTTTCAGGGGGGGGGGGGTGCTTTTTGGAGAAAAAAAAGACAAAACTTACCAACTCCAATGTCAGGCAGTGGTGCTGGTGGCGCAGATATGAGCTGTTCGACACTACACAATAAGAACATGTCGCCCTTTTCAAAAGACCCCCCCCCCCCCCCACCTTTCCTTTTTTTTTTTTTTTTTTTTTTTTTTTTGTCTGGAGGGGGATGCGTTCGCACCCTCCGCACCCCCCCCCCCCCTGGTGACGCCCATGATAGTAGATAAAATATAATATTCTTATATTTTCATTTTACTTCTTCAATAGCATGATGATGACCACGACTCTAACAGACATTGAAATGTCAGGTCAGAGACATCGCCGGGCAAGACGGATGAACGGTCGCCGTCAACGACTTGCTCTCGGATCGGTAGTCGACCACGGAGCTGAAATCAACACCGCCATCGATATAGCCAAACTAGTCCCGTCCAGCAGTGCTTCTGTTCCAGCTGACCAAAACTTGGACATGTCAGCTCAGAGGCAGAGACGGGCAAAGCGAATGGCCACAAGACGTCAGCGTCTTAACCTGGGTCCAGCGTCTGATCACGCGGCAGAAATTGCACAAGTCATCCATGACTTTTCAGTCGCGTCTTCTATTGACGAAGCCATCTTCGAAGTGGGCGACGACAGACTTGCCTTAAAGACAACTGCGATCGAGGCCAAATTCGCCAAAGACAACAAAGACGCCTCTCTTGCCTATCTCAGAGCTCATTTTGGACTGATAACACAAAAAGTGACAGCGAAAATGAGGAAGTGGTTCAGCAGATAACGAGATTAGACGTTTTAAAAGACATTCTATTGTAAATATGTATATATACCATAAAAAGAAAACGATAATCAAGTTATGTAATAAAACAACAAAGGGTCGTCACGAGACATTGTGAATGGGCAGTCAGTCCAAATTTGCCGACAAGTTAGCCTACAAATTAGTCGACAATTTTCAACAAGAAAAAAACTCAATTTCGGCCACGTCATCTCTATATACGAAGTGAGTCGTGACAGATTTGCCTTAGATACAACTGACATGGATGCAAATTTTAAATTGAAATCAAAAATAGAAAAGAAAATCAATAATTAGTTTGCATGCCAAACGACTAATCTTAAACTATATAGTCTGAACAACAAGCAAACACCTTTTCCTGCGATCGCATTTTCTATAGAGCGAACAACACCAACATTAAATAAAACAAAGCGTTCTTCATTCAAAATAATAAATGTGCAAATTTTGTATTTTGTTATTCAAGTTGTATACCCCAACAGAGTGATCAAACTAAAACGTAATAGACCGGTTCTGTAATGTATACAAAATTATGCACATTTCTTCTCTGAAAACCTAGTGACGAGCTATTCATTAACCTGCTGTTTATAAATGAGCCTCAATCCTTGGAATCCAGTTTGCATACATTACTTGTTACTATGTCCGGCAAGCCTCGGGAAAGCTTTCAAGTTGTCCAGAACAACCTTTGTTTGAAAAGTATGTATAAAATTTGAATACAATTACCGAACCGGTCTACGGAGTGAGCTACTGATGGCATATATACTCAAGGATTGTAATTCCGAACAGATTGTATTACCGAACGTGTGCAGTTAAGCGCCTAAAATGGGTTTTCATACGCGTGGGATTAGGCGTATGAAAACCACACTATTGAAACAAAGGTTGTCTTTTTCCCATAGGTTTCACACGTTCGGAAATACAGTACCTTTTTCAAGGGACCAAAACACCACGTCGTTGGGAAGGGGTTCACTCAGAAGGGAATATCGTATTAAATTTACGTTGTCTTTTTAAAATTCCATCAATTTCTTTTTTTGTAGGACTTTGAGCATTCATTATGTAAGTTTGACAGATATTCGTTTGATATTTTATTTGCTATCGTTGATTTTCTGAAAAGTGTTCGGACACTGGATCCACCACCATACTATTGCGCACATACTATTGCGCGCAATAGTATAACCTAAGGAGAGTGCAATTTTCGTCGGTAGATGGAAATTTTGAAGTAGAAATGAACCAAAATAATGCTGTATACATGCCAAAAAAGTTGTGTGATTTACAGACAAAAACAACAACAACAACAAGTGAGCCAAGACAGCAGAGCTCTATAAAAAGTTTATGCTCGCTCTTGTTGCTCGCTTTTCATAGAGTGTGACGTCATACCTGAAAAGTTGTCAAGGTTAGTTCCAAGGTCAAGCTGGTTCCAAACAATTTTGTGAGAAACGAGAGCGTGGTGCATTCACACCAGAGCCAAAAACTGAATTTACCCTGCTCCAGCCCGTTGCTTCAACGATATCGTGGTATACCTCATGTGCGGGCTCTGTTGTTTGGAATCGGTATCCTGGACGACTAGCGAATAATGACGTCAGCACTTCGGTACTCGATTCCAAGCTAATATGCCACCAATCTGGGCCCTGTTTCATAAAACTTGTTATCAATAACAAGTTTCAATAAAAGGTGTAAGTTACTGAAATACTTGCATCTGATTGGCTGAGAGCAAATTTGTCTTAGATTTGTGGAAGTTGTTACTGATAATAAGTTTTATGAAACGGGGGCCCAGAACGGTGAACAGAAATGAGCGACTAAAACAAAATATGAGCATTCAATATCCTAGAACAAGGGGCTCGATTAAAATTGGATTTAATGCCATGGGCGTATGGTGGTGGTGAGGGGGGGGGGGGGGGGGTTAGGGTTGCAGCCCTCCTCCACCTCGAGAATTTTAAAATTACCAGTATTTGGGCAACGATGCATCATCTCATATCCACCCAAAGAGTAGCATTATCTGTGACTTTAAAAAAATCTGACCTAATATATATCCCTTATGTATATCTCTTATATATCCCTAATACATATTCATCATTATTATCATTAATACTATCATCACTACCAAATCCTGTTGTTTGTGGCTTTATGTATATAAGCACATGTCTCGCGTGCGACACGAGCTGAATTTCTAGTGGTAAATGTGGGTCGGCTGCCTACCTTACCCCCCCCCCCCCCCCCGCCTCACCAGAGAAAAGGCTTTATGGCTACACCAGTCCACATAAATAAAGATATGTTTAAATTATTTTTCTTGGAGGGAGGGAATAGAATTTGTGATCGTGAAACATTAGGTAATTCATAACACCCTTTTTTGTTTAATTCCATTTCTCGTGGGTCATAATTATGAGAGAAATAGAACAGAATTTCATTTTCCATTTTCATCGGTGCTACGACATATGATCCGGCGACAGTCGCTCTGGGTTTTATACTTCGTCAAAGATATAAGGTTAGGATTAGAATGGGGTCTTCGATTAAGTTCAAGGTTTGACTAGGAGGCTTTTATTCCAGGGTTGACGTTAAGAATTCGGTTAGGATTAAATTCAGTTGTGGCCGGAGCAATCATTATTCATCACCTTTCTGCTGGGGCAATGTTAAAGGGAAAGTTCACCCCGATATTAACTTAATTTTAATCAAAACAGAAAATGAGAGGAACAGATTTCTGAAAGTTTGAGCAAAATCCAATAAGAAATAAAAAAGTAATGAAATTTTTAAAGTTGTAATCAACAAAACAAGAATTTGCAACTCCATGACTATCTTGCGAGGTTCTCTCCCATAATTCTATACAGAAAATTTCATATATTTCCGGTTTTTTGTTAGTTTTTAATGAAGGAAGAGATTCGTTTCATACGGGGTAGTGTAAAGACATATGTACAATGATTATATCTGGGATGCATGTATGATTAAATTTTTTCTTAAGAGAAAAGCGAAATCAATGACTTTTTTTTTTTCAGTACAGGGCAAATGAGAGAGGACCTCGCAAGATACGTCACAGAGTTGCCAATTTGTGTTTGACTTTGTGTGTTTGTGTTTCTTATGTGATACGACAATTTAATGGTAGTATAGTATTAGTAAAGGATTTTGCTCAAACTTTCACGTATCTGTTCCTCTAACTTTTCTGCTTCTGGTAAAATCGACTTAACACCAGGGTGGACTCCTCCTTTTCCCCATAAAAACACATGCACATGAAACTGCTATTTTTTTTTTTATTTTTTTTTTTAGAATACTTTACCATAGAAAGGTCAGGACAGGAGGACAAACAAATTGAACACTGTTACAGGTATAGAAATTGAAATATGAAACATAAAAACTTTATTCACGTAGGATACAAAATAGATAGTTAAGACAATTTGATTATAGTATAGTATTAGTACAGGAACATCATGATTTAAAAAAAACAAACGTTAGAGAATTTAAACTTAAAATACTGCTGATTTGCTTCTCTTTGTCTCCACTCACTGCAATAAAAAAAAGCAGATTGCATATTAAATTAAAATCAACGAGTATTTGAAACTACCATCAATCATCTAATTAAATACATCCTTTACAAAGCTAACAGCAACAACAACTATAAATATATAGTTCTGGCAGAGAGGTTCTAAAGTAGAAACACTTTGTATTGTTATGAAATATGAATACAAATTTATGTCTCTAACCTGCATTGAGAATGAATGTAAAATTTGCATATTTATTTCTGTTAGCTTACTATCACTACTACAATTATAGTACTACCTACTAATCAGCTCATCTCGAGTTCTGGGGCCCGTTTTATAAAATTTGTTATCAATAACAAGCTGAGAGCACATTTGTCATAGATCTCTTGCAATTGTTATTGATGAAATGTTTTTATGAAACGGAGTCCTGGTAATGCATTTTTGATGGAAACTGGTATTATGAAAGAGAAGTATGAATTCTGTTAAAGTGAAAAAATAATTTGTGATCTTTCTCATTCTTTTTATGTCCGTTTGAACGAAAAATCATACAAAAAGAATGTCTCCAGAATAAGATTGCACTTCAAATGTCATCGAAATTTGATGAGGAAATAGCTGAAAAGTATGGACCAAACTTGTGTAGTACTGTGCAGTCATTTTCTATGTGCAGAGTGTGTGTGACTTGGAGCAAGATTGAGTCGATTTCTTATCATTTTGATGATTCCAAAACCTTACACTCCACTTCTTTATATCTACATAAACCAACTTTTCCAAATTGCTTCCAGACAGCTTCTTTCACAATGTCATGGCATGACAAGAACTGAAACTCTATCTTCATTTCTAAACTGTTCATTAGGTAGCACATGGGTGGTTTGGAATAGCAAAAACTAAACTAAACAAATTGGATATTGTGTTCAAGAAAAAGCACAACTAACATGTCGGCACGAGACCACATGCTCCTTGGATTTCTGCCAAAATCATTTGGTAGACGTAAGCTGAGGAGGTGTGATGGCTCAGTGGGAGAGCAGTGATCTCGTAACTGGGAGGTTCAAAACCAAGTGTTATGCGCTAGTGGCCTTTCATAAGGCATTAATCCTCATTACCAAGTCCTTCAGAGAGGACTTGAAGCCGTCGGTCCCTTGGTTGCTTACTTACAAGCATACACATGCTTCTTAGCAGTCAGGTAAAATAAACAATGAAACCTTTTCAAATCTTAATTCATTTAAAGTTTTTAATTTTCAGCTGGTTTTTTGTTTATATGAGAATTCATTTCCCCCCCCCAACATTACCAGAACTTAAGATTACATCTACCTTTAATAGTATACCACAACATAATTAGGAGTAGGACATGATAATTGATAAACATGGTTACATCATTGTCGTTTTTCAAAGGTTCATTACTCTGAAAGTTCCTAATTCCGAAGGTTCATAATTCTGAACAAGTGAATGAGTAAATTACGCAATGCGTAATAAATGTCCTCGCCGAAGTGCAGATCTGTGGAAATTAACTAGCCTGAACCTTAAAACTTCAGTGAAAAACTTTAGTGAATAAAATGATAATGTTACTGCATGCAAAAGAAGAGAATACCAACAATGCATGTATACAACTGAAATATAAAACATGAAAACATTATGAACCTTCAGCCATTTTGAATAAATTTGCATAAATTTGCATGAATAATGAATTTCAAAATTCTGTGTAGAAGTTTGGAAGCCCCCACCCAGCCCTATCAGATAAAACAATCGGAATCAAAATCCGATGTGAAATAGAGAAGTAGCATTTTTCGTCAATTTTGAATAAATTTGCATAAATTTGCATAATTAATGAATTTCAAAATTCTGTGTAGATGTTTGGAAGCCCCCACCCAGCCCTATCAGATAAAACAATCGGAATCAAAATCCGATGTGAAATAGAGGAGAAGTAGCATTTTTCGTCAATTTTGAATAAATTTGCATAAATTTGCATAATTAATGAATTTCAAAATTCTGTGTAGAAGTTTGGAAGCCCCCACCCAGCTCTATCAGATAAAACAATCGGAATCAAAATCCGATGTGAAATAGAGGAGAAGTAGCATTTTTCGTCAATTTTGAATAAATTTGCATAATTAATGAATTTCAAAATTCTGTGTAGCAGTTTGGAAGCCCCCACCCAGCCCTATCAGATAAAACAATCGGAATCAAAATCCGATGTGAAATAGAGGAGAAGTAGCATTTTTCGTCGATTTTGAATAAATTTGCATAAATTTGCATAATTAATGAATTTCAAAATTCTGTGTAGAAGTTTGGAAGCCCCCACCCAGCCCTATCAGATAAAACAATCGGAATCAAAATCGGCCAAGAAATGACGGAGAAGTAGCATTTTCTAACATTTGAGCACACACGGACAGACGGACGGACGGACGGACGGACGGACGGACACACACGCACACACGAACGGAGCCCGTTTCATAGTCCCCTCGCGAACTTCGTTCGGCGGGGACAAAAATGAAAAAGGGTCGACAATTCCAAAAAATGAAATGGAGTTCATAATTCCAAAGATTTGTAATTCCGAAAATGTAAAAGAACCCTACATCATTTTCGGAATTATGAACCTTTGGAGTAATGCAAAATATATTTGGAATTGTGAACCCTATTTCATTTTCGGAATTATGAACTCCCTGGTATGGGAATTTTGTGTTTTGGAAATATAAACCTTCGGAATTACGAACCTTTGAAAATCAGAAATATACTTTGTTCTATTGAGAAATCTGTTTACCCACATGTGTGTGTGTGTATATATATATATATATATATGATTACATGACACATAAAACAAAATGAATCAATTATCATATGTATTAAAATTCTATATGATTTTATATACAAATATAACATCCACTTCAGCCTAAAAGCTGGGTATTCAACTATATCCATCTGTAAAATATACAATACCACATTGTACTGAACACTAATATAACCACAGCCAGAGAAAAAATATCAAATTCAGCTTAAATGCATAAAAATTCAGCCTAAATATTCAGCAGCAGGAAAATATGATGTCATGGTATTGGTGTCAAGAAAGAAGCATATTCAACCTCCTTTAAATTGTTCTTTTTTTCTTCACTGAACTGAATTGTAACTTTCTGAAACCCTCTCCTGGTAGATAAAATTTAAGAAATTATATAACAGCTACATGTACGGCAAAGATATCCAATTCAGTCCATTCTTATCTTTAAATACCCTGTATTCAGCCCAAAATATATATGTATCTGTACAACAAAGTATTTTGTAAGTGTGTAAAAGATAACCTTTACCAGATAACTGACCAATCAGAAGATAAAGTGAGGTTTAAGTTAACAAAGTCACAAGGCACTGAGCAAAATCTCTACAAATGATACATGAAATATACAACCTGAGTTATAGTACCGGTATGCTAAAATATACATAGTAAATAACAAAAATAAGTACCTACGTACATGTACTAACACTCTGAAAGAATCATCACTTGTGCTACAATGTGCCTAATTTTATTTTTGCATTAAAAAAATTACTAAGCAGTCCTGAAGAAAGCTATGTTAACAGCATTTAATAGAGTAAATTTAAAAAGAGCTTGGTATTAAATTTTTTTTTTTTCATACTTAAAACTATGGCACGGTACAGTTGTATGTTTTAATTCCATCTCTGCTGTGCTACAGCAGCCCTAGGATGCCTAACCCTTACTGTAGCAGGTTATTTCAAGCTCCTATCTGACTGGGGGGCCCTCAGATCTCGGCCGCGACATGACCAATCGCTTCAAAATTTTGCATGGACCTCGAGAATAACATAAAGAACACAAATCCACTGTTAATCTTTATATAAATCTTTATTTTTTGAACTAATATTCTAATTTAGGCAAATTATATGCATAAATATACATTTTGATTGATAATCGAGTAAAGAACGGACTTGGAGATAAAATTTTAGTGCAAGAAGTTCTTTCTAAACCTTAAAAACATTATTAAATGAAAAAAATTCAAAAGTGATTTCCATTCTTAAGTACTCTATAGTAGTATAGTTTTACAAATTTCAGATGTGTTTCTTTGTTTTTCAACTTTAAATTTTTTTTCTTTTAAGTCTTCTGTTTCAGAGTGTTATCTGAAGTTCTGAACCAATATTCAGTTAGAATAGATGACAATTACAACTTAAAGAAGAAATTTTAAGTAATAAAGGAGAAACATGAGAAAATGCAGTTTCGCATTCATTTTGTAAACAAAACTCAGAAATTCTCCGTTTTGGTGCTGACATGAGGTCATAAAAGGTCATGTGACTTGGTAACGGTATCACCGATTTTTGTAAACTTGGTGTCAAAAGATGCACAAGACCTGAAAGAAAAAAGTCAGAAAGTTGCAGGCTGTGAAATGCAGTGGTTAGAAATGCGCGACAATAAATAAAACTACATAGCCGCTAGACTGCGTCAACAGATATTTATCAAATGCTTGCTTTTGATTGGTGGATGCACACTGCAGGAGCTGTGAGTCCTGCTTTCGATTGTGTTGTCTACTTCCAGTACAGTAAGGGTTAAATATAAGATAGAATTCTTAATTATCTTTCATAATCATAATTAGAAAATTATCTACGACAATTTATAGAATATGGGCCCAGAGCGTGATGGCGATGTATAAATCGAGGGATCGACAATAAATAAAACTATTTAGCTGCTAGAGGGCGTCGACATATATTTATCAAATGCTTGCTTTTGATTGATTGATGCATGCTACAGGAGCTGTGAGTCTCGCTTTCGGTTGTTTTGTCTACTTCCGGTCCTTTGTCTTACAGTACATTTCTATCGCAGCTATGTACAACGTGATACAGTCCTACTCTTATTTTCCTCTGACCAGCACATCGTTGCTTTGCAACAGAACCCCATACCCACTAAACACTTTTGTATTAATTAAATCAATGTTTAAGTAACTTTTGAATAGACTAAGACACATCAGCTAATCAATAGGAAAACTCATAACTCACGCCTGTACTGGACGTAGGGTCAAAACAAAAGTAATATAGTGCTGTCATCGGTGACTGTCTCGCAGCCACTGTCGATCCCTCGAATTCTTGTGAGAAAAAGCAGCACTAGGGAGAATATAAGGCTATTAAGCATACACTACAAACCTTAGCTTATGGAGAGAGATAGCTGTGACACACACATTCTTGCGCAAGCGAGCACGGTCATAGGTTAAATCATGGAACTCCATGAAATAACTGGCCAATCAGGAGTAACTTCCGGTGATGTAGTTATCTCTCTTAACTAGATACGATGACAGACATACGAAAGACTAGTTATAACAAATACATCTGAGGTAATTGAAGAAATATATATATATATATATTCAACTACCTCACATATATATATATATATTTCTTCAATTACCTCAGATGTATTTGTTATATTTCTTCAATTACCTCAGATGTATTTGTTATATTTCTTCAATTACCTCAGATGTATTTGTTATATTTCTTCAATTACCTCAGATGTATTTGTTATATTTCTTCGATTACCTCAGATGTATTTGTTATAATTAGTCTTTCGTATGTCTGTCATTGTATCTAGTTAAGAGAGATAACTACATATATATATACATATATATATATATATATATATATATGCAAACGAATGACTATCACATATCGAAGCATCCTGAGGTTCTCTAGAGACATATGTTTTGTTCTTTTCAACCCATAGCATTTCAGAGTTTTCTTATGGTCTAAAGTAATCAGTTTTCCCTTCTCACATTGGCATTTATTATTTAACAATTACAAAAATTAAAAACCATTATTTTTGTTTTCCACTTCTACACAGTTTGAAAAAAAAAAAAAATCAAAATGTTTATAAAATGAACCAATGTGAATGAAATTGCAAAATTTAACAGAAAAAATTTGCCAATTTGTACACAAAAACAGTGATTTTATATTTTACACCACGTTGCCAATTTTGAGACTTTAATGATTGGTACAATTAAATCGCTCTTATTCGGGAACGGCATAATGCACTGCATTGAAAATAGCTCAAAACTTTGTGATTTTTGTTCTCTCTGTTCATGTATTTCCTCGCATTCCGGAAAGATAGAGCAAGCTAAAAGGAGACACTAGTACTGAAACATGGTTTCAAAGGAGATCTATATACGTAACCTATTGACTCTATTCTGAAATATAGTTTACAATTAATCACAGGGTTTTATATTTACAAGAATGATCCTGTCTGGGTATATGTTGACTGAACTAAACAACAAATTTAGACAAATCAAAAAGTGGAAGTTATCTGTAACCTGAGGCAATAAAGAAACTGGCAATGCCGACATATAATCTATTAAATGCTTCTTGGTATATGTAATGCCTTAAAATTTTGTTCAGGAATCTACCATTACTAATAACAAAAAAGTGAACCTTGGTCATCAAGATTTTACATGCTTGAATGTATATATCAAATGCTATTGCTAATTCTTCAAATATAAAAAGGAAATGAAAAATATGCTTGTTAAAGATTAAAGTTGAGTTCTGGTCATGAGATTGAATTGTGAAAGAAACTGTCTCAAAGCAGTCGGGAAAGGTTGATTATGTAGCACATAAGAATTGGTGTATGCTGTAAGGTTTTGGAGTCACCAAAATGATAAGAAATGGACTCAACCCTGCTGAGAGTAACATGCACCGCACACAGAAATGTGCATATGGGACTACACACAAGTGTTCGGCCTGAACATTTTTGTTCCTTGTCATATTTTGAATGTGAGGGCATTTGAAGAGCAACCCTTTTAAGAGGACAAATCTACTATGATAATCTTTCAAACTAACATAAAGAGAATGAGAAAGCTCACAAATTATTTTTGACCTTTCCCAGAACTCAACCTTCTCTTGAATGCCTTTCTCCCAGGCAAATGATGAAGATATGGGGAGCATTTCATCAAGCATTTTGTCAGTGATTTCTACCGACAAATTTGCTCTCAGCCAATCAGATGCGAGGATTTCAGTAGCTTATAACAGTTGTCAGTTAAAATCACTGACAAAACGCTTGATGAAACGCTCCCCAGATATAAATGGATACAATACTATCCAACTCCAGTGAAGAACACACACAGAAGGATGTACCTTGATTCATGAGATTCAAGATGAGAAAACATCTTGCCCCTGTTTCATAAAACTTGTCAACAATGACTAGTTGCGATAACTGTTATAAGCTACTGAAATCCTTGCACCTGGTTGGCTGAGAACAAATTTGTCGGTAGAAATCACCAACAAGACACTCGATGAAACGCCCCCCAGGTGCACCAGGTCTGGAAGCTACCACTTGGCTACTGCTTGGTAACGTCATCATAAGAGGGTGGAGGTGGAAGGTCTGCTTCAGGGATATTATTGCTCTGAGGAGGGTACACAGGGGGTGCATCACCAGGTTGCTGGGGTGGGTAGGGTGGGGCACCTGGCGTCGTCTGTGGTGGGTAGGGTGCAGCACCTGGCGTCGACTGGGGCGGGTAGGGTGCGGCGCCTGCCTGTTGTGGAGGGTAGGGTGTGGTACCTGCAGGGGGCTGCGCTGGGGGCTGCATGGGAGGTGGGTAAGCCTGTACGGGGTAGGGGTTAGCTGGTGGAGCACCTCCATTTAATGTGGACGGGTAAGCAGGTGTAAACGTCTGAGTAGGGTATGGTTGCTGTCCACCGGGTTGCTGCTGTGGTGTAGAGGTGTGGTGGTAGGTAGGCATGGGTGTGGTCCCTGGGGCATTGGTGGTAGCCGTGACATGGACCGTGGTTGTAGTAGGAGGCCGTATGCAGGTGGTAGTTTGTTGCTGACGCAGTGCACGCAAGCGTCTCCGTCGGAACATCACAGTTACAACGCATAGGATTATAATGAATACAGCACCACCTATCCAGCTTCCAACACCAGAGAAAGCCGAAGAACGGCCCCCAACATTTGCTTTAAAGAAAAACAGAGCATACATGTAGGAGCAGATCAAATATTTTAATCAGTATATAAAAAACCCAGATCTAATGCTCTCTTAAAGGACTATTCGCATAAATTCTTAACTTCAAATCTGAATCATTTACATTGCATAAATCTGGCATACTACCAAAAGCTGCCTGACCTTCCATGACTAAAGAGCAATTATTCCAGATAAGATGTCTGCATGTATATCTATACATCATGATCATTCTGATACCACAGTCACACCGTCAAACTGACCCCACACCAACTCCAAACCGACATATTCTTGGCCATTGATTGCAATGTAATTTTTTGTTCGGTCTATCGTATTGTTGGTGTGACTGTGGTACATGTATAAGCATGCACTTTTTCACAATCAACAGTAGTACTGCTATATTCATGGAGAAGTCTACCCTGATATCAAGTTGGTTTTAAAAGAAGCAGAAAAATTAGACGAACAGATCAGTATAAGTTTGAGCAAAATGCAATATTAAAAAAATAAAAAAGTTGTGAATTTTTAAAGTTGTAATCAATCAAACACAAATTGGCAACTCGGTGATGTACGTTGCGGGGGCCGCTCCCATTTGCCCTGTAAAAATCTTGAATTTCTTTTTTCCCTCAAGAAAATATTCAATCATACAGGCACATGCACAGATATAATCATTACACATATGTGTACACAAAACTAGTATGAAACAAAGATATTCCTTCATCAACACTAAAAAAATGAAAAATTTCTGACATTTTCTATACTTAGCAAATGGGAGAGGACATTGTAAGATACATCATGGAGTTGCCAAATTGTGTTTGATTGATTTCAAATTCAAAGGGAAAGTCCACCCTGATATTAAGTTGGCTTTGAAAGAAGCAGAAAAAATTTAAAAAACAGATCAATGAAAGTTCATGCAAAATCCAATAAGAAATATGAAAGTTATGAATTTTCGACATTGTAATAAATCAAACACAAATTTGCTCCTACACAAAAATTTATAAAGTTTCATTTTCTTTGTTTTTGATGAGGGAATAGATATGTATCTTACAGGTTTTGTGCACAGGCATAAGTGAAATGATTATTTCTAGGCAGTGAGAGTGATACAGTGCTACATGCATCTCATTAACCCCTTGTTTGTTTTGAATTACCAACAGACCTCTGGCTCTGTGTGTGTGTGCGGTCATCACAATGGCAAAACAAGGAACTTTAATTTGTGCCTCTATGAACTAATTTGAACTAATTTGTAGTTATAAATGATTGTCTCAAAAAATCCTGAAATATGATGTCCGTTTTGTTGAGTTATAGCAACATTTTGAAATGAAATCTTCCGAAAACTATGAGTCCATTTTTTTCTGACACAAGTCCACCCCTGCATAAATATTCATGAAACTTCATTTCCTTATTTGAGGTGTATATTTCATATTTAGAGGAAGTTTCGCTGATGCGACTTCTTTTTTTGTTGCAGATATTACGTCTTTTTCACACGATATCGTGCAGCAATTGGGAGCAGCAAATTATGCACGGTGATGCCACTCTCTCAATTCCTGCAACTCAGCCATACACAGATTTCAACGAATGGGACGAGGTTGTAATATTTTTCTGTTATGTCAGCCTCAGTGATTTGACACCGAGATCCTTTTTTTTCTGACACAACTCTATGCGTAAAATTCAGCTCAAGTAAAGTAAGGTCAAAAGGGGTCAACTCAATGAACACTCGCTCGCTAATTATAGGGCTAGTCCCCCACTGTAGGGTGCATGTACGATAAAATATTTGTTAGAGAGAAAATTGAAATTTATGATTTTTTTTTTTCAGTACAAGGAAAATGGGAGATGAGTTCGCAAGATTACGTCACGGAGTTGTCAATTCGTGTTTAATTGATTACAACTTCAAAAATTCATAACTTTCTTATTCTTTATTGGATTTTTTCAAACTTTCACTGATCTGTTGCTTTGATTTTTCTGCTTCTTTTAAAACCAAGTTGATATCTGGGTGGACTTTCCCTTTTAAAAAAATCATAACTTTCTGATTTCTTATATGATTTTGCTCAAACTTTCACTAATCTGTTTCTCTTTTTTTCTGCTTTTATTCAAATCAACTGAATACCAGGGTGGACTTCCCCTTTAATATACCAAAGAAAATGTGCATATTCTAAGCAGTCTTCCAAGTTAATCATCTGCAAAAGTAATCTGACAAAATAATTTCATGGAATTCCAAAACCACAAATTTGGCTGGTACTGCAGTGTTACAATTAGTTGAAGAGGTAAGAAAAGAGATTTCCTGAATTTCCTGACTTCTTTACACACTTAAGAGGGCAGAAAACAACTCAATATGTTTTAAAATATCAGCATTTTCGAGTAGGACTATTTATTTCATTGCAATTTGTTTTAAAGGTTTATCTGTCACTGATAACATCTGTTGCTAGGGCTGGTTTGCTTGATAATAAATAACTCATTGAAAAACTCATTTCTGAGCTTGCTTGGGTGATATTCATACTGCTGAATCTCAAAAAACAAACACATGATCCGAAAGCAGGATACTGTATTAAAATAGACAGACAAATTTGTCTGGTTTGATAGATTAACTTGGCTTATTTCATCCTCAAACCTTATCAAGGCCATTAAAACCAAAAGAGTAACTAGACCAACAAGAAAAAGATGGATTTCCCAAATTCATGAACTTGACTAACACGTGCGTACCACATGCAAGAATATATCTCCTCCACTATAAGTTGCTGAATCAGTGTTGTGGGGATGGAAATGGGTGAAAATTAATATAATGTGAAATAGCAGTCATAAAACTAAACATATTATCTTCATACACATTCTTGGAAAAACCTAAAAAGAAAAAAATCAATATCCTCCACTTTCCCAAGTTCCAAACACAAAAATGTTGACTTCTTTATTCCACATTAAATGGCCACAAGTATCTCTTCCGCTATCTGAAGTTAAAAAGCACACAATATGACTTACTTGTTCCACATGATATGCCCACGTCCTCACTGTGTGAGCAATCATTTTCACCATAGCTATTCTGATTACAGCTGTCTAAGGTTGCTTCGGTTCCAAAGCAGTCCACTTCATCCAGCCAAATTGACCCAGTCCCCGCACCAAGTCTTGCATTTGGATAGTAGTCCACGGACGACGTTTCAAGGCCAAGCTGACGGCAGGCAACCTACATAATTACAATAACAATAATAATAATAATAATATTCTGGATTTATAAAGCGCCTAATACATCTATAATGAATCTAAGCGCTTTACAGATATACTAGCAGAAGCAGCCCGTGGACGTCCACTGGCGCTAGCTGTGTTAATTACTAATCATGTATATTTTCATAATTTATTAAACTTAAGAAAAACAACAAACAAATAAACATATCTCCATCAAGGGCATAAAGTTAAGTATTCGATGGTCATCAAATGGAAATACAGGGTAGAAAGGGCACATAAGGCAGACAAAATATCGAGATAATGGCAATTTACCACTGGAAATTGCTATTGACCCTCGTTTTGTAAATTTCTGATTGAATGCATGCCATCATGCAAGAGAATTTCACTTCCCATATTTCTTAAAATTGGTATTTCCCTTTTTCGCATGTGATACTAACGTCTTCATGGTTTTACCCAAATCCGGCACAACTGAGTTTTTACATGTCATTTTCAAAATGCTGCTGCTCAGTAAAGCATGTATGGATGGATGCCATCAAGGTATTACTTAAAAGCATACTACTTCTAGTTTATGGAAAATACATAATTATTGTCATAGAGTACATGGTGTGGTCAAAATAACCCTTTATTTTAGGGTTTCACTTTTTCTGGGAGCAACTGTAAATATAGATTATCAAACTTGTCATCAGATTATAGCTTGCCTGCACACATTGTATGTACCTTCTCCACTCCCTGGGGAGCTTTCTAGCCAGGTGCCTTTTGCAGATGCTCAAACAGCTGACCAAACCATAAATGCTTTAATTCAAATTAACTAATTACCAGGGTAAACTTCCCCTTTAACATTATATTTAACACCGGATATTTCACTTGGTCCATTCATTCAAGCAGTAATCTGAACTTTACTCTGGATGTATTATGTCAAAGTATCATGTGTTCCATTTTGACAATGTTGATCTTATTATGTTACACATTTGTTAAATTTTTGTAAAACAAACAGGATAAGCTTTCAGGCTACATTTTTTGGGGCTATTTTTAATAAACCCTTCTTATTCAATTCAATTACACCCTGATATCAAGTTGGTTTTAAAAGAAGGTGAAAAATTAAAGAAACAAATCAATGAAAGTTTGATCAAAATCTGACAAGAAATAAGGAAGTTATGAATTTCTGAATTTACTTTCTTATTTCTGGTCAGATTTTGCTCAAACTTTCAATAATCTGTTTCTCTCATTTTTCTGCTTTTATTCAAATCAACTAAATACCACAATGGAATTCCCCTTTAAATACCATCTCTTACCCTCGCAGCCAAGATATCAAAGCCATCATCGCAGACAGTGCCCCAAACCCCATTTAACGAAACTTCCAGTCTCCCGTAGTCAGAACCACCGTCTACTAAACGTATGCCATCTGCAATGAATATGAAATAAATATACTTTTATTGCTCTTTTAAGCCACTGCACAACTATACGATCAGCTGTGATCCGATTTTATAAATAAATTGTAATAAAATTGAATCTGGGCATTTTAACAAATAAAATCTACCTGATTCAGGTTCTGAACAATAATATGAATAACACACACATAGAATTTTGGTGCCCTGTCAGCCTTATACCCAAAATAAGGTCCAAATCTTTGGCCTTTCCTCCAACTAGAAAGCTAGCCAATAGGCCGTAATTTAGATTTTACTATCCATATGACTATTCAGAAGCTCAATCAAAAATATTTTTTTACATTTTTAAATGTTTATATCAAATGCTATTTCATTTTCTTCCAAAATCAGATCGCAGACCAATTGAATAGTGTGTGGTTGGGTTCGGTATTCGACACTATTTAGACTTGGCTTAGAAAAAACAAGATGAATGCGACTGCATCTCCAATATGCCTCCACCTAAATTCAGTTGATGGCTCAAACTGTTCTTAAAATCTTGTGATAACCAGAATAAAAAGCCTCTAACTACATGTTAATTGACCTCCTTGACATTTGACCTTACACCTTATAACCCTAAAGTATGATCACTTTATCTCCTCCTAGTCATGAATACAAAGTAGTTGAGATATGGTGATAACAAAGGTAAAAAAAAATTAATTTCACTTACACCTATATAATGACCTCTATGACCTGTCACCTTTGACCTACGTGAACAAAAATCTAATCAGTTCGTCTCATTATGGTGATGCATAGTTGCATACTAGTTCCAAGTCTGAAGTTAATGGATCAAACGGTTGAGATATCAGGTTAAGGCTAAAACCTGCAATTTCAGAATTGACCTCTATGACCTTTGACCTACGTATCCTAAAATCTAACCAGATCGTCTTTCTATGGTGGTACATATTAGTACCAAGTTAGAAGTTCATACCTCAAATGGTTCTTGAGTTATTGCGAGAAAAAGGCTAACACCTGAAATTTCAGAAATTGGCTTCTGTGACCTTGACCTTTGACCTACATATCCCAAAATCTAATCAGATCATCTTCCTATAGTGATACATACTAGCACTAAGTTTGAAGTTCATACCTCAAATTGTTCTCGAGTTATCGCAAGAAAAAGGCTAACACCTGAAATTTCAGAAATTGGCCTCTGTGACCTTGACCTTTACCTTTGACCTACATACCCCAAAATCTAATCAGATCATCTTCCTATGGTGATACACACTAGCACTAAGTTTCAAGTTCATATCTCAAATGGTTCTTGGGTTATCGCTAGAATGAGGCCAACACCTGAAATTTCAGAAATTGGCCTCTGTGACCTTGACCTTTGAAATAAGTATCCCAAAATCTAAGCAGATTGTCTTCCTATGGTGAAACATACTAGCACTAAGTTTGAAGTTCATACCCCAAATGGTTCTTGAGTTATCGCTAGAACAAGGCCAACACCTGAAATATCAGAAATTGGCCTCTGTGACCTTGACCTTTGACCTACGTACCCCAAAATCTAATCTGATCGTCTTCCTATGGTGATACATACTAGCACTAAGTTTGAAGTTCATACCTCAAACTGTTCTTGAGTTATCGCTAGAATGAGGCCAACACCTGAAATATCAGAAATTGGCCTGTGACCTTGACCTTTGACCTACGTACTCCAAAATCTAATAAGATCGTCTTCCTATGGTGATATAAACTAGCACTAAGTTTGAAGTTCATACCTCAAATGGTTCTTGAGTTATCGCTAGAACGAACCTAACACCTGAAATTTCAGAAAAATTGGCCTCTGTGACCTTGACCTTTGACCTACATACCCCAAAATATACTCAGATCGTCTTTCTATGGCGATACATACTAGGACCAAGTTTGAAGTTCATAACTTATGTGGTTCTTGAGTTATTGCTAGAACAAGAAAGCGGGATGGACAGACGGACGGACGGATGGACGGACAACCCGAAAACATAATGCCTCCGGCACCACCTTCGGTGGGCGGAGGCATAAAAAAAGTCTTGACTAGGGGAAGGGAGTTTGGCAGAAGGCTTCACTCTGCCTTTCTGCTGCCCCAAAAAGGCTGGTCTAACTTGAATAATATTAATAACGACAAATCATTCCCAAATCGTTCTTCTGTTATTAAGGTGGAAAGGTATCTTAAAATCATTATTGTAGGTCCAACTTCAACATTGATGATATCGTCGTTTTTACGAACTGATGAATCCGCACACGTGCGCAATTACGCGCTTTGGAGAAAACGGTTCTATGAACCGTTGAATCGTGTTTGAATGGGCACTGCTTCCTTATTCCTTATTAATATACATAATTATATACACCATTTCAAAATTAAAGTCATAAGTTTTCTTTTGATGTATATATCGATACGAGAAATTATGCAACGAAAGCAAATTCCGTTATCTAAGAACACCTGAATCTATAAATTTGTTTCCCGCCAATTCACAGATTCGTCAGTTCGTAAAAACGACAACAATATGTCCCATCTCAACAAGTAATGGTAATGAGCCTCTAACGATTTTAGCATCTAGATGGCATTGCCTGGTGAGCAATTTTCTCGGGACACACTCTAACGATGATATCTGTAAGCCAATCATTCCACTCCTATGATGTAACATGAGGGCCCCGTTTCATAAAACTTATTTTCAATAACAACTGCCATATATCTATGAAAAATTTGCTCTCAGCCAATCAGATGCAAGTATTTCAGTAGCTTGTAACTGTTATTGTAACTTGTTATAGATATCAAGTTTTATGAAATGGGCCCAGATAAGTTAAGCGATGCGGCAGAGTCTATTGTATTCTGATTGACAGAACCCCAACAATTTTATGCATGTATTTGCCAAAATCTATCAGGTCTGGGGCCCGTTGCACAAAACTTGCGTTTGAACGTAACTCGAGGAAATCAAACGCAACTTTATTTTCAACCAATCAGAGTGCGCATTAAGGACTTGCGTTTTATTTTTAGGAGTTGCGATTAAAAGCAATGCCCCAGACCACTTTATTGTTATTGTTATTGTTGCATTTTATATATGTGCTGCCTTGCACATGGTTTATTTTTATCGTTATCGGGCAAGTGGGATGAACACTTTACTATACATAACCAGTTTTAACATGACACACATTCATTGTATATTAACAGCTACTGAGCAGGCATTATTTTCAACCATTGCCTGGTTATTCTATCAGCAAGACATCATTAATTTTAGGACCACATGGGAAGACCAACTAGACTAGAGGCCTAGAATCTTAAAGGGTACCAATCAACAAGAAATGTTTTGCTCTGTATGTTAGAGGTCAAATGTCATCATACTATATTCAAAATATGGGCTTCAAATATCACTTCGATAAAGATACTGCAATTTTAATTACACTCTCTATAAGCATAAAGGCGACCCGTGAGTAGACTACTCGACGAACCCGTACGTGCTCGCCAAGATAAGGGCTTACATCGAACCCAACTCGCAGTTCGGTTCAGCGCGTGTACATGTACCTCCATGTTCTCCTTTATTTCCTTTATACTCCTAAACTAAAGACCTATAGAATGTCAGATAAAGTTCTATGAGGTAGATTTTATACTTTCTGGTGGTACAGTGTGTACACATATTATTTTTTCAGGTGATTGGTAGTACATTAAACAAATTACTGGTACTACTTCACCTATCATTCTTCCATCTGTAAGTGTTCCACATACAATGCCAACATCTTCAGAATGAGAGCAATCGTGACTGTTATAGGGACTGTGTGAACAGCTATCTATGGTTGATTCAAAGCCAGAACAGGCCACTTCGTCCAGCCAAATTTCGCCTGTTCCTGGACCGTATCTTGCATCGCTATAGAAATTGACAATAGTCGTATCCAGGCCAAGCTCTCGACAGGCAACCTGCAAATATAATCATTGCAGGAAAAAACAATAGTCAGTCACTGAAATAGTCATTTCAATCTCTCAACCTCCCCCCCCCCCCCCCCCTTCCTCTCTCTCTCTTTTACTCAAGTACATGTACATATCAAAACAAAAAGAGTATATGCAAGTTTGGTTGCTTTAACAGACATTGGCTTTTACTATTAAGGTTGAGTTTAGTTCTGGTAAAGGTAACAAATAATTACTGAGCATTTTCTTTTTTATGTCAGTTTTGAAGAATGTCATAGAAGAAATGTCCCGGCCATGAAAGGATTTCTCATCATCATCAAATGCCCTCATATCTAAAATACGACAAGGAAAGGCTGAAAACTTTTGACCAAACTTTCATACCTTATGTGTGTGTGGGTGTGTGTGTGTGTTCCCATATACACATTTCTGTGTGATGTGCATTAACTTTTAGACATATGAATTTTTAAAAAAGTTAAATAAACTTTTACAGAGCTTTAGACAATTTCTTATAATTTTGATGATTAAAAACCTCACAGTATACACAAGAGCTTATACACTACATTTTTAAAAATTGATTTATTTTAAATGGTTTACTGATTTAAAAAAAAAATTATTTGCAGCTTGTCAGCAAAAATTGCCAAATATTTTTACATGGGATAACATTAATCAAATACAAAAAAAAAATATATGGTAATAATAATAATAATAATAATATGGCAGTATGACAACACATCTAACATAAATAATTGAGAAAATGCACACGCAGCTTGTAAATGTGACAATAGCAAGCTTCTATAACAATTCATAAAAATGAAGAAATTCACCCCACTGTGAGAAGGAAAATCTGAAGAGTGGTGAAGAGGGAAAGAGAAAGAGAAATAGAAAGAGAAAGAGGGCGAGAGAGAGAGAGAGAGGGGGAGAGAAAGAAAATTGCGAAAAGGAGATAGAAAGAGAAAGAGTCAGAAAGAAAGAAGGAGAAAAGGAAGCCACAGAGAGAGATAGAAAGAAAAAAAAAAGAAAACTTCAAGAGATAGAAAGAGAAAGAAAGAAGAAAAGAGGCAAAGGGAAAGAAAAAGAAAGAGAGGAGAGAGCGGAGCTAGGGGGGACAAAGGGGCATGGTACGAATACTGGTAGGTGGTGAAAGCAGGGAAGGAAAGAGAGGGAGAGAGAGAGAGAGAGAGAGAGAGAGAAGCAGGGGAAGCAAAATGTGATTTCACTGATTGTCGTGGTAAGGTTAATGTGAAACGAATTTAAAAGCTTTTGGTAGCACTCACAGAGCATCAATAAACCCAACAATGACAAAATATTTTCAAAAATCACAAAAGGAACAGCAACATGTTATGACAATTTTGAGCAATGATGAGATTTTCAATTAGAATATCACTGAAGGTAATTACTACCCCCGCCCCAATGTGTGTGCCAAATTTCCTGAGCATTGCTTGAAAAATGAGGAAGTGGTTTGATGTGCAATATTTTCCTGTTTTATTGCCATAATACGCTGTTGCCATGGCAACGGAGTTTCCAACACATTCAAAAAATATGTCTTGCACATCTTTATCACAAGACCAAAATTTCAAGGGCATTGCTCAAAAAATGAGGAAGTAGTTTGATGCGCAAGATTTCAACCTGATTTATTGCAATATGCCGTTGCCATGGCAACAGAGTTTCCGACACATTCAAAAAAATATGTCTTGGACATTTCCATCCCAAGACAAATGTGTGTGCCAAATTTCATGAGCATTGCTAGAAAAATGAGGAAGTAGTTCGATGCACAAGATTTCAACCTGATTTATTGCCATAATACACTGTTGTCATGGCAACGGAGTTTCCAACACATTCAAAAAATATGTCTTGCACATCTTCATCCCAAGACCAATGTGTGTGGCGAATTTCATGAGCATTGCTCGAAAAATGAGGAAGTAGTTCGATCCGTGAGATTTCGACTTGATTTATTGCCATAGTATGCCACTACCATGGTAACAGTTCCGACACATTCAAAAAATATGTCTTGCACATCTCCATCCCAAGACAAATGTGTGTGCCAAATTTCATAAGCATTACTTGAAAAATGAGGAAGTTGTTTGATGCGCAAGATTTCAACCTGATTTACTGCCATAATATGGCGTTACCATGGCAATGGATTTCTGACACATTAAAAAAATATGTCTTGCACAATGCACATCTCCATCTCAAGACCAATGTGTGTAGCGAATTTTATGAGCATTGCACGAAATATGAGGAAGTAGTTTGATGCGCAAGATTTGCAACGGACCGATCGCCCGACCGCCCGACCACATGCTGATTCCTATATACCCCCTTCAAACTTCGTTTGGCGGGGGTATAAATATGAGGAGAGTAGGCTTCAACAAGGATGCATGAAAGATCATTATTAAATTCCTTCCAAGTAAAAGAGGAGGTCGAGTTCTCGGAAAAGTGAAAAATAATTTGTGAGCTTTCTTATTTCTTTTATGTCAGCTTGGAAGAACATCACAGCAGAAACATATCCTGTCATGCCAATAGTTCACTCTTTAAAATGGCCGATTAAAGTAATAAAAAAGTGAATCGTCAAATCCCTAATAAAACCCTTGTACATATATCAGCTAGTTCATTAGACTGGCTTGATGGCTTGTAATACAAGTGCAACATTAACATTCATTTTGGAAACTGACTACATGACTAAGTGAATCAAGTAAAACGAAAGTAATTGTTAAACCGCAGTAAAACCGTTTGACACTGCCTAAAATTATAAATTACTGACTTTGACTTTTTGCCACAGGAATATAGGTTGCAAGTAAAAAGATAGAAGATCAAAAGTGAAGTTCATAATACTGGCTTGAAATACAAGTGGAATAGTAATCTGTTTGAGACTGCCCATAGTGCAAGATATCCTAGGCTGTGTTGTAGATTAATCCATCTCCAACTGTTAATATCAATTTCAATACTTGTCTGTGTCATTCATGTATAATGAGTGTATACGAGAATAAAACAACTAATCTTAACGTCTATTTGGGCACATTCTCGTACGGTTACGGCGATCGATGTTAAGTTCATGTTCAAAATACCGCTGAATCGAGCAAGGTGCGCGAAAATAGAGGAGGGTTTTACGTGCCATAGGGAGTAATTTTTGAGCTAAAATTGAAAGCAGAAAAAGGAAAAAATTACCCGATTTTCGCCCGAGTCACGAGTCACCATTGGTCGAGTCCGAGTCCTCGACCGAGTCCTCGTGGCTCGAGTCCGGGTCCGAGTCCCGAGAAATAGGGACTCGAGACCTGTCTAGAGTCCGAGTCCGGACTCGAGTCCTACAGCACTGGTGAAGGGTAATATGCAAATGGTGTAATGAACAGTGTATCAGAAGACTTGCAAGGATGAGAGAGAACTGAAGAGAAGTGAAGACGAAAACTTGTGTGAATCCGCTAGTTAACCCTTTCAGGACAGGAAATATTTACGGGCTGAACTGTTCACATTTCGTTCTTCAAATTGGCAACAATAATATTTTTCTGTTAGTGCTACATGGTACTAATAAGGTGTCATGTCCTTAAGAACATTAAACATGGTTAGGAATTTTGTAGAAAAGTTGAAAATTGCCAATTTTGATGAAAAATGATTTTGAACCTGTCAATGTGTTGCCAATTTAAGGATTTCAAAGCTTATTCTCATTTTTAAAACTCCTGGCATCAAACGTAATATGGTTATGCAGTAAAAATTGACATAGTGTGTGCAGAAATTTTTGCTCTTTCTACTCATGCATCTGGTATATTTTTTAGAGCTCTGAATCAAAAGTTAGTAAACTAACAACAAAATATGGTCAGTTGTCTCGAAAGGGTTAAGTACATGTCAATGTTGAATAAAAATGAATGATGAAGAAGTGAAGTGTAAATGAAAGGTACAGGAGCTGAATTACCAATTGTAATCAGTGGCGAATCCAGGAGTTTGAAATAGTGGGGGGGGGGGGGGGGGGGGGGGGGGCAGCGGCGAGGAAAGTAAAAATTACAAAACAGAAAAATTAAAGGGGGGTGCGCCATTGGAGCTCCAGCCTGGATCCGCCACTGGTCATGCATACAAAGCATTTTTAATTTTACTCCTCCATATAGGAGGTTATAGGCCAGGAGCCTGTCCCGAAATAGTCAACCCATTTTACCCATAAGATTTGACCCTGTAAAGTTGCTTAGACCATCTAAGTCCTTGACAAAAAGGCCGTCGGGTTTGGCCGCCGGGTTTAGCCCCCAGAGCCCCTCAAAAGAGACCCCAAAGTCAGATCGATTTCACCCCATCTCCTCCATGCACCAAACTTTGCTAGTAGGAAGTAGTAAGACTGGACATCACAAAACACAAAAAATGACAAAAATTTTCATCAGGATGGGGTGTCAGACGGCCCCTAAAAATTGGGGTAAATTTTTCCCCTTGAAGCCCAGAGACCAAATTTTGTCAGAAGGAAGAGCTATGGATGTACATTCCAAAAATCAAAAAACTGACAAATTGCCTTCTGACTATGATAATTCAAAAGTGTTTTATTCAATTCGCTTTAAATTTTCATAACATAATTTTGAGTATTACAATAATCTTCTTGTGGTGCAATTTGGTGTTAATTGGTCTTTTGATTAATAAATTATTAAATTGTGAGAAATGTATTGCTTTCTCAAAAGTAGCCAAAAAATATTGTCAGGATTATGTAAACACACCCATTGACCATCTTCACCTATTTGACAAGGCATAATAGAAGAGCTTTCAGGTATCTGTGGTATGTGACTGCCAGGCTGAAATGTACTATTCATGTGTTAATTGCACAGATACCAAGCAAGCTCCTCTATTATGCCTTTGTTAGATGGTCAATGGGTGTGTTTACACAATCCTGACAATATTTTTTGGCTACTTTTGAGAAAACAATGCATTTTTCACAATTTAATAACTAATTAATCAAAAGACCAATTAACACCAAATTGCACCTCAAGTAGATTATCATACTTAAAATTATGTTAAGAAAATTTTAAGTGAATGGAATAAAACACTTTTGAATTATCATAGTCACAAGGTAAGAAAATGGTTTTTCTTTCCATACAGAGCATTTTGGGGGGCAAAGCGTTGTTAAAGGGCACTTTGGGGTTTTCATTTCAGGGGGTCTGACACCCCCTTCCTGATTGACAATTTTGTCAATTTTTATATTTTTGGAATGTACATCCATAGCTCTTCTTTCTGACAAAATTTGGTCTCTGGGCTTCAAGGGGAAAAATTTACCCCAATTTTTAGGGGCCGTCTGACACCCCATCCCGATGGAAATTTCTGTCAGTTTTTTGTGTTTTGTAATGTCCAGTCATACTACTTCCTACTGACAAAGTTTGGTGCATGGGGGAGATGGGGTGAAATCGACCCAAATTTGGGGTCCCTTTTGGGGGCTCTGGGGGCTAAACCCGGCGGCTACGGTCAGGCTGACAACCTTTTTGTCAATGACTTAGATGGTCTAAGTAACTCTACGGGGTCAAATCTTATGGGTAAAATGGGGTGACTATTTCGGGACAGGCTCCCAGACTATTAATGGTCTACTTTAAATGATTGAACATTTCAGTTTGCAAGATTTTGTTAGAATTTGAAATTTTGAACCCTTCTCAGACATTGGGGGAGTAGACTTTACCATTTTGAGATGCACATCGACCCCAAATTCAGTTAACTTCATGATGTGTACATTATACCAATCACATGGAAAATGCAGATTTTCAACGCCTATTGTTGTCTATTTGGCCAATGTTATGTTTTTATCTTTTTCTGTAAAGAAAATGTCAAATAATGAAAACGAAAAGGTAACAATGAAATACACTGAAAGATTTGTGACGAAGTACATGTACATGTAATAAGAAATCAAGAAAAACATTGAAAACTTGATAGATGCGTCTGCATATATCTCCAGTATGCATCTGCCTATGTTAGAATAATTAATGACCTTTGACACTTGACCTCTGCAACCAAAATTTAATCGGTTATGTTTTCTGTACACATACTTGATCCAAGTTCTGTTGAATTCTGTTGAATTCTCAAATTATAACTGTAATGGGATATTTTCTTGGATTTTTTTTACACATTTTCAATCCTATGACCTTTGAACTTTGACCTCTAATACCCAAAATCTAATCAGTTTGTCATACCACACTCACACATAACAGTACCAAGTTCAAATTTATGGCCCAAGTCAAATGATCATTGAAATATTTCAATTACGATGCAAAATACCTGTAACATCATGAAATTTGACCTCTATGACCTTCGACCTTTGACCTACTTCTCCAAATATCTAATAGATTACTCTCAATACTAGTACTAATACTAGTGATACTAATACTAGGTTTTTAGTCAATGGTTCAAAATATTCTGCAGATATTGTGATAACATGGCTAAAAACATGAAATTTCATATTGACCTCTATGACTTTTAACCTTTCACCTACTTACATCAAAACCTAATTTAAAAATGATAATCATGTTTTCTGTAGAGAAACTTAACTTTATACACATTATTTATAGAAAATATCAATTAATATGTTGAAAAATAGCACCTATTTGCAACAGCCATAAAATATCAAAGTAGATATTCATTGATTTTAAAAACTGACTTAAGTTTCATTATTGCGTAGGTGAAGCTTAGACCGGACAAGTTTGTCAAAATTCGACGCTTGCAAACATTCGAAGTAATGATTATTATCAATTACAAATTGCTAAAATACAGCCCCGACATAGCACCTGAACAGCTCTCCGAAAGCCGCTGGAATGTGTGACGTCAAAGGGAGGACGTTAATTGCACAAGCAGACGATGTCCCATAACATCTCACATATTTTCAGTGCCTGTTTTGTCATCTCTCTTCAGTTATTTCACTTCACTAGCATTAGTCTATTATGTTTAATCCATATATTGCCTCACTCTAAACCCCGTGCATGGGTTTATTTGGATGGAAAATGAAGCGTTACAAGAATAAAGGAATCAGTTGCTTGTAAACAAAATAGACGCCATTGCATTCACAGCTGCATACACCGCTGGACGTTCGGCGTTGAATGAGGGATAAATACCGTCCTTGCAATCATTCAGCGGGCTTTTCAATTTGAAAGTGTGGTTTCTTTGATTGTTCATTAACCCTCATCCTATATATTTAAAAACAAAAGATTTCAGTAATCAGAATCTGTTTCATTCCCATTTTAGAATGGTGTGAAATATGGGCACGTTTGAATACACTAAATTCTTTATAATTTGAGAAATAACTGCACTGCACTTATGTTCATTCTTTATGGGACGTCATCTGCTTGGACAGGATTGTTCCCTTTATTGACGTCATTGAAACATTGTTATTTTTTTGCGAAGCGCTAGTATATCGCAGATGCTGGGAGGTAGTTTTATTTGTATTATTGTTTAATTACCTGATATGTAGTTGACTTTAAACTGATACGATTGCTATCTGTTAACTTGCCAGTTTCTAGTGATACATTATTTATCATATTTGTAATTTTCTTTGAATGTGTACTTTAAAGCAACAGATTTTCTACAAAAAAAAAATATGGAGTTATAATCTCTATGTGTGTGTTTAAATCCTCATAAAATTTTATGTTTCTGAGACTATTAAAAAGCAAAAAGTTTTATCAAAATATTCTCTCTAAAATCAGGCTTTTGCTAATTTTGACTTACCAGTTGATCCGGATCAATTGTAAAGTTACGATCGATTTGAGGAAGACACAATGGAATGACGTCATAAGATACAACTGATATCAATCGTAAATTCTTTATGTTACAGAGATACAATCAATTGTAAAGATATAATTGATTTGAGGAGATATGATCGATTTTAGGGAGATACAATCGATTGTAAGTCTTTATGTTACAGGTTATATAGCAAAACATGTATACTTGTAATGGTTTCCTGAGTGCAGTATAAGTGCTGATCCCTTTGACAAAATTTCAAAATTTTCCAGTTTTGCATGGAGAGAACACAGTGGAAAGTAATTGCTTTATGGTATTAATTTTAATAGCTTAGGAAAAGAAATAAATAATAAAAGACAACGATGCTCTCTTGAAGTATCATGGTGCCAATAACACAACACATGTAGCATTCCCAAAGACTAGTTTACTAATGTATTCATATATGTAGTTGCTCACTCAGGTATGCTCTGGAAGGCTTTCGTCCACACTGTCCATTTAGCACAGTGTAGCTGTACAAAGTGAATGAACAAAGTGAGTATTATGACATGCATGGACATCCATAGCCTTTTTTTTTTTTTTTTTCATATTTCAATCTACATGTACAAGTTAAGAACAGTCAGATGGAAATCAATTGTCCAATAGGTTAGTAATATATAGCGCATTGTTTGATATATAGGTACATTACACACTACTGTACTGGATTTCAAATCTTCTAACGAAAAAACATTCAATGCGTTGCTAATGTAATTCTGACTATGGCTCCAAAGTGGCTAATTGATCATTGAGTAATATTCACTGTCTCACCCTTGCATCCTCTACACCGAAGTTGTCATCACAGATTGTACCCCACTCCCCATTGTAGAGGATCTCCAGCCTCCCATAGTTAGAACCACCGTCTACCAGACGCAACTGACCTGCAGAATGAGAAGAACGATCATCATCAACAGCGATCTGTCTGTTAAATGACAGATTTATTGATCCGATCAAGAGGAGAGCAAGTTCACGATACATGTATGTCCCATACGTAACCAAGTATTAATGGAATTATGAACAGAAACTGATATAAAAGTACCATTTTACTTGAAACTCTGTCATAATCCCAGCTCTAGGAGGGCTATCAGCTTAATACAGTCATACAAACATCTTAGATGTGGTTGTGGTAGGTAAAGTATGGGAGAAAAATAGAACGGTCACATTTTGTTTTTCTGAAGGTTCATTACTGCGACAGTACGTAATTCCGATGGTTCATAATTCCGAAAATGAAAAAGGGTTCGTAATTTCGAAAATGAAATTGGGTTCATAATTCCAAAAATAAACTAGAACTTTAATTCGTCACCTTTGTAAGATGTGATAATATTTGTGCAAGATAATAATCCTGATAATGTTGATAATGGAAGGAGACTTGCGTCAAAGAAAATCGGCCGATTTCATATTGCATTATACATGGGATATTAACCCATAGGTTTAATACACGACAGGCAATCAGATTTTGCATAGGGTTGTACACAAACTACTTTACATTCAATTAGACATAACACGCAAAATAAAAAAAGTTTATTACATTGTTTGTGATTTCATATATTATAGTAGTCGAAGCAGATGGTAAAATAAAAGGCAAAAAGAAGGGGAAAAAAATGGGAAAAAAAATGGACCCACCGGGGTTCGAACCTGGGTCAGCAGGATGGGAGGCAAGTACTTTACCAATAGACCAAAACTTTTGCAACAGAGATAACACGTGAACCAAAAATGGGATTCTCAAATTACATTTTGTACTTAAAAAGGGGGCATGATCCCGACATCTGATCAAAAATTGGAGGGCAAACTTGTAAAAGCTTATAGTCTCAGCTATAACGTACTAAAATTTAGATGAAAATTGAGCAGAAATAACAGAGATACAGCTCAAAGAAGACAGGAATGCATAATCAAGATTTGAGAAAAAGTCATGTCCCATAGAGAATACACGCAAAATGTGAAAAACTGACATGCCTCCTTTAATCGCAAAAATACACTGTGATCCCTTTGTCAAAATGAAAAATGGTGGGGGTTGATTTTGTAGAGAATTGTCTCAGCTACAACATATCAAAATTTGGAAGAAAATCGACAACCTATTACTGAAATTTTGTCAAATGAATACAAAAATTATGACATCATTTTTTTCAAAATCGAATTTTTCAGTTCATATGCAAAATATGACAACGTTCCGATCAACCAACTCCCCAATTTTTTCATGAATTCCTATCTACAACTCATAGGCTTTCATAATATGTAAAAAAACTGGGGGGTAGCCACGCATTCTGATGACCTATGGCAGATTTTATATAGACATGTTTTTACCACTTTTTACATTATATTGCCCATTGACGCGCGCACAAATTTTAAAGTTTGACGCGCACGTGTGGCATTATAGAAGGTCGAGAATGACTGTAAATAGTTGGAAATTGTCAAGAGTAGTGTCAGGAATACAAACCATGCAAAAAAACGGTGTTTTTACGTTCTGTACACGCACGCACGGAAAATTTTGAAATGCTTAAAATGTCCTGAACCGTACTCTAATTTGATTAAAAAGTGATTTTGAGCATTTCTAAATTTTGACACGCGCGTACGTGCGCATCATGATGCACGCGCAGATTTTGCTGACATGTTATATTGACCCTTGACCTGAAGTTCATGTGTGTTAAATATGGGCCCCGTTGCATAAAACTTACCATTAACGGTAACTTTGCCATCAATGGTAACTCCATGGAAACCTTGATTTTGATTGGCTGTTGAGTGATGTTACCATGGTAGTTACCATTGATAGCAGAGTTACCGTTACATCATTTTCTTCATGTTCACAAAAACAAATACATGCACTGTGAAGCTTGTTCTCTTGAAAGGTATTTCATGCTTAGTTTTACAATGAAATAAATGAACTTACATGTATTAAGTGAATGCACTTTCACTTTACATTGATTACTTCTAAACTCTGTGGTACAGAAGAGGTAATCAATTTATGCTTCTTACGAATTTGCCAGCAGTCTATCATTTTTTTATCAATCAATTACGCAGAAAATAGAGAGAGAGAATACTTTTTTAAAAACCCTATTAGAAACAACAATGTAAACATGCAAATAATTTGATAATAGATTTTACAGCCATATTACATAGTACAAATTACTAATATGCATAGACATTTCACTAGAATAAGTAGTGTTCAAAACCTCTTAATATCAAAACTTTGAGTTTCTATGACCTATTTAAAGATATAGATAAAATGGATAAAATAATAGATAAAATTCAAAGATAATAATAAAATAGTTACCTTGTGTTGATGTCACATCTTGCAATACTAGTAATAATATCGGAAGAAAGAAGGCAGAAATCATTGCTGCCCAGTCACCCATCTTCCTTTTCTGTCTAGGTAGTGTATTGCTTGTCAAACAAATGTATTTTGTGACAGAGCTCCTTACAATGTCTGCAAAAGAAAAAAACAAAGAACCGTTATACAATAAACTTAAGCAAATGAGACAGGTCAAACTACAATGTTATAGACACTAGACTTTAATAGGAGAAAGCCAACGATGAGAGCAAGTGTGGAATTTACCAATCCTAAGACCGCCCAGAAGTCATTTTTGATTAGTTATCAGCACATGAATACACATTCTACACAAGAGTGACAAGACTATGGCAATATAGCAACAAAATACTTTTCAATCAGTGGATGAAAATTAGAATCTCACAAGTACTGCTGTCTGGGGAAGCCCTCTTCTTTAGTGACCCACCATTTCATGAATTAAGAAATTAGAATCATCAAATCAGGTCTTCAGTGACTTTTCTCAGAAGAAAAACAGTAACAAATGCTAATGAATTAAAGGGAAATGTCCACCCTGATATCAACCTGATTTTTAAAAAAGCAGAAAATTAAAGAAAATATCAATGAAAGTTTGAGCATAATCCGATAGGAAATAAGAAAGTTATGAATTTTTGATGTTGTAATCACAAAAACAAAAACACAAATTGGCAACTCCGTGACATATCTTGCAAGCTCATCTCCCATTTGCCCTGTACTGTAAAAATCATAAATTTCCATTTTCTCTCTAAAAAATACTTTATCCTACATCTCCCCTTCATTGCCATGTACTGCAAAAATCATAAATTTCCATTTTCTCTCTAAAAAGTACTTCATCATACATGCACCCTAGATAATCATTTCATTTATGCCTTATACACAATATCTGTACCATACTTGTATTCCCACAGGCCAAAGCTGCCTTTTCTTGAGAAAAGAGCAAATTGTTCCTTGCTCTTATTTAGAAGCGATTTTTTTCAAATACGGTGCTTCCTCTTTAGTAACTATACACAGCACTGTCGCTTTGCGACAGCGCTGTACAAGTTGGCCATTGTCTAGCATTGCGAACTGCGACTACAAAGCATACATTGCTTTTGATAAAATTACATACTTTTTTAAACTAAAAATTATACTAAATCAAAGTTCAACTATTTATTATTGCAATCACTGCGTTAAATTTAGTTAACCAACTTACAACTTGCCAAAAAACGATAATTTATTGCGTCGTCTGCCCACAGTCTGTAGTGGCAGAATGTAATCGCTGCACTTTTTGAAAGGTCACACCTGTGATAACTTATACACAGCGCTGACGCAAAGCAGTACGGCGATGGACAGGTTTTGGCAGTCAAAAATTGATATTTTATACCCTGTGGCTGTGGACATTGCCTGATGGCTTGCTGGGGATTGAACTTCAACAAATCCAACCAAGCAATCGATTTTATATGAGTATAACGTAAAATTTGAAGTTTAACATACATTTTCAATTCATTTTGTGCATTGTTTTTAGCGACATTGAGGGGTGTCACATTGAAAGTCTATGGATCCTTGTCAGACGCTGGTATAGTCAAGGACTGTAATTCCGAACAGATTGTATTACCGAACGTGTACAGTTAAGTGCCTAAAATGGGTTTTCATACGCGTGGGATTACGCGTATGAAAACCACACTATTGAAACAAAGGTTGTAACTTTTTCCCATAGGTTTCACACGTTCGGAAATACAGTACCTTTTTCAAGGGACCAAAACGCCGCGTCGTTGGGAAGGGGTTCACTCGGAAAGGAATATCGTATTAAATCTACGATGTCTTTTTAAAATTCCATCAACTTCTTTTTCTGTCATGTCTGTAGGACTTTGAGGATTCATTATGTAAGTTTGACAGATATTTGTTTGATATTTAATTTGCTATCGTTGATTTTCTGAAAAGTGTTCGGACACTGGATCCACCACCATGGTGCCGTTGCATAAAACTTGCTATTATAGTAACTTTACTATTATAGAAACTTTTCATGGAATACTGGATTTTGATTGGCTCTTGAGCAACGTTACCATGGTAGTTACCACTTATCCAGTGAACAAACCATTATGGACATGGTGAAAACACATAAAGGCTGCCCTCTACTGATGTACTACTGCTAGCAATAATAAACAAATGCAGATTTCCTCTCTCAACACAGAGAGGGCAGCAGTACAGAAGGATCAGTTTGTCTCAGCAGAAAAATAGAATGAACACAGAATTTAATGCTTAAATTCCACATTCTCTGAATCAGTGGTTTAGCTGGTCACCAAACAAGAGGGACTTTCACTGACAACTTGCTGGTAAGTAATATTCTGAGTTTCACTCTTTTGATCTGGCATTTTGGCTGGATATATTACAGCAGGTTGGAGCTGCATAGTTTCAAGTGGGGCTGAGTGGTTGGTTCAGACACACGAGTGGTAGTTACCATTGATGGCAAAGTTACTATAATAGTAAGTCTTTATGCAATGGCACCCATATCTTTGCACGGCGTCTGGTAAGGCTAACTCTATTAATAAATATCTCCAGACTCCATCATTATCTCCAATAACCTCGCATAAGTGTGAGTGGGCTAACTCTTTAGAATATCAGGAATAATGTAAAATTAGGCATTACTGGAATACTGAAGAAATTCTTGAACAATTTCAAGTCAAAACTAGGTGCCCAGACATAGGGCTCCCCATCATCACTAGATCTACCTCCAGATAAGGGATAAGTATCATACAAATTCAACTTTACCTTGCATTGCAATTGCGTTGCCACGCCAAGTCGCTGGGGCCCGCGACCGCGAGACCGTGGCCGCGGATAAGGCTTGCCTTGGCAAGTTGCAATTGCGTCGTTTAGTTGCAAGCTCGCACTTAAACTTGTACGAATGATTTAGAAAGCAGAAATACCATAGATTACCGTTACAGTTATGATGAAATTCGTCTCCGTCTGCTTCTCCTCAAAATGCGTGAGAATAAAATGCCGTCCTCGGATATACTGGATTTTAGGGGTTTTGTTTACAATTATTGTGCACTAGATCTATATTAATTACTATTTCTCACTGCCATTGCATTCCATACGCGTACGCGTACTGCGCTGCATGCATGCATGCAGCGCATATACCGGTATATTATCGCGGCGCGCGTGTACCACGTCACGCGCACGTATATGTAAGAGCTAAATATAAATAGATCTAAAGGGCTAAATTATAAAAGGAAGGGAGAGAGAGAGAGATCAGCGCACTTGCTATAAATGTTTGTTATTAAATTCCTTTTGATAGAAATGCGAGATTGCGCGAAACCAATTTCCTCGGAAAAGAACCTTCATTGATTTCCTTGATTTTGTTTATTCTTTTCCTTTCGAGTTTCAAGATATTGAGGTATCCCAAAGGGAGCCCCCTGTCTGCACCCGAGAGACATAGGAAACTTGTTTCCGAGAAACCTTCGTACAAAACACGAGCAGGTTTGTCAGGACGGTGCCAATTTAGAACCGACAGGACTCGGTAACCTGGCATGATACTATTTTTTACCTTTAAAGAAAATATATATATATATATATAAATATATATAATATAATAACTTTTAGAAAAAAATACCAAAAAAAAGAAGAGAGAAGTCAATTATATTATTCAAATGATTAAATTTTGTTTAAAAAAAAAATTTATATAGTTGGTGATAATAGTCAAAATTGACTGATTGCCATAAAACACTAATCAACAACAACAACAGAGAGAGAGAGGGCCGGGGGGGGGGGGGGCGCGCACTCCTACATCTACAGTTTGCAGCATAGGTTTGCAGACTCGTAGTTGTCTGTGACTGTGTGTGTAATTGTATCCTATATGTGTCCTTTTTACTACTGAAAGTGCCCCTTTTTCTTTTTGATAATTAAGCAGAGGCGGCGCTCCCGGGGGGGGGCACAGTGCCCCCTACTTTTTCAAGTACCCCCAAAAGTTCCCCTGTTTACCTACGATAAGTGCCCCTTTTCATAGCTGATAGGTGCCCCTTTTTTTTCGTATAGTACGTGCCCCTTTTCCTTTCTAATAAGTGCCCTTTTATCTTCTGATAAGTGCCCCCTTTAACCTCAGACATAACTGCCCCTTTTGAAATCTAATAAGTGCCCCTTTTTCGTCTGATTAGTGCCCATTTTCCGTTCTAATAGTGCAATTTTTCCTTCTGATAAGTGCCCTTTTTCACCTCTGATAAGTGCCCCTTTTCCTTCGTATGACTGCCCCTTCTTTTTGTCTAATAAGTGCCCTTTTCACTTTCTGATAAGTGCCCCTTTTAAGTTCAGATAAGTGCCCCCTTTGAAATCCAACAAGTGTCCCTGTTTTCGTCTGATTAGCGCCCATTTTCCGTTCTAATAGCATGATTAGTGCAATTTTCCCTTCTTATATAAGTGCCCTTTTTCACCTCTGATAAGTGATCCTTTTTCTTCGTATGACTGCCCCTTCTTCTTTCTAATAAGTGCCCCTTTAAACCCGATGACTATTGAATTATGTAATTCCCACCCCCCCCCCATAGGCTTTATACAGGGATCACCCGGTTCCCGTATGCAAAGGGTTAAGCTCAGATAAGTGCCCTCTTTGAAATCCGACAAGTGTCCCTGTTTTCGTCTGCATGATTAGCGCCCATTTTCCGTTCTAATAGTGCAATTTTCCCTTTTGATAAGTGCCCCTTTTGTCTTCTGATAAGTGCCCTACCTATATACCTATATACATTTAATATATTTTATCTATATACCTCGATGTCGCTTACAAACTCTGCCGGCCCTAAAGTCCACAAAAGAGCCATAATTATACCTAGCTCCAAATAATCAGAGAGGCTTCATAATAATAGATACCCCTACTGATATCAGCACAATGTGAGGCAGTGAAGCAGGGGGCAGGAGGGGCACAATTCCCTAAATTAGACAAGGACAATTTTTTCTAATATCTTTCCAAAGCTCGCTCGATACCATTGAACATTGTCTTCTTATCATATTAGGAAAATCACTGCTATTCGAAATATCTTAAATATTTTGCTCGCTCGCTTCGCTTGCTTGCAAATGAATAATCAGACCATTACACTCAACTGCAAAGTAGTGTTTATCTAGAACCATGTTAAGGCATGAACAATAATGTGTCGAAAATGATCCTCAATAGTGTCTTAATCAGACTAATGTCTCAAAGTGGTATTTTCCGCCTTGTTTTCACCCTTTGTAGGTGCCCTTTTCCGCCAAAAGTGCCCCTTTTTGTTGGTGCCCCCCCCCCCATTTTGAAAGACGCTCCGCTGCCCCTGACCCCTTGTAAGTACTTTCCCCCAAGTACCCTTTTTTTGTTTGTTGGTGCCCCCACTTTGAAAGACGCTCTGCCGCCACTGACTTTGCGATATAGTCAGTACATAAACACTAAGAAACATTATAATACAAGTTTAAAATGTTGTATAAAAGTTATAAAGTGATACATAATGTCACAAGCTATACATATTTAGAAGCTGGCTACTCTACCATGCAGAGTGGTATGGAGTATATTTACAGTGACTATAAATATACAATTTAACTACTTAACTTAAATGTATACAAACGCGTAAGTGATTAAGGCGGCTTCTGCTCTTCCACTATTATGTGTGAAATTGTTTCCTTATATAATCGTACGAATCTACATTTGCATCTCTGGCTTTGTGTTAATTATGAGAAAAGTGTACAATTATTTTGATTAGTTTTATGAGTTGCTTTATACGGCAAGTATTGGCTGTACGAACTGAAAGGATTCGGATATATTTGTAGCACACTTGGTTGTCCTGAATGTTGCCTGATATGATTTGTCTTTCTTTTGCAAAAATGGGCACAAAAAGATATAGTGGAATCCATCGCCAATATCATTAGTTAAACAAAGATAACATCTTCAGCATTCTGACTGAACCTACATTCGTTTACTCACTGGTAAATTATGCGATTTACATTTAAAGGGGACGTCCACCCTGATATTCAGTTTTTAAGTTAAAAGAAGTAGGAAATTAAAGAAACAGATCAGTGAAAGTTCGAGCAAAATCCGATAAGAAATACGGAAGTTATGACTTATGTCTTGAAGTTGTAAAGTCTGTACCGATATTATTATGGCCAATTTGAAATTCTTATATGTATAGTGATTACAACTTCTAAAAATTCATAACTTTCTCATTGCTTGTCCGATTTTGTTCAAACTTTAACCAATCCTTCATCTGCGTACTATACCGAATGTTTATTCAAAGATTATGCTAAAACACTTGAGAACGACAACTTATTTGTCTTGCACCTTAATATTAGAAGTGCAAATAGAAATTTTGAGAAATTACGATCATTTTTAGGAAATACTGAATTGTCAGTGCCTCCGGTTATTGCTCTCTCAGAAACCTGGTTTTCAGAGACCGCTAATTATTTAGTTACGCTACCTGAATACAGGATCGTCACTAATAACAGATCTATTAATTAAACAAACCATGCAGGGGGTGGCGTGGCGCTATATATACCATGTTCACTTGATTATGTGGTCATAGACGACTTGAAATGTATGACTGATGCAATTGAGTCTTTATTTGTTGAAGTTGTAACTCAGAAAGGTCAGAAACTGCTCATCGGTGTTATATACAGACCACCACAGTCTGCTTGTATGAATGAATTTTTAATTGCTATCAATGATCTTCTTCAAAACCGTGCATTTAGAAACAGTAATTGTATCATTACAGGGGATTTTAACATAAATCTCCTATCCAGCAATCATTCGGCTACTAATGATTTCCTCACTAACCTTTTATCTTCATCATTTTTGCCACTTATCTCTAAACCTACGAGAGTGACTGATCACTCTGCCACCCTTATAGACAACATATTCTGTAATTGCCAACCTGTTCCTAAAGCTGGCATTATTGTGACAGACATTTCTGATCACTTTCTGATCTTTACTCACATTCAGTTAGCACTTCCAAATACTAAAAATGATGGTATGAACTTAGGAGCACGTCGTATTTTCACTCCTGAAAATATAACCTCTTTACAGGACAAGTTAAGCTCTACTGATTGGTCTGATGTTTACTCTGTGAAAGAAAATGTTGATCAAGCCTTTGAAATATTTTTAAACATGTTAAATAATTGCATAAATTTTTGCATACCATTGAAAAAACATCGGAAATATGATTATAAGCGTATACCTAAACTTCCTTGGGTTACAAAATCAATTCTACGATCCATTAATCGCAAAAATAATTTATATATCGACTTTATTTCTAAACCTTGCGATTATTCACGAATGAAATACACTTCCTACAAAAATGTGCTTATACTACAACCCTTCGCTTGGCGAAAAAAGGATATTTTGTGGAACTAGATCTATTTAAAAATGACGTTAAAAACACTTGGAAAATCATAAATGGTGCTCTGAATAAGGGTAAAAAATCCAAGTCAATTTCTAAGTTGCGTGTTGATGACGCCTTTATACTGAAGATAATCACGTAATAGCTGATACCTTTAACACCTATTTTTCTGAAGTAGGCTCCAGACTATTATTCCAGGTGATAAATCCTTTCACGAATTTCTAACAATGCCAAATGACAACTCTATTTTCTTCACCCCAGTATTTAGGCAGGAGTTAGTTAATATTGTCTTAGGATTGAAATCAAACAAATCTCCTGGTTACGACGGTATAACCAATTTCCTCTTGAAAAGTATTGTCGATTCCATTGCTGATCCGTTGCTTTACATATTCAATTTATCTTTGAAGTCTGGCCAAGTTCCAGCTAAAATGAAAATTGCTAAAGTGATCCCATTATTCAAAAAAGGTGATAACCTGTCTGTCAACAATTATCGCCCCATATCTTTATTAACCTCGTTTTCAAAAATTTTGGAAAAAGTAGTCTACGTAAGAACTATTGCTTTTCTTAAAAAATACAATATTATATCCGACTCTCAGTTTGGTTTCAGAGAAAAACACAACACGACCCACGCTATTTTAACTCTCATAGATCAAATCTCTAGTTCTTTTGATAAGTCTAATCACACTGTGGGTATGTTCCTTGATTTCTCTAAGGCTTTTGATACCATTAATTACGAGATACTACTACATAAACTTGCTTACTATGGCATCAGAGGGAATGCATTGAAGTGGTTTAAGAGTTATCTTACAGGTAGAGTACAATTTGTTAGCGTAAACAATTCTGACTCTTCTACCAAACCTGTTAATTGCGGAGTTCCTCAAGGAAGCCTTCTGGGCCCTCTTTTATTTATAATTTATGTAAATGATATTAAAAGGTCGTCTGATATTCTTTCTTTTATACTCTTTGCGGACGACTCCAATCTGTTCTACTCACATCACGATCCTATTGAACTCGTCACTGTTTTAAATGCCGAACTTAAAAAGGTGACGGATTGGATAAAAGCTAACAAACTATCTTTAAATTTACAAAAAACAAATTATATGTTGTTTAGTAATTCCTTATTACATCTGTCTGATCAAATTATATTTGACAACACTGTTATTAAAGAAGTTAAAACAACCAAATTTTTAGGTATTACTATAGACAATAAATTATCATGGAATTCGCATATTGATAACACTTGCAAAACCATATCAAGAAATATTGGATTCATTCATCAACTTATTTATTCATCAACCATATCTAAATTATGGCATTTTGGCATGGGGAAACGCAGCAAGATCCAGGTTAGATAAAATTTTACTCTTGCAGAAAAAGGTTTTGAGAATAATATGTAATACATCTTACAGAGCGCATACTGATATTTTGTTTCGCCAAAATCGTATTCTCATAATTCATGACCTTTATCGATTTCAGCTGTACCAATTCATGTACAATCTTGATAGAAATAACATGCCATTCGTTTTGAAACAACTGTTTGCAAAAAATAGCACTTTACACAGGTACTACACCAGGCAAGCAAACGATTATCATTTACCCAAAACTCGAACGGCTTTTGCCAGTAAAACTATATTTTTCAATGGTCCTAAATATTGGAACTCATTAGAACAGAATTTAAAACTTACCCCTAACTTAAGTAGGTTCAAATATCTTGTGAAGAAACACTTGACTGACTTATACTGATGTAAATAATTCACTCTGCTTTTATTTTTCTTTTCTTTTCATTCCATAATAGTGTATTTATCTTTTTTATAATAGTTATATATACGTGTATATATAACATACTGATTTCCACTCGAAATCTCTTTTATTTCATTAATTTTATCTTGTAATGTTAGCTCAACTGTATATAATGTACATATGTTTTGTTTAGTAATTTCCTCCCTCTCAAACAATTACTTTAATTTAAACGAAAATCTTTTTTTTTTTTTTTTTTTTTTTTTTTTGGGGGGGGGGGGTTTTAAAACATATATTATTGTATCATTATTCGATTAGGGGTCTACATCACACAAGCGAAGCTTTTTAGTAGATCCCTCCACATATCATTTTGTCACCTTTCTATGTCATATTTATGTATTCTCTGTTTTTGCAGTGTTTGTAATTTATACATATTGTTGTAATTTCATTGTAAATGTGGAATCTGAATAAATCAAATCAAATCAAATCAAATCAATCTGCTCTCTGATTTGCCTGCTTTCACACAAATCATTATTACATGCAAAAGTTGGATTGCCAGTCCAAGAATATAGCTCTCTTTTATTAACAGCAAAAAATCTGTCAAAGAAGTTCCAAAATAAGTTTGAGAGAAACCGGACAGCATAGTGTTATAATTTCTTTGATAACAAATCAGTACATGCAGGGGTGGATTGTTACTAGAAAATTCGAGTTGGGAATTTCGGAGCCATTAGGTGCGCCTCTATCAGCCCGAGTTTGCTCAAGCTCGAGATTCTAGCCCGATCAGCGCTTCTCGATAAAAAAGTCCCGAGTTTGAAAACCCCGTCTCCACCAGCCCGAGTCGAGCGATTCCCGCTCGTTCTTGGAATAAACTCGAGCTTCAGAGCATGCGCACTTCGAAGATGGAAAATTGAAAAAAATATATAGGATAAATGAAGAGAAAAGAGCAAAGAAATACATAAGGAAAAGATAAAAAGAGAGAAGGAAATACAAAGAAATACATAAGAATAGAAAGAAGAATAAATAATGGGGAAAACAAAGAAATACATAAGGAGAAAAAAAAAGAAGGAAAAACAAAGTAATATATAAGAAACAAAGAAATACATAAGGATATATTGGGAAAAGATAAAAAGAGAAGGAAAACAAAGAAATATAAAAGGAAGAAGATAAAAAAGAACAAAGAATTACATATGAATAAATAGAAGAGTAGACAACGGGAAAACAAAGAAATACAAAAGGAAAGGATAGAAAGATAGAAGAAAACAAAGAAATACATAAAGAAACATAAAGAAAAAAGGATAACAAGAACAAAGAAATACATAAGAAATGAAAGAAGAATAAAAAGTGGGGAAAACAAAGAAATACATAAGGAAAAAAATAAAATAGAAAAAAATAAAGAAATACATATGAAGAGAAGAGGATAGAAAGAAGAACAAAGAAATACATTAGAATAGGAAAAAAGGAATAATGGGGAAAACAAAGAAATATATAAGGAGAAAAAAGAGAGAAGGAAAAACAAAGTAATACATAAGAAACAAATAAATACATGAGGAAAAAGATAGAATAGAAAGAAAAACAAAGAAATACATATGAAGAGAAGAGGATAGAAAGAAGAACAAAGAAATACATTAGAATAGAAAAAAATAAATAATGGTTAAAACAAAGAAATATATAAGGAGAAAAAAGAGAAAAGGAAAAACAAAGTAATACATAAGAAACAAAGAAATACATGAGGAAAAAGGTAGAATAGAAAGAAAAACAAAGAAATACATAAGGAAAAGATAAAAAGAGAGAAGGAAAACAAAGAAATATATAAAGAAAAGAGGATAGCAAAAAGAACAAAGAAATACATAAGAATAGAAAGAAGAATAAAGAATGGAGAAAACAAAGAAATACATAAGGAAAAAAAAAGAAGGAAAAACAAAGAAATACATAAGGAAAAGATAGAAAGAGAGAAGAAAATCAAGAAATACATAAGGAAAATAACATTTCTAGGATTGGTGTCATGAAGCAAAAAGAAGTTATCGAGTATAAAAAGGGTCCAATTATCTCTAACAAACAAGCAAGTAAAAAAATGGAGAGTGTGTCCGAACCCCAGTGACCCCCTGGATCCGCCCCTGGGTAGACAGTCAGCTATATGTGCACACATTAACTAATGACTTGCCCTAATTTATAGATGAAAATTAAGTTAACTCATTGTTTTCAGAATACCAACTCTTATGTTGAGGGTCAGTTTTTGTGGATTCAGGCGAGTAAAAATCTGACACTTTTCACAGGCATAAAATAGTGTGGAAAGAATCATAAAATATTTATTCACAGATGATACAAACGATATACCTGTAGTTAAAATGTTTTGGTGCAATTAAGTGTCAAGAAAATTAGGGGTAATAAAATCACCCCAAAATACACAATCTGTTGAGAGCCAGAAGGGTGTTCATTCACTCTTACTTACAAAGCCCTTTTGCCTCTCAACAGACTATTCATTTTTAGTGTAACAGTAACCATGGCATTCCCCTAAACAACCTTTACAAATGCACTTGCCAACAGAAGCTACAATTAGGATGAAAGAGCTATGGCTGAAAATAAAAGAATATTTAAAATAAACACCAAATATGCAAATATTTAAAGTTGACATCGACACACGTTACATGGGTTATTGCATTCTATGAACTATTATCAATGATGAGAACAAATGGTTGTAATTAACTGCTAGGAAAATGCTACCTTTTACTTCCTATCCAAGGGAATTCGCAATTTGAAATCATACTCCATTCTTTCATTATTAGTGCAGTAGGGGTGTGAATGGCAGTGGTATATATTTTATATATTGACAGTCATTTGATTTTGGTAAACAGAGCTGTCCTGCTATTAAGATGGAGATTACAGTAAACACCAATACTGTAAATTTATAGGCCCGTATTCTGAACTCCGGTTTAACTTAAACCGCGGTCTAACTGTGGTTTAAACCCAGTCTAAACCTACCCTTTAAAAGGAGTTGTAGAAAATCACATTCTGAACTTTAATTTAAACTTTAGTCTAAGTGTGGTTTAATTTTGTACAGATATTTAGACTGGACTTGCTGTCTGTCAGTTTTAATTAAACTCTGGTTTAACTTAGACTGGGGTTTAAGTTAAACCAGAGTTCGGAATATGGGCCTGTGAGTCCCATAATTCATTGATTTGGAATGTATTACTAGCATCTTGATTACATGGTTGTGGTGGTGGTGTGGTTGTTGTTTTTTTTATTATAACACACAAACACAATGACTGCAATGGAAAAAGTTTCACACACAATGTAAATATGATCAAAAGACATTAACATGGAATGATGCAATGTGCAATACAGTGTACACGAATCCCTGAAATGACATTGTGAAAATGATGAGAATAGTAAAATAATCTGAACCTGAGTATGGCTTGTTTACATATAAGGCGTTTAACGGTCTCAAAAAAAGAAAAAAGAGCTGTGGCAAAACTAAAACTGCTTTACGTGTAAAGAGGTGACACTGAGAAGGCAATCTAGGAATATAAATTCATATTGCTCTATATACAAATAAAAATATAGTCAGTATCTTATGTATATTACAACTGCTCTGCAGTCAATATCCTACATTATTACCTATATGGGGTAGTTTTACGGTGCATTTAAAATCCATGTTTTGCGCGGTCCGCGAACGACCTAGTTCTGAGCGGTCATCATTCCCTGATATTTTCCCTCTTCCGGGTTTCACCATTCACTTTGTGTACAAAAAGTGCGGTCAACATTGAGCCCGATTAACATCCACCTTTTCTTGTCAGTGCGCTTTTATTAAAGTGCATACGCGCAGTATTGTGTACGCGTTAAAGTGTAGGCTTAAACAATGGATACGCGCGGTAACAATTTACGTCACAATGGCTTGGCCCAGATTACATACCTGCATGAATAACCTGAAATCCTGAAATTAGAGGGACTGACAAGGAAACAGACTTGTTTGTAATTGCTATAAGATGGCATAGATCTATACATGATATAGGTAATAATAATAATATTGACTGGCTCTACTTTCGGGGAATACCGAAAATGTTGCCCTTAAAAGAACCATATTGCCCTCGTCTTCGACTCGGGGCAATATGATTCTGTTGCGGGCAACATATTCTGATATCCCCCTCAAGGCCAGTCAATATTATATAAGTAATTAAATTCACCTCTAGACCAAACACTACACCTAACCCTATATATTTGATATATAAATCCCCGAGCAATTGCCGTCAGAGGAAATGCTCGAGTACCAAGCTTACCCTTATTGATTAGGTTACCAATATCCTATCACACCTGTTTATGATCACATCAATAACAACAAATCAAATAGTGCATTACAAACAAGCCAATACTATAACGCATATAAATCAGAATTACGATTCCTTGTATTCAAAATGCTCACAAAGTCTATCCCAAAAGATGCTAGGATCAATGATATAATATAAACTATGAAATATAATTCATTATACCTGTATGGTTCCATATATACAAATAAGAACACTTTTCAGCCTCTACCTGAATACAAATTATGGAATTTCTTGAAGTTCTCAGGCCTCCTTCTTTGCAGAGAGCATGGTTAATAGTTCCAAGTGCAATGAACCTGTTTGAAGACACTACATTCATATATACAGAGAATAATGAAACATAATATATACATCCTTTAATAGTTCAGTATATACAGGTGTATATATATATATATATATATATATATATATATATATATATATATATATATATATATATATATATATATATATATATATATATATATATATATATATATATATAAATATATATATATATAAATGTATATAAATTTTTGCCTCCTGCGGTGTTATTTGACTCTTGAGTTAATCTACTAATTACACACCGATGCAGAACTTTTCATATTTTGTTTAATATATATATATATATATATATAAAAGAATTCTTCAGCAAATATCCAAACACTAAAAATTATATATTTTTAACATTGATATATTGATATATTTCACACCTTATATAAATAGACCATATCACAGAGTACTGAGCTCAAAGACAATGCTATGAAAACCTCAAATCCAGAAAATTTAGATGAATATTCAGCCTAAAATCACGCATTGGGTCATCATGGCATGAGAAGTTGGGAAAATTTATATCAACAACGACAACGACGATTAAAAAAAAATCAACCTCTTTATAATTTCATATAGTTTCTTTCCTTGAAATGACTGGTATTTTGTGAGTCCCAACATCTGGTATTACCTACATTGTAAGGAACCAATTTCAGTGACTTTTATACCTAGAATGCCAGTAAAAATGAAAAATGAACAACATCAAAAAATGTTCAATGATGTTTCAGAGTCTTAAGTACATAGCATGATCTTCTTGATAATTGAAAAAGTCCAAAACTTTGCTACCAGTAAATCCCACATACAAAATATAATGATGAACTATTCTCTGATCATCGCCATAAGGTAAAAGCAACAACATTATACACTAACTGAATATCATTGAGAATACACTTATTGGCCTGAATTCAAAAAAGGAGGTTTAAATTTATCTCATGGTTTAAACCTCCATTGCGGACTAAAATAAGAATACATATAATAGTTTCTTGCCCTACATGTATTATACATGAAGCCATGCACATAGTATGTACTACTATGCTTATGGGGGTTTAAACCATGGTTTAACTTTAAGATAAACTTCCTTTGCAAATTCAGGCCTCTGAATATCACCGAGAATACTATGCTGCAGTACACCGAATACACACACACACTTATATAATAAGACTTGGCAAATTAATGACTTTCCACATGCTATCATGTTCCTGAAAATACCATTTTTCCCATCATTTCTACTTCTTTCCATAAATTTCTTCTTTCCAAATATCAGTTTTCTCCTTTTCCTTTGCATGACTCAAGCATTGATTTTCTTCCCACGGCAGAATATTTGAAAAGAAGTAGTCCAACCTGAGAAGGGGTTTACAAATTATTATATACACTGACAAAATTTATACACTACTAACCCGTTGACTACTGAATTCCCATATTCCCATAGGGATAATACAGAGATCACCCGGTTCCTGTAAGCAAATGGGTCAATACTGATAGTGTGAAAGACAAAAAAAAAGAAAAAAGAAATGGGCAGTGCTAATACTGACGACATAATCAACAGTATTCTTCACAACTGTTAGCATTTTGGGGAGAAAGTGAAAATGTGATGGATACATACCAGTATTGTATTTTTTTTAGCACAAACCATTCATGAGATTGATTAGAAAGTACTGTAAAATGGTGACAAAATATGAATTTGAAAGGCACTACTGCTTTAATCTGTGAGAGAACACAATTCAACAGCATATTATAGATCAGGCTGTAGGAATGTGTTTCTTCTGTAGGAGGAACCCCTCTCACCTTTACAGCTAAGAAAAAAAATTACAAAAAGCAACACAACAACAATGCCCAATATTCTGAATGCTACATTAACAAGTTTATACATTAAGATTTTAATCTTTGTCAATTGACCTTTAATGTACTGGGGAGGGGGGGGGGCCTGGGATTGTGCAGCGCAAACAAAGAAATACATAAGAAATTCGTAAAACAATAGAATGCATGAGAATTGAAATCATTTTCAAAAAATTTTCTAATGTAATAATGTTTTAAGGTTTAGAAAAAACTTTCTTCCATGAAACTTTCATCACCAAGGCCTTTCTTTACTTGATTATCACTTGAAATATTTACTTATGCATATAATTTGCATAAATTATATTACATGAAAAAAAAAGAAAAAGATTTACATAAAAATAACAATGGATATGTGTTCTTTACGCGATTCTCAAGGTCTGTACAAAATTTTACTGTGACCGGTCATCTCCGAGTCCCCCCCCCCCCCCCCCCAGTCAGAGAGGAGCTTGAAATAGCGTAGTACAGTAAGGGTTAATGCTCCTGCTGTCTATTTTATCTGTCTGGGTAATTTAGAGTCCTGGACATTATGAAGGACTGCAAGAAACATGTCTCATCTATCTACTGCAATGTTATAATTGAAATTTGATAGCAGACCAATTAAAATGCAATTTTATTTGACCAAAATATACAGCTTACAAATGTAAAGGTCTCTTTAAAAATCTGATAAATACAAATGTTCTTTAAAAAAAGATATTTTGTAAGGAAAGATTGATTTTAATATTAACCCTTTCAGGACAGGAATTATTTAAGGGCTAAATTGATCACATTTTGTTCTTCAAATTGGCAACAATAATATTTTTCTTTTAGTGCTTCAAGATTGTAATAAGGGGTAATGTCTTTGAAAACAATATACATGGTTAAAAGAAATGTCGAAAAGTTGAAAAAGTTGCCAATTTCGATAAAAAACAATGATTTTGAACCTCTCAATGTGTTGCCAATTTAAGGATTTTAAAGCTTATTCTCCTTTTTAAAATTCCTGGGATCAAACGCAATACGGTCATGTAACAAAAATGGACATAGTGTGTGCAGAAATTTTTGCTCTTTCTACTCATACATCTAGTATATTTTTTTGAGCTCTGAATCAAAAGTTATTAAGCCAAACCACAAAATGTGGTCTGTTGTCTTGAAAGGGTTAAGTCTCTTTTTATCATCCATTTTACTTTGAATAGCCATCGTTCAGCATGCAGGTTGATACATCATATTGTCTGCTGAGAGCCAGAAGGGTATAAGTCACATCATCTACAGGAGATTTAATGCCCTTCTGGCACTCATCAGACTATATACTATGCAAGGAATGATCTATGCTCCATCTCCAATAGAGGAATGATGTTATTGTCCCTGTAAAGGCAGGAACTCACAAGAGACAGTGAGGAAAGTTGTAGTGGATCTGAATGCTACTGCTTGACGATATCATTGTAGCTCGGTGGAGGTGGAAGGTCTCCTTCAGGGACATCACTGCTCTGAGGAGGGTACACTGGGGGTGCAGCACCATCTGTCGACGGAGGTAGGTAGGGTGCAGCGCCTGTTGTAGATGGGGGTGGGTAGGGTGCAGCATCTCCCTGTGGAGGGTGTGCTCCTGAAACTTCAACAGGTGGGAGATTGGTAGGATATGGAGGAGCTTGTCCATCCTGTTTCCGTGTGGCAGGCGGGTAAGCCTGCACAGGGTATGAGTTGGGGGGTGGAGCACCTCCAGTTGATGTGGGCGGGTAGACAGGTGAATACGTCTGAACGGGATAAGGGCGGGGTTCACTAGGTTGCGGTGGCGGTGCATGAATAGGCATGGACGTTGCTCCTGGGTTGTTTGTGCTGGGAGGGACGTGGACCATTGCAGTAGTAGGGGGCTGGACAAATGCACCGTTATTATGTTGGCGACGGATCATATGCCGTTTGTACATGGAGCCAGCACAAGCCACAATGAACACAACGGCAAACACGCAACTGCCCATCCATTTTCCAATACCATCCCAGAATGAAAAGCCAGATCCACTACCAGATTCAGTGCCACCTATCAAGGAAGCATCACAGCTAAATTAAATACAGTTATCTATCAAGCAGAAAAGAAATCAATACATGAGAGGAAGAAGGGCCCAAGTCCACCAAAACAGATTATTTTAGTTTTTAAGAAAAAAGTTAGTATTTTGAGATGAGCTTATAATAGAATGTTTTCATTTTCACAAAATCATTAATGCATGAAGATGAAAACATTCTGTCTCTTAATGTTATAAAAGTACTTTTTAAAATTCTTGATAATTCAAAAAATTGTTGCAATGCACTTGGGCCTTTCTTCTTGTCATGTAATCAAATGAGCTTTGCCATCACACACACATTCTGGGACAACTATACCCTGGACTACAATCCCTGGACAACTACCCCCTGGTTTGTTTGGGAATCTAAAATGTACAAAAAAGTAAGTACATGTACAGAATTACTGGGAATTTATGGATTGAAGTATAAAAGGAGCACAATTTCAAAAACATGTTGTATTTCTTGTATAGAAATCAAATTGCAATAAGCTTTGATCCCAGACATGCATGTACAACTATCTTAATTCTTGAAATAAAAATATTCCCTTCAAATTTCTCTACTCACAATCTTGATCTGTCTGTTTCTTGTGAAATGCAAAAATAACAATTTCCTCCAGGTTCTGAATCTGATCTCTGAATTTGGACTTACCCGTTCCACAAGAAATGCCCACATCCTCCGAGTGTGAGCAGTCATGTGACCCAAAGCTGTTGTGGCTACAGCTTTCCAAGGTAGATTCCCATCCACCGCAGAGCACTTCATCCAGCCAAATTGTCCCAGTACCTTCACCATATTTGGAGCTATCAAAGTACTCCACAGGTACTGAGACAAGGCCAAGCTGGCCACAAGCAACCTACAAAATAATCAATATATATATATATTTTCATAGTGATAATAACGATTTTCTGGATTTATATAGCGCCTAATATATCTATGATATCTCTATTTTAATGCTTTACTGATTGATATATTATTACCTCAGTCATCGGATTCAGTCTTGCCCGCAAACAAAGTGTGCACCTTCTCCACTCCCTGGAACAATTCGTCTGTTGAGAGCCAGAAGGGCATTAACTCATATATTTGAACACAGAGTTAACGCCCTTCCAGCTCTGAACAGACAAATTCAGCCAGGCACATTTTTACAGTACTCACAATGCTTAACAAACCATCATGACTTTTGCATCCTACCGGTTACCAATTTACACCTGGGTGGTGAAGAGCAATGTAGATTAAATGCCTTCCTGAAGAACATAAGTGCCATGCCAGGGATTGAACCACAACTTTCACATCTCAAGTCAAGTGTATAAACCACTCGACTATGACACTTCTACATACCATATTACTCATATCAAGCATCAGAACTGTGCCGTTAAAGATAGAGTTGAGTTCTGGTCATGCAATTACAATTATCTTCATAGCTGTGACACCAAAATATTTCTCCCAGCGTACAAAAAAAAGGAGCTTTGTGCTGCCAGCCAACGACCGGCTTGCAGAAATCAGTTTGCTTTTGCTCAGTCACTGTGACACCATTGATTTACCTACAGTCTTTAAAACAACAGTGTATATTATGGCCTCATCATTAAAGCTTGCTCGCATGATGTTGTTCCTGGCAAGCACATTCAGAGACACATGGGCGCAAATCCTGGGGGTGCCAGGGGGACATGTCCCCCCCCCACCTTTTTGAAGATAGGCGAATGTCCCCCCCCCCCTTTTTGAATAACCTTTTTTTTTTTTTTTGCTTGTCAGAGAATTTTAGAGGCAAATGTCCCCCACCTTTTTGAATAACCTTTTTTTAATTTTTAATTTTTGCTTGTCAGAGAATTATAGAGGCAAATGTCCCCCCCCCCCCACCTTTTTGAATAACCTTTTTTTTTTTTGAGGCGAATGTCCCCCCCCCCCCCCCCAAATTTCAAAATGGATTTGCACCACTGCAGAGACAACAGAACCTTGTAACAAATTTGCTCACAACCAATCAGATGCATGGATTTCAGTAGTTTACATCATTTATTGCACCTTGTCACTGCTAAAAAACTTTATGAAACATAAAGGCTCAAAACACTAAAAAAAAAAAAGGAAAGCCTCTTGCATAGAAATTTTTCAATATACATGTTCTTTGTTTTTGTTGTTTTTTTTTTTTGGGGGGGGGTTCAATATATTTGTTTAAGATTTATAATTTTCAGGTTACCAGCACAACAATACAGGTATTTTGCAAGTATGAAATTTATTTTGCAAATATGAAATAAAAATATACATGTACTTTTGATCAATTTAGCATATTTTGCTTTAAATTTTAGATTTTTGAATATAAGAATTACTTTAAGGAATGCTTTCTGTTTTCTTTACTCACCCTTGCTTCTTCTACTCCAAAGTTGTCATCACAGACTGTTCCCCATTCCCCATTGTAAAAGATTTCAAGTCGTCCACCATTGCTAGTGCCACCATCCCGCAAACGCAAATCACCTTGAATTAAAGCAGAATTTACAACAAAAAATAATATCAAAATGTTATTGCTATAAGTCTTTAGATAAGTATTGTATCATCTCATAGAATTACATTGTGAGCAGAATTTATACCCCATCCCCCCCCAAAAAAAAAAATCATATCAAAATTTTGTTGCTATAAGTTACAAGACCAGTATCATGTATCAGGAGATTAAATTAACTCTTATCTACAACAATTTACAGAATTACAAGAAACTAATATTCTGTTTTGTTCTTATTAATCTGTTTCATTTATTAAGAGTAAATAAGAAGAAAAAATGTGTTACCGACTACATCAAAAGTTTTTGTATACTTAAATTCTATATTACATTGACAGCCCTTCTAGGCTACTACATATAGTTCTTGGATGAGACAGAATATTTAAGGAATAAAATATTCCATGATATCATTGCATGAGATACTTGGTAGTACGGTAATGTGGGGGACGTAAAATGACCAAATACCTAATACTTGCCCATTTGTTGCAGTGGATTTCACAATATGTTACAATTAGATGAAATGTTTCTGCTCAAACAGAGATTTTTACCTACATGCAAGGACAGGATTATTTACTCAGGAACACATCCAGGATTTCTGCAAAGGGTTGTGGGGAGGGGGGGGGCACAATTCAGAAAATTTTGTGACAAGCGAGAAAAAATAAATAAAAAGGGGGAATTGTGTACTTAAGGTAAGCAAGTTGGGTTTCAAAAAGGGGGGTGGGGCACTCAAGTTTTATGTTGACGGAGGTGTGCCTCAGCCAAGCCCAAAATGTGGGTCTAAGGAACTGACTAGAAGCGAAAAACGTAGGGTCTTTGAAACGGTGGATCTATACCCAGCTGAGCGAAAAAACATGGTCTAAGGAACTAAGGCACTTAGTGTGGGGATTCTATAGTGCATGCATATATGCAATTGCGCACACAAGTGAATGGACCTACGTACGCGGGAGCTAGGGAACGGGACGCACTGGGGGAAACGGAGAGAGACAAGCACTTTTGTTCCGGCCAGGTATCTGGAGAATGCGTGAGAAAGGTGAGAACGACAGTTTATGGAAATTTGGGTATCTTGAGAATGGTGATCGGCCGTTGAAAAAGGGGGTCGTCAAAGCGGCACATACTCATCTGTCCAATATACCGAGTGTCCAACCCCCCCCCCCCCATGGGTCATAGGGCAGTTATGCCCCATGCTCCTAAATCTGCCAGTGATTTACCTGATTCTGAGAATTCTCCACATGATATACCCACATCTTCCGAGTGAGAGCAATTGTTGGAGCCAAAGCTGTTGTGGCCACAGCTTTCTAAGGTCGATTCCCATCCATTGCAGTTCAAACCATCCAGCCAAATTGTCCCAGTACCTTCACCAAATTTTGAAGCGTTGTGGAAGTGGACTACCGATGTGTCAAGACCAAGCTGACGGCAAGCAACCTACGATACAAAATTAAAGGTGTTATCATTTTCGATCCATCTATCCATCTGTAGCTTTTTACACCACTACAATTTCTCACATGGGTCTCCAGCCTTTGAATTTCATGTAAATTGTTCCATGATATCCTCATAAGATTCTCTATGGTCACTGAAGGTTAAGTGCAAATTTAAACAACCAAGTACGAGATATCACTATCATTACCCAGACTTTCAGTTTTAATTCTACGTGAATAGTTTACATGAGGAAAGATTAATTTAATCTCTTTCCCAAAATAACAATTACAAAATTTGTGTTGTTATCTAATGCACAATCAATTTTGATAAAGAAAAATAAAATCTAAGGTGATCCTGCTGTACATACATGTACATGTAATGCAATTTTCAGTATTTCTGTTTCTCGTTCCCTTATTTACAAATTTAAGTACTCAAATTTGAAAGGTAAAAGGTGTCGCTTTGTTTCTTTAATTATATTAAGACATATAAAGTACTCAAATTTGAGAGGTAAAAATATATTCCTTTATCATTTCTTTTTGATTGATCCTGCTTTTCTACACTCATTACTCACCCTTGCTTCTTCTTCTCCAAAGTTATCATTGCAGACGGTTCCCCACTGCCCATTATAAAAGATTTCCAACCTTCCATACCTAGTGCCACCATCCTGTAAACGCAAGTCACCTACAATGAGTAGAATGACAACAGATTGAGGGGAAACTAATCTTTCATAGGAAGTGTGTTTGAAGCAGAATAAATCGAGAGAGTTAAACATAATTGAATGATTCATTCAGAAAAAGCAGAGAGTAGATAAGAAGGTAATAATCATTGAGGATCACTGACGATATGGGGAATCTCAAATTGGCACAGCTGTCATGATGTTCCACAGGGAGAATGCTCCCATTTGTTCTGCATCACAATTACTCAATGCAGCCCTTTTCTCATTTCATATGGTGGGAGGAATGTGCTTTACAATGTTATTTATTATTACCCCGGGGGTGTTTTACAAAGCTGTTCGTAAAGTTATGCATGACTTTACGACTGACTTAAATATGATAAGCCAAATGGGATGCTCAATCATTTTTAACTGCATCATATGAAGTTGAACTGTGCAGATGTATTAACATTCTTATTATAGCAAAAAATTTAATGCAAAGTATATTTTTTTGGCCATAATTTAATTGAGGTTATTGGAAATACAGTCTTACTTTGTTAAAAGATCAGGAAAAGCTTTGGACATCCTATCTGGCACTTCATATTCAAGTCGTTGGTAAATTCATGCATAACTTTATGAACAGCTTTATGAAACACCCCCCTGGTAATGGATTTCAAGCCCACACTTAAGTGTGCACCATCTCCTCTCCTTAGGGAGCATTCCTACCATTTTGCACCGTTCACATGCATGTAGTCACAATGACTTTCGGCAATCCTCAGTTACCCATTATCTCCTGGGTTAAGAGTGGTAATATAGATTAATGTCCTGCTAAAGGGCGTTAGTGCCGCGGCAGGACGGTGAACCATGGATCAACAGTCCAGTGACATATCTATGAGATCACGACACCTCTATGTACATGTACCTTGTCTTTGAGTCACATTTATCAAAACTATTAATATTGGTAGTAAAAAGAACAAAAATTAACATACCTTGTCCAGAAGTTGCACCTAGCAAAATAAACAATATCGGTATCAAGTAGACTAAGAACACATATGTCATCATTTTGCCTTCATCTACATTATCATCTCACTGTCCTGTCTATGATGATCTAATGTTAGCTACTGTTCGTGTCTGAAAAATACAAAAGAGAGCAAAAAAGTTGTTACATTTAACTCATTATTATACAAACAATGTTCATCATTCAGTGAAGGCAAAATATTAAAGGTACTTTTGGAACAGTCCTACAGTATTTATTTCTCATACGAACCGAGGTAGACCGAAAATTCTGTCTCTCGTTCATTAGCCTCTTATTTTGGTTAGGGTCGGCCCTCACTTAGAGACAGAAGCAGGCCCTTCGATCTGCTGTGAAAACCGAATACACATCGCCTCACACACTAATAACAGTTAGTATACGGTTTTAATATTTTCAAACGGAGAATACCTTGGACCCTGAATTACCTGAAAAGGGAGCTTTAAACGGATTATTCAGTCAAATTGGTAAGTTGAACCGATTCCTTGAATAGTAGAGCCTAGGTCTAATCTATCTAATTTACAAAAATATATGAAAAACTAAAAATATATGGATTTATCCAACTACATGCCGACTGTTCGTCAGCGGTCAGTAAGTTTGCACAGCAGAGTGATCGGCCCGTTTCTGTCTGTAAGTGAAGAGCCGACCCTACCAAAATAAGAGGCTAACGAACAAGAGACAGAATTTTCGGTCTAGTAATGAGTTTGATCTTAACATTAATATACAATTTGTATTGTATATGTTTTAGACGATGATATTGAGTATCATTACCATTTGATACAGTGTGTATATTAAATTCCAGAGATCTATAGATCGGACTGACAAATCCAAATTGTGGGGACTGAATTTTTTATAACAAATTCTCTCTAACTTATAAAATCGAATAGTTAGACTCTGTCTGCTTAAGGTTGCAAGATTCAGGATTGAAGGAGGCCGTTGGACCTAAAATTTTTAATGAAGGAATAAATTTGTTTCATACAGGTTTTGTGTAAAAACATATGAGCAATGATTATATATAAGGTACATGTATGACTTAATATTTTCTTAAAGGCATTGATTAACTTTGCCCAGGATTGAAAAAACAAAAATCACTGTTCCAGCTAATGCTGTAATCATAATTGCAAACCTTTAGCTCAGACAGGAATTGCCTGAGTTTTATAAGCTGATCGGTCCTTTATATATCAAGATATTTACGATTGAACATTGATGTCGGGATAGAGTACCACCGAACCCTAAAGAACTCTTACGGTTGGCATACCTCGCTCTATCACAGAATACCGTACGGGCTGGAAACCCGCTCTGAAATCGCCAAGCGCTGGTGCTTGGTTTTTGTGACTGCAGCGCAGCGAAGAAGCCGAGCGACTTGCGCTAGCGATTGAATCGCAATTTTCTCTTTTTTTAGGATAGTAAACGGGTTCCATTTTCTCTCATACTTTCACATATCCTTAATTATGTAGTTAGAGGACTGCACACAATTCACTGGCATTTGAGCTGATTTTACAATTTTTCACAAAGTTAATCAATCACTTTAAGTAGAGAAAATGGAAATTAATGATTTTTTTTTGTACAGGGCAAATAGGGCAAATAGGAGAGGAGCTTGCAAGATACATGTACATCACAGAGTTGCCAAGTTGGGTTTGATTGATTACAACTTCATATATTATTAACTCTTATTTCTTATCGTAGTTTGTAACGTAACTTGTAATCAGGGTGGACTTCCCCTTTAATAATGTAGCTCTGCCCACACACACATGATAAATCAGTATAGAACATCAGAATATTTTTCTTTCTTATGTGTTTTGGATGACATTTAAGTTTATGCACTGACAAATATTGAAATAATTTGACACAAGGGCAGTAGACAGTTAAATATAGGGTGCGTTCATTCAAATTTTGAAGCTTGAAATCATGAACATGACTCACATTCACAAATCAAAACACCGTCTTAAAACACAGTTTCAGCGGGACAGCGTTCATGCAATTTTTCATCAACGTTGATTCTAGCTCAATTCAAGCCCTGCCATTGCACAGCGTAGTGTGCAGTTTGACCCTAACTTCAGTTTAGGAAAGCTCAGGGGGTTGTTTCATCAAACCGTCATAACGACAAGATCAGCGACATCTCGATGCTGTCGCTCAACTTGTCCGCTGTTTCACAAAGCTGTCTTTGCCAAGATCAGCGATTTGTCGGTACTCTAAACCTGTCATATCTTTTTAGCAGTGGCGGATTTAGGGGGGGGGGGGGCAATCCTGGCCCGTGCCCCCCCCTTTTGAGGGAAAACAATGCATTGTGTCGAGCCTGATCGGTTAGTCACGGACGGACATTTGACAAATTTTGAAAGTTTGAAGGCCTGTAAAAAATAAGTTATGAGATGTGTTGAGCTGTTTTATGTTTCATTGTGAAGGGTATCACTGAAGGTGCTAAATGATGATAAAATTTGGTTTCCATGGTTACCTACTAAAAGTAGAATCCATTAAATATTCAATGTCACGGACGGACAAGATAGAAATGGGTTTCTTGACTTATCGGTAATCTTTTGTCTTTTCTATCTGAACAAACTGTCACTGACAAATTTTTTTGACTGCAAATGTTAATCAAGTAAATTGACTTCCCTGTCACATACGTAGAATTTGAAAGCAAGCTGTAACTTTTGCTAGAGGTCCGAAAACTTTTTGTCACGGACGGACATTTGGGTGTCACGGATGGACATTTTGAGCGTCACGGACGGACATTAACTTAAAAACTGCATGTGTTCCTATCTAAAATTGCGCATACGTACTTCTTGCTTTCTACTTTTTGTTTGAAATTGATTTTATTCCACAATTAAGCAAAACTTAGCTTGAAAAACTTAGTTTTTAAGTGGAATCTATGTCAAAAGTGGATGCCTGTATTGTAGTGTATACACAATGTACAAGTACAGGTGTTTACAGAAGATGAATACTTAATATTTTCTTACTTATTTATTTATTAATATTATTATTGCTAATATTGTAGCTGATATCTTTGGTCATCAGCAATGTGTAAAAGTTTTAGATTCAACATTAATACCGAAGCTTGATCATATTCAAATTAAATTACAAATTTGTGCTTGAAAATTATAAACATTGGAGGTCAGATGTGGTATCAGATTGCAAGAACCATGTTTGGACTCTATTTGGTAAGAATGCTTTGAATTAGTTTAACGTTTGAGACAGATAGAGATTCTTTGTAGTTCAGGATCATACATAGCCAACAATTTAAAAAGAATTATGTAATCACATAACATAAGAAGAAACCTTTTTAGAAACTATATAATTTTAAATGCTCATAATTGAATTGGTTGCATCAACCCTGAAACAGTTTTTTATGGGGAAGGGGGTCAGAAAGTTATAATATATGACTTACACTAGTCGTTTTAGGCAATCCCTCAACTAACAGGACATAATTAGGCTCTGTGGGATTTATACACTCAACTGTTGCCATTAGGGCCTTTGTCAAGAAAGCCAACATTGTTCTTAAAGTGATAGAGACAATGATCTGCATGTCATGATTTGGTTTTCACCCTCTTAAACAGAACTACTGAAAAATATGAGATGTTATAAAGAGTACTGGTACGGTGATGTTGTAAACCAAATGAGAAATTTTACTTCCTATATATGATAATGATCAATCACACATAATCCTATTTCTATATTACCTCTATGTTTGAAACAAAATATATGACTTTGAGCTGTAAAGTAAATTAAAATACTAAATACTGATGTTTGTTTTCGGTCCACCTACATGACTGTAATGTATAGGGTTATATTTTGAAAGCTTACATCACATTCTTCTCGACATGTTCATTTTGGTCTGTAGCATATATTACACATGTACAGTTGTACACTACATGAATACATGTACATGCACTTGTACGTAAAGACAGCTTTTCTTGTCTGTCTTGAGCGGTCTTTATAGACAGGTTTCACTGTACATGATATTTTGGATGAAATATGTTCCATGAACCAATAAACAATAAAACAATTCATTGAATTTGAAATCTCACAGCATTTACCATATCAGTACATTGCATTGTCCGTCCGTGACAAAATTAGTGTCCGTCCGTGACACTTTTCAAATTTGTTTTTAGTATATGTTTATTTAATTGATCAAAGTTTTATTCATACATGGTATAGGTCTCTAGCTAGTGAGATAGCTCAGCATAGTTTTTGTTTTCACTTTTGCCCCACCGATGGAAAAAAAAATTTTTACAAATTTTTTCTGTCACGGACGGACAAATTTGCATCAAGATGTGGATGGCCGTGCGGCACAACCATTTCTGTACAAATATTTTCAAATATTTTTTGGTTTTCAATGGAATGGTGTTTGATCTTTAATTATTTTCTAACAAAACTTAAGAAAGTTTAGAGAGTGTTAAACTAGGACCAAATCAATCTTTCTAGAAAATGTCCGTCCGTGACATTAGTGTTCATCACCCCTGTTGCAAAATGGGCCAATCCAATGACTTTCCCGACCTTGTCAATTAAACAAACGTGAATTTTAGTAACTTTAGATATTAATGAAAAACCTGGAAGTGATTTCATCATAAAAATCTGAAAATTAAATTTTCACCCCAATGCTCACTCTTAACCGATCAGGCTCTGCCCCCCTATTTGCGATTGTGCCCCCCCCTTTTCGACCCGAAAACCTTTTTTTTTTTTTTTTGCTTGTCAGAGAATTATGGAGGGGAACTGGACCCCATAGCCCCCCCCCCCACCGAGCGACTTTTGGAGGGCTGGTGAAAAAAATTTTTTGGTCGCCACCCCCCCCCCCCCCCACACTGAGCGACTTTTGGAGGGCTGGCGAGACCAAAAAAAATTGGGTCTCCCTCCAAGCAGTTTCCCAAAGTTGACAATCCTCCATTTGTGTGCTCCCCCTTATACGAAATCCTGGATCCACCCGTTTTTAGAACGCCATCACAAGCCAGCTTTAAGTTAGTCTATGGGATACGAAAAAATAAAAATGTAAATTTAGAGAAAATGTACTCCCTGATCTCCAAACACATTCCTTTATCAAATAGTTTGTAATAATTGTTATATATTTTACAGATAGACAATATGTTCTTATGGCTTCTTGACCCCCCAACAAGTAAATGAGAATAATATTTGTCCTCACATTAGTTTACCATAGAAGCAGCACCGAAAACGGAAGTCTGTATCTACAGACCCATGTGAACGATGACAATTTATCCTGTATGTATTTTCCCTACATCATTCCTTTTTTCACGCAATGCTTTGATGTAAATTTATTATATGTATTTTCTTAAAATCAAAAGTTAAAAATTGGGTCATAAAATATCTTAATTATTTTCTCTAAAGTGAACACAATTTGGGTCTTCTTTCCATAATTAGTCAATTATGGTATTCTATCCTCTTACTTACAAATCTAGATTCGTACATCACAATAGCATCCTCGAATTTTCTCAGTTTTATAAATTCTAAAATGCCATAAGTAGCCCATCTTTTCATCAGATGGGAAGTGTGTATCAACAGTAATTATTTTCGCTGCCATTTATGACATCTTGGAACAGTTTGGGAAAAACTGAGCCTCAAAATATGTTTGGCCAATTGACGATAAATCCGATGGATTGTGATAAATTAAAGTCAAGACTATGTTTTTTAGCCGATGAATATTGATCATTTATCATGCCTTTGTGAAACAGTTTGTGAGGTCCATGACATTTCCGTACATCGCCGACAAGAGTTATGACTGTCATGGAGTTGATTTGATGAAACGACCCCCAGACACTCATAGGCCCTTGCCTATGTGGGACTGTGTCCAACATTCACTGTTGCAGCAGTCAAAAACAGACAACAAAATTGCTCTAAGCAAGATTTAATTTTCTTAAATTTGCTAGATTACATGATTCATGGACTCTTCCACTCTTACTGTGCCACAAATTAGGGGATTCAGAATTGAAAGTGAAATTTTAAATAATTATTTTCCTCTCCTGTATGAATGATCTAGCCTGGAAAAGGGCCTGCTGATACACAAAATAGTCAATAGCTATTGAAGCCCATTCACCCATAAAAGAGCTAGTCTGAGTACAAGGTTATCCTCAGATAAGCTTGTACATGTATAAGTGCCCCCAGAGCTATATGGTGGTGGATCCAGTGTCCGAACACTTTAAACAAATTAAACATCACACGAATATCTGTCAAACTTACATAATGAATGCTCAAAGTCCTACAGAAAAAGAAGTTGATGGAATTTTAAAAAGACAACGTAGATTTAATACGATATTCCCTTCCGAGTGAACCCCTTCCCAATGACGCGGCGTTTTGGTCCCTTGAAAAAGGTACTACTACTGTATTTCCGAACGTGTGAACCTATGGGAAAAAGACACAACCATGACAACCTTTGTTTCAATAATGTGGTTTTCATAGGCGTAATCCCACGCGTATGAAAACCCATTTTAGGCGCTTAAATGTACACGTTCGGTAATACAATCTGTTTGGAATTAAAATCCTTGACTAACTATACATACCGGTACAAGGCGCTCTGGGAAAACTGCGACAGCGCCGCGCTGGTGTCTCACGCTCCGCAGCAACTGGCCCCGCGCCTGTGGCTGAGGCTGGCCCGCTCAACCCCTCCACTATAGCCCTCGACCTCCGATGAAGTGTCTGTTAAGCTAAGACAAGTTAGCTTTCTCTTACCATACGCTGACGAACAGGAGCTTCAATCTTCTCAGCTAGGTCTGTTAATTTTTAAGTTTAATTGCAGAAAATTGTTAATTGTTCAAACATTTCAGATTTAAATCATGAACACAATCATGATCATAATCATGATGCAGCGTCGATCGCGTCGACATCCCAGCCGTTGTGAAGATGATATAATGACGTAATCAGTGGTTACGTCATCATACGTTACCTCAGCAGTGCAGTGCAGACTAAAGCTATGCAATGGCACGGGGCGGGGGGGGGGGGGGGCCACTCAGGTATATTGGTGTACACATGCGGGTCCAAAAAAACGCGTAAAAAGGGGTCTTTTTTTCATCCAGGACGCGTAACGCGCGTTACGTGTTAAGGGGTCCGAAAACGCCGATTTTCAACAAAAAGGGGGTGCTGAACGGAATGCGGCCAAACGCGTTTAGGGGGTCATTTTCATTCCGGCGGCAATGTTTGCCTTGTGTGAAGAATTTATCCACCAAAGGTGAAGAATATGTCGGTTTGCAAAAGGTGATCTTGAATTCAAGTGGTGTATTTTTTATGTTGGTTAAGTTAATCTTGTTTAGGGAGTAATATTTAAGACAAACTTGTTTAGGGGGTAATATTTCAATCAAACCTGTTTAGGGGGTAATTTTTATGAAAAAACACGCGAAATCCTCGTTAAGGGGTAATTTTTACGAAAAAAAGCACGCGAAATCCTTGTTAAGGAGTGTCTTTTCACCAAAGTATGAAACTTGTTTAGGGGGCATTTTTTAAATCCATGGACACGCATGTGTACACCAATATACCTGAGAGGCCCCCCCCCCCCCCCCGGGTGCAATGGTCTAAAGTCATGCAATGGTCTAAAGTCACACCCATTTGGTACCTGCCGGCGAAAGCACTATACTGATGTCTACGGAAGATTTTTTTCCGTAGAGATCTGCCGAATGTTGACAAGATATGTAGGCTGATAACTCCTTGATCCAAGTACATGGGCCGCGGAACCGGGGAGGGGGGGGGGGGGCTGCAGCCCCCACTTTTTTGAGTAGACACTTAAAAAAAAAAAGTCCCCCCTAATTTTCAAGGAAGAAATAATTTCTAGTAATTGATAAAATTGATAAAATTAATGAAATTAATATAAAAGACTGTTATTGTAGTGAGAATTCCTATAAAATGCAGATAAAATGCTAAAGATATGATTTGAATGTCCCAATATTTCCGATTTTATTTATCAAAATCTCTCATCCATGTCCATTAATAACATGGTTTCCATTAATTGGAACAAATGGGCAATACATCCCCGCCTATTTAATGCACAGTTAATGCAAAATCTATAGGCCTGATTATACGGAAGCTTAAAAGTGCACCGAGAAGGCGACTTGTGTAACACGCCAAGGCGCCATGTTTAAGACGAGAAGGCGAGAAGGCTACTTGTACGAACTCGCCAAGGCGACTTATTCAAGACGAGAAGGTGAGAAGGTGCGAAGGCGACTTTGAAAGTTATAAATAGCCAAGCTCATTATTTCCGTATCCGGAAACCTACCCCCTGGACAACCACCCCCCGGATAACCACCCCTAGGATAACCACCCTCTAGGACAACTACTCCTTAGGACAACTAACCCCTAGGGCAACCACCCTCTAGGACGACTACCCCCCGGGACAATACCGTCTAGGATGATTACCCCCCGACTAACTACCCCCTAGGGCAACCACCCTCTAGGACGACTACCCCCCCCCCCCCCGGAACAATTACCGTCTAGGATGATTACCCCCCAGACAACTACCCCCTAGGACAACCACCCCCTAGGACAACTACCCCCGGACAACTACCCCCTAGACAACTACCCCCTAGGACAACCACCCTCTAGGACAACTACCCCCCGGACAACTACCCCCCGGACAACTACCCTCTAGGACAACTACCCCCCCGGAAAACTACCCCCCGGACAGCTACCCCCGGACAACTACCCCCCGGACAACTACCCCCCGGACAACTACCCTCTAGGACAACTACCCTCTAAGACAACTACCCCCTGGACAACTATCCCTCGGACAACTACCCCCTGGACAACTACCCCCTAGGACAACCACCCTCTAGGACAACTACCCCCCGGACAACTACCCTCTAGGGCAACTACCCTCTAAGACAACTACCCCCTGGACAACTATCCCTCGGACAACTACCCCTGGACAACTGCCCCCTAGGACAACCTTACCTAATAAAGCATGGTATTATAAACAAAGTGTAGAAAACAAGCTCAGATATTTTCACCTGACTTCTCGGGACTGTACAACATTCTCTAAAATGACAGTCTATCTACCACATCTTCTAAGTTCATGAGTCTTCTTTCAGGATTCAGAATGACGCATCAACTCTTTAGAGAAATTTTTAGGATTATTTAAAATCAGTGCTCCCTTTTCTTTACATTCCTGCCCGTTCCACAATGTTGAAATTTGATGTTATTATAGAATTGATAATTGCCAGAGGCCTATTAAAATACGAGAGGTGCCCCTTCTTCCTTGACAACTGTCCCTGTTCCTTAGTAAGCGGAAGTGCCCCTTCCCCATTTATAAGTATCCTGTATTATTATAATACGTTCCCCTTTTCCAATCTTATAATTGCCCCTATTCTTTCTGATAAGTGCTTTCTTTATTTTATTTTAATAAACGAGCCTCTTCCCTTTTCATCTCTCATAAACTCCTATTAAAATCTTTCCTTCGACAATTCCCTTTTAAATCATTTGCATCAAATATACCTATTAATCTCTTTCAATAACTGCCTTTTTTCCATTCGCACTTTTCAGATACAAGAATTACCCCCTTTTCGTCTGATAAGTGCATCTTTACCTGTGGCCAAATCCTCTATTCAAATTTGAGAGGTGCCCGTTCTAATTCGACAAGTGCCCCTTCCACCTTCTGTTATGACACATGGCATCTCTGATGAGTGCCCCTTTACACCTCTGATAAGTTTTCCTTAATTCATTTTGAAACGGGCTCCTTTTCTTTCTAAGAAGTACAATTCCTTCTGATAAGAGCCCCTCTTCCTTTATAAAAAAAACAACAACATAAAAACACCCCTTTTCCATTCTCATAAGTGCCCTTTTTACCTCTGGTATAAAGTGCCAATATTCATGTGCGACAAATACCACATGTTTCATCCTCTGATAATTGCTCTTTTTAATATGACATATTTTGATAAGTGCCATCATCGTTTTTGATAAGTGCTCCATAATTTGTGCCCCTAATTTATAGCGATTTAGAGCAACTTTACTCTAATTTCGTCAAGGCTTGCTCGCTACGCTCGCTCATATTTATATTTGATATAGTTTTCTTACTTATTAGCAGTCTTTTCAGTCTCTCATGCCGAGACAGTGTTTAAACACCTTTCAGAACTTTTTTCCCTCTCTCTTTATAAGATGTTGTTGATCACCATGCAGCCTCACGGATCTTAAAAAAATTGCTCGCTCGCACATTAATATGTATAGTCATCAAATCCAACTGCAAACTCTGATGCTTAAGTAAATTATATTAGAGCATGTAAGAGAGAAACATAATTGAAATCCTTATAAATGTAATCACAATGTAGGGTATATATGACAATGTTTAGAGATATTGTTCCCTTTGTAGTTGCCCCCTTTTTTCCAGAAATAGCCCTTATCGGTGCCCCTAATCTTTGGAAACTTCCCCTCAATGTTGCGATCATACCCAAACTGCTTAAAACTGAATTTACGCCGGTACATTAATGAGTGAAATAAGATCAGCCCCCCTACTTTCAAAAACGCTCCGCGGCCCCTGAAGTAGGAGAGAACATGAGAATAGGTAGGATTGACCATGAAGCTTGTAGCTTCATGGTTTGACCATCTTGGTAAAATTTTGAATTTACGGAATGTCCCCGTTTTTATATAGAATGGAGCAAAATTATTATATGATTTTTTTTTTAAATGATGGGCTGCGGAGCGTTTTTGAAAGTGGGGGGGGGGGGCTGATCTGATTTCACTCATTAATAACAATTTTCGAGCCTTTTTCCCGATATTTTTTTTAAACGTGTCTACTCAAAAAAGTGGGGGGCTGCCCGTTGGAGAAAGGAGATTCGGACACTGCATGGGGTCCCCTTCCATGCCCTCCCTTTCCTCCCTCCTCTCTCTCTCTCTTATTTTATCTCTTCCTCTCTCTCTCTCTCTCTCTTCCTCTTCTCTCCTCTCTCATTTCCTCCCTCCGTTCCTCTTCTTTTCTCTTCTCTTTCTCTCTTTCTTTCTCTGTCTCCTACCTCTTACCCATATTTGAAATAATTTATGACAAAATGTCCAGATTGAGTCAATATTTATTCTCATTTTGGTGATTCCAAACTTCACAGCATCCAAACCCAGGCGCGTAGCCAAGGGCCGGTGGGGCGGTCGCCCCCCCCCCCCCTCAAAGACGCCAACTAAAAAAAAAAAAAAAAAAAAAAAAGCGAGAGTGAAAAAGCAGGTTGAAGTGAGAGGGGAAAAAAGGCCTAAAAAGTTGCTACGAACCTTTATCTTTCTCTCAAAATTTGCTATAACGGCAAAGTTTTCGCGCGGGGAGGGGAAGGGAACTCCCCTTTTATCTTTTTCTTAAATTTGCCAGAAAGTCAAAGCTTTCGCGCTTAGCGCGGGAAGGGGGAGACTCCGTCCTCCTCCCTCCCTGCGGCCACCCCTGTTACATACACTGCAGTTTTGCGTCCAAATAATTGAAAAGCAATCAGCGCATCGAACTAACTTTTCGCCTAAAAAAAGGTGCTACACGACCCGTTATCTTTCTCTCAATGAGTTGTTCAAACTTCAAAGCTTTCGCGCTTCGCGCGGGAGAGGGGAAACTCCCCCTCCCTGCACCCACCCCCCTCCCCTGGGGAGCACACGAAGCGTGCTCATCAGCAATTTCGCACGCTTCGCGTGCTCACAATATAGGCTCACAACCGCCCCCTGGCTATGCGCCTATGCGGTTGTCCAAACCTCACCATCAACCTTTCGCAACTGCTTCCAGAATTTCTTTGACAATGTAATCGCAAGACCAAAACTCAAATTAATCTTTTACATGGATGGAAAGGAACAACTTCGTACCTACCGGTAATGGACATGGACAATTAAAACTCTGACATTTCTTGTTTTTAATCTGTTACAGTTCCAGTTTCAGTGAGTGGATAAAAAAAAGTGACAAAAGATTTCTGATGTGCGACAACATTTTGTTTTAATGATTTTTGTTTATAAATAAACCAAATAATTTCGATCAAGTTATTTCTAAATCTCGCATATACAAGCAAAAGAGCTGAAGCAAATATACTATTGATTAAATGAAATACCAATGAAAAAAAAAAATTGAATAGGGCATACATTTCTCAGGTTTATTTCATGATACTTTAAGCCATGGGCGGCGATTTCTTGTCACGACCGGGGGGGGGGGGGGGGGGGGCGGGGCGATACGAGACTAGCAACCGGGGGGGGGGGGGGGGAGAGTGTCTGTGACGGTTCACCTCTCCCCCCCCCCCCACAATTTTTTTTTTAAAATCAAGTACTGGTATGCGAGGGAGCCTAGCGACCGAGCGAGAAAAATTATCTATATTGAATAGTGAAAGTTCGCATTTTAGAGCACTTAAAAGCCTATATACAACAAGGTATTGCAACTGTTACTCATCATTTGCTTCACATTTTATTTCAGTCTTTAAAATTTTAGGGACGGGGAGGGGCACGCTTCCCCCCCCTGATTGCATTTTGCAGTATAAAGATTTTGCATTTTTGCGAATTCCTAAGAAAATAAATATTTACTATTTTGCAAGGTCGAAAAAATTTTTGAACAGAGTTTTAGAGCTTTTGATCACACATGCAAATGCAAGAGTTAAATCACCATTCACACAGAAGATCGGGTATTTCACTTTTTCTTTTTCGGGGGCTGGGATGAAAAAACCTTGAATATTTGTCCCCCCCCCCCCCCCATTAATTGATGACCCTGCAATAGGTCCAATAGGGCGTTTTCATTGTCTACTGTAATTCACATGTTAATCTTAGAATTTAAGTGATCGCACGCCGTATGATATTGTACAGTTTAGAGTAGTAGTATGCGAGGGAGTTGAGCGACCGAGCAGGAAAATTTCCCAATTCAAATAGTGAAAGTTTGCATTTTAGAGCACTTGAGATCCTGAATAGGGTAGTCTCCAAGCACAACCCAAATTTGACACTTTATCAGAAAATCATTGTGCCTTGAGAGAAGCATAACCTAGCTACCTACTGGTCGTGTCAACAGTACAGGGCCTTCTTCCATAAAAAGTTGCGATTAAACGCAATTCAGAAAAAATAAACTCAAAAAGGGAGGACAGCTCTGGGGGAACTTTGATTTAAGCTACGCAACAATTATTCTCTCATTTTCATTTCTCACAATTATAATTATTTCCACGAGAGTTGCCAAAGCTGTTGTATATATTATTTCCTTACAATTATATATATATATATATATATATATATAGCTTCAAAGAATTGGTGCGGCATTATGTAATAATTACTGACATGTACTATACAACTACATAGTAAGGTAGTGGAGCTGGAGGCAAGAGGGGCACAATGCCCCTCACTCGGGGGGTAACCTCGCTAGTCATAATTATAAGGACCGCTATTCATTAAGGACCACTTATTCATAAGGACCGCTATCCATAACGTGTGACTAAATGAATAGCGGTTTTGTTCGAATATAGCGGTCCTTCTGAATAGCGAGCAAAACCATAGACAAATTTCCTCGCTCTTCATAAGGACATCCATTCATAAGGACCACTATTCATAACTACTCATAAGGACCGCTATTCATAGCGTGTGTTAAATGAATAACGGTTTTCTATGAATAGCGGTTCCTATGAATAGCGAGCGGACCCGTCACTCGGATGCGCCCATAATTTATACTAAGTATAAGGGCAATATTTTCTGAGAATTTTCCCCAAACTCGCTCGCTAAGCTCGCTCGCTCTTATAGTATATAATGAAATCAAGCAGATCGCATAAAGTATGTTGATATCGATGTAATCCTAAAGAAAATCGATAGGGATAATGTACGAATTAAAAGATCATTAGACATTCCCTCCAAATTAATTTGATGTTGCCATGTTCATTATATCGCTGTAAATAATGCACAACCCGAAGACTTCAGCATTAGAAAAAAGTTTGAAAATTTTTGTTCGCTCGCTTCGCTCGCTTGCACATGAATCATTAGATCATATCATTACACACGATTGCTAATTAGGAAAGCTGAAGCAGTGTCCAGAACCATAATAAAAGAAACGGTGATGAAGGTGATTACGTATTAATTAGACTGTATAGTGTAGGGTAATACCAATGTCACAAAATGGTCCCTGTTTTTGCTTTATGTTAACCCTTTGTAGGTGCCCCTTTTTTCTCCAAAAGTGCCCTTTTCGGCTGGTGCCCCCCCCCCCCAATTTTGAAAGACGCTCCGCCGCCCCTGACCAACATGAATAATGTACTACATGTCGAAAAATAAAAATGATATAACTGACACGGTAAATTCCAGGACCTTAATATTTCAGAGGACTACACCACATGCAGAAACATACCCTTTACGGTAGTTATTGCAATTGTTCAAATACTGAATGCCTCAACTAAAACAGAAATATAATGGGCCTAAAATAGAACAGAAAGTATAGAATAAGATTTCAATGTTCCAGGCCAACTCATTTCATTCTGACCAAAAACGAATCCGGAACGAATAAAGGAACTAAGTAATATAGCTCTCTTTATACGGAGGAGGGGAAGTCCAATCCTTTGGGAGTCATAATATTAGGGATCACTTCGTTTTGGAGCTGAATCCATTCCAAAGTAATGTTTTGAAATACTCTTTTGAGAGTGGATTCCATTATTTTGAGCTTGGATTTCCACTCCAAAACAAATTGATCCATATAATAACACTCGTAAAAAGAGTGGATTTCCACTCCAAAACAAATAATTGATCCCTAATAACACTCGCAAATGAGTGGATTTCCACTCCTGTACATATTTTAGAGAGAACATCATCCTTTTTAAGCCTTTCAGGACAGGAATTATTTAAGGGCTAAATTGATCACATTTTATTCTTCAAATTGGCAACAATCATGACAATGATATTTTTCTTTTAGTGCTACATGGTTCTAATAAGGTGTAATGTCTTTAAAAACAATATTACATGGTTAGGAAATTGTCGAAAAGTTGAAAAAATTGCCAATTTTGTTAAAAAACAATGATTTTTAACCTCTTAATGTGTTGCCAATTTAAGGATTTTAAAGCTTAATCTTGTCTTTAAAAATTCCTGACATCAAACGCAATATGGTTGTGCAATAAAATTGGACATAGTGTGTGCAGAAATTTTAGCACTTTCTAGTCATGCATCTGATATATTTTTTAAGCTCTGAATCAAAAGTTATTGAGCCAAACCACAAAATGTGGTCGATAGTCTTGAAAGGGTTAAAAGAAAAATCAAATTGTGCTGGGTTTTATTTCATCCGAATCTGGTCTGAACCTATACATGTCGTTGTGTAGACACGTCATATGGAACGACCGATGAGCAGACGATGCCCGTTTCATCTGTAGTCTCTTCGCACGCCTTTCAGCTTCCATCTTCCGCTTTCGGGCGACGATAGCGAGAATGGCAGCGACGACGATGAGGAGAATGAGCACGGCAGAGATCACGGATATGGAGATGATGAATTCCATCCGATGAAAGACGCTGGTTGCTTCATTTTCTTGAGAGATGAACGACACTCCTGTAAATGAAAATAAGTGTTTTCAATTTGAATAGTTTACAATTAGATATTGTGAGGTGATTTTATTTATTCGTCTAAATGTTTATTTATTTACTAATTAATTAATTTGTTTATTTATTTATCTATACATTTATTTAATCATTCATTCATTTATAAGTTTATAAGTTTATTAGTTTTTTTTAAATATATTTTTGCTATCGGAATAATCATATTAAAACTGAAACAAAATCAAGAGTCATAATATTTAAAAATTAATTTTATCATGATTCTCTTACCACTGTATTATACCATGCGCATTTCACTATATAACCATGCACCCTCCGGACATTGGCGGCAACGGAGGGGTGGGAGTTTGACCCTAACCGCCTTTTTCTAAGCCTCTACCCTACCCACTGCCCCTCCCCCCTCCCCCCATCCCAAGACACGTCACACCTCCTTTTCAAAAAAGCGTATTTATAGGATAGTTTGAGGGTTGAAATACAATGCCCTTTTTCTTTCATATTTCGAATTAAAAGGTGGAGTTTTTTCTTCTTTCAACATGCAACCCTTCCCTATAAGATGCGAATTTGGCGAGCAGGTAATAATAACATGATTCATTTTCTAAGTTATATAAATCTTTACTACCCCCATCCCACCCACAAACAATCGACTACGGAAGGAAGAAAATAAACAAAAATTGGTGAAATTATCATGGTCCCATCACTACGTCCCTCAGCATTTTTCAATGCACTCAGCTTGCCCTCCTCCCATCCCCTTATAGGGTTAGGGGTATGTACCTGTTATTTTTTGTTGGTTGTTTGATAAGATTATGATTAAAAAAAAAAACACATTATAATGATCCATTCTCCCTCACGCATATTATTATACCTCCCATACAGGCACCCCAGCTCTACACTCTTATTTCTGCGGAGTCAAATTTGACTCTGAATGGCGTCAGCTGGGAGTCAACTCTATTCTGAGTTAAAGTGATTCGGATTTCCGAATTAATTTGACTCAGAATGGTGTGCCATCAACTGAGAATCGACTTAATTAGAGTCAAAGTAACTCGGAAAACGGGTCACTTTGACAAGGATGGAGTTGACTCCCAGCTGACGCCACTTCCGAGTTAAATTTGACTCAGCAGAAATAAGAGTGTATGTGTCCATTCAACCCCCGTACCCCCCCCCCCCATAAAAAAAAATCCATCTTGAACAAACAGTGCAAATTATTATGACGACTTCATCAAGTGAGAAATTAACACTATAACTTTATCCTCTCACCTTCACCTTCATGGGATCCAGGAATAGGAGCTACCTTAAAGGGAAGGGGTGGTAGTGGTGGTACTTGTGGTGGTGGTGGTGATGATGGTGGTTGCGGTGGTAGAAGAGGAGTTGGTGGTAGTAGTGATGGTTGTGATACTTGCGATGATGTTGTTATTGGTGGTGGTCGTGGTGAATTCCAGAGAAAAAATGGAGGCATCTGATGCATCCATCTCATCATTGTTTTACTCGTCGTTCAAACGTTTAAGTTTCCTAATTGCGAGAAACGCGAAATTCAGTTTCAGTTTCACTTTCACTTTCAGTTTATTGTTTCATATTTCACATTTACAACGTGTTTTTACAGTATAAATGGGTACAAACAATATAATTGGTACAAACAAGATAAATGGTACAAACAAACAAGAGATTTATTGTCAGAGAAAATTATAGAAGGTGTCTGAGTACCTCATATCTATATGCGTTTGCATGCAATATTAATTGAACAGACTGGGCTAGAATAAAAGTGAAATATTGAGGAGCCTAAGGAGAAAGCTACGCTTGTGAGTTATAGGCTCCAAAGAGTAATAAGATTTGAAATAGTCTTTGAAAATAGTAGGAACGAGCAATGCATGATACAGCTAGAAATATATATTGCTGTATCATGCATATAAATAAATATAAATAAAATTATTGTGTTACAGTATCGCATTCAAAGAAATAGTATTGGATGGCTTTGTCACGTTCATTATACAGCAATAATGTAACAGTTCACATTTGTAGGGTAAATTAACATTTCCTGTATACGCCGTGTCCAATTTCTGAAGCATATATACTGAAGTGCTGACATGATTTTTTTTTAATTCTCATTTTTTACCGACGGCTGAACGCAACGCACTACATAAGAAAAGACATATAAAACAGTAACCACGTATGCACCAATGTAACGGAAAATGGTTCATGCTGCTCAAAAATAGCGAAATATACAAGGATCTTACATACAAAATGATAAGCTTGCAGGTTGATCCGATATTTTCTTTCATTGTTTTCAATTAAACGTACAATGTGTAGAGTTTCATATTCGAATTTGAAAAGATACCCCAAATATAAAAACAACACCTTTATTAATACAATAATATAGTCAAACAAGTTCTAGGGTGCATTTTATTTTATATATCATAAACGCCTTAAATTTGCACCCTTGCAGGTAAAATAACATATTTCTACTAAAATAGCAAGTGTATATAATATCAAAGTACATGATTGTGCATTTTGTACTTGGTTTGAGTACTTAACTAATTTTATTAATTAATTTATAAGCGTTTTAATGTAATCCGTATGCATAAGACCAGATACGAATTTTCATCAACTTGAATAATTGTTTAAAATTACTCACCGATGCGCAAAAATGTATTCCAGCGTGCGCTGTGTACTTATATCCGAGCGGTTTGGATAACATTTCCATAACTGAGATAATAATTAAAAGCACTAAAGTCTGATTGCAAAGTGCAGGGTATTTTGTGGTCAAATAATCAAAGCCAAGCACGCCTCTCGTTTAATCTCGATTATATTCAACTTAATCCGGCTCGGTCGCAATTCTCAGAAAAGATTGGCATATTGTAGCTTCAAGATACATTTTTACTGTAATCTGCTTGCATAGCTCAGTATATGAGGGGAGACAGTTCTATAATATAAATATGGTACAACCCTTCGATAGAAGAATGTTTTCACATTTTCGGTGGCATGGTTAAAAATATAATTTTCGTTTGTTAAAGTGCGCTTCATTCTTCAATTTTCTTAATTTTTGTCCTCACTATATACGTTTGGAAGCAATCATTGGCCATAGTTACTATCTAAGTCATATAGAAATAGAAAACTTTGCTCATTTTAAGAAGAAATTAAGGAAATACCTATATATCACTTGAGAGTCAGAGAAGAGAAGCGAATGATATGGTATAAAAGACTGAAATAGCCACTTTTCTTTTCTCTGCCAGGTGGATTCATATTTTATAATTTTGTATGTATATTTTTATGGTTTTAGAAATTATACACAATCTCGATATTTTTTTACCTTTTCTCAATTTGTAAATGATATGATCTTAATCTATTAATTTTGTATGTTTGCCATGCAGGGTCGACCCAACTGAAAACTAAGCTTTCGAACTTTCTTGGGTTATCCTGCTCAAGCTTATTCAATTTTTTTATCTTTTTTTTTTTGACTATCTACATGATCTATATTGTTGTATGTTCGAAGCTTGGCGAATAAAACTGATCAATCAATCGATCAGTCATTTTGAAAAATAGATAATTAGAGTTTTCGGAGTTGAGCGGTTCACTTGACTGCATGTCGGGATATCCAGGAAGTAGTTGTTGATTGGAGCCCGCGGCACTGCATGAGGCACGATTCTTTCGGAAAGCTAATAATTGGCCACTCCGTACCCAGGAGAGAAATCTGGGCCCCGTTTCATAAAACTTGTTATCATACAAGTTACGATAATTGTTATAAGCTACTGAAATCCTTGAATTCTGATTGGCTGAGAGCAAATTTGTCATAGGATTGGGGCAGTTGTTATTGATAACAAGTTTTATGAAACAGGGTTCCGGTATAGGGTGCCAAAAGTTTCAGTCATGAATGAATTTGCAAAATGCTCTAAAATAATTACCATAATGGTATATGGTCCCAAAGGAGTGGAGATGATCTACACGTGTTTGCGAATCCAATGACCGGAATGATGGCCTTCAACGGTATTAAAGAGCACTACATAAAAATCCAGATCATTATTATCAGATCCATTTGAGCCGGTCGGATATCCAACATTAAGCGTTTGCGGTGAAGTTGAGCATTATTGACATGTCGATGTTGTTTGTCATTGGTGAATTTTAACAATTCACTCTTTTAATGAACAAATTAATGCATGGCTCTTCAACATAACCATGGGCGCCAATCCAGGGAGGGACAGGGGACATGTCCCCCCCCCCCTCTTTTGAAGATAGGCGAATGTCCCCCCCCCCCCCACTTTTTGAATAACCTTTTTTTTTTTTTTTTTTTTTTTTGCGTGTCAGAGAATTTTGGAGGCGAATGTCCCCCCCCCCCCCCATTTCAAAATGGATTTGCGCCACTGGACATAACTGATTTACATTTCATTTCAATTACACCTTAATTGTAGACTAATAAGAATACTTCTCATCAAATAGTTTAATATTTGCTTTGTTTCAGTGGCATCAAAATCTTATTTAAAAAATCTTCCAGCGACGCGTCCCTGGATTTCTGATGGCGCGCCAAGAGTGTCATCCAAAGTTTTCATTTATAGTCTTGTTAAAGGGTGTCTCAATAGATTTCAAGGATGTTCGATATACTGAATACCAACAAAATACGCTTATAGAATTTTTTGAACCAAAATTTTACTTAGCAAAGGTGTTTTTTTAGTGAAATCAATTAATGAGGTGTGGAATTATAAATTTAACGTGGTAGACTCTATGTTGTAATTGTGATATGACTTGACCTTAGCCTATCACTGTACCCCCTATTTACTTCCGGGTATTTTGTGGAGTTACGATTGGAGCAATTCTGAGGGTAAAATGTAAGCAAATTAAGGATATTTTTCGTTATATAATCACATTATATTCGTGAAGATGAATCCCACTTTTTAAAAGTATCTATTTTTAAAAAATATAAACACAATCAAGTGTATACAGCTGAGTATAATATCCCACATTTGCTTGTTGAATGTTGGCAAGTGTACCGTCTATAGACTTTGGAGCAGCCCTACGGCTGGGGGGCAGGCAGCGGGCTAAGCCTTAAGGTACGCCTGCTGTATATGTAGGGATCTAGGTTCTGCATGCTCTTATCAACGTTGCCAGAGTTGGCAGAATTCTGCTTTATGGCAGAATTTTTACCGCTTAAGCATCTAGCATTATGCTAGACATAATTTGACAAAATGCTGTCTTGCTTGTCAGAGAATTTTTGAGTAAAAATATGCCCCAAAATGCTGATGACCTTTTTTTTTTTTTTTTGTTGTCACTTTGTCAGAGAATTTTGGGGTAAAATTTTGATTTAGCAGAATTTTCGCTGCTCACTAGCAGAATAGTATTTTTTTCGCTGGCCACACTGCCTCTTATCCTGTTCGGCCAGTTTCGATGGATGTAACCACTCATAGCGACATTACTATACTTCGTGTGTAGACTCTAGCACTCATAGCGACATTACTATACTTCGTGTGTAGACTCTAGCAGTCTAGGCAGTCATCCACCTCGACACTTTCAAAACACCACTGCAGAAAAGTCACCAACATTCACTCATAATTGGCATTTAATTTACAAAACACGACACCAACATATTCATAAAATACAATAAATTCAACTCACCGATGTTGGAAAAGATAATTCCAAAAATGAAATCCGTAATTTTCTGTCACTTCTGGCGAAACGGGGTATCGCAGGTCATCGTGTATATTTCCTGATCGCCGCGAGCGCTGACATCTCCCCCTAAAAAATTCGGTCGTTAAAAGTTCGGTTCCTATCGATATATATCGCGCACACGTAATTCCCGATTTTCCGTATGTGCGATCGTGGAGATCGATGTGCACGCGATACCGAGTTTCATGTGGACAAATTTTTTTGGCCGATTTAGTCTAAAAACATCGGCAGCAGGAAAACAACATGCAATCGCGAAAAAAATTGGCGGGGATTTCTTAGGTTTTGGACATGATTTTGACTTTGGATTTTGCTGGAAATATAAGAAGTTCTTCCTAACGGCCATTTAAGGTAGGAGTGAGATTTTAAAGAGCTGAATTTGAAAGGAAGTATTTTAAATATTTATCTAATTTTTTCCCCATACCTTAAGTACATGCGATAGAAAATGACTAGTATTTTTGCATTCATCCCGCGTAGTGGTCAGTATGACCACTAATACGTGGTGTGGACTCTAGGCAGTCATCCACCTCGACACTTTCAAAACACCACTGCAGAAAAGTCACCAACATTCACTCATAATCGGCATTTAATTTACAAGAAACGACAACAACATATTCTTGAAATACAATAAATTCAACTCACCGATGTTGGAAAAGATAATTCCGAAAATGAAATCTGTAATTTACTGTCACTTCTGGCGAAACGGGGTATCGCAAGTTATGATGTACATTTCCTGATCGCCGCGAGCGCTGACATCTCCCGCTAAAAAATTCGGTCGTTAAAAGTTCGGTTCCTATCGCGCACACGTAAGTCCCGATTTTCCGTGTGTGCGATCGTAGAGATCGATGTGCACGCGATACCGAGTTTCGTTGTGGACAAAATTTTATTGGCCGATTTAGTCTAAAAACATCGGCACCATGAAAACAACATGCGATCGCAAAAAAAATTGGCGGGGATTTCTTAGGTTTTGGACATGATTTTGACTTTGGATTTTGCTGGAAATATCAGAAGTTTTTCCTAACGGCCATTTACGGTAGGAAAGAGATTTTAAAGCGCTGAATTTGAAAGGAAGTATTTAAAATATTTATCTTACTTTTCCTCCCATACCTTAAGTACATGCGATAGAAAATGACTAGTATTTTTGCATTCGTCCCGCGTAGTGGTCAGTATGACCACTATACGTGGTGTGGATGTAACAACTATTGTTGCATGCCGAATGCTATTGCTAGTTTAAAATAGCTATAGGCAGCTGACGACGCAATGCTAACTTTAATGACATTTGTCAACCATTCCATACAGAGATATCCTGACCCCGAATAGCGGGTAAACTAAAAAGCATGAAATTCACTGAAAACGTTACAAAAAATACAATACAATCTCTCCACTTATACATCATGTATATCACTCACGGGACCATCACTATATGGGGCTGTGTCAATTTTGGCCTGTCACGACCTCTTAGTTGAAGAGGTAAAAACACCAATATAATCGGCAAAATTTTGAGAAAATACTTCTACATTTTAGAATGATAAAATATCTAATTTCGTTGCCAGATCCTTTGATAGGATCTTTATCATCTTGATCAAGTGAAATTTCCAGGCTGTTTTTGGTCAGTGATGATCTTGCTCCTCTCCTGCACATATATGGAAAGATATCACACACTTGCCTATGGGAGGCAATTGCTCATGGTATGAAGGTACTGAGTGCGAGGTTATCTCCAATAGCCTCGCATAAGTGTGAGTGCATGTATATCTAGTCATGGATTGTAACTATTACCGAACAGCATTGTATTGCCGAAAGCGTACAGTTGAACGCCTAAAATGGCTTTTATACGCGTGAGACTACGCTTATGTTCTCCACTCTATTTGACACAGAGAACACAGGGCAGAAGATCATAATATGAGGCAAAAAAAATAACCTGCTCTCTCGTCACCCCCAGTCGTTACCCCGTTGGCCCCAAATTGGGGTAGGTTGACGTTGTGTGTCTTTTTCCATAGGGGGCCCACATTCTGTAATACAATACCTTTTTCAAGGGACCAAAATGCCACGTCATTGGGAAGGGGTTCACTCGGAAGGGAATATCATATTAAATCTATGTTATCTTTTTCAAATATGGACTGCTCGGATGGTGGTGGAAATTATCGCTCCCTCGGTGGTGTTCATACCGGCCCTTCTATCACCCCTCTGCTTCGCCTCGGGGATGATAGAAGGGCCGGTATGAACACCACCTTGGGAGTGATAATTTCCACCATCATCCTCATGAGCAGTCAATATTTGTATACTAGAGCATTCATACATGAGAGGAAAATGTCTGTTTAAAATTTCACTTTCAACTCTGAAACCTCAAATTTGTTGCATAGTTAGAGTCGAAGAGTCCCTGAATCAGGTAATCTAGCAAATTTAAGAAAATTAAATCCTGCTTAGAGCAATTTTGTTGTATGTTTTTGACTACTGCAACAGTGAATGTTTGACACAGTCCCACATAGGCAAGGGCCTATGAGTGCAATCTTTTAGTGAGAAATTCAATTGCTAAATTTATCATAGACTAGGCTTCAAATGACCCCCCCCCCCCCAAAAAAAAAAAAAAAAAAAAACCCTGACAGCTCTAATTTCACTTATTGAACAGACTACAAATTATTTTCAAAATATTTTGAAGAATATGAATTAATTATAAGGACTGATTTTCTGTTGAGTTGCTCCATTTCTGCAATCGGACTTGGACCTGAAAAGCAAACATATTTATGTTCGATGCAGCGGAAAAACAAAGAGAAACCAACATTGTCTCTTCTGGGGTATCGTTGATCTCTCTTCACTGTAACACTACATAGATGCTAATATTATAATATCCTAATATAGTAAATCAAGAAACTTGCACGCATGAAACAAATTTCACAAATGGCCCAGATTCATGAAAGTTTTATACCGGGAGAAGACTGAATTATGGTCAATTTCAGTTTGTTGCGAAAAATGCTTTCACTAACAATATGCGAAAGTTCCAGTTTTACAAATGTAAGTCAATCTGATCATTGTTTTTTTTTCCCCCAGACGACTGGTGGCAGTCATCATGCAGGCCAGGAAGTTCCGAGACCCACCCAAGGTGACGGGTCTATCCCCCAAGGAGGGACCACCGGGAACCAAGCTCACCATCAGAGGAGAGAACTTGGGCATCAACGAGAAAGATGTCTTTTGTGAGTAAAATTTCCTCTATTATGAAAGAAATATTTACCTTGAAACACACGGATGAATAGATAAATGAACTTACACTTAATTTTTTTTTTTTTTTTTTTTTTTTTTACAGTTTAATGAAGATTGATACAAACAGAACTTTAGATTTTAAATTGTATTATATTTATTCATAATAGGTCCTAATATATTTTTATTGCAAAAAGATACATGTAAGTGGATGCTAATACATTTTCTTGGGTAAGTTACTAATGAATTTCAACTGATTTTGGGAATATGTATTTTAGCAAATTGGGAGTAGCTTAGGGACAGTAGAGTATATAATGTACATGAAGCATTAATGTTTCCAGTAGGAACAATGTTAAATACAATGCTGGCATCCTCTGAAAACTACTACAAACAGACCTGCAATTAAGATTTTGTTTGTGGCCCCAATCTACAGAATTATTCTGTTTATATCCAAATACAGGTTTTAGCACTTCAGTGATGATCTGACTAGACACTTTAGTTATTAAGTAGAAAAATTGACAATTTCAGTGAAGATCAACAACTCATTTTCAAAATATAGTGTGTGTGTGTGTGTGTGTGTGCGTGTGTTTGTGAGTGTGTGCACAACAATTAAAAGTATAATAATATATTTGGGATAGAATAAATGACTTTAAAAACATGTTCCTAATGTTAATTTCTTCATACTTGCCACTTTCTAGGACATATGAAAGACAATCTCTATTATCTAGGTTTATATAATATACAGGTGTTATGATTTGCAAGCTCAATGTTACACTTCTTGCATAGTGGATCTCACCTGGTAAATTGATCTGTTGAATAATCAACCGTAAAATTTCAGGTGATAGCTGACCTTATCTTATCAAGGCCCAAGGGATATAGAGACACTATTCATCTACATGTATATATATCCCATGCAAATTGCAGGTGTAATGGTTTGCGGAGTCAATGTTACGCTTCTAGCAGAGTGGATCTCACCAAGTAAGATCATCTGCAGAACAACCAACTGCAAAGGCCCAGGTGATGTCATTGTATCTACAAAGTCGGGAGGTATCGGCACTTCAACCGTCAAGTTCAGAGGACTCCAGTTCTTGCCAAGTAAGTCCAAGAGTTGTAGAGATGACAATTGCATTGATTGCTTTGTTGTACCTTGGTCACAACGCCAAACTGACTCCACACCAACTCCAAACTGACCAATTCTTGGCTATTAGGGGCAATATAATTGTTCAGTCTGTTGCTGATCTTGGTGGTGTGACTGTGCTAGTACTGTATGTGAGCATAAGTCCTGTTTGGAACTGTTATGATGATTGTTAATGTGTCCCCATTTGCCTTCATCAGCCTCCCCCTAAAAAAACAAGGAGTTATAATTTAAGATGACTTGTTTGGAGGGATTTACTTGTATATTATATGGTATCCTATTTCCTTGCATTCGCAGAGAAAAAGGTTGCAATTTGAATCACTAACTTGATTGAAATAATATAGATGAAGCCGAGGGTTATAATTGAGATATGTAGTTGTATTATAATTTATCTGTTTGGTCATGAAATATTGGCATCAGTCCATTCCTGCATAAATAAAAGAATGACAAAATTTCACGTCATGGAAGCTTCTGGTTGTCTAGTAACTCCAACTTCATGATTAGTATGTCCCCGCCGAAAGAAGTTCGCGAGGGGACTATGAAACAGACTTCGTACGTGCGTGTGTTACAAAAAGTAAAGCCATTCCACAGATCTGCACTTCTGGCGGGGACATATATTACGCATTTGATTTACTCGTTCACTTGTTTGTTTTGAGAACTTCTTTTCCACCTCTTTGTCATTTCACTTTAGATCCACTGCAAGACTCGGCCATCTGGGTGGATGAATCGTCTCTGTTTGATAGGAGACTGAACAGCATCAGTCGGCCATCTTCACCCCTTCAATCAGGCAGAGAAGATCCTCTTGGCCTACCCATGGAACACACTCCGTAAGCAATCTTATCTTACCTTTCTCTATTAGCAATAGATCATCAATTTATAGATTATTTCTGGAATGATTAATTGCAATGTAGAGAGTATTCTGTTTTGTTTAAATCTTTTCTTTTTTTTAAATTGGAAAATGTTGCGAACACACGTAATGAAGATGTTTTTTACTTGGCTGCATGGTAGCCTTGTTGGAGGTATTATGCTGATAGGGCACACCTGTTGTAACTATGTTTGGCAATCATTCTACTTATTTATGGAACACTTGTCTTATATATATTAATTTTTCTTATGCTCTAAAATTTTATTCTGCGCAGAATTGGCTTGATCTTGTACAAATTTCTTTTTTTTTAATTTTATTTTTTTAGAGATAATTTCTTATTCCTGCTTATATGACATTTTCATATAATGTCAATCAATTATGAATGAATGAATGGTACATGAATGAATGGTACATGTACAAGTTAAGTTTAAGAAGTGTGGCAACAATGCATTTTGTTTATTTAAAGATCATGTTGATTTGATTTATGTAAATTTGTTCATAAAGTATGGAATTTCATATTTATTTTCATGTTCACAACTTCACTTTATTTTTATCAGACAACTCTCTGATGAAGAAGCACACCAAATGTTTCCAAAAGGTAAGCTCATTTTTTAGATTAACATTGAAATCAATTATTTCATCAACATGTTTTTTTTTTCTGTTTCTCTATGTATAATATAATTCATCCTAGTGTAAAGAGACCTTGAAAAATGTAGCTAGGTTTAGTTTGGAAAGAAATGTATACTTTTTTTTTAAATTTGATGTCTGTCTACTTGTATTTTATTAGTTCATCGGGAAACAAATATATATATTGCTTTTTATCCAGTTGAAAGGAAAAGGCATATTTATTTCACTACAACTTATACTATGATGGGGAGCCCTATGTCTGCGCACCTTAGATTTGATCTGAGAATGAACAAGAATTTCTCCAATATTCCTCTAATGCTTAATTTTATATTATTCCTGATATTCTAGAGAGTAAGCTTGCAAAAAATCTCATCAAAATTAGAGCAAGAACAATGCCATTTTGACAAGAAACGGCGGCCGTGTCATTTCAACGTTCAAAAAACAATGGTGCCCATGTCTGCGCACTCATTCATTTTACACACAGTTCGAGAGTTTTGAAGTGAAAGACAATATTTTGAGGCTTGTGAATAAAATATCTGAAATAAGTCCCTTTTTCATCGTTTTGACTCGTTTTTTGCATGAATAACTATTGCTATGATAAATGTGAAAAGTTTGTGTTCGTTGCGTGTTTTGTTTTATCAGGATCGCGCAGTTACTCGTGTATGTAGACATGGGCACTGTAGCCATACTATAAGTCATTACTAATCCCCTATGTCCAAAATAAATTTCATTCACTTTTCTTTTTCCTACAGGAAGTAGTAATCTTGCCCATAGAAACTTTGAGCCTGCCTTGTATCTCATTGAGAGTCACAGTAGTACCAGGTAGGAATAAATCCAAATGTTGTGTGTGCTTGTATTCATGCGAAAATAAATTAATGAATAATTAATACAAATCCAAAGTTTTTCTTTTCTTATTTACAGTAGCAGGAGAATGTTTATCACTACAATCTGGGATTGATTGGCTCCCCAATACAATACCTATTTATTTCAAAATTACACCCCCGCGAGATCTTTGCGCTCATCCACTTCCAGTTCTCTTGTGATTCCTAAAGTCGCAAAATCTTGGGGGGAAAGATCATTTGCCCACGCATGTCCTAAATTATGGAATAGCCTTCCTGAAGACATCAAAAAGTGTATAACTTCTGATTCTTTTAAAAATCATGTAAAAACATTTCTGTTTAATTCTTGATTAATTTCTACATGCGCCTTGAGCACTCCAAAGAGTGGATTTGGCGCTGTATATAAGTTACATGTGTTATCATTATTATTATTAATAGCCTTTGACTGCGCATAGAAGGTTGGATTTTGAAAGACTTCTCTTTACGTTTTATCTCTTTGCAGCTTTGTAGATTTGAAAAAAGGTCTTGAGCATCTGAAGAGACAGTCGTCTGGTCTGAAGACAGAAGGACCTCAAACATTCATCAAATCCAATCTGGGTACCTTCATGAACTGCCAGGACATACTAGCGAGTAAGAAAACCAATCCTATAGACTCTCATGTTGTCCATTTGTCCGCTTCTTCTTCCATTTGTTTACAAAAAAATTTTATTATCCAAATGTATTTTCATTTGAAAATTTTAGTTTGGAAAATTATTAATGATAATAATAATAATAATAATAATAATAATGTTCATTTATACAAAAAGTAGTACCATAGCGCTTAATAATAATAATAATACTCTACTTATAAAGCGCATAATAAGTATACACTTTTCTATGCGCTGCACATACATAGATCAAGACCAAATAATATTACATTTAGCAATACATGTACATGATAAGTATATTACAATTAACAAAATTGGCAAATTGAAAATTAATAATAATTAAGGAAGGTGGAAAAGGTGGGTTTTAAAGGGTCTCTGAGGCCAAAAAAAATAATTTGTATACAGTTAGAATGTATAAAATTAACCCCAAATAACTTTACTCGGCATTCTACAAGTTAGCGGTTAAGGAGTTTGAAGAAAATAAAGGACAGCGTAAACGATCGACGCGCGGTACTCAACTGGAGTTGAGTTCCGCGCGAGCAGTTTTCTGTGTGTGTGCGTTTTTTTAATGCGTGCACGTTCGGCGAACGCCCAGACGCGATAATGGAATTATCGCGATCGCATTATCGCTTTGTCGTCTGCTATGTGCAGCGCTGGGGCTGACAAACATTCGAAAATTGATTTGGGGTGGAACTTATGGAGAATCTACAACCCAAATAAAACAAATGAATCAAGTATTCAACAAAAAACGTTTCTGTTGAATATAAAATTGGTTTGGCGCATAAATTACAAAGAATCTACTGACCATATGAAACAACAAATAAATTAGAACTAAGTTGTAAAATACATATATCGAATTGAAAATTGATTTGGCGCTTAACTCAGGGATAATATACAATCCAAATAAAATATGAAATGAATGAAGTATACAACGCAAAATGTTTTTTTATCAATTGGAAATTGATTTGGCGCGTAACTAATGGATAATATGTGACCCGTCACCTCAAAATGAGACAGAAATCGTATTTTTTCAAATTTAACTTTATTAATGATTATTATTCTCCATTTCATAAGCGTTAATTTGATATAAAGGTCAACTCCAGAGAGAGAGTATTAGTGGAGATAATGGCTTTTGAAACTCGAGAATAGTAGGGCTCTGGAAATATATTTCTTCCAGAAAGACGCTTCCGAAGTTTGACTTCCATTTTGTCTTCATGCACCAGTTTTTCATCTTTAATGCCAACTAGATTTTTTAAAAGTCCGTAGTAACCGTTTATCAATTTGAATAAAAACTATTTCCTACGTTCCTTTAGGGTCTCTTCTCTTCAAAACATAAGTTTTAATTCATATACATGTAAGTCATGATTTCTAACGCTTTAATGGGTAGGTAAGTAAGTAGTTTCAAGCCACTGAAAAGGCTTCTCGCATCGACTTATTCCGTCTTTACCGTGCTATTTGTTATGATTTTTTTTATGCTAGTATATATATAGTCGATTTTACATTTTAAAAACCTAGAAAAGTTCTTTTCGTTTCAGTTTTTTTTTTTTTTTTTAAATAGATCCGTGATTGTGGTCTTCTAACAGTTTCAGCTTTGTTGCCTAAAAAGCAACTTTGGGTAATTTGCATATGCATAATTAGCATAAATTCATGGAAAATTTGCATAATTATTACGCAATCCAAGCCATTTTTCCATGAAAGTTCTACATGTACTTTCATTCAACCAGGAAATTGTAGGTCCATGTTCTAACTATAAGAAAAAAAATTCACTTTCAGTTGTTCAAATATAATTAAATTGGTATTTACATGAACTTTATGTGATATCTAATTGAAAAAAAATACATTAAAATATAACTGTGTATTTCTTACAATTAGAACAAGGAACTACAATTTCATGGAAATTTCGCATAATTATACCCGCAGCGTTTTAAATGGCTATTATTGAATCTCTTTTCTTTCACCCACCTTGAAGGTGAAACTTGACACAATGCCTTCTGGTCTTTGCTCTCTCTTTGAAAGCTGAGATTTTTTTTTCTCTTTGCTTTCTAATGATGCAGTATTAAAACCAGGAAGTATTTAAAGCCACGCTACAACAAACAAATCTTTTGTTTGACATTTTCCTTTCTTCCTGCAAGGTATCTCCAAACTTTTGCAGTTGCAGCTTTCCTATAAGGTGTGCTTAAGAGCATGGAGTTCATGTCCTGGCGATTATTGATCGTTTAAATCGAATAGAAAACTGGTTTGGCGCATAAATTACAAAGAATCTACAGACCGAATGAAACAACAAATGAATTAGAACTAAGTCGCAAAATACATTTATCGAATCTAAAATTGAAAGTGAAGACGTTCCTGAATCGATATATCGTTAGGTGAGCTATCGTGATCGATCGATTAGTCTTTGCTCAAGTCTTATTTATATTAATTTTGGGGGGTATTTTATTTTCAAAAATCAATATCTCCTGTATGCTGTCTGCGTTGAATGTCGTGTTAAGTTTTCTGGGGTTGATTTTGTGTAAGCTAACTATACACAAATTATTTTTTCAGGCCTCATGTACCCTTTAAGTACAGATTTGAAATTTTAAAAATTGGGTTCCTGTCGAATGTATTGTGGGAGATTGTTATAAAGATTTGGTCCAGCAACTGCAAAAGATCTGCCCCAGTAGTATGATGTATGGATTCTTACACAGTAAACATTGATTTGTAGGTTGATATAGGAATGGTTGATATAGAAATGTCTGTTTGTTATAAGTCTACCTTGTTTTCTGCATACAGCTGACCAAAACACAAAAACAAAATCTTTGCTAAAATATTGTTTAACTTGCCATGATGATAAGATAAGTTCTTTTGGGGGTAACTATTTACTCTGCCTTTTCTTTTCTTCATTATCTTGCAGCCCAAGGCACTTTGCACTGATTTCGGAGGAGTGTCATTTTGAAAAAATGAAAAGTTCTTTAAATGTTTCGACTGTTCCTTTTGTTTGTTATATCTCCAAATCAGCTATTCATGGAGACCTCTGCCGACATGAGAACATCGGAGATCAAGTGAAACCAGCCCCTGGAGAGGAATCCATTGCGATAGATGGAGAGGAAGAAGGAAAAGAAGTTTGAAAGTCGTCATTTTACATGTTAATCATAGCCTAGTTAATCAGTATTTAAATTGGTATTTTCTTTCCTATCGTGTAATTCATTTCCAAATTAGCTATTCATGGTGACCTATGCCGACATGAGAACATCGGTGACCGAGTGAAAGCGGCCCCCGGAGAGGAATCCATCGCGGTAGATGGAGATGATGAAGGTAAAGAGGAGGATGAGATGGAGCTGAAAGGAGAAGGAGATGATAACAAAGAAAAGATGATCACTCTCCAGAAGATCGAGGAGCTGCTTCTTAGTGAGTCTTTGCTTGGGGTGACGTTTGTTTTACTTTGCATTCTAAGAAAATATTTACGTGGCTGTAAGCAACCAGAAGCCCTACAGCTTTAATTCCTATCCTACTCATGGACTCGCAGAAAAACAGCTATTGGCTGAAGCAAGTGAATCCTTCTTGAAATAAAATCAAATGACATGATACGAAATGAAATGAGGGACTAAGTAATAGTAGATTAATGTCTTCCCCAATGGCACAAGTGCACTTAAGCCTACGTCACACTATAGTGGCAGTTGATCGCCGATCAACAACAATCAGTTCATTGTCTGTGATCATAGAAGGGTTTATGGTAGCATTACTTCCCCATTGAGCTGCTGATTCCATTATTTCTACAAGGCAGCCTTGTTTGGATGTTTATTGGTTGACGACTGGTCGCAAACCAATGACAGGTTTTCAGTGTTGCTTCAAAAACCTTTTGCCCTCTTGTTTTTAAAAGAGCCTTTCATTCAGTACTCTTAATTCTTACATTATTAAGAGGAATAGTTCATATGAATTTAGTGTAATTTATGTTGGAAAACAATTCCCTTGTTTGATGTCAGATATAGCGCATGATGAATTATAAGCAGTGGGATAGGTTCCAGATTAATTCAATACTTCCAGATCTCATAAATATAGTGGCATTTTATTCATTATAGTAGAATAGGCCAAGTAAAGTTCCTTATCCATGATCCTTTTAATGACTTCATACAGTGTATGTTTTAAGTGTATTAACCCCTGCCATCCCGTGTCCCGCAAATTCCACCAAAAAAAAGTGTTCAACAATTTGTTTTGACTAACAATGGCTTTCCTGAAACATAAATTGGTAGCCTCTTGGTGAAATTTATTCCTGTGAAATAAATTCTATTCCAGACTTACAGTAAAACAAGCATTTTTAGTAAAAATTCTAACACCTGAGAGTTCAATTATGATGATTGTTTCAAAACACGGTGGTACAGATGGAGTTAAGAATAGCCACGCACTACACATACTTTATAGTCCTGATTGCAATCATGTTGACTTTCTCTTTCCCATTTTGATTTTCTCTTTAATCTGAATTAACCAAAATTGCGCCATTATTTCTTTTCTTTCCCTATATCAGAGGGCAACGAGAACGCTCAGAAGATATTCCAGAGCGTGTTGCATCGTAAAGATCGAGCAGACTCTACCAGGAACGCTCTCAATGTTCTCAACAGGTTCAAGTTTCTCTTCCATCTTCCCATCACGATTGAAAGAAACATCAAGAAGGTAAGGGTCATTATCAGAGAAAAAAATATTTCTTCCCTTAGTTCCAAGGTTTGTTTTACATGAATGCTATGAAAGCAATTATATGTTTATGGATAAGCTCCAGGAGACCAATAGCTTTACGTCCTTTCCCAGGGACTAGATAATTAAAGGCAGGTGCCTTTCTGAAGGGCATTGGCGCAGCGACATGGTCTTGACCCAGCACCCTTCAGGTTCCAAGACTGTTGCTCCATCCACTAAGCCATACCCACTCCTTATAAATCTTTTTAAAGAGGATATACAGTACTTGCCTTTGAAGTGAATGGGAATAGTTATTCAGATTGATAAGTATTTCCTTGTCAGTACTGTTTTTACGTTTTTACACTCCATTTTAAAATAACCATTTTGGTGTGGACTGTTATGTGTTTTTTTTTTCATGCAGGGAGACTATGAAGTTGTCATCAATGATTATGAGAGGGCTCGTCAACTATTTTCAAATACACAAGTATCAACTTTCAAGAAAGGTGTGTAGCTTACCACAAAATTATTGTTGCTTTACTCAAAAATCACTGTGCCAAAAATATACAGGAGCTTAGACCCTGCTTCTCCAAAACTATTGATTTCTGTATACGCCAATATTTTTGTGTACCTATATTTTGGCGGATGACAGGGACACAGACATTTTCGCGAGTTGTTGTTTTTGTGACAAACACAGGCTACTTGCAATACGTGTTTGCACATGAATTGCCAGCTCATTTTCGTCTCTGTTGTTTTATTTGTGACACTACAACAATTCACAGAATATAACCCTTGTGAAAATACAGTGAAACCTGTCTATGAAGACCACTCAAGGGTGACAAGAAAAGTGGTCTTTATGAGCAGGTGGTCTTTATGTACAGGTTCCTTTAATACACATTTCAATGAGAAACGTTGTTCAAGGGATACAAAAATTGTGGTCTTTATAGGCAGGCGATCTTTCTATACAGGTGGTCGCTAAAGCGGGTTTGACTGTAATAGCTTATACGGTACTTACATTTGAGCTCTACTTTTGTTATCTTTTTTCACCATCTCCATCTGGTCTACAGTGTATGAGGAGGTAGAGAACCGGATCCGTGAACTGCAGGTCCAACTCCATGAGAAACTCATGGAACTTCCTACACCCTTAGATGAACAGAAGAGGCTCATTAGGTATGTCTATCTGTTGAATTCTCCCTCGTGACTGGTATTCATGGTTGGCCGAAAGAATTGCTTTTGCTCAAACCTTGCATTCCATGGAAAGTGTTGATGCCTTTTTACTTCATTTTCGCCTTTCAGCTGTTCTCTGCAGATTTCAAATGATAAGTTTGTCCGATATTTATGTACTTCAGTTTGTTTGCCCCTCCCCCTTCTAGCATTTGCCTGAAATCCTGTGTACACACTTTTACAGGGAATACAAAAATGAAGGAAAGTTAAAGTCATACAGTCGTCAGTTTCCGTGTGCATTGTATCATAATTCGCTGACACCAAAGTTTGGTTGAATTACCTCAATTAATGTGTGTAAGGTCTTCCAGGTAGACGTAGGCAGCGAAACCAGGAAGATTGGTCTGTCCCCGGTCTGTCCCACCAGAAAATTACAATGTGGTAGGAGAGGGCACAATGCATTACATAAGAACTGCCTTTTGTAAAAAGTGAAGTCCATCCTCTGTGATTGGCAACACCTGTAATAGCGGATAAATGCCCTAATGATGTCATATTCCCCGTGAGAACCCATGACTGTGTGGCTTTAAAGTCAGTTTAGATCCTGGCCTGGGATCTAAATTATCTTTAATTTGTCATCTTCTCATGAATTCACTGTAGAAGAAAAAATCTCTACAGCTGCTCGGATTTACGGTTATCCTGTTGCTTATCAAAGAACAATGACAATTGCTTTTTATGGCTTAGCAAAACTGTACCTAGCTTTTAGAATAGATGTGCACCCAACTCAATATTCTTTTTCTCAGAACTACAGATTTAACCCATAGAGTTAAAGAAATTTCTAATTGTCTAAACAAATCAGATATTTCCCTCTCAAATTGGCACCAACTGTTCTTATCTTTCACTCTCGCATTCTTTAAGACAAATCAAAAATTTATATTAAATGAACCATTGTGAATTAAATTTACAAAATACAACAAAAAACTGGCAAATTTACACGAAAATAGTGATGATAAATCCCACTCTGCTTTGCCAATTTATGATTGTTTCTTGTCAGGTACCTGGTTGAGCTAGGAGGACCAGGGGACCCAGCCTGGGAGTGTATCGTCAATGAACATAAGTGGATCCAAGATATTCTCACAGGGTGCAGGGATCAGCATATCCAGATAGGTAAGTTTGTGTACTGCAGCCCCCTTAATCCCCTTCTTTCACCTCCCCCCCCCCCCACCCCCTCTGCCAGTGGATTAGGGATCCAAGATGTACTGACAGGGTGCAGGGATCAACCTATCCAGATAGGTGAGCATGTCTACTGCAGCTCCCTTAGTCTCCTTCCTTCGTCTTCCTCCTTGTCCATTAGGGATCAAAGATATACTGACAGGGTGCGGGGATCAATATATCCAGATGAATAGGGAACCCCCCCCCCCCCCCCCCCCCCATTTTGTCCCTCCCTACCACATCCATCACCCCAGGTCCATTGGGATCCAGGATTTTTTGATGTAAGGATCAACATCTCCAGATAAATGTAGATGAACATGTCTATATATAGCAGCAGCCCCCCCCCCCCCCCCCATAGGAAATCGAGAATAATTGTTTGTAATAAAATGGTTTGAATGCAAGTTTAAGACCTTGTTTCTCATCTTTTTCTCAGATCAAAAGGGATGTGAAGTTATTGAACCACCAAGCCATGCTGCAAAGGTCAGAGGTCATCGTAGAAACTTCTCTGGTAAGATTATCCAATGAGATTAGAGTTCAAAACATTTGTAATTAGTCTACCGAAATTTTCTAAACCTGATAATAGATAATGATGCTTGATATCTTTTGTGCAATATTTAGTCTCTCTTGCCAGTTGTTTGCATGGTTTAAAAACTATTTTGTTATGACTGTGGAGATGAAGAAAGAAGAGAGACAGAGTAAGAAAAGGAGAGATAGAGTGTATGTTTGATAAAGAAAGAGGCGGACAGACAGGCAGACAGACAGACAGACGGAAATGGAAATAGAGACTGACAGATGAAGCAAACGGGCGATAGACATGATACAGAAACAGACCAGTGGACTGACTTTTTTGAAGAGACCATCGATCTCTACCAAGTGGATATAGCATTATAAGCACAGCTCTATACCATCGATCTCTACCAAGTGGATATAGCATTATATGCACAGCTCTATACGAGCAGCTGTTGCAGCCACACAACCAAAATTAGAGCCCTACACTCAAATGCAGTACGTGGGACACCATATGCTGTGTATGTTCCAGTGAACTCGTATGCAAAAGACATGATTTGATTTTTTATTCTAAAAAGACATTACACACTGATTGTCACATTAAATCTCATTTAAAATTCGCAAGGATAAACTTGTTTTGCCTGTTAGTGCATTTAATTAGTGGAAAAGACTTCACAGTGCTGAATTACTTGATTCTAAAAATGCATAAAATTGTATTGAAACAGTACAGCAGCGGTGTTTTTCTGCAAGCCCTAACATGGTGTCCGGTCGCATCAATCATAGAGGGCATTGCTTTGTCCACTGGTAGAGATCGATAAGAGAGACAGAGAGAGAGTAGACAGAGATGTAAAGAGACATATAAATATTGACATGCAGAAATAATGAGAAACACACCGACAAAGTGCATGTTGTACGGTTTCATGACTTGATAGATAAAGGAGAAAGAAAAGAAATGCATGAAAATTAAATAGATTTATCATCTATCTTACAATGTAGCTCTATCTCTGTGTCTTTGTCTTGTTCCTTTTTATTCAGGCTCTGGTATTCAAGTCAAATTTACATCTGACTCAAACAGTAAGTAAACTATATCATTCATTTCAATATTGAAATATAATGCTACTATTAAATGATTTTTTTTTTCTCCAGAAAATAGCCTTATAAATTCTTACATAAAGAAGAGAAAGACAGACAGTATATCATGCACACCATCTTCTGTGATTTGTGAATATGGCCTTTGGACTTGTTATGGTAGTGATTCCTTTTTGTACAGATGAACAAGGCAAAAATATGTTTTGGCATAAGTAGTATAAGAGGAAGATGAAATGAAAAAGATCAGGAAAAACAAGAAATAGAGTGACCACAAGGACAACAAAATAGAAAGACAAGAAGATTAGCAGGAATAAGAAAAGAGGAACAAAAAGGAGGATGAATGTCATAGTCAAGTGGTTTTATTCACCTGACATGGCATGGCATGGCACTAACATCCTTTGGCAATATATTAATCTGCAACTTCCATTCTCTACCCAGGTGTTTTAACCCGTTGACTACTGAATTCTCTATTTCTCATAGGCTTAATACAGGGACGACCCGGTTCCAATAGGAAATGGGTTAAATTGGAACCTGGTAGGAAGGAATTCCTTGAAATGATGTGAGAACTGTGATCGATAGCATAGTAGTAGCCAGCATCCCATTGAAACGCATGTATTAAAATTAAGATGCGTTTCAATGGGATGTCAGTAAACTTGTACTTATGATGGTTTGATGAAACGATGCCCAGAGTAATATTGGAGCCCCTTGAGCACCTTGCATGGTGGTTATGAGCACTATAAGTGTCCAATATTATTACTCTCATAATGACATGTATTACTACTTGAATATTTGATCTTGTTTCAGTGGAGGGCAAGTTTTCACCCCCGCAGCAGGTGCTGTTCCTAGAGGAGCTTGCTGATAATCTCCTGACAACCTTCCCTAACCTATGGAGACTTGGCCAATCCTACTTCAATGCATCAGTTGTTTCAGAGGTACATACTTATATCAAATGAAGTTCCAGAGATGACTGGATGAAAAAGCACATTGGATTACATTATGCAGCAAGACAGCAAAATTTAAACTAATAATCAATACAAGTAATATATTTAGCAATACAGAAATTCCTTTTCTAAAAAGTTTATTTATAGATAAATATATTTATTGGTAAACATTTCATTATTAACTTATTTTTGGCATAATTGTCCATTATTCCACCCCTTGTATTTTCATTGGCTGCACTGTCTTTTTCAAGAATAATTTTTTCTTTCTTCCTGGTCATTGGGTAATTGAATAGACTTGAATATTACACTTGAGTTCAGCAAGCGATTGTTTGATCATTGTGCTATATAGTACAGTATTAAAAAGGATATTTATAAATGCAGTAAATATCACATATTTTGATACGTTCATTTCTTTCATTTAACAGGCTGGAGGCAAGTCCATGACTGTTGACTCATCAAAGGAAGCCTCATTCACTGTGAGTAATATATGAAAATTCTCTTTGATGTTAAACATTGTCTTTATCATATTTTGTTTTGTCTGTGATAGATGTAGAGAAAAATTGATACTGTCACTTCATACTAGATGAGTATTAAATTCATTAAGAGAGATTTTGAAATAATTTAACTTTCATGGTTAGAGGTACATGTATTTGAATTTTAGAGCCATGTTTTCTTTTCATCTAGATTATGATATTGTTCAAATGCATAAAGCTTTTGCTTCTAATGTGACATTTCCTTCTTATATTTGTTATTTTAAACAATGAGATAACTTATTATTGTGTTATTTTGCTGCAATGAAATTGCATTGAAATCTACATGTATGTCAGTTGCTGTTGTAAAGGTGTCGTGGTCCAGTAGATAACTCTCCAGACTGTGAACCACAAGGTATGGGGTTCAAATCCCTGCCACAGCAATGAGGTCCTTTGGCAAGACATTGATCTACATTTCGACCCACGTGTAGTAAGTGGATACCTGGTAGGATTTATTCCTTGAAAGCACTGAGCCCCATGCAGAGCTGAAGCTGGGGGTAATATCCAAAGTCCTTTGGAAGTGCATAGAGACATTAGATCATAATGTGATACGGGCTATATAAGAACGGAATATTATTAGTTCTCCTCGCACCTCTGTCTTATCAGGCCATGATGACCAAGATCACAACCTACTTTGCGGACCTTGTGAGGGCAGCATTCCTTCCGGAATCTCTGGAGAAGAAGAACGAGAAGGAGAGGGCTAAGCTAGGGGAGTGGGGAGACAGTAGGAATGAAGTAGGAGCAGGAGCATGGCTTCCTCAATGTGTTCGAACCATCAGGTACATTCTTAGCAAACCTTTCAATTAAAAAAGAAAGTTTATATTTTTTATTGTGAGGCTTACTTTTTGTTTTGATGTAAACTATAAAATACACAGCACAACACTTGGTCACAATTATGCATATCTGTATTTGAATTGTGTTTGAAGATTAAAGTTCAAGTGGTTTTCAGCAAGTTTTGTCATTTTCTATATGTTTTAATTGGCCAAACAAGCTTATAATTAATGAAATTATTGATTTGTTATGAGATCAAATCATTCACTATACATTTAGACAGTTTGCTTTGAAATGCAGTTTCATCACAAAATTTAAGATCACCTTTTACATTGAATTATAATATATATTTGAATGGTACAGGTCTGTTTTGAGTACCTTGATGCATCTTGAGGTGCAGTCCTCTCTGCTTCAAGGCTTGTAGTGCTTACTTTTACATGTGCTTACTTGTTACCCGTGTACCCTCTCATATGAATTCAAAATCTTTCAATCATGCAGGTCTGTTCTAAGTACCCTGGTGAATCTTGAAGTACCATCCACTCTTCTTGAAGTCCTGCAGTCATTGCTGGCTGACCTTCGGGTACATTGTATGGTCACTCTCTTCAAGGAGGCCACAGAAGGTAGGGACGATCATCGTTGCGTGGCAAGGGGCTAGAATTGACCCCTGGTCAGCCTAAAATAAGATTTAACAATGCCAACGTGGAGCACTGCTGCCAATAATCAAACACAAGTTATGAATATGCAAGTGATTGATAAAGACATAAACTGATTCATAGTCTTTTGAATTAGGTTTGTGAAGTTATTTAGTAAAAGAAATACAACTGGTTGCTCCTAATCAGTAATGGTTTTTAAACCCTGTCTTTTTGATGATTCCAAATCATGAAAATCTATGTTTCTGTGTTAAGTTCAATGAAAGTGGGATTCTTGATATAGTTCAGAGGATATTATCTTTGTAGGTGAGAGCTCCAATACTTGCATTACATATTAGACTTCATCGTTTTCTATAATCCAAAGACAGTTAATTTTTCTGTGTTTTCTGCAGATATCAAAGCTCTTCATGGCCGTGAGACCTGGGTACTTCAGATGGATGAGCATGGAGGTATCACAACCTTGGTAAGATATTTCAAATAATGGAGTAAGTTCCCGCAGAAACAACAAAATTAATGCTTTTGGGAGTATATATTTATGATCTTTCTTTATCGAAATCTAAGCTTCCAGACAGAATAGTATTCTCCCCTTATAATGAGAGATGATAACGTGTAAAATCCAAACTCAGTTAATCTTATGTTTGTTTAGAATATATTTTAATTTACTTTAATATATCTCTTGAATTAGTCAGTAATGTATTGATGAGTTATGAAATACATAGCATATCACTAATTCTTGACTATTTGCAATTTTATCTCTAAAGATGAAAAAAAAAAGGGAATGACTGTTATGTTTTTGAACCATGTAGAATAAAGTAATGCACTGTAATATGAATATATTTCACAAAGTTATGTAACTCTGATGGTTGTAGTATAATGATTTATTATATTCTTGGTTTGTATGTGCCAAATAGAGCAAAATACAATGGTTCCATCTATTAATAAGATTCTTGTGACCAAGGAAATTATCTTGTGATGTTGAAATATTTTTCTGCATGTATAAGGCAGTAGACAACAAAGAACTGAGACCGGCAAAATTACCTTGTTACAACGAGGGTTTCTTCCAACAGTGTTCTTGGTAACCAGGTTTCTTGACAAATGAAGTCTATATCATAATTGCAAAGGGTTTGTCTGTTCTTACTTTCTTTCAGCCGACTCTGTTCGAGAGTATAGTTGTAGATACATTACAACATCTCAAAGAAGTCATCAGCTGTAACAGCTCCAGTGAAAAGAAGGTTTGTGCAAATATTTCCCTTATCCTTAAATTCCTTAGCATCTTAAAAGAGGCTTGATAAAAATGAGCTTTTTACGACCAAAGCTTAGGATGTGTCACTATTTTGGGGGGAAAAATGGAGGAAAAAATTGACAGGTGCTGTCTCAAAAGAGTTTAAAGATGATAATCTGTACATTCCTTTGATTAAAAGGTACATACTGAGATGGAATTTGATAGGCATTGTAAAATAAACACATGAATTTCAATTATAATAAAGGATCGAACAATACTGTATCTCCATATAATACAAATCAGAATTCAGTTTTAAACAAGCTTTACAAATACTATGAATTTGGTGTTCTGTTTGGGTAATTATTTATTCTAATGTTACTTGTCCTTCAAGTACTGTTGAAACAATATTAAATAATATATCTATCCTTTATACTTCAGATAATCATTTTAAATTCTACTCTTTTTTTTTTTTTTTGTTCAGATATTTGATAACAGGCATGTGGAGAGACAGACTGTGGACTTGTCATCAGATATGCTTATGGTAAGAGGTTTTATTAAGCTATCACAGGACTTTGCTGTCAAACTTCTTAAACTATATTGACTTTATTCTGAAATGAATATCAAGTATTTATGAGTTTATTCATTCCTGCCAAGAATTGAAGGCAGGTATAAGCCAAAGTTTAATGTCAAGTGATCCAAGAATGCATTTCCATAATTCTTGTGAATAGTTTGTGAACATTCTAAATCAAAGGATTCTCAAATACATGGATAGGTAGGAAAAACACATTTTATAACAATGGTGTTATACTCTGCTTGAAGCATATTGTATTGTGTATTTTCATGCAATGAATAATGTACCTACTGTAGGATATAAAATAATCTGATACTCACATAGTCTCTAGATTTTCTTATTGGATTTTTTCGTAATTGTTTTTAGAGGATGATGTGATTTTTTGTATTGATACAGGCATTTGCATCATGTCTTGAACAACTAGCTTTTCTTGGAGATGATGGGGATACACAAAAATTGAGGTAAGTATGTCAAAAATGCATTTGCACATTTTGATATTTCTGTTGATATTTCTGCTGAATTTACACTTCCTTCATAATGTCATTCTATATCACAGCTTCACCTCCAAATTCAGAATTTCCAGAATAACATTATCTTTGAACCTAGACTGTGGCCTCTGTAAAATATAATGCCATAACGCCACTCAAGAATTCTTACTTTGACGGTTCATATATTTTGTTATATACGTGTAGAACTGCGGATGATACAGCATTTATATAGTATGAATAGGTGAATGACCATTAACAGATACTTAATTTGGGTAATTCACCATACAGATGATTGAGGTGGAGGAAGCTGAGTGAGTTAGGAATGCAGAATAACAATAAAAGAATTGGATTCAAAGAGGTTTAGGAGAATTCTCAAAATGTGTGGCTCTATTAAATTAATAAATGAATTTAATTTGTACAATTTAATTTTTTTTAAATTGTTAACGTTATAGGTAGAATATTTCTTCATATTGTTCCCTACCAGGTTATCTGAGGCTGCCATGAGAACTCCTGAATCTCTCTTCCAATCTCCCGAAGACAGTATTCCATCCATGGTAAGAACACCATGCAGTCTATTCTGTTCAGGGTCAGGCTCATTTATATAAAAGCAGTTGCATTTAATTAATTTGCAATTTTAGACTACCAATATTTTTTTTTAATGCTTTTGTGCTAGTGGTTTGAATTGTGATCTTGTATTGAAAAAAAAATTAATTTATTGCCATTATCATAGTGAAAGACTATACTTTCATAAATGATTGTACAATAATACACTAAGATTAAGAATGAAATGAAAATATGCATTAATGGACATGAAGTAAATTGAACAAATGAAAATTCCAGAAAAGTCCTGAAGAATTGACAGCTGGATGGACGAATATGCAGTAATAGATGCGCAGAGAATGGTCATATGGAAAAATCATTATATATCAATGAATTATGGAATGTACCTAAAGAGCTAGATTTCTGTGATATTAGTGCCTTTTTATGTTGTCACACTGATTTGTTTTAATACAGGAGCAGTGTCTAGTGATTGTGCTGAGTAACTGCAGTCATGTCTCTCAGCACGTCATCCCTAATCTCATAGAACAGTTCAAGAGACTGGGCTATCCTAGCACACATGAAATAGAAAATGTAAGTAATGAGTGTGAAAATGTGCAAATGAGCAGAAAAGCAAGCAGATAAGTGACTGAATTTAGCCAAAATTAATACCATGATTCTGTTTCAACTTTCTGAATCTAGATTTAGGCAGATTTTTCAATAAATGCAAAGATATACTCAGAATGAATGTTTTACATATCTTGTAAACTTTTTACTTACTATAATGGAAAATATTAGAACATATGTATATGTATCCAATATAAAAATGTTGCATTCCATTTGACGTCCCCTCTGATGATACATGATCCTTAAGGATTTTATAATTTTTTTTGAAAATATGCTCTGGAAGTGTTAGGTTTATACGACTGGATTGATTTAATTTAGCCTCTCATAACCACATGCTATGCTCCAGTCTGTATTGGTAGCACTTTATGATGTCAGATATTGGTCATGCTAAATGTTGAAAACAATTCTTTTTTGTCCCCGCCGAACGAAATTCGCGAGGGGACTATGAAACGGGCTCCGTTCGTGTGTGCGTGTGTGTGTGTGTGTGTGTGTCCGTCCGTCCGTCCGTCTGTCCGTGTGTGCTCAAATGTTAGAAAATGCTACTTCTCCGTCATTTCTTGGCCGATTTTGATTCTGATTGTTTTATCTGATAGGGCTGGGTGGGGGCTTCCAAACTTCTACACAGAATTTTGAAATTCATTAATTATGCAAATTTATGCAAATTTATTCAAAATTGACGAAAAATGCTACTTCTCCTCTATTTCACATCGGATTTTGATTCCGATTGTTTTATCTGATAGGGCTGGGTGGGGGCTTCCAAACTTCTACACAGAATTTTGAAATTCATTAATTATGCAAATTTATGCAAATTTATTCAAAATTGACGAAAAATGCTACTTCTCCTCTATTTCACATCGGATTTTGATTCCGATTGTTTTATCTATAGGGCTGGGTGGGGGCTTCCAAACTTCTACACAGAATTTTGAAATTCATTGATTATGCAAATTTATGCAAATTTATTCAAAATTGACGAAAAATGCTACTTCTCTATTTCACATCGGATTTTGATTCCGCTTGTTTTATCTGATAGGGCTGGGTGGGGGCTTCCAAACTTCTACACAGAATTTTGAAATTCATTGATTATGCAAATTTATGCAAATTTATTCAAAATTGACGAAAAATGCTACTTCTCCTCTATTTCACATCGGATTTTGATTCCGATTGTTTTATCTGATAGGGCTGGGTGGGGGCTTCCAAACTTCTACACAGAATTTTGAAATTCATTATTCATGCAAATTTATGCAAATTTATTCAAAATGGCTGAAGGTTCATAATGTTTTCATGTTTTATATATCAGTTGTATACATGCATTGTTGGTATTCTCTTCTTTTGCATGCAGTAACATTATTATTTTATTCACTAAAGTTTTTCACTGAAGTTTTAAGGTTCAGGCTAGTTAATTTTCACAGATCTGCACTTCCGGCGGGGACATTTATTACGCATTGCGTAATTTACTCATTCACTTGTTTTAATAGATATCCCAAGAAGCGTACGCTGAGCTAGATGAAAAGATCTTTGAGGCGTATTGCGAGCAGAAGATCGACCCTCTCGTTGGAGCTCTAGAAGTAGGAGTCTATGCGGGCAATTATGACTGGGGCGACTGCCCTGAGCCTTCAGGTACATAAAATTAATTTTGATTACTCAAATGTTGTATTATTTTGTAAAAACAATTCTAGTAGTTGTCCAATTTTTTTTGGTGGTAATCAAAAGTGCTATGATTGAATTGATTGATGGTTTTGAAATATTTGTAATTATGATAACTCATAAAAGCAACTTTTGCATCGGCTAAACAAACTGTGAACAATTGTACTCTAGAAAGCTCTAAAATCAGCTCTGGTAATCTCAAGAAGAGCTGTAATAAAAAAATAAAAGAAAGTATTTAAATTGGCAAAAGGGAATCTCATCCAAATTCAGAAGGAGCACCTTTGAAAACAAAAAATAATGTTTTCTTTGCTGCTGTGGATAAGAAACTCATTTCAGTTTCATTGAAAAAGATCACTATATTCCCCTTGTATACCTAGGTGCAAGTCCATACGTGAAGGAAGCATTGATGAATGCTGTAGCCATCCATGCGGAGATCAACGCCATCGCCCCTGCCTTCATGCTGCGTGTGATGGGGCGTGTCTTAGAGGCCATAGCGGATGAGATGTCTCGTATCATGAGCTGCGTGACGGGGGCATTCTGTAGCAGTGGTGCTGTTCAGGCAAGGCTTGACATCGGTATGCTGGAGGAGGCCATGTCTCCGTACAGGAATGCAGGAACAAGGTCAGTTGAGGAAAAGCAGGGATCATGAAATTGCAAAATGGTTATGCCATGACCGTTAGAGCGGGGCCTGGCACTAATAAGTGGCCAGTTGTAAATGACCCTCTAAAATTCAGGACACACTTTAAATAATTACTAAATCAAAGCTATAACATAGACCCTTGTATTTGAAAAATTCCTTAAAATTACCCTCTTAGAAGGAGTGTAAAGTCCTGCATGAAGGTGATGGAAACTACCATTAAAGGCATTGATTAACTTTGCCCAGGATTGAAAAAAAAAATCACTGTTCCAGCTAATGCTGTAATCATAATTGCAAACCTTTAGCTCAGACAGGAATCGCCTGAGTTTTATAAGCTGATCGGTCGTTTATATATCAAGATATTTACGATTGAACATTGATGTCGGGATAGAGTACCACCGAACCCTAACAGTTGGCATACATGTACCTCGCTCTATCACAGAATACCGTACGGGCTGGAAACCCGCTCTGAAATCGCCAAGCGCTGGTGCTTGGTTTTTGTGACTGCAGCGCAGCGAAGAAGCCGAGCGACTTGCACTAGCGATTGATCACGATTTTCTCTTTTTTAGGATAGTAAACGGGTTCCATTTTCTCTCATACTTTCACATATCCTTAATTATATATGTAATTAGAGGACTGCACACAATTCACTGGCATTTGAGCTGATTTTACAATTTTTCACAAAGTTAATCAATCACTTTAAAATAATTGTGAATTGTCATACAAGTTGATATTGTTAATAGAGTGTATCATGTGAATCTTGGTGTTGCATTTTGGTAGTTATTACCTAATTGCAGAAATGTATATATGAAACAATTTTTTAATGTATTAACTTGCAAAAAATCAAGAGATTTAGACAGTTGCATCACCAAAGATTAAGTACCATATTGAGAAAGCCATGGATTCTTTTTCTTTACATTTCTTTTTAGCAGTTCATAGCTTTGGTGAAGATTATGATAGTGTTGAAATGATTCTCCTCCCTCAGTTTTGATGTGATCCGTTTCATCTCATAGAGCTATTGTTAGACAGTGTGAATAGATAATATACATGTACATGAAATTGTGCAATTTGCCTTGCTTCAGTCGCAATTGAGATTAAGACAAATTTGTACTCAATGTCCTAGGAAATGCTGTTATAACTCAATTAGGTTCAGAAATTGCTATAGAAGATATTCATCATTGACATTTCAATTTTTGTGGGTTTTTTCATCCTTACAGTGCATCATTCAAGGAAGCCTTGTCTGTTGTTCCTCAGCTGAGGACAGAGTCACACAAGAAGTGAGTATTTATTATCAGTGATTAGCATTTATTTGCATACATGTATTTGCTTATTTTGAATTCTTTGCAGACTTTGTAAGATTCGCTCAGTTCACTTTTGTAATTTGTACCGCAAATGGCAATTATTCACAGACCATGCTATAAAACATACATTTAAAACTGCATAAATGATATAAATTGCAGTCTGAATCATCTAGTTTTACCATGTCTTGTTGTCATGTTAAGACCAGTGATGCATCTGGGGCCTGTAACATAAAGAGATACAATCAATCTTACCATTAATTGTAACTCTTCAGTACATGGTTTGCCATAGACTTACGATTGATATCAATCATAAGATTGATTTATCTCTCTATGTTACAGGCCCCTGATATGATAAAGAACCTGCCATTGTTAATTTTTTTTATCCCTTTAATAAAAGAAATAAAAAATCAAAAAGCAACATATCTAAGAAAAGGAATATCTATCTAAATATCCCCGTTTTTGTTTTGTTTTGTGTCCTTTAAAATTTTTCATTGAAATTAATTTTTCATTTAAGTGATATTGTCACTGAGGAGGATTAGCTTTTGCGACTATTCTAGACACTTGTATAAAGGAAAAAAAAAAATCTTTTTAGTAAGTTTTCATGCTTTCCTTGTTTGTTTTCTCCCAGACTTCTCCAAGAATTGCAGTTGAGCTTTCATCGTGACCTCCAATTCCTCTTGACCTGTTTCACTACTGACTCCTAGTTGTCATGGAAACAAGATGCCCCTCTGCAAACATAGACAATTGATCTTGTTATACTTGAGACCTGTGCTAGTCTCATACCAACTCATGAGAGTCAGACTGTCATTAATTCTTAATTGACCTTCATTTCAGTGCCAAAAAGTGGGCAAATCAGTTTGAATGATTACAAAAAATATCCTTGCTGTGTTCAAAAAACTTAATTGTCATGCCAGACAGAAATTTAATCATCCCCCTTTGATTTTTGAAAGGATTTTCTGGTAACATTGGTGGTTTTAGAGGTTGATCAGATTTTCCACTGATATTGAGGCTATACCATATTTACAATATTTCTCCTGGGGATTGGGGGGGGGGGGGATGTAAACAATTACAAATTATGACCTCTTTGAAATATTTGACACATGATTGGTTGGCCAAATTACTTAAATTGTGATGTTTTCACTGAAGATGATAAGCTTTGCAACAAGAATTAATAGGGGCTGAACAATTTTAATTTCAGTTGATTAGTCCTTGTTACTTGCAATTATATATTACCACACTGAACAAAGGTCACATTTGTTCACAAATATTTATTTTCAGATTTTTTTTTTTTAAATATGGATTCAAATGCATCATTCCAATGACATTGCAAGAAAAATAAGCTAATTTTGATGTTCAGCAGCAGATAAGTTTTCTAGCCAATGTCCTCTATTAGCCTGTTTTCTATTTCCTTTTATAGAGTCTATGAATGTATTAAATGTAAAAACTTTAGCTACTGTGTTGGTATATAGTCATAACGGTTCTGAAATAGATATGCTTAATTTTTTAATTTTTGGAAGAATAGTTGCGAAGGCATGGCATAATCCACAACATTTTGTTCTAGAATGTTTTGAAAAATCCCATAATTCGCTTCAAAGAGATTTTATTGTTGGCTACGTGATAAAAAAGCTTGTCATAAGTGACCAATTTGCTTCAATCTGAGTATCTTTTTAATGATAGCAATTTTGAGTTCATCATTTCTGGAAAGTTTCTTTGCATGTTAATGCATCTCAATATGATTTTTCAATATTGTTAATTTCTGATAGAGTAAAACTACTTTTTTAGGGAAAACATCCTTTATTTTCCACTTATTCCATGATTTGACCAACACTTGAAGTAAAGCTTTGATATTCTTGCAATATGGCTTTATTTCTCTCCACTGAGGTAAATACACCAGTATATTGGAATGTACTTTGTATTACCTTGTATTAGACATTTTTTATCATAATACGATTGATTGGTCATGTTAAATTTATAGCTATTCAATTATCCAAACAAAATGTGCAATATTACTTTATTTTCTTGTCAGCTTAAGAAATATATTGACAAAAATATATATTATGTTGCCTGTATTAACAACGGTCTCTGTGTATGATCTGTTTGGATTGTATTTAGGTTCTTGTACCTCAGGTATCAGATAATGATGACAAGTTAATTACTTAGGAAATTCAAAAATAAAAATGAATATTAGCTTTGTAGTAAAGTAAAAGAAGATGAGACATTGATTATATTATGGATGCATCCATATTGAGTTTATTTTTTTCATACTATTCAGCAAATTTGCTCACTTGTTTTTTCTTCACATTTTACATGTCTAAACAAAATGAGTGTTCAGGTCTACAAGATTAATTCTTATTTAATACATAATCAACTAGTGGAATAGCACAAGGCAGCCTCCTGAAAAATAATTTAATAACTAGACCTCAAGATTAATGGCAATGAGTGATACAAAATGTAAAGAAGATAGATATGTGACTGTGTTGTGTGGTGAATGGAAGAGAAAGTTGAGAGGGTTGAGTTCTGGAAAAGGAGAAAAACAACTTGTGAGCTTTCTCTTTCATGTCATCTCAATGTGTGAAAATATTATAGACGCAATGCCACGTGAAAAAGATTGCTCTTGAAATGTTGTCATATTCTATATATGATACAAAAGTTTGTGTTGTCCCGTAAACCTATACATGTTGTATCTGTGTGCAGTGCAGTTTACTGCATGTGACTATTAAAATTGGTTAAATTCCTTTTGATTATATGATTCCAAAAACCTTACAATGCACAATTATTTTTATGTACTACATAATTAGCCTTTCCCAATAGATTCTAGACAGTTTCTTTCACAATGCAATACCATGAGCAGAACTCCACTTTATCTTTTCTACTTCAGCCTTTCCTAATAGATTCTAGACAGTTTCTTTCACAATGCAATACCATGAGCAGAACTCCACTTTATCTTTTCTACTTCAGCCTTTCTCAATAGATTCTAGACCGTTTCTTTCACAATGCAATACCATGAGCAGAACTCCACTTTTCTACTTTAGCCTTTCCCAATAGATTCTAGACAGTTTCTTTCACAATGCAATACCATGAGCAGAACTCCACTTTATCTTTTCTACTTTAGCCTTTCCTAATAGATTCTAGACCGTTTCTTTCACAATGCAATACCATGAGCAGAACTCCACTTTATCCAAATTATTTCCTAGTACCAAGAAAGCAAGAACACAAAAATGGGATACATTTTATCTTCAATGCTTTTATTCAAGAATTGTCATCAGATTTGATGTGAAATTCTACATTGATATCAGTACATTCAGATTGTACTTCAAAAGACCAAATATAAAGAAATCCACATAATAATCACATTCTTGAGTCTCCTTCCCTTTGTTCAAAGCTTATGTAGACTGTATATTCTACAAAACATCCGCAAGAAGAAACAGAGTCATGGACATAGAATATTCAATCTGATTAACAAAAAAACAATCTGTTTTATGTATTCCAAAAGAAATTACACATGCTTAATCAGACTACAGTCTAGAAAACAAGTGAAGTACATGTAGCTTCTTTTGGTAAGTAGTTCATCATTTCCTGATTGCCAATTTCAAAAAAATCACTTTCGTGTTCGATGCACAAGGCATAGAAAATTAGAAATAAACACATAACCGAAATTGCAGTGAAATTATACCGCAAGCTTACAAACGAGCAATTTTTCCAAAGCTGGAGTACATCTACACGTAGTGAAATACATGGAATTATATAGTCTACCAAGAACAAAAGGCCCTTGTTAAAGGAATTAATAACACCCTTGCGAGTCTTGGTAGATGTCAACTGGTAAAGACTGCAATGAGGGGGTTTTTGTACAAAGAGAAAGTGCAAACGGCAGAAGCAAACGCGCAGTCATAATATTGAAGTATTGGTTATCATAAACATTTGAGCTGAAATAGTCATAAATGATGAGAGAAACAAAAAAAAAAATACATGCACTTTATATTCACAAAAGCCCATATTGCTTTTACTTAAGTTAGTACATGGAAGGGAAATAAGCCATACAAAAGGATAACATAAAGAAATACAAAAGAAAATATAAAATACAAAGGGCTATTCGTTAGTTACGTGTATGCCAAAAATAGCAGCAAAGTGTAGTTTTAACCCAATTTACTTTCATCATGCTTGAAACAGTTGAAATCTTTGGACAAATGATTATGGTGTGCTACGCTCATGTCCTGTGTGTAACGGAACTTCATTTGAATTACAAAATACATGTAATAGAGCAATGTAAATGATCATCAAAAATACTGATAGGATAATGCTATTACTCTTATGTCCAAAAATATATAATGTATTACACTTCAAGCAAAATAAACGTGAGTTCAAACTTCAATTTGCCTTTTTCAGTCACACAGGTCACTAAGAATTGCCCAAACCCTTAATATTTATCACCTTTTAATGAGACAAAATAATGCATCTGCACTACCCCGCAAGTGGCGAAGAAATGAAAATTCTAAATCGTAGAAAAGAACGTTCTTCTATTTTGTACTTACATATAGACTATCTACAGCTCAAGAAAACTTCAAAGCTACCAACATTTCAATATAACTGCTGATTTATTTTTTTTACCAATGTGACAAACTTGTGCTTCATAAAAGAACACATAATGTAGACAATGGAAAATGATAAGGCACTTGAAAGTTTTCTTTAACATGACATTTGTTTTTCATGCTTACACATAAATCAGAGTTGGAAGTCCAACAAGCATAATTTGTCTATTAAACCGTCAAAGAAGAATTGCAATGTTTGATGAATGTCTGCAAAGGCTATCCTTCCTAAATAACACTTCATAGATACTTTAGTAAGGTCAGCTAAAATTATTTTTCCCATCAAACATGCTTTTATGTGCATTGGTTAATTGAATTATTTCTCTTTATCTAACACATCATTATTGATATATTTGGAAATGCTCTTGTTTCAATAAAAAAGAAAAAGAAAGAAAAACTTCAGTGATGTATACATCACCACTAACGTTTGGTCTTCTTAGCAAAAGTCTAGCTAGAATGATTAAGACATGCCATCTAAAGTCTAGCTAAAATGATTAAGACATGCTGTCTTAATGAAATTGCTATAATGATTCATCTTTAAAAGGTCAAGGTTTCCTTTATAAATGATTGAGAGATGCCAGGTGCTGAATGAACAAACATTTAAAAATGCAACTTGTTTGAAACTTGATTTCTCCCATGGTTTCAACAAACCCTTTAAAAAAAAGGGCGAAAGAGATTGAAAATGAGTATGATTTCCAAATAATCAGGATCGACCCTGATATTTGGAGATTAACTACAGGATATGATAAAGACCCTGTATGTATTCCGATTTTTCTGACTGCCAGAAAGGGGATAAGGTAAGTGCAATAGTCTGCTTTTAGTGAGGAAATTCATCCTTGAAATAATCCTAGCAGGTACAATTCATCTCTATGTTGAAGATAAGATAAGCAACATGAAACAAAGATGCAATATAAAGACTGTAAGGTTACCTAGGAGGACAATAGGGCAAGATCTGAGCCCCCGTGTTTCATAAAACTTGTTATCAATAACAAGTTGCAATAACTGATAGGCTACTGAAATACTTGCATCTAATTGGCCGAGAGCAAAGTTGTTATAGAACAATGGCAGTTGTTATTGATAACAAAGTTTTATGAAACAGGGCACTGAACTTTAGAACTGCACTCCAACAGAGTCAGGAATAAGAACAATCTTGCATATATCACAGTTCCATGACATAAGCATGATTTTTGTTATTCTTATACCATGACATGACAATCAGAAATCCCCACCCCTTCCCCTCCCTCACAAGTATCTTTACATTCAGTACTTGTCCATGACGTACATGCATCATTCTTCATGTAAATTCTTTTATGCAAATTCAACAACATTTTCCTCACCCACAAAAACTTTACCTCAAATATAAATGAATATTTGAAGCACCTGTGTGGGATAGTGATTAAATTTTTTCCACAGCTTCACTGAAGCAAATAGCAGACAGTCAGACATGTACTGTGAGAAAAAGTTATATGTCACAGTGTACATGTACCACTCCCAAAAAATCAGAATGAGAGCATATCTCATGATTTTATCCTAAACACCTTTAATAAAACATATCATTATCATCAATTTCTCACAAAATCATAATCTATTGAAGAGGTTATTTCAAACATTTCCCTGTCCCCAAGTAAAGTTAGTGAAGTTCCACTTAAATCCGCTCATTGAATAAACGGTTCTTCTTTTTTTTTCATTAACTTTTGCTGCCTCGGTCATTCCAGCTGTTTCCATATTATAGCAAATTCTGCACATACACACGCAAATTCAGTAAAGACTCCTATAACTTTCTCAAAACTTTCTCTTATTTAAAACAAAAATTAATACACTTTGATAATAGCTAACAGTAATGTGTAAACAATTCTACAAAAGATACCTACTGGAAGTCATGTTTCCCAGGTCCAATGAATTTTACTCAAATGTTAAATGTATTATTATTTGTACATATGTATTTTGTGTCCATCATATAGGACACATACGTACAAGTACATTTTCATGTATGGTTTATTGCTTGTACATTCTTTGCACAGCTCTCTCCATAATTCCCGTTCAAAAGCCCCTAAATTGGGGCTCCTACATTCCTCATTACCAACCTTGCACATGATAAAATAAAGATTTTCAAACTCATTAACACACTATAAACATATCTTTTGGAGTCTTATCTTTACATCTATTTGATTTACACTATGTACACTATTCACAGATCATTCATAATATGTAATATTTAATGTTCTCCCAAACTTTGATTCTTTGTCTCTCCTTAATTCATAAACTCGCTTCCTTTATTAAAGTGAAGTATCAAAACTTAACTGAATTACTTCACATTTAGTTACTGTTTGGAAAAATTAAACTTTGAATTCAAAATTCTTCGGGAGAAACTTACGAATAATTAGCAGAAAATACAAATATCTATATATTGAATTAATAGCAAAATGAGCTTTAAATACATTTTATTTTATATTGGCATGGCAAAAATTCAAAATTAGATCTACTTAAATGCTTTTACAAAGCACATCACATATATCTCTAATATTTACCATAGCAAGGAGTTCTTCACATAAAGCTTTCTATTCAATATTACATTTGAATGAAAATATACAGAAAGAAAGGATACAACAGAACACAGCTGTGGAGACATTTCCAACTTAATAAAGTTACTTTTTTCCTAATGATATCATTATTACATTACAAATAGTTGTGAACTGCACACACCAACATGTATGCGAGTTGCTTTGAATTATAAGTGCGTAGAAGCATCGTAACAATGATTCCACTGAACTCTTACTCCTTCCTTCAAGCTGCCATTGCTTTGTGCATAAAAAGACACAAACATGCTTAGAAAATCTTCTTACTCAACTTCACAAATTTCAACAAGATATTTTCCCGATTTCAAATTGATAGCACAACCAATATCAAACAGGTGTCGCTCGCTCCTACATACAAAAGCTGGCCGTCATGGATTTCATAATACATACATATTCCAATTCTCCTTTCTGAAAGGTTGAAGTAGACAGAACAAATATTCTCCCCTTGTTCCTTTCTAACAAATTTTGCGTACTTTCTAATTTGTATAAAAAGAAAACCAAACTAACCATAGACTTAGCAGTATGTTTCTCTACTAAAGAAGACCAAGTCTTGAATATTACATCTTTTGATATCTCTCTTCACTCTCTGTTATTACAGCATTTTTTCACAATATCCTCCAGCCAAAAAGGGAGTGACCGCAGCACGCCAATAGCTGTAGGCCTGCTGGACACATGTTCTTCTGGAGGATTTTTGGACATAACAGTCAGCTTCATGTTCCAATATATTGCAAGGTGATATTCATCACACAACACACACTACATAATCCGCCTTGGCATAGTATAACAGCTAAACAGAACTTTCAGTGTAGACTAGCGGTGGATGGCGCATCTACACAAACGTCAGCTCTTGGTCAGGTCACAAAATACCATTGTGCAGGAATTGGGAGTGGCTCAGATGGCTTTGGTTTGGAAAATTCTTCCCCAAATTTCCAGATGAACGGACAACATGTGTTAATGTATTCTCTGTGTAATCATCATGATGTACGAGTAGTCGACCCCATTGGTTATGCAAAAAGGAAATCAATCACATTGTCTGCAGCTTTCACACACTTTCATTTGCAACATCCCGTTACCAGTCCAATGCTGGTGCCTTCCATTAGCTGAGTAGTTTCACATCCATCGTCATAAATTGAACAGAATATCGGTTGGTGGAGCAACGCTGAAGTATACAGTCAATCACTCTGTCAATATCTTGTCACAATGTTTTAGCATTCTGCGCAACGTTTTTCAATCACATCAAAAAATAGTCTTTACTTTAAGACATCCAAGCGATTAGAAAAGGAACAAAGAAAAAGGAAAACGATTAGTTTGTAATGCTCTACGTTCAATGTCGCATGGCAGAGCGAGCATTTGTACATCCATGCCCTTGAAGATCGTCGTCCATACAAAACTTACAAAATAGCATCTCCAAAATGGTGTTGCACAGTATTCCTTTAATCACCACAAAGTTGAAATTCACAGAATCCAGCATGAACATATCCAATTTACATAATTTGTTGATTCCAAGTTCCATGTGAGCACTCTCATGAAGCTGTAGGTTTCGTTAACAAGTCTTTCCTACGATAGAAGAGTAAGTAGGGTATACACGCTGCCAGAGGCTTGATCACTTGTATAGGCTTCACAGGTTTGACGATACTGTCATCGCATCGCAACCAAGCACTGGTTCCTACGTGGTAGACGTCGGTTATGTAGTGACCCCCGGAGGCTTCCTTCCCGGTGTGGTACACGACTGCAAGAGAAAACAGACTCAGGTTAGTCTTGACTATCCTTTATAACTGCATGTGATGGGATTACAAACATTGCCAAAGGCTCCAAATATATATTGAATTCATCCTGCTTATTTGAAGTTTCATACCAATCTGTTACCATGTAATACCTACATTTGGGTGGTATGATCAAAGAAAGAAAGAAAGAAAAAGCAAAAAACACCTAACAAACTTAACTCAGAGGGGGCTCTTAATTAATTCTCAGCTGGAAACAACTAAAATACATGAACAGGTTTGTTAAAACTTTTTTAACCTCATTCATTTCATGCAACACATTTCCGACAATAATTAATATGATTAATATTCTTTCCTCAAAGAATTCCTACAAAATTAAATACACAATTTGGGCAATATTAAAAAGGCAAAACTTATTGTAATTGGTAAATGGTACTTCAAAACAAGTTACCTGCAAACAGCTTGTACGTTCTCTGAATGGTTCCAATTCTAGACTTAGTATTTGGAGAGATGAGCTCTGAATGGAATGAAAAGAAGTAGAAAAGAAAAAGATACAAACTTTGGGTCACAGATGTAAAAAAAAAAAAGTTATAGATATACAGACATAAAAAATATGAACATCAATCACTGATGACATTATTTTATGTTACCATGCTAATATGTTTATTGATATTTATCACAAATACGATCTAATGAGAAAAGTTTTAACCATGGTTGCTTTTGTTTGTCTTTCATATATTACTCCTCTAGAAACAAACAGCACTCAATGGGATCAATCATTACAATAAGCCAGTTCATAATTACAATTTGCGCATGTGCAGATAAAGGTCATTTGTAACAAGTAAAATTGACCTTTATACGCTGTCACAGATGCATATGATTTTACATGTTAATAGAGTAGCGCGTCCACCACAACAGATGTGTGTGTGCCTACAATAAACTTCTTCGGTAATGTATGCAAATTTTATACATACCTTTCAAACAAAGGTTGTTTCTGACAACCTGACAGCTTGCCGGACATAGCAAAAAGTAATGTATGCAAACTGGATTCCAAGCATTGAGGCTCATTTATAAAAATTAAAAAAAACAGGTCAATGGAATAGCTCGTCACAAGGTGCTCAGAGAAGAAATGTGCATAAATCTGAATATATTACAGAACCGGTGTATTTGGGGTAATTTATACCATGAACTAATTACGAACTGGCTTGGTGATGAAACCTTTAGAATTTCACAACAAAAGACAAGCTGGACTACATCCAAAGATTTGCAGTCCTAATAACCAATCCAGGTGGCAGTTGCTTCCATAAAACTTACCTTTGTTGATCTCTATTTCCATGGCATAGTCAACTTTCTTCATGAGTTTCTGGCACCCTCCTGATTTATCATAGAGAAACCTTTTTAGGTGCAGGATGAGAACGGGTGGGAGCTCTTCTAGGGTAATACGACGGAAGGCTTCAACCTGAGAAACAATAATAATAAAACAATGATTTATCATAAAGAAACCTTTAGAGGTAAAGGATGAGGACTGGCGGAAGATTGTCTAGGGTGATTTGATGGAAGGCTCCAACCTAAGAAGAAAGAGCAATAATATTAACAATCATGGTTGAAAGGACTTCTATTGATCATTAATTTATGGAGAATCATCATACAGAGGTCAGAGGATATCATCTACCATATTCAGTGAGCTTATGAGCATGTGAATTCCATTACCATAATGCGCACATGGTAGTTTGCTACTCATTCCTTCAGTTAAACTTTCCAATGTGCCTCCTTTAGTAGTCATTATTTTAAAGACAAAATCCCTGATACAAAATTGACACAAAGGAGTATCGACTTTGACAGCCATCTCAATATAGAAATGATTCATTTGAGGTTTCAGTTCTAAGCAGTTTTTACAGAACATATAATCAATAAATTAAATCAAACTTTAAATATCCCTCCTGGGTTGTATATGAGAAGTATTTACTTTTTAAAATGAAATAATGTCCTCCAATACTTCCAACAACAACAAAAAAATCAAAAGATTTTTTTAAAATTCCAGTACGTACCTCTTTCTTGGTTTTGTTTGACATAAAGCCATGAACAGACTCTCTGTTCCCAAGGGTATCTAAGGCGTTCTGAACTGACGAGATGTCTGGAGACTGTTGTAAGTAGAAACAACAAAGATGATATGAGGATACAAGAAGGTATCACACACAAAGGCATTGTCTGTACGATGGGGATGCTATGTTTCTCATTATCTGGGGTATTCCAAAGACTAAAAAGCTGTATTTGCAACATGCCATTTCATATACATTTACATAATAAAGGAAATACACCCCAAATTTTTTTAAATTTCCAATAAGAATGACAAGGTGTCTACTACAGTGAAACCTGTATATAAAGACCACTCAAGGGAGACAAGAAAAGCAGTCTTTATGAGCAGGTGGTCTTTATGGACAGATTCCTCTAATACACGTTTCAATGAGAACAGGGATGCCACTTAATTGATATGCAAGCCTGAAAATCATCTAGAATGAGCCATTTTGTACAATGAAAATAAGTTGCTTGGGCCTGAATTCAGGCTTTTGCCTGAAAAGTGGCATCCCTGATGAGGAACACTTTTCAAGGGAAACAAAAATGGTGGTCCTTATAGACAGGTGGTATTTCTATACAGGTGGTGGCTAAAGCAGGTTTGCCTGTACATGGTTTGCATGTACATGGTTTGCATTTCAAAGAGAAAATATGCAAATACTTACCTGAATGTCTAATGGGAGCGAGAAGAACGGTTGGAGATTAGCAGATTCCTTGGAGCCATGCTTTTGTAGAGCAGACCTCATGATGCCTCCAAAGATCTTAGACAGAGGGGAGCTGGAGAACTGGGCCTGGAATTATGAACATAAACAAAGATGTGAATAGCGTCATAGAGCTTGGAAAGAAAAGCTCCCTAAAGAGGGATATCAACTCGAATGTCAAGTTTAACTTACGTGGAATTATTATCTGTGTTTGAAGTTTGTTGTTCCAGGATTGGCCTGTTCATTAAAGTAAGATCTTGTAAGACAATATCTTCCTAAATAAGCCAGTTCGTAATTACAATTTGCGCATGTGCAGATAAAGTTCATTTGTACCAGGTACAATTTCGTAGTGTGCGAACCATGATGCGCGTACCAGTATGATTTCAATTGTTTAACAAGTACCGCGCCCACCAAAAAGATGCACGTGCGCGTACAAATCGAGGTCATTTCAGGGTCACTTGTACCATGTAATAATTACGAACTAGCTTATTTTTGACAACAATGTCCAGCACAGGAGGAGGAGGAGGAACGACATTCTTATTGTGTAACAGAAGAAACTATAAACTAAAAGTGGTGGCTTTACAGCTATTTAGAATTATTAGACCAAGAGGGGGAATTTCCATAGAGCTTTGGGTGAGGATCTGCAAATATCTATATCCCCTAGTTTTCCAAAATACCCACTTCATTTCAAGTCCTACAGCAGCTTTATTGCTCATAATGATCTTTCTTTCTGGCGATGGAGTTAGAGAAGATGACCCAAACAAATGATCAAGAAGACCTGTCATGAAATGCAATACAAGAATATACAATGTAACTGACAAAGAACTCACCGTCCTTGTGATACTGGTCTTGTTACGTGGTCCAACTTGCTCCCATTCATCCTCGTCACTGCCTTCATCCTGATGACCATTACCTACATCACCGTTAGCAACAGCCACTGATGATACCGATGCTGGACCATTCTGCTTCGGATCTGTTCAAATACAATTGCAGATATTTTGAAGAAGTGAAGAAAACAAATTCTGCCCGCATCATGATGATTACAAAACTGAAATTTACATTGAGGATAACTGATATTCATTGAAACCCTATGGCCTGAATTCACAAAGGAAGTTTAAACCATGGGTAAGGTTTAAATCTCCGTAAGTGTAAATAAGCTCACATTGCCCATGCACACGCTCAAAGAAAACATATGATTGGATCGGATTCCATGCGCACGTACGCTTAAAGGGAAATCCAACCTTTATAGCAAGTTGCTTTGAAAGAAAGAGGAAAAATCAGAGAAGCAGATTGGTGAAAGTTTGATCGAAATCGGACAAGCAATAAGAAAGTTATGAATTTTTGAAAGTTGAAATCACTATGCATATGGGAATTTCAAATTGGCCGAATAGGTAATGTCACTGTGATGTAGCTGTGGACAACTCCCCCATTCGCTCTAACACACAAAATGACTAAAATGCCACTTTTTTTCAAAATGCATTACTCAGTAGGATCTTTTCGTTCACGAGGACCTATAACAATATGCTATCTCCAATATATTTTGAGTACTGCCCCGAGGGTAAAAGCGCCTCGAAGAAAACCGCAAATTAATGATATTTTTGTGTACGACAAATGGGAGAGTTGTCCACAAAAATGTCACAATTGACTCACCAAATTGCCAATTTGAGATTCGCATAGATGTAGTGATCTCATTTTTCAACCATCCATAACTTTCTTAGTCCTTGTCCGATTTCTTTCAAACTTTCACCATCCTGTTTCTCTTATTTTTCTGCTTTCACACAAATCATCTTATTATCAAGGTTGGATTGCCCTTTAAAAACCCCGGGAGGGGGTTTAAACCATGGTTTAAACCATGGTTTAAACCAAACCTCCTTTGTGAATTCGGGCCTATCTGATTGAAAAATTATCTAAGGGACAAAAAGATGGTACAGAGTTAAGTCTTCTGACATGGAATCAAAAGGTTGACATGACATCTGTTAAAATATAATTACAGATATTTTGAAGAAGTGAAGAAAACAAACAAATTCTGCCCGCATCATCATAATTACAAAACTGAAATTTACATTAAGGATAACAACTGATATTCACTGAAATCCTATGGCGCGAATTCACAAAGGAGGTTTAAACCATGGGTAAGGTTTAAACCTCCGTAAGCGTACTAAAATAAGTGTAAATAAGCGCACAATGCCCATGCACAGGCTCAAAGAAAACATATGATTGGATCGGATTCCATGCGAACGTACGCTTAAAAACCCCAGGAGGGGGCCAGGAGGGGGTTTAAACCATGGTTTAAACCATGGTTTAAACCAAACCTCCTTTGTGAATTCGGGCCTATCTGATTGAAAAATTATTAAAGGGACAAAAAGGTGGTAAAGAGTTAAGTCTTCTGACATGGAATCAAAAGGTTGACATGACAGCCTACTTAGCTAACACACCAGTAGGCTCTTTTCTCTACTGTTATATAAGTCACATCACTCAATACTTCAAAACCCACTACCTCTTGTCAATCTCTGCCCTCCAGCAATGTCAAAATCAATAGGGATTTCCTTCTACCATCAATCTATTCTTATCATTGAGAATATTTGCAAAAAAAAATCAGAATTCTAAATATGTACTTGATCAAAGACGGCTGCTGCTCCATCATATCCTGACTTACCAGTGGCTTGAATATCCTTTCCGTTATACAGCTGAATGAGAGATGTCATCTCATCGTGGAGACCATTCAACAGACAGGATAAGAATTCCTCTGCATCTTCTTGACGACCGTGCTGCTCAAAACACAACATCAAGTAATCTGAATTATATTTGTTGGAGCAAAAACTACTAGATGGAGAATGGAACAAAGAGGGTGAGTTTCATGACAGTTCCTGACTAGAAATTTTTTTAAAGCAATGCATATCTGATCAAGACACTTCTATCTATGCTCAACACACTTCACTTTATTTAACATCTTAATCAGATTTCTTAACTTTTGTTACTTTACTTGAAATTACCTATATTTGCACATTTTAGTCTAATAAAGATGGCAAATTATAAAGGTCACAAGATTTCCAATCACTGAGAGGTTTACTGGGATACCGAGGGTTATTGCAGATGTCAAGAAACCAGAAAAACAAATAGTGTGCTTCACATATCTTTATCTTATAACTCACTGATACATAATGTGTGTGGGCAGCTACATTTTTTCAACTCTACATTCTTAACACTTTGCTGGCCTATAAAAATGGTCGCTGGATAGTTGATGAAGTCCCATGAGAACCCTCAATAGTTCAGCCCCAGTCTGGCTTGAAGATCCACCTCCCACCTGACCTGACCTGACTTGACCTAGTTAGACTTGACTTGACCTGGCCTGACCTGACCTGATGGGAGTAAAACCCTTACCTTGACGGAGAGAGAAGTTTGCGCTACAGAGAGCATCTGGTAGATGACAGTTGGCTCAAAACTGATACCGGGACGGATGTCTTGTGGCGAACGTTTTGAAGGACCCTTCATCTCCTGGAACTCCTTCAGAAATTGGTACCTGTCCGAATCAAAGAGTATCAGCATCAAATTATTTAAATATTGACTAATGAGGAATCAAAAAACTGTCAGATATTCAGTCTTTTTTCTGGTTTAATAACTCTGTTATGTTTCCCAATTATCCACATCATCTCCATGGCCAACATCAACATCAACATCATCATCATCATCACCATCATCAGCTTCATCATCATTATCATCATCATCATCATCATCATCATCATCTTCATCATCATCACCATCATCATCATCTAGATCATTTCAATAATCAATAGCATCAGCAATTATTGTTGGATTACTGTGTTATATTTGTTTTACAAAATTATCTTTATCCTTTCCTCTGTACAATCACAAGCAATGGAAATAACTGCCAAAGTACATTTATCCATTGGGGAATAGAATGGTGTTTTCAGGGCAGACTACTTACATGGCATCAAGCATTGGCGTTGAGCTTGATTTGCGTACTCCATTGTTGAGAGGCATATTCTTCATAATGTGGTAGAAGGGTGGGCAAGACAATAACGCTTGAAGAATCTAACACCAATCAGTCAAGGAAATTATTGGAAACATTTTTAAAGCAGCATATACTTAAATACATGTATAAAGCTAACATATTAATTATGCTTTGCTTCTAAAAGAAGGAAGTGTGTACTAATCACATTCTAATTTATTCAACATAGTTTGCGATTACATGCAGAAATTCAATAAAATGAAACAAAAAAGGAACAAATATCCGAAGTTCAAAACCCTAAGAGAGTGTTAAGAAGTGATTAATTGGAATGAAATGAGATGAAATTACATTTCAATCAATTAGAGGACGTAAGAAAACTCATAATTCACAATTCACATTATTAATTTTCACAAGTAATGTTAGCCAACTGTTCTACAGTCCAAAACTAAAATCGATACCGAAGGCTATTTCATCCTTCACCAATAAGCTACAACTAAGCAGTGTATGTACTGTACGAACTGCAGTATCGGTATACACTATTCATGGACAGTTTCAAGAAGCTCTTGCAAAATATGGATGATATACTTTACAGCAGGAGGAACTCTTGAGAGCACAAACATGTAATTTACGAACATGGGCTGCTCTCCGAAAAGGAGATAACTTTCGAAAAGTGCCCATGAACACAAGATAACTACCGTATTTTCTGGCTTAAAGGCCGCACTGCCGCAAAGGCCGCACCCCAACTTTGACAACTCATTTTGGAAAAAAAATAAATAAAAACTAGAAGAATTTTCGACCGCGCACGGTCGGAATTTATGCCTCTGCCAACAACAGATTGGAAATGACCCCAAAATCTAATCAGACCATAGCCCCTCCCGTATGCATACATGAGCCAAGTCTGAAGTTGATCTGTCAAATGGTTCTTAATTTATTGCAAGAACAAGCCATTTTAATATATTTTATTGAACTCTGTGACCTTCAACTTTAACCTCATGACCCCAAAATCAAATCAAGGCATTGCCCCTCCCATATGCACACTCCAGCCAAGTCTGAAGTTGATCCGTCAATCAGTTTTTAAGTTGCAAGAACGAACCCATTTTCATGTAACATTTTTATGTATTCTATTGAACTCTGTGACCTTGAACTTTAACCTCCTGACCCCAAAATCTACTCAGACCATTGCCCCTCCCATATGCACACTCCAGGCAAGTCTGAAGTTGATCCGTCAAATGGTTCTTAAGTTATTGCAAGAACAAGCCATTTTAATGTATTTTATTGAACCCTGTGACCTTCAGCTTTAACCTCATGACCCCAAAATCTAATCAGCGCATTGCCCCTCCCATATGCACACTCCAGCCAAGTCTGAAGTTGATCAGTCAATCGGTTTTTAAGTTATCGCAAGAACGAACCATTTTTATGTATTCTATTGAACTATATGACCTTGAACTTTAACCTCATGACCCCAAAATCTAATCAGCGCATCGCCCCTCCCATGTGCACACTCAAGCCAAGTCTGAAGTTGATTCGTCAATCGGACGGACGGACGGACGACCCGAAAACATAATGCCTCCGGCTACCACCTACGGTGGGCGGAGGCATAAAAATAGGGAAAAATCACAAGCATAAGAAATGTTGCCCCCAAAAAAATCATACAATGAAAAAACAAGGGCCAAACTTTTTATTGTATTGATTTTTGGAGACGATCATTCCTAGATGTCTTTGCTTTTATGTCTTTAAGTCTTAAGAATTTAAAAAGAGGAAGAGAATCTGAGGAAGCGTACTGCTAGCAAACACGTACATCTTTGTGGACTACGAACAGGACTATCAACCGTGAACGCAACTCGCAAATTGAGGCTCAATCACAAACGAAATTGCAAAGGAAATGTTTCCACCACACTAAAAAATTATGAAGATATATCTTACATGGGTGCATATTCCATCAAAAGGTTCCCTAAGTGATTTCCAAAGTCAGAAAAATACATATACAGCATGATGGTTTCGAAGAGGAAATTATAAACGTTGTCATAACGATTTGCAAGCTGAAACTAGGCCTGAGTCGAAACGGTTCCCCGACCGGGCCCCGCCCGTCACGCTGAAACCCGGGTTTGCATTTTCGGATTTCGGGTTTTTCCAAACTAATTTTAGCACTAATATATTGCAATTTAGAACTTTAAACATGCAATTCACAAACTGAATTTCAATTTAATCCAATTATATTTGCTGCAGTAATAAATGGAAATCATTTCAGACGACGATAGGTCTTTTCATGAGTCTAAAAAAATAAGAGCTATGAGGAAGATTCAAGCTAGGCGGTACCGTGCGCGTTCAGAAATGAAGTCAGAATGGGAGTCACCGGCGCTCAGTACGCTCGAATACAGCATTATACCGTAATACACACAGACGAGGGTCGAATATAACTGATGTGATCGTGCCAAAAGTAAGCTTGAAAACAGCCAAAAATACCACGTAAGCGACAACAAAAATACAAAATTACCGTAAAACAATTGTTCTCTTTGGCAAAAAATAGTATGGGTATCCATAATATCTCAAAGAAAAAAAGATGGTGGAGGATTACGAGTGCACTTCATATCGAGATTAGGCAGCCATATTTGACACTGTTCTGCGTAGCAAGACCGTAGATGGCAGCAGAGAGGAACAGTTGTGGCCGATCACCTGATCTAGTGCCCACATTTATTTTCCTCTCTGCTGCCATCTGCGGTCTTGCTAAGCAGAACAATGTCAAATATGGCTGCCTAATCTCGATGTGAAGTGCACTCACAATCCTCCAACATCTTTTTTTCTATGAAATATTATGGATACCCATACTGTTTTTTGCCAAAGGAAAGAATTATTTTACGGTAATTTTGTATTTTTGTTGTCGCTTACGTGGTATTTTTTGTTGTTTTCAAGCTTACTTTGATCCGATGACATCTGTTATATTCGACCCTCGTCTGTGTGTATTACGGTCTAGGGCTGTATTCGTGCGCACTGAGCGCCGGTGACTCACATACGGACTTCATTTCTTAACGTGCACGGTACCACGAAGCTTGATTTCCTCTTTCAGCCCTCAATTTTAGGTAACAAAGAGACCTTTGGCTGTATTTCTTAATGTTTTATTTTTTATTTCTCTCGGGAAAAGCATTGTTTTATCGATTTGGATTCAGTAACTGTCCTCTTAGCTGCATTTTAGCTTAGCAATTTTACCTTGACTGTTGACTCCCGTCACTACATACACTCACATTTTCTGTTGTCGGGAATTCCCCTTTCGGGTACCCGGTCCCCGCCCGAAATTTTCGAGTCAAACCCGGGTTTGGAAAAACCCGTGATGACTTAGGCCTAGCTGAAACAGGTCCTTGCCATGACCAAAGATTGTAAAAGGGAAGATAGGACACTCTCCCAATTTTGTACAGGGTCCGATATTACGGCCTGTGGAAGCGCGCCATTCCCCGTGAGGCCACTTCCGTTACATAAAATAGGGGGAGTGTCCTATCTTCTATTTTAAGATCTTTGCCATGACCTACAATGTAGGATAACGTGCACACCTCGTGCGCTATGAAAATCCACTGCGATAACTGTCTGTTCTCCATACAAAATACACACATCTCCGCAAAGGATCCTGCGGGGATACGACCGCGCTGAAATAGCGCGGAGGTGGAGGGGTGCCATCGATCTCTACACCATGCTCTACACATACGAGGGGTGCGCTCAAAAGACAAATAAACTTTACAAAGCACCTATAACATCCATTACAATGGCTCATAATACAGAAAATACTTTTGCCTCTTTGATACTACCATAATATTGACCGGGGAAGAAAATTCGGGTATTTTTCAAGGCTGATTTCAGCACATTACTTGAGCTCAATCAAGCTTCGTACGAGTGCTTTGTCAACCTCGGAAGACCATATGAGGCCGTGCTTGTAATTATATTAATGAGATATTTAGTTATTAGTTCTGAATGATATATTTATGAATGAAATATTTCAATACTTGAAAGATAATTACATCGATAGAGATAGAGCACAGGCTCACTGTAGATCTAGTCCCATCAATTCCAATACGTGTGGGTTTTGGAGGCGGTTTATTTTTGCCTGTTGTTGCTTATAGGCCGCACCCAGACTTTGTGATCATATTTTGGGTGAAAATACCGCGGCCTTTACGCCGGAAAATATGGTAGATACAACAGAATGGTTAAATGTCTATTAAAAGGATACACTGTTGATATAGCACCAATTGGCTGTGTTGATGAGACCACGTGGCTGTAGGTTCATAGGATGGTGTGATGGGATCACCTTACTCAAGTGTTCTGACATAACAAAAAGAAAGACATGATCATTTTGATGATATAATACAAAGGATATTGAGGAGAGGGCAGATTATGAAGTTGATTGGAATGTATTTGTTTGCTATAAATAATAACTTAACAGCCTAAGTTCAGTTGACAGTTCATACAACTCAATACCATATTCTCATCTAAAGAATTTCATCATGAGTGAACATTGGCTTTGCATGACATGTACAAGCTATGCTCTTCTAGGCTCTGAATGGCAAATCAAATCTCAAGAAAACTTTAATACTGATTCCCAGGAAAAGGTGATCTAAAATGCATCTTACCCCCTAATCTTTTAGCATGTGGATCTTTGTCTGTTGTGACCAAAGAGACAGACCCATCATCTAACCCCTCTGCAGGTGACGGATCAGAGGAAACACTGATAGCCACATAGGGTGTGGCCGCTTGACCTTGCTGACCTCCAGAGCTTCCCTTGAAGAGACTCGCCCAGGACTTGACCACTGGAGGAGCAGCAGAGGGCGGTGCCACTGCTGGCTGACTTCCAAAGCCTACAGGTGTGGCAACTGGAAAACTCTCATCAAATGAATCGCCGATTTGCACATTTGGAGTCGTGCTCTCGCTAGGTGATATATGTATGATGGGCACTGATGGCACACTGGAAGCTGCGTCCTCACTGCCTTGCTCAGTATTGGCATGAGCATCATTCACACTGCCTTCACTCGCATTCGCAGTCTTCACAGCAGGCATGTTCACAATGCCACTCAATGGCATTGATTCAGCATTGCTATCAGATTTGATTTGTTTATCATCAGACATATCAGATGTTCTTGCAGGCACATAAATAGTGCTCTGATATACAGAGTCCATATATGGACTAGTTCTCTCTGTGCTTTTCTCATCTGCATGATATTCATAACTAGGGGTGGGGGCTGTGCTTGCTTCAGATATGTACTCCTTCTGCTCAGCAGGCATGGTTGGGGGTATGTACTCTCCTGTCCCACCATATTTGTAGTCCTCTCTCACACCCCCATTCTCATTACTGCTGTCATCCAAGCTACCTTGCACTCGCTTATAGAAGCTTTTGTAGTACTCAGGGTCGCGACGTTTCTTATTCCGTCTCTTCTTTGTGTTTTCATCCTGCTGTAGGTCACTCCCACCGATCACACCGGAGTCTTGCTCAAGGGATTCACTTGATGCATTTCCCAACGACTGGTTGATCCACTGCTGGGAATGGACCTCTGTGTATTCCCTGGCCACTAGACCTCCTGGAGATGACTTGTTTGACAAGCTGTAATAAGAGCCTTGAGGACGCTCCAAGCCAGGATCCAATGCTGCCACATTGTTACTAACACCTGGAGTACTCTGTGGTGTTGGTTGTTTCAGGAAAGCTTGGTGACTGAGGGCACAACTGGCACTTCCAACGTTTCCTGCACCTTGAAAGGGAGAGAAGAAGAAATGTAGGATAATTACCATGACATCAAAACAATTATTAGTGAATCTTCAACCCAACTCTGTTGCTAGGAAGACAAAGCACTCGAAAAACACATAGTACCATCAAAACAAATTTCAATTTTTTTTTCTCAAAATGAGTAAAATATGTATGATAGTCAACATTAAATAAAACAAATTCATATCATTTTTTTAATTAGTATGCATTATTCCAATTCATTTCATTGCCATACACTATTTGCTTATCCACTTTTTCAAAAAATACAATTCAAGTAAGAAACATCAAAATGTCTGATTATTATGGCTACTATTACATTGTTCATAAAATTCAATGCTTCAGCATGTGGAAGTATCGTATATGTCTTCAGTAAAAAGAACATTCTTTCAAGCATTATTTCATCTATTATGATAAATATTTTGTTACATTTATACAGGTGGCTTTTGGTTGTAAATCAGAAACAGTTCAGGAATTCAAAAACTAATATCTAATTCATAACTTTACAAACTTTTACAAACTTGCTCCAGTGAGGTGCACTGATACCATTACTTTTCTAGAACAGGGATTATGATTTGGCCCAATGTATTCTTTCAATGAGAGGAATGTCTTAGATCCTTACCACTTGGCACGGTGCTTTTAGCGGGGCTCTTGTCATCCCAAGGAAACTGCATGAGAAAAAAAAGGAGTAAAATTGTGACTCAGAAAAATGATAAACTTAATTTTTGTTACACCACACATTCTTCAGTTCCTTTCACTTTTATGTACAAGGCTATCTTCTAAGATACAGTTGTACTCATACATAGATTTCCTGCCATAGGTGGTGTTGTGTGCATTAGTCTGGATTAGTCCAGGCTAGATCATACCACAGGCTGGAGGAAATAATTCTTTAAATCCTTCATTTTCATACTGGAAACTCAAATTTTAAGCATATTGTATTTGGAACGTCCCTGAATCAATTCATTAGAAAAATACAAGTACATGTATTCAACAATGCTTATATTAAATATGGGGTTTCCTTTTAACTACTGTAACAGTGAATATTTGACAGTCCCAAACAGGCATGGGCCTATGAGTGGCTCCTATGAGTTTCCAAAGTCTCATTCTCTCTCACTCATAGACCCTTGCCTATGTGGGACTGTGTCAAACATTCCCTGCTGCAGTAGTCAAAAACAAACAACAAATTTGATACAAGCAAGATTTAATTTTCCCAAATTTGCTAGATTACCTGATTCAGGGACTCTTCAACTCTTACTAGTCTATGGCTACATTACAAATTTGAGGTTTCAGAGCTGAAAATGAAATTTTAAATAATTATTTTCCTCTCATGTGTGAATGATCAAGAATGGACCACTTCCCGCTAATACACAAAAAAACCTACTGAAGCCCTTGTGGAGTACAAGGTCATCTTCAGATAAGCTTGTACATGTATAAGTGCTCTCTCCCTTAACTTGGTAATGCAATGATAAGTTTCGGTTTTCATTTACTTCAGACTCTTAAACAGCTGTTCAGAATCTTAATCTCAGCTTTTGTAGACCTTGTTGTCATTTCCTTTTTCTGTGAAGTGGGCCAACATGTAGAGAAATGTACCCTCATGTCCAATACTCTTTCTTACTTGATCAAAGGATTCAAGAAGTACTCGACAAATATGAAATATATAAAATCATCAGCATTAAGCTCTGGGAAACAATATATAGTTTTTATGCAATACCCATTCTGCAGAAAGTGGAACCCAAGTACTTTAGCATGTGAAAGGCAGTACAAAGTAATTCTGCAAGAAAGCAATAAAAACATTAATGCAACTATTTGTAAATTTACCTCAACATCAGAGCTTTGCAGGGGTTCTTGGAAGAGAGCTTGATATTCCTCCAAGCAAAGAGCACTGAAGTCTCCAAACGTAATGTCCTGTTCAAAAGGGAAGAGAAATATCCATGACACAATTTCATGCAAACTAAAAGTGTACCTGGTTTTAGTTTTTTTTCTAGAAAAACTGGTTTGAATCAATTCTAAATACTGGAGATATCTGGAGATAACTTCAAATGCCCTCTTACTTGAAATATGACGAGAAATAGCTGAAGTGTTTGGACCAACCATTCATGCCACTTGTGTATTCGGTCCCATGTACCCATGCATGTGCTTTTCAGCGAGATCGGGTCAATTTCTTATCACATTGATGATTCCAAAACCTCACAGTATACACAATTCTCATGTAGACATGATCAACCTTTCCCAACTGTTTTGAGATAGTTTCTTTCACAATGTAATGACCAGAACTCAACTTTATCTTTAACAGATATTATTTAGATTTAGTTTTATCTTGTGACACACTCAGTGCAAGTTTCATTTGATTCTTGAGAATCTATTTTCCGACATTACCAAAACTAAAGACATGAAAGATAACTTTTAACTTTAGTTTATCTGGGACCAAATGATACAAATAATGACTAGTTTCCACTGCATAGGAATGAAGATAACATCGCAGCCGTTCTAATCTACGTACAAGGGAATATTATTATGAAGGGAAAAAATCAATGTGTGCGAGTTCGTAATGAATCATCACATTTTTCCCTTCATAATAATTTTCCCTTGTACGTAGACTAGAACGGCTGCGATGTTATCTTCATTCCTACGCAGTGGAAACCGCGCAGGAATTTTCAAATGGATAATAACTTGGACCCTGAATTGCCTGAAAAAGGAGTATTACAAGGAATAAAACAGTCAAATTGGTAAGTGAACAGATTCGTGAATGTTTAGAGCCTAGACCTAATCTATTCAATTTGTAAAAATAATTAAAAAGGGGGTCTACAAGCCTTTTTACGACTACATGCCGACTGATCGTCGGCTCTCAGAAAGTTTGCACAGCAGAGTGATAGGAGCGTTTCTGTCTCTAAGTGAATGGCCGACCCTGTCAAAATAATATTAAGAGGCTAATGAACGAGAGACAGAATTTTCGGTCTAGTTTTGGACATGATTTTGACTTTGGATTTTGCTGGAAATATCAGAAGTTCTTCCTAACGAACATTTAAGGTAGGAAAGAGATTTTAAAGTGCTGAATTTGAAAGGAAATATTTTAAACATTTATCTTACTTTTCCCCCCATACCTTAAGTACATGCAATAGAAAATGACTAGTATTTTTGCATTCGTCCCGCATAGTCCGGTCAATATGACCACTATAGTATGGTGGTGGATCCAGTGTCCGAACACTTTTCAGAAAATTAACGATAGCAAATTAAATATCAAACGAATATCTGTCAAACTTACAAAATGAATGCTCAAAGTCCTACAGAAAAAGAAGTTGATGGAATTTTAAAAAGACAACGTAGATTTAATATGATATTCCCTTCCCAGTGAACCGCTTCCCAACGACGCAGCGTTTTGGTCCCTTGAAAAAGGTACTGTATTTCCGAACGTGTGAAACATATGGGAAAAAGACACAACCTTTGTTTCAATAGTGTGGTTTTCATAGCGTAATCCCACGCGTATGAAAACCCATTTTAGGCGCTTAACTGTACACGTTCGGTAATACAATCTGTTCAGAATTACAATCCTTGACTAGATTACGTGGTGTGGTGCTAAGTAATGTGCTATCCCAAATAGGTGTAAATATTGTTTCACTTTCATGTATGTTCTTTTCCTTTCCATTAGAACTAAATAACCTGAAACATTGTTAAAATTGCGCAATAACAGTGAAGGCACTAACGTTACACTGTCGATTCATGCAATTCGGTTATTCGCAATGCATTGCCATTGGCATTGTGTCACACACCACTTGCAATCGCAGAAAGCACACACACTCACAGTCACAGGCACAGCTCATAGCAGCGCGGCAGCAAGAGCCAAGACAGCTAAATTGCCTTCGTTAACCATGTGTCCACAGTATTTTCATTATCAAAATACTCAGTATACATGAAATACATTGAGTCGAATAAAAGGGGTTATGAATAAGAATTTACCTCGGCAGATGCAGCCATTCTGTCTGGTTTGTACAGTCATGCTTTACACATACAAGTCGCCATTTTGTCAGGTCGTCCTCTCTGTAATGAATGTATTGCGCATGTGCAGAAATACGTATGGTATCGAGATAGATCGAGACATGCACGGAGTAATATAATATTTTTTTTATTACAAATGCCAAAATGTTCCTATTAGGTTTTATTGCATGTATTAAAGCATACATCATAATACATTCACAAAATGAATATGAATGTAGCTGTAATTGTATAAAGGCCGACAGTTCCGAACTGCCATGCCAACAACTCAATTCTATTCTTTTTTTAGAGAGAGAGAGATGCACTGCAGAGGAGAGGAGACTGGGGGACTGTTTTATATTTCTTTATTATAAGTGTTTTATTTTGGGGGTAAAAATATAATGAGTAGGTGTAAGGGAACGAATGCATGCGATAAGGGGGATATGGTCTAGCGGCCTCGCCATCTTTTTTTATGAGAAAGATGAAGAGGGATGAGGGGCAGAGAGGGAGAGAGCGGAGAGAGCGAGAGAGAGAGGAACAGAGAATTTATAGGGAGCAGATGCTTCGAGGGAAAATCGATCGACTCTGATCCGTCCTCCAAAACAATTTTGCCCCCCCCCCCCCGACAATCCTGAGAAAGATATGTTGTTGTTGTTTTCCCGGGCCATGAAGGGGGTCCCGGCTTCACTTTTATGTTGGATATGCCTATACATGGATCCGCCTTTGCTCGACATAATATAGGACTGATTGTGAAATTCATCATTTTTCAGGCCATCCGTCGACATTCGACGCACATCTTTATTCTTTTTCGTTTTATTTATTTACTTTTTATTCATTTTTTTTGGGGGGTGGAGATAATCCAGAATTATAGGTTTTTGAGAAAGTATGTACGATATCAAAAAATAGCCGTGTGTTTGGAGTAAAATTCCAGGATATTTACGAGATTTGTGGTAATTCCGCTTCATCATCAAGAATAACAGATTTATTGGTAAAACCCTTCGTTAGTCTATAAATATCTCCACTGAATGTCGAAAACTATGATTTGGGCCCAAGAGCGCGGAGTTGGGGTGCTCAGTGGAGGATTTAGGGGGTGGATTCCAGGCCGTGCCCCCCCCCCCTTCGAACTGATAACCCTTTTTTGCTTATCAGACAATTTTCGGAGATTTTGTGCCCCCCCCCCCCCCCCCCCCTCTTTACAAAATCGTGGATCCGCCCTCGGGGTGCTGATAGGGGTGCTGGGGCTGCTGTAGACCGAAAATTCTGTCTCTCGTTCGTTAGCTTTTCACTTAGAGACAGAAACGGTCGTATCACTGCTGTGCAAACCGAATACATATTGACTTACCAAGGAGTTATCTGTGATAACTCCTTGGACTTACACACTAATTTTAGTTTGAATACGGCTGCAAGATTTTCAAACGGAGAATACCTTGGACCCTGAATTACCTTAAAAAGGAGCTTTAAACGGATTATTCAGTCAAATTGGTAAGTTGAGCCGATTCCTTAAATAGTAGAGCCTAGGCCTAACCAATTCAATAATAATATGTAGATCTAGATATATGAGGAAAAATCAAATTATTGCGATTTTTCCAGCCACTCGTCGGCGCGTAGTCGGTTTGCACAGCAGAGTGATACGACCGTTTCTGTCTCTAAGTGAAAAGCTAACGAACGAGAGACAGAATTTTCGGTCTAGGCCGGCCAGGGCTGCTGGGGCTGCGTAACAGAATCTTGTTGCAAAACAGGCATCCCAAAATGTGATTTTTTTTTTTAAATAGTGGAAAACAAATAGCAATAACAATAACAAAAATCAGACGTGATTATGACCTTTATTTATTTATTTATTTTTGTCTTTTTGCTTGTCAGAGAATTTATACTTTGATGGCATCCATGCGTACATGCTTTACCGAGCAACAGCATTTTAAAAACTCCGTTGTGCCGGATTTGGGTAAATTCGTGAAAATGTTAGGATCACATGCTAACATGACCCAAATGTAAGTTTTAAAATCCGTATATGAAAAATATGTTTTCATCTGTTTGTGTTTTTTCAATAATGAGGGCGAGAATAATGCCCTCATCATAAAATAAAGGATGGTCAATGTATCGTCGATGTTGGGGGTAAAGAAAAGTCAAGTTTCGTATTGAAATGGTACCTGCAATCGAAATGAAAAGCATTCTTTTGCATTTTCTGAATTGAAGTTTCTTTTCAGAATAAAGAGAACAGAAATGTAATATATTTCATAAAAGTAAAGTAAATTGCACTTTCCATTGTCGTCAAATGGATATACAAGGTAGAAAGGGCACAATACGGCAGAAAAAATATCAAGATTATGGCAATTTCGCACCTCAGGAGGGGCACCTTTTGCATCACGCGAAAGGGCACTTTTTCATCTTTTGAGGGATATATTTATTGATATGGAAATTTAGGGGCGTATGCCATTGCCACCACTGGAATTTGGTATTGACCTGTTTTTTAAGAATTTCTGATGGAATGCATGCCATCACACAAGGGTATTTCGTTTACCATATCTCTCAAAGCTGGTATTTCCCTGTAGCCATTTTCGCATGTGATACTAACGTCTTCATGGTTTTACCCAAATTCGGCACAACTGAGTGTTTACATGTCAGTTTCAAAATGCAGCTGCTCGGTATAAAAGCCTAAAGCCCACCGCACACTATATGCGATCGGTTTACGATCCGATTTTGAAAGAAAATGTTATAGCATTATAGATATGAATAGTTAAACACATAAAATATGTTTGATTGAAGTTCAGAATAGTGTTACATAGATAGTACAATCGAAATTATGGCCTATCACAAACCTTCTGGTCGGAGGAAAGGCTAAATCACCTTCCGAATCGTATAGTGACGTCAGAGCAGTCCTGCGATTGTCTACGATTTGATACTCATTTGGCCCTTATTCCGGATAAAAGGCTGACATCGCACCAAATTCATAAGTTGAGTATTCAAATTATCGTTCTAAACCGGAATCAGGTAGCTTTCACTTGTTAGAATGCCTATATTTAATCCTATTGCGATTCATTTCCAAAATCGGATCGATATATTGTGCGGTGGGCCTAATACTTCTAGTTCATGGAAAATAGATAATTATTGTCAATATGGTCATAGATCACATAGTGCATGTGGTCACAATAACCCTTTGTTTTAAAGTTTCTTTTTTCTGGAACGCACTGTAGACTTCCACCCTCTGTATTACGTGAGTAGCTATACTTTAGACTTTTTTTTGCACTTGACGTTCCATTCCAGAAACTAAATGCTAAAAACGCCTGATGTAGTTTATGTTTTATAGGACCTAATTGCAAGCATGAAGCTACATGATGCAAGTAAAACAATTCTTATCTCTTACAAACCGTAGTCATAAGATGGAGGACCAAGAATGAGCAGGGGAGTTTCCCTGATATTGTATAAGGTGAAATGATAAATCATGGACCGAGTGGGGCCTGCTGATAGTGAAATATAATATATATGAACTAAAAGGGTCCTTTTCTGCATGCTTGCAGAGTCCCCAAGAATTGGCAAGCAAATTCAAATTAATTAAGCAAATTCATGGTTTAAAATATCCGCATTTTCTGGATTAAAATTGTTTACAGAAATATAGGGTCAGAGGTGGGCGGGACCGGGGCGGGGCTTATCCCAAAAATTTGCACGTACGTATATATGCGCGTGCAGGCAGCATAGTCTGCAAACACAGACCCCAATTCGACACTGAATTAGAAAATCTTTGTCTTGAGAGAAGCCTAACCCCAGATTCCTACAGAATTATATAGACTATAGAGTTACGTCTCTATCGGTTCCTATTGGTCATGTCAATATAAGAGCAGCTATATACAGGGCCTATTAAGGTAGTCTTACAGTACAGACACTCTATATAACGACTGCAGGATTTGTGCCCGCAGACTACAGGCAGCATTGACCGCTGGTATCGCACACGATAAAATAATAATAAAACTGGGACCTTTGACATATAGCATTATTGACACAGGAAACTGGACATATCAAGGATTTATCACAGTTCTGTGATAACTCCTTGGACATATACAATGAAGAGGTGCAATGGAGCATGAATGTGCACTGGACATCTGTATAGGCCTACGAAACTATATTGAGACAACTCCCACAATAACAATGGCTTGAGAAGGGAGATATATGTATGTATATATATATTTATTATATCTCCCCGGTTTGAAAGTTTTATTTTCGGCCAATAGACAATACAATAATACAACCGTCACCCGTGTGTGGGAGTTACACCTTAATTTCACGTGTTTCTTCGAGATCTCTTGTTTGTAGCAGGGAAATGTGAACTTGTAGGTTGGTGTTGTTGTTTGTGTTTTTACTGTCGTGCAAATGCGATATGTCTGCGTTTCAAAGAGAAGTCAGTATTTTCTCCCCCTCGGAATGGACGTCGAACCACGGTGTGAGGCAAGCACGTCTATGTCAAGAAACTCGATTGGTGGTCATCGACTGGGAGCTCGGCGATGACGGTGTCAAACAGAATGCGAAGAGAAGGAAAATGACAGGGAGAACGGCGACGACAATGACTACGGCGAGGAAATCTTTGTCGACATCGTATCCGTACATCTGGCTAAGGGACTTCTGTCACTGCGAGAAGTGTTTCGACGAGGCCTCAGTGACTAAAAAAGTCAGTATCAGGGAATATCATTTCAGTTTAGATTATGGTGACCATTATGATTATTTGAGAATCAATATCCCTTGTTGTTGACTGATGAGCGTATATGCACCATATACTATGGTGATCATTATATTTGTTGGCAATACAGAAACAATATTAGAAATTCATCTAAAATTGTACAAATTACCGTATAAGCTTTATGTCAAATGAGATCTAGATAAATTTATCTTTATATTATAATGTCTGTTGTCTTGCCCCTAATAATTAGTAGTAATAAGTATTATGGAGAATTTGCAAGTCACGTAGACGGTGTATTGCTTTGTTAGCATTAGTAGAATAAATAGAACATGCAGAATAGGACCCTGACTCCCCCTTTTTTATCAGTCATTGTTGTTACTATTTTGATAAGACGAATGTTATGAGTGAGAGACGTTATTTCTATTCGGCTCTCTTCACAGACGAACCTACAAGACCTTGACTTCCAAATAACAATCACCAAAATCTCTGTCCACGAAGATTGCAAACAAATCTGGGTAACATGGAATGATGATCACCAGAGCGTCTACCCAGCCTCCTGGCTATGGTGCAATCGTTTCCATGACACCGCTCCGGATCCCTTCATGGATCTCCCGCCAGAATTTTGGCACGCCGACGCGATAACAGATCGTCTGCGCGATTTTCAGTTTGACGAACTGATGACGTCAGACGAGGTGCTCTACCAATGGATGAAAGAAATCAAAGTGATTGGACTCACTTTGATCAAGAATGCCCCGCAAGACAAAGAAGCCTTGAGTCAGCTTGGAAAAAGGGTTGGATACCTCAAAGACACAAACTTCGGGTAGGATTGATGTTAACAATAGATAAAAATAAAACCAAATATACAATTGTCATTCGTTCATGATAATTTTTTTGTTGTTGCTTTGATCAAATTATCATTAGAGGCCAATATTCGAATCATAGTGCTTCATTTCCAGATGAATATATGATGTTAATATCGATCGAAATAATTATGTGCTAGAGTTTAGCCATAATGTTCCAGATATATACCAATGATGCAATGCTGCATGGTTTTTCCGAAGCTTCTTATTTCCGAAGGTTCGTTAATCCGAAAAGTTGTGTCGGGCTTTATTGCATTTTCGGAATTATGAACACTTTTTCATTTTCGGAATTACGAACACTATTTTTTTTTCGGAATTACTGAACTTCGGAATAACGCACCTTCAGAGAAATGCATCAAATGATTCGAAAAATAAACCTTTCATACTGGGAATAATGAACCCTCTGCTATGGGAAATTTGTGTTTAGGAATTGCGAACTTTCAGAATTATGAACCTTCCGAAAAACGAGTACCCCTCGCAATTGTTACGTTTGACATTATATCTTTGAATTAAAAAGCAACCCCCCAAAAAATAAAAAATAAAAAAAATTAAAAAAATGCAATTCTCATTATTGGCTAAAATCGAAACGAAACAGAAATTAAATCATCAATGTTATCGTATCAAAAAGTGAAAAAAGAAATTTAAAAAATAACATGCCTGCATGTATTTGCGTCACCGGACTGATCCGCATCATCACTGTCATATTCATAATTTTCTTTTCACATGTGCAGACAGATTAGTTCTGTATACGCACCAACCAACCCTAACAACCCCATCTACACGGCTGGTAATCTCTTCTTCCATACAGATCTTAGCTACTACCAACAGCAACCAGGGGTAAGTAGAACCATTGACCAGTGGCCCGGGCCCCGTGCCCCTCGAAAAAGAGGAGGGAGAGGAAAAGTGAGAAAGAAAAGGAGCGGGAGATGACAACTTGAAAAAATACGAGTTATATGACCCCCCCCCCCCCCCCCCCCCATCTTACTGCCTCCCAAAATCGATGGCCGTTTTCTCTAGCATTTTATTTACCGAGTAAGACGAGTGCCCGGTGCCCCCAGTTGACATCAGCGCTCGCTAAATGGCTGGAACCCCGCTATATACGGCACTGCATGCAGTGGACATTACCCGGGTCTAAAATGTTTAGCAAGGGATTTGTATATTATAATTATGTATACCCAGAATGGTTGTGTACAAACTCAAAGTTAACAGTAGATGACAGGTCACACTAGTGTGAGATGGTGGACGAAATTTCAAGGGTCAAGGGTCCACTTCCAGTAGCGAAATTGATTTCCTCTCTAATTCCCCTCCCCCTTCTCTACCCTTTTCCCCTTTCTATTAATATGCTTTGGGGAGTGCCTTTTTCCCCCCGCTCCCCACCAGCGCTACGCTGGTCACTATAATTATAATCGATGAAGAGTCAAGTTGCCGAACAACAACAACAATTACAGAAAAGAAAAAGAAAAGAAAGAAAAATAGACGGCTCTGATTTTTAGTAGGAAACGCTGATTACCAGATTACTGTGAAATTATAAAAATACATATTTTGTTAATGATACATTAAGACTATTATTATTTTCAAACTCCATTTCAGATTGAATTATTGCATTGCATCAAGCAGTTTGAAGGTGTAGGAGGTGACAGTACTTTGGTAGATGGGTTTAACGTAGCAAGACAACTCAAGGAGATCGACCCTGAGGCCTTTGAGGCCCTCTCATCCCAAGATGTAGAGTTCTACCAGACTGGTTTGATGGGACCAGGAAGATACTTCCAGCTTGCCAGGAATAAAATCATTCTGTAAGGCTTGGTTCTTTTTTCTTTTTTTTTTCTTTTTTCTTTATCAGTGTCAGTATATCATCATCATCATCATCATGCATCGCATGTTTCATAATTTTCGTCATTATTTTCATCATTATCATCATCACCATTACATCAGCATCATTAAAATCATCATGCATTATTATTATCATCATCATGACCACCACCACCGATACCACTATCATCGTCATCATCGTTACAAACATCATTATTATTATCATCATCACTATCATCACCAACACCACTATCATCATCATCATTTTCATCATCATTATCGTTATCAACATCATAATCTCCATCATCATCATCATCATCTTCATCAAAAGATCGTTTTGAGTCTAATACGAGTCTTTTTTGTTCGCTCTACAACTCTCCCAGTTATATTTAACTTTTATCTCTTGTTTGCAACAAACCACACGGATTCTCTCAATTATAGTTTGGAGGTCCATGACTTAAATAAACGAAATCTACTCATCCATTACTTTGAATTAAAAAAAAAGAGGTTTTGTTTTATTTGGTCTTTGTGTTATTTGCTATAAGAATTAGTACAGTCACAAAAAGGGTTCGTTTATGCTGTAGACTACTTATATTCTTGTTCTTTGTCAAAAGAATTATTCATTTTTTTTGGTCTCTTTTTCTTAATTTTGTCTATAACGAATGCTTCTGAAAGAAACGCAATTTTGATGTCGTTTGTGAAGTTGTCTCTACGGTAAGTCTGTCACCACCCACTTCGAGAGCTGCTTCTTCTCCAGAAGACCGGGCTGAAAGGAGCTTTTGCTTGTAGACATTCAAAATGTACTAAGGGTGCCCCTAACTATTATCAGCTTTGTTTTATTTCCATCTTCGCTGCAGTTTGTTTTCATGCGATATATACATATATACATATTTACACGAAGAAAAAATTGCTTGCTTATTGTAAAAGTCTAGTCTTGTCTGCCGAACCACTTCCTCATTTTCGCTGTCAGTTTTTGTGGTATCAGTCTAAAATGAGATTTGCGGTAGGCAAGAGAGGCAGCTTTCGCGAACTTGGCTTCGATGTCAATTGTCTCTACGACAAGTTCGTCGACGCCCACTTTGAAGGCTGCTTCGTCTACAGAAGACGCGGATGAAAAGTCATGGACGACTTGTGCAATTTCTGCCGCGTGATCAGACGCTGGACCCAGGTTAAGACGCTGACGTCTTGTGGCCATTCGTTGTGCCCGTCTCTGCCTCTGAGCTGACATGTCCAAGTTTTGGTCAGCTGGAACAGAAGCACTACTGGACGGGACAAGTTGGGCCATGTCCAGGGCCGTGTTTATTTCAGCTCCATGGTCGACTACCGATCCGAGAGCAAGTCGTTGACGGCGACCGTTCATACGTCTTGCCCGGCGATCTCTCTGACCTGACAATGCAATGTCTGTTGGAGTCGTGATCGTCATCATGCTGTTGAAGAAGTAGAATGAAAATATAAGAATGGGTTTTTTTTATCTAGTATTCTATAAAAAAAAAAATTGAAAAAATGATTTCGATTTTTAAGGCGATTTTTAAGGCAATTGATAGCAAATCTAAATAGACAAATTGTGTTTTCATTTCGAGATGAAATTGAATGGTGTATTTTGACTGAATTGCCGAAATGTCACCGATCTAACTTTTAGACAAAATTGTTTCGTGATATAAGGCTTACCGTAACATTTTCCCCAATACTCGAAAAGTATCAAGTACATCTACACTTTATATATTCAGAATATAGATTTATGTGGGTCAATGTAGGATCGCAGTATCTAGATGTATTTTTATTATAACAAGAGGACATTGGTACATGGTTTGATGAGTTTTTTATTTCCATATTTAATGTTTTTAAACTCACCTTTTAAATCTAAGCAAAATGTAGTTGGTAAATAGCAAGAGAGTGGAACTTTTAGCAGAATGTTTGCTTCAAATTCGCTTTCGGAACTCGGAGGAAGATACAATACGTATTCTCCACAGCACGATAAATCAGAAAGTGGAGGGTTTGTTGTGGTTGTGATTTAGGTAAAGCGCGCGGTTTCCAAGCTAAAAGACGTGACGTATCTAAACTTTCAACCAATCAGCGATGGAGAATCAGATCACATGGTCGTGACGAAACAATGCCTTCGCGTATACGCTCGACAATATTGTTACGTTGTCTTTACGCACGACACGCGTAGCATAATCTGGTATAATGAGGAGTCTAAGCTGTTTTAGGGATTTAATAATGAATCATCGTATCCCACGTTCCTTAAAACGATTTATTAATATATTTACAAAACACTGAAATTAAAATTTCATCATCAAAGGGTGAAGATATAATGGTAGAAAAATGGTTTCCGACAAAAAAGTACCTCAATATTTTGATTCAAAATTAGTTCCTAACAATGGAAGGAAAGACAACGGCACCAAACATCTGGCATCTGAGTTGGCAGATGAGTTGATAAAAAATACGGCTTGATTGTTTGAACAGATTTTTAGGGAAAGTCTGCCGACAGATAGCTCTAACTTTGAGCCGAGGTACATTTCGCCCATCCCCTATATTTCTTTTTTTCTGGATACGCCACAGTGGTATGAAGTTTATCTCCTTACCGGGCCTATTCGTTTGTACTTTTTTAAATCTTTTTTTTTTTAATTGGTACATGGTACATGTATTTTTGTTCTCAACAATTTAGACCAAATACCGAGAGAAATCATTATTGAGGGATATGTTTCCAACTACGCTCTAAAAAATAAAAAAAAATTGAAAAAAATAAATTAAAAAAATCGTGTGATCACTGTCGTCACTCTCGGGGGAGTGGAAATAGAGTGAAAATAGAGTGAAACTCCACTCTTTTCCTTTTAGAGAGCACTCGATAGTCACTCGATATTCACTCCTAAACAAGTGATCACTGACCTGACTCCCGGGGAGTGAAAACAGTAGAAATACACTCTTTTTTTTAGAGAGAGAAAGAGTATAATTCACTTGTGTTCCATTAATAAAGTGGAAATAAAATGATCTTCCCCCTTTGTTCCTTTGTTTGTTTTCTTTTCTTTTCTTTTTTTCTGTCTTTTTTTTTTTTTTTTTTTTTGGTGGGGGGGGGGGGGGGAGGGGTGGTCGTTATGTCAAAGGCCATATGCATCAATTCATTAATTATCGTTATTATTTTTCTTCCGAAACAAGTTTGGATGCGAATGGTGAACCAACCCAGATCTCGTACAGCAACCATTCCAGAACACCTGTACTGCGCATGCCTCCTGAGAAAGTTGCCCATTTCTACAAGGCGATGAAACTCTTCACAGATCTCCTCTACGATAAGAAGAATCTGTACACTTACAAGATGGTGGCAGGTTATTATGAAAATATATGATTGATTATCAGGGGCGGAACCAGGATTTTTAAACTAAAAATTCTGACAAGCAAGCAACAACAAAACAGTGGAGAGGGGATCCGGTTCCTAAAAAAACAAACCCTCTGACAAGCAACAAACAAACAGTAACAAAAGAAAGAGGGAGGGTATCCGGGCCCCCATGACCCCCTGAATCCACCCCTGGCTTGATAAGAAAATAATATCTTATGTAAAATTATTGTTCATGTGATCTTTGATTGTAAGCTAAGTGGCGGATTCTGAATTTTTTTCCAGGGGTCGGGGTACAAGATACTGCAGCATTATGACCAAGATACCTTAAAAGCCAGAAAGAAAGGGAGGTATCATATTTATTTTTGTTATCGTTTATAATATGTATACTGTGTTATTTAAGGACTTCCAAATTATTAATTGAAGAATCTTACAGAAGTAATTTGTCATTTTTTCCTTCAATTTGCCTCTTGAACAGGTGACGTCATCGTGATCAACAATTTTCGAGTATTGCATGGACGTAAAGGTTTTGAGATGAAGAAAGGTTCTGAGCGGCACCTAGCAACAGCATATCTAGACTGGGATCTTGTGCATAGTAGGCTTAGGGTATTGCACAGACAACTGGAAATATAACATGAAATTAGTTAAATTTGCACGAATCAATGCACTGTCTTGTGATAAATATAGGGCCTATCACTTTTTTGTTTCAACTTTTAAATGACAAATGACAAAAGGGGCATTGTAAAATAAGTAAAGACTTGTATATTTTTGAAATACATACATGTATTTTATAGGTCTTATAACTTCCAAATGAAATGTCATTGTTAATTATCACCGTACTATGGACATAAAAGAACAGGCACAATGATTTTGCCAGGGGGCTGAAGTGTCTTACACGAATACCAATTTCCAGCCGTTTCTATAAATTTTTGCTGGCGAGCGAAGGGAGAGAGCAGTAATTTTGACATTTGATTATGGTGCATGACATCAGCACAAATATAGTGAATTATATCTCCTCTTATATCATTTTAATGCAATATCGTCAATAAGTTATACTAGAAAGATATTTGAAATTAAAAAAAGAGCATAATAGTGCCCAAAAATGAGGTGACGGTTGCCCTAATAACTTGGTCGCCCCACCCCTCCCGCCACGTCTGTCTGAACATTGATGATTATTCATATTTATCATGCAATTGTATAATAATAATTGTCTTACAGAAACTATTTTGGTATTTGATATTATATACTGGTATATTTGTCCACAAAAAAGCAGCAATCTTTAATAATTATTAAAGATTTCGACATGATCATGAAGTAAAGTAAGTAAAGTAAGAACAAAAATGAAATCTTTAAGAAAATTAGTGAATATTATCAGTGAGGTCAAATTGACAGTTCATTTTTTATACCTTTAAGAAATCTATTTTTATTATGGTAAGAATTACCCTAAATTCAAGTGAGAGCTATCAGTCACTATAAATTAATCCTTCTTCTATTGAAAGGACTTCTACCACCTCAAGTCTTTCAGAAATGATTCACATTTCAAAAAATTGATTTAATCATACCTTAGACGAAAACATTGCAAACATGAATGACAATATTAGAATGAATAAAGATACAATCAGAAACTTCTAACATTGTCTAGGTCTTATTAATTCGTTTTTTTTACACACTTTTCCAGCCCGTTTTTAATTAATCTATTTACATGATTGCTTTCATTATTCACCAGTATTCTACAATTTTATTCCTTCCTTTCATTTTTTTGCCTCTAAATGAGCCCGATCAGTAAAAAAGAAAAAGAAAGGAAAGAAAGCTGCTAATCAATGCTAGGCCTTCTGCTCTTTTACAATCTACCCACGAATAACTAGCTGTTTACAAATCTACATCAATTTGAGTCAGAGCGCGTATGGATAGCTCTGATTTGAGTAGTCGAGCGCCAGCTAGTGTATAAAGCATTATACTGAGGCATGCGTTGATCATCGATCTCCGATAGCGTTGATTGGTAAAAAGTTCTCGTTTTGCCAAAGTATCGTTTACTCATTAATTTTTGTCACATAAAAGAACTTTATATCTTCACATTTTCAGCTCTCACTCTCTTTTTCCCCTCTCGTTCTTTCACCATGGACCTACTTCGTAGTAGGTCCATGCTTTCACCCACCCTCCCCACGATTTTAGTGTTATGCATATTGTGGTACAAATGAATCATCACATTATTTTCCTTCATAAAAAGCTCACATTCCTCAGAACTTAAAGGAGAATGAAACCCTGGGAAAAATATCCATTTTGATGAAAAGAGAGGATAGAGAGAAGCATTTAAAAAAAAGTTCCATCAAAGTTGGTTATGAAATGAAAAAGTTATGAAAGTTTGAAAAGTCTCAATTTACTTCCTATGGTGATCCTCAAATTGGCAATGTTGCTTCAAAATGGCAGGTTTAGTAGTGCAACTCTCAATATGTTTTGTACACAAAATTTCATATTTTCTCCATTATCTCTAAAGATGCTGCTTGTCTTTTTTGTGAACTCAACATATGTTATATATCATGATATATCTTGTGCTAAGGAGACAAGCTGCACCTTGAGAGATAATTGGGAAAATATGAAATTTTGTGTACAAAACATATGGAGAGTTGTACTACTAAGCCTGTCACTTTGAAACAACATTGCCAATTTGAGGATAGCCATAGAAAGTAAATTGAGACTTTTCAAATTTTCATAACTTTCTCATTTCGTAAGCGATTTTGATGGAACTTTTTTAGAATTGCTTCTCTCTATCCTCTCTTTTCATTAAAATTGATTTTTCCCCAGGGTTTCATTCTCCTTTAAAAAAAAACAAAATCATAGAATTTAAGACGAATTGTTAAACGATTCTACTGCTTGAATGTTGATAGGGGATAAATAGTACCTATCATTTAAGTCTGAACAGACATGTATCAAGGAGTTATACTTGATAACAAACTGGATCTCTTTAACCATGTAATCATTAAAGTGTACCAATCACCTGAAAAAATAATTTGTGTACAGTTATAAAGTATAAAATCAACCTCAAAGAATTTTATCTGGCATTCTATAGGTCAACCGTTAAAGAGTATGAATGAAATAAAGGATAGAATGAAATAAAGGATAGCATGAAAATGCTCGCACGGAACTGAACTCCAAGTTTGGTTCGCGCGAGCCCTTATCTTAGCGAGCGCGTACGGGTGCGTCGAGTAGTCTACTTACGAGTCGCTTTTACGCCTATAGAGCGTGTAATTAAAATTGCAATATCACTTTACAGAATTAATATTTGAAGCCCATATTCTGAATATAGTATAACGACATGGATCCTCTAACATATAAAGCAAAATATCTTTGGGTGAATGGTACCCTTTAATGTTTAGCAAATGTAAATACTGTTGTTCCAGGTTTTTACAATTATTTCTTAATCAACAGGACTTGTCATCTGAACCACAATTCCAATCAAAAGAAATACAAATAAGAACTACAAAGAAGCATAAGAAGTTTGTTGTTATTTACAAGTATAAGATTTATTTCATGTCTCATTATAAGTCATGCATATAGTTTATCTCCAAATCATACAGAACACAAAATAATTTGTCCAGAAAATCGAACCACAAACTGATTCAACACAAAAAAATGCCTCCATTTACAAATATAAAAAAATCTAGAAGAACAGTTTGGTTAGTCCAAGTTAACAAACATTCACAACAGAAATATATCAAGACACATCCTGATTTAAAAAGTCAGAATACAACACATTTAAGTAGAATATATTGCAATAAGAATACTATCCTATTGTGTCTGAAAAACTTCTTAGCCGTTTTTGCATTACCAATCACTTTTCCAATATTAATGTTAAATGGAACTCAAAGTAGTATTTACTTAATTTTATAAACCGTTGTGGGTTATATGATGTGACAAGCATTATATTTGGCAATATATATATGTTTAAGATGAATATAGTTTTGGTATCAAATTTTGCAGTATATACAGAGCACACTGCATAGAAATTCTGCATCATTGGAGACATGGTCAAAAGATCAAACATTATTACTTACCGACAGCTGTAAAATTACTCTTATTCTTACTGTAAATATACAATTTGACCTTGTGTATGTCCTATTGGGCAAATACCTCACTCCATCAAAATTGGCTGAATATCAGATTTTATGTGCCATTTTATAAATCAATGACGTGAAATGAAAATCATCAACTTTCCAAATAGTGTATCAAAAATTTGGTTGCCATATAGGTAAGCTTGTAAGTACTTTTATAGCTCACTTGAAATTTATATACTGTAAAGACTAGGAGCTTTTTTGAAATTAAAACAGCTAATTAGATGAAAAGAAACCTTCATGAAATGCAATAATGGAAGGTTGTGATTCAAGTGTTTTATGACATGATACTATAGTGAAATTCTGATGCAAGAAACCTTCACAAAATGCAATAATAGAAGGTGGTGATTCAAATGTATTTTATGGCATGATACTATAGTGAAACTGAACCAATCGTGAAATTTACGAATGCGTCATACACATGTAAGTTTCCTGTTCAACAGAATATAATAGTCATGGACATGAGGGGCCTGCGGCTGCTAGAGTTGAAAAACGAATTTGGTATTTGTTAGTAAAGTCCAGCATAAACTAAAAAAATAATAAATATATGGAAAAAACACAAGGTTGAGAGTGTAGAATATTTGTTTCAGATGGTTAAAAATGTTGTGGTAGAAGCTATATTCATAAAAACTACAAAGTTATTTCTACTTGAGGAAATTGTGCATCCCTTTCACTTAGAAAATAATGTTATTAAACTAAAATTAAATTTGAAACAGTTTGCTGAATAATTGAACCATTAAGATAAATTTAAAGATGTAATTTCACGTATTAGAGCCTTGGCTTTTAATAAATACTTTTCCCTTCTGTTCAATACAGTAAACAAATTCTGTTTACAATTAAATTGCAAATGAAGTACTAGATCAAACTAATAGCGACAAAATAGCACAAAAGTTTCACATGAACACATAAATTCAAGATTCAAGTGCTAAACATTGACCTTCAAATGAATCCATAACATTTGTAATAGACAAAATTTAAAAATTTTCTTCTTTTCATATAAAAATACTAAGCACACATACATCTGTGTATTTACAGTTCATTCAACATAATTTTAACTCATGCAATAAAAGGTTACTATGCTTTTCATAAGGAGTCCATATTCTCAAAAATAATCTGCAAAAGAAATTTAAACACAATTGCTTCTTCTTCTGGGATTTGCTTTGCAAAGAATTTAAGAAAATGTACTTACATTTCTTAGTGAGGCAAACTCTACAGACCACATGCCCTGATGTTTTCAATCACGCATTATGCAGCATACTGTTTGCATTTCTAGGGTGATTTTTACATGATATTCCAAGGTGATTAGTTGAAATTTAAATGAATAATTTTAAGTACTGTACATGTCTATCTTTTACTGTAATTTGCAAGTCATTTTTTTTTAACGTAGCTTTGACAATGACAAATTCTCAATCATTCCAAAACAAATCAATGAAATATTAACAGTGTTTTTAATAGACTCTCTTTTTTTTTTACATCTTTTAATACAGTATAGGTCTTTTGAGTAATTTTAAAATTCAGATGAAATATTGTAAAACCAGAAATTTTCGCGTGCATGAATTTTTTGTGAATCTTGACCACTCACAAAATTCGCTAAAGTTCCACACTGTGAATTCATTCAATCATAAATGAATCAACATCAAGTTATTGCAATTTGCAAAAGTTTAATGTTGCGAAAGTTTCTGGTCTTAAAGTATACTAAATAAAGATTCCATTGTCTATTAAAAGGACAACCGTGAACAACAATGAGACCTAAGAAAGGAAATTTTGTTGTTGTAGACAATGAAAACACTCTCCAAAAATGTGAATTTTCAGAAATGATTAAGTAAATAAATACACCATCCCTTGTTCCAGCATCATTGATGCGTACAGTGGAACCTCGTTATAAAGAACACTGTTCTAACAAACTCTCCTTATCACAAGGTAATTTTGCCGGTCTCCTTTGTATTTCATTGTTTTCGAACCTTGATAATAAGGTTTCGATATAAAAAGGTTATTTTCTTGGCCCCGGGGAGTTTGTTATATCGAGGTTCCATTGTATTATCAAATCATAATTAAATATGAACAATTCAAATATCAGTTTAGGAAATAACCCTGACATAATGGATGGAATATGATAATCTATTCAACATTTCATGAATGTTTTCATGTAATTTTTTTCCCTCATCGATATCCCATGATGAAAAGGGGGCACCAAAGAAAAAATGAGTATTTGACACAAAAGCACACAATAAATACATAAAACAATCTAAACCACAATTGTTTGTGTTTCATACGTAAAATGCAAATTCCGGACTGATATTCTGAAACAAAAATCTGAATATTTACAAAAGAAATTTCTTACATGGCAGCAATTAGTCACATAAATATATAAATATTGAGAATATGAAAAGCCAATACACAGATCCATGAGTACAGCACTGCAAATTTAGATATAAATTAGTTAGATGATATCTGAGTATTCACTGAGTATAGTTAGAACCTGCTTAATATAAAAAAAAGAAATGACAGGCTTATGATCATTATCCCAATGCATTTATAATTCCTTCAAAGTGAAATGGTCTTATTTTCAAATGTCCGGTTTATACTGTACACAGCTTTGCATTATTAGTCCTTGGACTACTGCATCATATATTCTATACTTATAAACTGAAAGTAAATATAATTGAGTTGAAAAATTGAATTGAATGGAAAATTGAACATATATGGTATATAACAGGATTTTGCAGGAGTATGAAAAGCCAAGAATCAGTTTGCAATTTACCATTATCAACTTTAGCATACCTTACTAACAGAATTTCCATCATTATTCAAAATAAATTGAATAAGAAAGAAAGAGAAATCACTCCTAAGTTACAATACAACATTAGAAACCAAGTGATTGAGCAAATGAGTTTTGACTTCAATCGAGAAAAGCTACATTGTCTTTGTATAAATATACACTTTCCAAGTAAATTCTTTATCCATCACATGTGCAAATTGCGTTAAAAAAGAAAATTGGTGAGTATTTATGTACAATGTTGACAAATCCAACATAAACTTCTTAAAAATAGCACCAGTGAAGTTTGAGTTAGTGTCATTACATACACCATACAATGTGATCTATGAGACAGTGTGACACAGAAAAAAATCTATTCTCGAACAGTCTTGGATACATTTCGTTGCATTTTGACAAAATCAGGAGGACAACAAAAAATTTGCTTATGGAAAATTACTAGTGAATCAGATTCTATGAATAATTATTAAGTACTCATTGATAAGGAAAATAGCAATACAGGAACACATAAATTTGATATAACCATGGTCACTGCAAATCTATAATGGCTTATGAGTAGTACAAAGAATCGATTTGGTCACACACTATGGAATTCCTCTATATTCATTTATTTATCTACATGCCTGAATACAACTGTATAGAATAAATGAGACTTGAGTTCAAAATATAAATTTATAGCTTCATTTGGCAATTGGCACAATATATTATAAAGAAAGAAGCAAGATGAATTCCAATTCCAATTCCAAGTACAGAACTCAAATAAAAGGTTTAGGAGTAAAAACAAGCAGTTTATTTTCTTATCAACTCTGTTTAATAGACCGGTTCGGTAATGTATTCAAATTTTATACATACCTTTCAAACAAAGGTTGTTCTTGACAACCTGAAAGCGTGCCCGAGGCTTGCTGGACATAGCAACAAGTAATGTATGCAAACTGGATTCCAAGCATTGAGGCTCATTTATAAAAAGCAGGTTAATGGAACAGCTGGTCACTAGGTGCTCAGAGAAGAAATGTGCATAAATTTGAAAACATTACAGAACCGGTCTATTGGAAAAGGAGGGGTGAAGAGTAACATGTGATGTGTCTGAAAGGATCGCCAGTGTTTAGACACAAACCTTTCTGATAACATCTCCTACCAAGAGGTGCATGGTAATTTTGAATATGAGATAACATATGCCACACAAGTTCTTATTACAGAATGAAGTTGATGCTGCCCTAACATAAGATGATCTAGGGCCCGTTGCACAAAACTTGCGTTTGATCCCAATTCCTAAAAATCAAACGCAAGTCCTTAATGCGCACTTCTGATTGGCTGAAAATAAAGTTGCGTTTGATTTTCCTGAGTTGCATTCAAACGCAAGTTTTGTGCAACGGGCCCCTGATCAATTAATTCAAGTGACTGATTTGTGAGAGATTCACTCTTCTATATGTGAATAGAAATCTCTGAATCTTCCTACAGCAGTCATGCATACAGTGATTGCATGCTTCGTCAGTGAATACATGTAACCTAGAAGAAGAAAAAAAAAATAGCTGAGCATAAAACACAAATATTTCATGAGAGTATTTCTCTTTGAACAACAGAGTTGTCGAAAGTTTAAACTTTCCTAAAAACTTAACACCGTTAATTGTACCCTACCCACTTGATATTTGAAAAAGTCATCAAGAGTACAAAAAGAAAGAAAAGAAGAGGCTTACAGTAAGAATGACTATGAGCTCTTAAATTATGTTATCTGGATAAGCTCTCACAAAAAAATTTGAAAAATATTAAAATCTGCTACATTTGTGCATAATTATGTATATCCACACATAAATTAATCTGATACATAAAATCTGAACAGATAGGTGGGATAAACAAATCCAAATAAGATCTCAAAGAGATACCTGAATTTTACAAATAAGAGAATATGCTATAATTTAGCACATGAAAGGTGTGTCTTTCTTAAATAAATTAAAAAGGTACGATATTCATCCTGTTTCTACAATAAATTTGTCTGCGAGGACAAAAATGAAGAATTATTATTACCCACGCTTGAACACACAAGCTATCACAGCAATTTCCAGGCTTCCATTCACTTCACATGAGGGTTGTGTAAGCCATAATTGTACAAATATGATGCCATGGGTAAAACTTTCTTATCTCTCGGCCCCATCTTATAAAGATTGGAACCAATCATAACTCAACTTAAAGGGCAATCCAACCTTGGTAATGAGATGATTTGTGTGAAAGCAGAAAAATAAGAAAAACAGGACAGTGAAAGTTTGAAAGAAATCGGACAAGGAATAAGAAAGTTATGGATGTTTGAAAAATGAGATCACTACATATATGCGAATCTCAAATTGTCAATGCAGTGAGTCGACTGTGACATACTTGCGGACAACTCTCCCATTTGTCGTACACAAATATATCATTAATCTGTGGTTTTATCCAAAACGCCTTTACCCTAGGGGGATTACTCAAAACATATTAGAGATAGCATATTGTCGTAAGTCCTCATTAAAGAAAAAGATCCTACATAGTAATACATTTTGAAAAAATGACATTTCAGTAATTTTGTGCGTTGGAGCAAATTGGGGAGTTGTCCGCAACTACATCACAGTGACATTACCTATTCGGCCAATTTGAAATTCCCATATGTATAGTGATTACAACTTTCAAAAAAATTCTTAACTCTCTTAAATAAATTGCTTGTCCGATTTGGTTTCACCAATCTGCTTCTCTGATTTTTCCTCTTTCTTTCAGAGCAACTTGCCATTAAGGTAGATTTCCCTTCAAAGGTTGATATCAATAGCAATTCTGCACTTAAAAGATAGGGGATTGTAACTTTGCAAATGATTGAGGACTTGCTATGAATCACAACTCTTTACAAGAATCACAATTGCAAAGGATTTTTGAAAAATTCATCCAAGCCAAGTTATTGTATATCCCATAGAAATTATGTTTGCATTACGTAATATGTCATTGTAATGTTCGCACATTTCTTCTTCTTCTTAGGAGTAGTATGCTTCCTTCAAGTTTGAAGATTCTTGCAGAACAATGGGTGATGGACAAAGCTATTGAAATTGCCTCGAGTTGATTTTTCGAAAGTCATTGCAATCGTGTTGAGATAGGGCCCTGGTATTAGTCAACTGTTGCCGACTCCAATAAGTAAGGTTTCCCCAATTCTAAATTCATATATCAAATCACAGGTTGTCTTAAAAAACTCTCTTTATCAGCAAAGACTCCAATATACCAATGGGTAAACTTGTACAAGCTGAACTCTTGACCGTAACTGTGTCCAACAAGCAATGATTCACTACATTCTATTGTGAGTTGTCAAATCATAAGATGTCTTCAATCTTCTTTCTAATTTCAGACACTACCTGATACCCATTCATGAAAACCTCTACACCAATGTGGATGTGAGACATACTGTTAGGGTTCTGAGTTGTAATGATTATTAAATTGCCAGATAGAATAGGAATCGTTAATATCGTTCTATCAAGGTTTACATCTCATGAGAAGGTTGAGTTGTGGGAAAGGTAAAAAAAAAATTGTGAGCTTTCTCATTCACATTACATTAGTTTGAAAGATGATCATGAGTAGAAATGAACCCTGAAAAGGATTGCTCTTCAAATGCCCTCACATTCAAAATATGACAAGAAACAGCTGAAATGTTCGTGCCGAACATTTGTGTGTAGTCCCATATACACATTTCTGTATGCAGTGCATGTGACTCTCAGCAGGACTGAGTTAATTTCTATCATTTTGGTGATTTCAAAACCTTACAGCATACAGCAGGTCTTATGTGCTATATACATGTAATCAACCTCTCCCAATTAGTTCGAGACAGTTTCTTTCACAATTCAATCTCATGGCCAGAACTCAACTTTATCTTTAAGGGAACACTTAAACCTTGGTTGAACTTCCTCTGTTAAACTCAGCATCAGGTTTAAATTAGAATAGAATATAGACCCTTGACTTCATATCCCTTTCGACGGCCTCATCTTCTACTGGCAATGGCTATTCTCTAACCAATTTCAAAGAAATTTGATCCTCTGGTCCACAATGCTGTCATCATCATCATCATGCTCAAGTTCTCCTTGTACTGACCAAGTGACCAGCTGAAGGAGTCATGCTTTATCTTACTCCAGCTTATGGCTTCTCCTGGGAGCCTTGCCTGAGGTAGCCCTGTTCGTCTACACTAGCAGATCCAGGCGATGCGCACTGTAGACGTAGGTTGGTTGGTAGGTTGGTCTGTAGGACAGGTGACAGGACAGATGACCGGGCAGGGTTGCGCTGCTACATCTCATTGCTACATCTTGTTACCATGGCAACCTACTGCAGAGGGCAGGGCGGGGTCGCTATCAGGCGAAGAGACCCATCCTTGTGACCTTAGCACTGAGGAAGGTGTGGATGATGAAGACGATGGGCTTGGGACAACCATGGAGGTCCAACTCCTGAGATTACAAGAGGAGAAATTATATCACTTGTTCATTAAAACTGATAATAGTAATATCATAATAACACTGTAAAATTATTCATTATAACTGGTTATTGTCTATTATAATTGAGGTATTTCTGAAAGGGTAATGTGACCTTGAAAGCAGGGGGACCTTGGCACTTTTTCATCCATTTAATTGCATTCATGTCATTATCATATTTTTTTTTCAATTATTTAATTAGTACTTTGTTTTCATGAGATAGGGTACTTATAATGAATTTATTTTTAGCGGCTCATAGACAATGTCTATGAAGTCCTTTTAACATGCACTGTACACATGTCCACACCATATCTGCCAACAGTACAACTATACACTAGTGGTGGACTGTACTAGACTGAACAGGAAGAAGAAAAAGTATTTTCATGAAATTTCACAATGCTTTTTTCCCCAAAATTGTTCTATAGCACAAATTTGTATAAATTATCTCAACATTTTGCTTTGCATGGATAAGTGTGAGGTTCTCACTGATTACATGTGTATTAAGCCAAGTGATAAACTTACGTTTACTCAGAAAAAAAAAAACATCTCTTGCAATTGGAATGTTTAAGATCAAAGAATGTCAGGAGCAGAATAACATAAATTGGTATATTTCAGTCTTTAAATTTCAAAATAAAAATTATTCTGAATATTTAATCTATCAGACAATACAGTTATTGAAATATTTTTTTCTGTTTATTACAAAAACATACAGTTTCAGAGATATTCAGTTACGTTTATTTCTTTTTCTTTTTCATTCTTGCAATGTGAGATTGTCATAAAATGTGAAGTAATTTGGTCATATCAAGTCAAATGAGTGTTTCCTTTGTATACAAATCTTTCACGGATTCATTACATCCATATATATTTATATTCTTCCCAGAACTCTGTGAAAAGCCTTTGGCTATGACTTAATCTTGAAAAATTCTTTCACTTCATATCCAAAGAAAATGCTTCAGAGCTATTTCAACACTTACACAAGGGCTAGAAGAAAAGGATACGAACATTATATGCTTGCTTGGAGCCTCAAAGAATAGTGAAAATTGATTTTCAAGGGTTCCTTGTATCCACACCGAATACTTGATCCATTTGTCACTCTGAATTATTAGGTTTTACAATGCCAGCGGTCATAGTTTTCCATATAACCAAAACTCTACATACACACTCTAATGTTTGCAGAGAATAGGACAAATATAGGTATAATTATCCCTCTGTGGCAACAATAAAGGCATTTGTCATACATGCCTAATGGCAATGGTTTGGGATGAGTCATAAGCATTGGGAGGGTTTTGAAAACCTGAATCATGATCATAAAAGCAATTACATATCTCAAATGTCCCATGGCCAAATACCATTACCGATATACAAAACATGAAAGGATGGTAAAGTTGGGGCTACATCTGTAAGTACGTCAATTACGAAGGCTCCTTGTACTAAATTGCTCGTGATAAATTTCTTCATTTGTAATTGTGTGGCCTAATGCTAAAATGTAGATCTTCATGCTATAAGGGGATCAGTCAAATATATTCTCCTTCATGCTCTTGATGTAATCACATACTCTCTCTCTGTATAAATATTAAAAGTTTTAACGCTGCAATCGAATATCAAGATTTGAAAGTAGTTTGGAATCTTCATGACATTTATGGATGGTATGAGGCTTGTGAAGATCATAAAATTCAACAGGAAGAAAAACAGCTTGTCATGAAAGGGAAAACTAAGAACATAACTACTTTACAAACCCTTGCTACTGTTTATAGTTTTTCATTTTTTCCATTGACTTGAGAGAAGGAAAAAACTCAGTGAAATGAACTCAGCGTTTCGCACTATGTGTAGCGTATTCTATACACACAGCAATCCTCATGTGAGTAGTGTGTGTGGCCGTTGTTTTAATGTACATCCCCTCTTTTGGGGACCAGGGATTTTTATTACTTTTCACCTCTCATTCGATAAATATTTCACTTGAGGAGGAAAAAACTTCACAGCATCTTAGTTATGTTAGTACCCTGCTATTTATAAAGTAAAATAAAAGAAATCTCACGAAAAGTTTTTAAGGGTTTCCCAAAACTATCTGTTACCTTTAAGTAAATAAGTTTTTTAGTTGATACATTTGGCTTGCTTTCTACAAAATTTTAGTCTTCAGCCCTGAAGTCAAGCCAGAATGATAAACTTATTTCTAGAGATTCAAAATGCTATAGTAGCACTTCTTGGAGGGAGGGGGGGGGGGGCTTTAAAGAGAGGTTATAACAGGTTTGACAATATATGCCTGGCTTACTACTTAAAAATTCCCCCTCTCCTGCACCAACTCAAAACTAGAGTAGTGAACATGTTTAGGGATTCATAAGAATACAGTCAAACTTCTTGGGAGATGACCGATACAGAAAGGTGACCACTATAAAACAACTTTGAAATATTTCTGAATAGATATCAACAGCCTTTTCACTATTAAAGGCTACCACATAGTGTTACTGAAAGCATTCAATTGTAAATATTCACTCACCATGGAAACCTACAGAGAGCATCTATTTCCACTTAAAAATTCTCCCTCTCCTACTCCAAAGTGAAGTCAGAATAGTTCAATAATTTCTAGGAGTTCCGAATAATGTAGCACCTCTCTTGGGAAGGGCTCCTTTACACAGTGGTGATTATTATCAAAATGATATGACAGTGTTGGCTACTTAAAAATTCTCCCTCTCCTACTCCAAAGTGAAGTCAGAATAGTTAACTAATTTCTAGGAGTTCCGAATGGCTCCTTTACACAGTGGTGACTATTATTGAAATGATATGACAGTTTTGGCTACTTACAATTTCTCCCTCTCCTACTCCAAAGTGAAGTCAGAATAGTTCAAGAATTTCTAGGAGTTCCAAATAATGTAGTATCTCTTTTGGGAAGGGCTCCTTTACACAGTGGTGATTATTATCAAAATGATATGACAGTGTTGGCTACTTAAAAATTCTCCCTCTCCTACTCCAAAGTGAAGTCAGAATAGTTCAAGAATTTCTAGGAGTTCCAAATAATGTAGTACCTCTTTTGGGAAGGGCTCCTTTACACAGTGGTGATTATTATCAAAATGATATGACAGTTTTGGCTACTTAAAAATTCTTCCTCTCCTACTCCCAAGTGAAGTCAGAATAGTTCAAGAATTTCTAGGAGTTCCAAATAATGTAGTACCTCTTTTGGGAGGGGCTCCTTTACACAGTGGTGACTATTATCAATATGATTTGACACTAGGGGGGGCATTTCATGAAGTGTCTTATCAGTGATTTTTGCTGACAAATTTGCTCTCAGCCAATCAGATGCAAGGATTTCAGTAGCTTATAACAGTTATTGCAACTTGTCATTGATGACAAGTTTTATGAAACAGGGCCTAGTTTGCTACTTACGAATTCTCCCTCTCCTGCTCCAAAGTCCAGCCAGAGCAACCTCTTGGAGTCATCTGAGGAATACCTGAGCTTCTCAAAGGGATATGACCAGAGCATGTTGAGTTGATTGGTGCTATCCACCTGACCATCCGCTGTAGGGACGCTCAGGGTGAAACCGTTCTCGTAGTGTATGCGTAACCTTGTTTCCCTTCCATTCCAGGCTGCGGCTAGACAATTAGAAGAATAGAACAGTACTACAAATTTCATCTTTCAGTGAACTTTTTACGTCGATGGCATAGTGTTTGTTTTTTATAGGAAATGTCTTTTTGCTATAATTGGTTCAAAGAATCAACTTGCTGTTGAATTAATGACTTATTTTCCTTGCCTGCTCTTAAGAAAGCAAGTACGTGCTTGCAGAGAAGCGACCAGGGGAAATACATCTCTAAATTCTGTTCAAGGGCCTCTGTAATGGAGGAGTGATACATTACCAAAGGGCCCTCTCACATGGATTTGTTTTTTAACCGGGGATCTTTCAATTGCAATATCTCTACTCAACCAATGATCCACACTTCCAAATTCTAGACATGAAGGTTTAATTAAATATTCATTTGAAGTGACGGCTCAGAAAAATGAAAAAAAAAAAAAAAATTAAAAGCTTAGTGTCAGAATGTCTAAAATGGTATGTGGACTGAAATATAGGCCTACAAGAAAGTGCAATATACCAACATAACTTCGTAAACACAGCTTTTGAAGCCACAAAAAAGATTTATGATAACCCCCCTCCTGTGCCATTGGTGACAAACCAACCCTACAACTTGAGTGTTGAGCAATGTGTTTGGTCTAAGAATGTCTACTTCTTTCTGGTACAGATATTGGTACCATTATTGCCAACTTTAGTCACAAGAACAATGATTTTAGCCAAATTCAATTATGAAACAAATTATTTGAAGTAAAAATTTGACTTCTGAATATTATTTAATATGGCAATTGCTTTAAAACTTGGTGGTAAGGAAGGAGTGAAAAATCTTGATTTATAAACCCTCTTGCCGCTCTTGTCTTGATCAAAATGGTGAATACTTACGACATGTGACTTCTTTAACGATGAGGGCGGTATTATGGGAACCTTGTACCAGTTGCCTTGTCCATGCTGCAAGGTCTCTCCTTGTATCTACTCTGAACAGATGAGCCTCAATGCCGCTACGTGTACCCGTCCTGGTGCCAAACGTGAGCTCGCTACCTGATCGGTTTGACAGAGTTCCCTTAGGACTACCTGAGTATATTAATCTGTTGATGAGAGAAGACAAGACAGAGAATTCATCTTTAGATAATAGTAGACCCATAATGATCATAAATATTATAGGTCTTTAAAAAATGTGAAAGATTTCATTTATATATCTGGCAAATGTTAGGTGGATTAGAGCTTGTACAATACTATGAACCCCTAAATTGTGGCAGCCAAGATATCTAGGACTGGGGTCTATGCACATTTATACCAAAATGCATTCATCGCGAAATGTTAAGACATAAATATACTTTCATACCTACAAGACAGTCGTAGAGAGATGGAACAAATTGGCAACTATAATTTATATGTCACACTGGTTATTATTGTGACCTTATACCAATGAAAGATCCAGGATTTTTCAACAGGGAATGGGGCAGTGAAGGCTCAATGGCTAAAAAAAGGAAAAAAGGTAGAAAAAGAGGAAAGGAGAGAGAAAGAAAGAGAGAAAGATAGGGAAAAGGATGAGCAAAGGAGACCATAGAAACCCCTTCTCGCACCCTCCCCCAATCAGTGAACACGTAAAATCGCAATGAATTTTCTGAGTAAGACTGGTCCCCCCCCCCACCCCCATGACACAAGTACCCACACAATGGCTGGACACATGCTACGCCACTGCAGAAAGGTTGCTTTTTTCTTTCGCCCCCTGACTAAGCATTAGTTACATGTATACTCTAACAACTGTCACTTTTACTCCATAAAATATCACCGCCGTCATTGTCATTATGCACTTAACACATATATCACTATCAAATATCAATCCCTCATACCCCCTGTCACACTGAGACGGTGAGACCGACACCAGAAAGAAACTAAAAATTACATTAACCCTTTCATGACAGGAATCATTTAAGGGCTTAATTGATCGCATTTTGTTCTTCAAATTGGCAACAAAAATATTTTTTGTTTAATGCTACATAGTTCTAAAAATACATGGCTAAGAATTTTGTCGAAAAGTTGGGGAAAAAATGCCAATTTTGATAAAAAAAACAATGATTTTGAACCTCTCAATGTGTTGGCAATTTAAGGATTTTAAAGCTTATTTTCCTTTTTAAAACTCTTGGCATCAACCACAATATGGTCACACAACAAAACTGGACCAAGTGTGTGCAGAAAGTTTTGTTCTTTTTACTCATGCATCTGGTATATTTTGTAGGGCTCTGAATCAAAAGTTATTGAGTCAAACCACAAAATGTGGTCAATTGTCTCAAAAGGGTTAACTCGAATGGCCATTAATGGGTCAATTTGGAGTTGATGTTGAGTTGGTTTGCCAGTCTGAGTGAGGTATCAACAAACCACTTACAGTTTCTGCCCCCCAAATGAATACATTCATGTAACGAAAAATATTTGCAAGAAATGTGAGAGCTCTACGGAGTGATTTCTACTTTTTTCAAGGACAGGAAAGTATATCAACTACAAATGTCAACCCAATGAACATAAATCAGCTCTATGTGATTCTCTTATGAATAATACATCTACACTTGATCTGATTTGGCAGGTGTTGGAGGGTAAATATCCCTGCTTAACATTTAAACATCTAAAAACCAATCATAAATGATACAGGAACACACGAAAAAGCAACACACTTTAAAAAAGAAAACGTTTGCACATAATTACAGCAAGTTTCATGATACACAGTTCAGGTTCATCTGGCAAAAAGATAACACTTAAAAAAAAAAAAAATAAATAGCACCTTTCACAGTTTAAACTGGAAATAATTTCATGATTTCTTAGAACAGGGTTTGGTAAGTGAAGCTAATTTACTGGTAAACTTCAAAAAACCCACTTTACTAGACCAAATTGGCAAGTAAATTGTAAGCTTTTCTCAAAATGCTTTCCTAAACCCAGACATTCTCCCACTACAGTTATTTTACAGTAGTACAATATTTAGCACCGAAATGACGTCAAGAGAGGATATATCGAGAACATACATGTATCATCTGAGACCCTTCCTAGAATGTGGGAGGATGATGAGCCTCACATGTGAGATAGTTATCTGTCTCTCACAAGAAAGCACATCCTACATGGGTAAGATGGAAAGAACAGGGAAGCAGATGCTGGGGAATTGGATAATGACAGCGGGTGCAGCTAGCGGCTCCGCTACATGGGGACTTAGGAGAGGGGGTGTGACATTTCCTCTGTTCAAAATTCATGTTGGCAAAAAACTGGCAAATCCATAATTGTTGTTAAAAATTGGTAAATTATTAACTTTAGTCTGAAGAGAAATAATTTGGAGACCCTTATTTGCTTTGGAGAAGTTTTTCTGAACCTCTGACTGTATATTTTCTATGACACCCCTATTCGGGAATGTTCTAGCGATGCCCCTCGGCAGGCATCAGTGTATAAAAGCTGCATGGATGATGTAGGGAGGAAGGTGAAGATATGCACAGAGGAAGAGGTGTGATAATGTCTTTCAACTAACTCTACCGTTCTACACTCTCTCCGGAAGTTGCATGGATTTAGTGCATGCAATAACAAATCATTTCACACATCACTTCAATGAATGTTCATTTGTCATTGCCTCCAATGGAATAGGAAATCAATATGTAGCCTTTTTTGATTTGTGTGAGAGAAAGCTGGAACACTGGAGAAAAAGTGAAGACAGAAATTCTGGGAAAGAGTTAGTGACAGAGAAATTTGTGAAAGATGCATATAAGAGAAGGCCTGGAAGAGAGAAAGAGAGAGAGAAAAAGAAAAGGGTGAGAGTGGAAGGGGAGAGAAAGTGAGAAAGAGAGAAAGAAGGAAAGAAGGAAAGAGAAAGAGGAATTAAGGGGAGAGAGAGCAAGAGAAAGAGAAGGGGAAAGGAAAGGCAGGTATACAGACAGCTAAATATGATTAAGTGAAGAAAATAGGATGTAGCATAAAATTACATGAAACACAGAGAGTAAGGGAGAGGGAGAAATGCATGACACTATACTATAACACTATACACATGAAATCATTTCAAATTGGTATAAAAACAAACAGCCAAGAAAGCATCAGAATAGACTTTAACAACTCGATTCTTTTGACCATGGCAAAAATATAATATGGGAACCAATCCATAACCATGTCGAATGGCCCCACTGGAAAGACACACATCCCACAAAACCATTTCCATTTCAATTGAATCGGTGATTATGCATGACCACACAGCCCGCCCGTCCATCAGAGCATAAAACAAGTCCTTCCTCCCATAGTGCAAGAGACCTTATAGAGAGGCAAGATAACACTAACAGAATACCATCATTCGCCTTACGTCTCAATCCAAAACGAAAACACAGATGCCCCCTCATGCAAATTCACAGTTGATGGCGTGTGGCGTAAACATCAACAAGGTAGATCCGAGAAGGAAAAAAAGAGCGGGGACGAAAAGTGCCCCGTGTATTAGCGCCTGGATGGCATGCCGGAAGTTTGGTGAAAAACACCCTCTCTGTCCGTGATTACGGACAGTATACTTGTCTGTCTTTCATGAAGTATGCATGACTGCCAGGCTTGTGGAATGCCGTTAGCAAATGACATGAATTAAAGAGAGGGCAATAGCAGGGGCGGTGGAGCAGAAGGCAGGTATATATACATATATATATATCTTGAAGGTAAATAGTGTTTACTAATTTGTCCTTATCAATAAAAGTGAGGGTGAGACTGAATATTGTGCAGTGATCAGGGGGTGAGGGGGTTCGATTGCTGTATTTGTTCATGAATTAATCAAAGCATCAGTCATCAGGTACGCAAAAACAAAATTAGAAAGTATATCAGCTTGTCTGCTGAGAGCCAGAAGGGCATTGACTTCTTGTAAAATGAAAATGAATAATTGAAATTTATATCAGTCAGTATGCTGATAGACAGAATGGAGTTAACTCCTTGTAAAATGAAAATTGAAAAGTTTATCAATTTGTCTGCTGAGATCCTGAAATGGCAGAAAGATGTTGACTTGTAGAAATAATAATACTATTCTGGATCTATATAGCATCTTATACATCTACAATGTCTTCAAGTGCTTTACAGATATATCATTACCCTTGTCATCGGATTCATGGCCTGCACGCACACAATGTGTGCACCTTCTCCACTCCCTAGGAAGCATTCCTGCCAGGCACCTTTTACAAACACTCACAATGCTGATCAAACCACAATGACTTTCACATCCTCCCGGGTACCCATTCTAACACCTGGGTGGAGAGAAGCAATGTAGATAAAATGTCTTGCTTAAGGACATAAGTGCTGTGCTGGGAATTGAACCCATGACCTTCCTTTAGATCTCCATTCAAATGCTTAAACCACTGGACTACGTCATTGTTGTATTGAGTATATGCCTTTCCGGTTCTCTGCAGACAATGCTATGTTGTTTATAGTGTTGTTCTGGTAATGTCTTGTTTGCTTGAACTTTTGGGATTACTATGAATGATGGTACTTAATACAATACATGCTGAAAGCCAGAAGAACATTAAAGGGAATGTTCACCAGAGTTGCCAATTTGTGTTTGATTGATTACAACTTCAAAAAATCGTAACTTTCTTATTTTTTATTGGATTTTGCTCAAACCTTCACTGATCTGTTTCTTTAATTTTTCTGCTTCTTTTAAAACCAACTGAATATCAGGGTGGACTTTCTCTTTAAATAATACAATTTTAACACAGAGCTAATATCCTTCTAGCTCTTAACAGATAATATAAGTTCCTATATTGTACAAAAAACCTCTGTAGATTTTTCAGATTACTCAGCTTCTTAAAATACTTTTAAGAAAAGAACTGTGCATGATTACAAAAGAGCTTGAAGATCACAGATACAGAATCTCCATATTAACCTATGATTCGCACCATGTTGTCATAGAAACAATGTAAAAAATGATTTTGGTACCAACCGAAATGTAAATCTGTCATTAGTGAGTTCCAGTGCATATTTCATCTGAATGTAATATTTTGCAGAATCAAATATTCTACCAAAATGTGACCACTTTCTGGGCTTTATGAGGACTTATGAGGACTGCGCAACAAACATATTTCAGTGAAATATATTCTGGCCACTTCATATTTATATCCTTCCTGCCAATAAGGGCAACAATTTTTAGAACTATAACTATTTATGTAATACCCTCATAAATCATGCAATCTAAAATAAAAAACATCTCCCCAAATATTTGAAAGAAATTCGTCCTCTTTATCCATAATTTTTTTGAAATATTGTCCCACCTCACTGAAAGTAGAGTGTAAATGGTCATTGTAAACTAGCAATCCCTCTCTATTACCACTTTTGACCTCAAAAACAAATTGACGTCAACTTGAATTTGATAAATACTAATATGATGATATTTGCCACAGATTGCGTTTTCTAAAAGTGGCAATGAGAGGCTGTGATCTCTGGGCTGCGTATAACCTTTCGTGAGGCACATTAAAAGCAATCTATGTGCCCCAATTCCTACCGATCCCATGCCTTCTCATTTGACACCCGGCTTATGAAGCTTCAAATCTCCTGATCCCTTGGTCATTATCGGCTGCTTTAATTCCTTCTCCCGGGCTCTCGACTTTTCAAGATGGCATTTTTTTTTTCTCATCACACGGTTTGGATAAATCATGGGGATACTGCAACATCGTAAGCTCCTGTGATTCTTTCTCCCAGAGCTGAAGAATAATGAATACATTTAACTAGGTTTATACTTTTCTCGTCACTAAGATTTGGGATAAATCATTCAGTAATGCCCAGGATTCATTTTCCTTCTCATCACAAAGGGCTCAGCCTAGTCATTGGGGTAATGTCTGTGAAATGCAGGGAGGAGTATTAACTCTGCATTAAATAACATGTCAACACCCTTCTGTCTGTTAGCAGATGTTTACAGTTGGAAAGTGTATTTTCTAGAATTAAAGAGCCAAACACTTTGTCATTGGTTCTACAAACTCACATATGTGCATAGCCCTAAGAATTGCACTTATGCCAGTCTGCATGCAAAACCGGCAATGAACTATAGCCATTTGAACTTAAGATGGCATTACAGGTCCCCCTGACTGCAATGACATCAGAAAACGAAGGACGTCAGGATAGAAGACAACAAATACACCTAAAAATAGAACAATTAGAGGTGCCCGGAAACAAACAAATTAGTATTATTATGTTTCAGTTAACTCCATCCTTTTTAAATACATCCTGATAGGAATAATTGCCTCCTCTCATTTGAGATAAAATGAACTCCTCCTGGATTCAATAAGAGAAGGATCTACCATATTCCCTAGCTGTGGCATGGTTGCAAGGCTCTTGTATCCTCGGATCTTTGATTGCCAGAGTTGGTCCCCCCCTCCCTTGTGATGAGGGATGATGAATTGAAGATGATGCCCTCCTAGCCCATTTTGAGGATGCAGTCATGGTGAGGAGCACAGAATGTCAAGATTCATTACGACTTGATAGGGCACAGTCACAGTGATAGAGTGCACATGGCAGGATGGGATGTGGGGCTGGGAGAAAGAAAGAGAGTAGAGACAGGGAGTGATCAGAAAGATGGAGTAGGGAAACAGAGGGGAAAAATAGAGAAGAGAGAGAGAGGGAGGGAGGGGGAGGAGAGAGAGGGGGGGGGGAGGGGGAGGGGGAGGGGGAGGGGGAGGAGAGAGAGAGAGAGAGAGAGGGAGGGAGGGAGGAGAGAGAAAGGGAGGGAGGGAGGGGGGAGAGAGAGAGAGAGAGAGAGAGAGAGAGAGAACATGGAGGTATGGGGCACATGGCAGATGGAGATGGTGGGAAAGAGAAAGAACTCAGAGAGATAGAGTGAGGAATACAAGGGAAAATAGATTCGGGAAAGAGAGAGAGAGGGGGGGGGGGGGGAGAGGGGAGGTGCACATGGCAGTGGGAGATATGTTGGGTGGGAAAAGGAAAGAGATCCTAGAGATAGAGGGAAAAATTAAAAAAGAAAGTGTGTGAAAGAGAGGGGGGGGGGACATAGAGGACTGTAAGATTGGTGCACATAGCAGAGATGTGGGCCTGGATAAGGAAAGAGACCACAGGGATGGAGTTGGGAAACAGAGATGAAATTACAGAGAGAGAGAGAAGAGAGAGAAAGAGAGAGAGAGAGAGAGAAAAAAAAAAGGGGAGGGAGGAAGGGTGCATAAGGCAGATGGGAATGTGGAAAGAAATAGAAAGAGAAGAAAAACTGTGAATGGTGGAAAGTGCACATTGCAAACATATTAATAATATATAGGGAAAAAAGAGAGGAGAGAGAGAGAGAGATAGAGATAGAGAGAGAGAGAGAGAGAGAGATAGAGAGAAATAGGAGAAACGAGTGACAGGCAGAAAGAGTAGGAAGAAATAGAGAGCGAAAATAGAGGAATGAGTTTAAGAGGAAGAGACAGCGAGAGAAGGACAGTGCTTCTCTATGGTAGCACATTCCTGAAACCTGCAATAATGCCCCATGACAGAATTGATGCGGCACACATATAAAGACATTTTGAAGCGGGAACATTCATCATGTTAAAATGCTGGATGTCAAGATGAATTTACCCTATGGATTTCAAAAATCAATATCCCCCTTGTCACATGAGTGGATGGCAAAAAAACTGCAAAGCAAACCAAACATTCAGAAAAACGACTGACACTTAACATTAAGTCGTTGAAGAGGGAAAAAATTCAATATTGAGGGCTCTCCTTCTACAGGATGAGCAAAATAAAATCCATCTTTTGACAAATTTTCAGATTTAAAAGAAAAACAGATAGTTTTCAAAATATGCACAAATGCCCAGAATTTTAAACACAACTTTCTGTTCCTATTTATCAGTGCAATAGACAAACCATGAGTCTGTAACTCAGATATTATTAAGAACAAAAATATGAAAGATAATAATAATGATAGTGCTATACAATAACAATCCACTCTTCACCATATGCAAGCAATATGAGTTCCGAAACAATATTGCAGCTTTCACACATATCATTATTCTTTAATGAATTTGCCTGCAAGCATTCAACATCACAAATATTAATTTTTGTGCCGGGATGTTTTAATCAAAATTGGAGATTAAGCCTGAGCGGCTCTGTGACTATCAGCTAAATCCAATGATGTAATTCACAAGTAGTCTACATTAAGGAGACTTCCTTAATTTGATGGTTCAGATGACACATTTGTATTGAATCAGTTGTATTAAATCAGTGTGTGTATAAAATGAGTGAATATCAATTTCTTATCTATAAATAATTGTAAGCCATGTTGAAGGGCATTAGCTGGAATTAATTACATGATTTTTGGTATATGGGACCTGTTTACTTGCAAAACATACATCAAAACTATGTCTATGGCACAGATGTTAAAAAAAAATCTTTTTTAGAACTCAGAAGAGTGGAAATGTATGAAAATTCATGTACAAAACAAATAGAGAGCTGTTTCCATGGGAAGTCATGAAATTACCAATTTGTGTATGACTGATCACAAATTTGAAATTATGCGTTTAACTTTCTTAATCTTAATAGGATTTTAGAAGACTTTCACTAATCTCATTCTCTTAATTTTTAATCTTATTGAAACTAACCTCATACCAGGTGGTTTGTCGATTTATTTTTTAATATATATACAATCATCAACAGTTGAATAGTTTGGAAGCTAAAACATGTATAGAATGTACAGGCCATTACTGAATCAAAGTCATAGTCTTTACTTTTGACACCGATACCTTTAAACAGCTGTCTCTATTCTACGTCTACCAATTCTACTGCATGAATAAAGCTTGCTATAAAGGATTGGTTATCTAGAGATATTATACACAGAGAATGGGCATGAAGGAATACTTAATTAGAAATGGGATATGAAAGAAAAGCTGATGAAGGAGTTTGAGTTTCATTGTCGGTTGGCTTTAGGTAGCAGACAGTCGACTGGTTTAATTACCTTTCTACTCCTTTACCCCTACATAGCCTGGATTCATGGTGAATTCAGTGAATTTTTCCAAGCTTGAAGAAACTGTGCTGATTTGAGTCTAGAATATGTAGAATAACCCAGACTTTCTCCAACTCTGAGAGTGTGAAATGATGGAAGGAACTAGGCTACACATCCAAATCTTCAGACTCAATCCAGCACATTTTCTTTGAAATGTAGTTGATTCTTTTACCTTACAAGCTGAGTTACCCCTTCAAATATAGAGCAATTTTGGGAGGAATAAAAAAAATCACTAATATTGCACAAAAGTCTGCTTTAGCCCTGTTCACATACACTCACAGATCCTGAACTTCTATCTTCTATCTTCTTTACTCAGTGAGAGAGTGGGAAAAATTAAAGAAACAGATCAGTGAAGGTTTGAGCAAAATACAATAAGAAATAAGAAAGTCTTAACTTTTGAAGTTGTAATCAATAAAACACAAATTGGCAACTCCATGATGTATCTTATGACCTATTCTCCCATTTGCCCAAAATCATTAATTTCCATTTTCTCTAAAGAAAATATTCAATCATACATGCACCTTAAATATAATCACTGCCCATTTGTTTTTACACAAAACCTGTATGAAACAAAGCTATTCCTTCATCAAAAACTAAGAAAATTAAAATTTATGCGATTTTCTGTACTTATTTCTGTTCTTATTTCTTATCGGATTTTGCTCAAACTTTCACTAATCTGTTTCTTTCATTTTTCTTTTTTATTAAAATCAACTTAATACCACGGTGGACTTTCCCTTTAAGGCAAGAGCTTGATACAGAACAACTGCATATTATAATTTCCACTTGATAATCAAAAGGGTGCTAACTCATTCTGGCAATTCCTACCAAGGCATAAAACAAGATGGGCATTAGTCAAGAACACTGTATTCTCCCCTAGCTCAAAATAATGTAAAAAAACCCAACAAATCAAATGATTAGATCCATTAATATTGTTCATTGAGAGGTAGAAGGGAATTAGCTCTATGGAAAATGCTACGCGTTAGCCCCCTTCTGGCTATCAACATATGATACATGTATATCACTAAAAATATATTCCAAAAATACCAATATAAAGAACAAAATGAGATCATTACAAGATGATACTTCAATGGTGATAATACTGAAATTTTTTTCAAGTTGGAAGAGTGTACATTATAACAGCAAACATATTACTAGTATCACCTGTCACTATGGTTACATTATTGATTCTAGTGTAAACACATGATATACATGTATATTGAAAGTGAAAGGAGAAAATCAATGCGGCACCAAATAAAGTGCATGAAATGGACTTGTCCGTTGGAAAAATAAAAAATATATTTAAAAAAAAATTCATATACAGGGCTCTGTATTGGATATATATTCTGCAACTTTTTCTGTAATTTTTCTGTAATTTTTCTGTAACTTTTGCCACTATTTATCCAATTATTATAAATTTGTTTGACCAAAACCCTTTTTTGTAATTAAGTCTTTGGGGCATGCATCATACAAGCATTGATTTCTCAGCATGCCCACTCCGTTTCATTGTATATGTTAGGTCAATAATGATCCGTTTGTGCAAATTGTTTTTTGTACTCTTCTTATAATAGTACCCTTTCTTTTTGTATGTTAGTTTGATAAACAAAAGTTATTACATTGCTTTATGTTTAATCATTTGATTGATATGTATCATGTCAGTGGCGGATCCAGGAGTGGGGGGGGGGGGGCCTGGGCCCCCTCCCCTGGGACCAAAAAGGATCCTAAAAATGCTGAGGACCTTTATTTTTTTTGCTTGTCAGACATTTTTTTGAGTGAAAAAGGATCCCAAAAATGCTGAGGACCCTTTTTTTTTTTTGCTTGTCAGACAATTTTGTAAAGATTGAGCCCCCTCCCTCAAGAAATCCTGAATCCGCCACTGTATCATGTATAATTATTTTGAAACGAAAAATAAATCAAATCAAATCAAATCAAATCAAATCAAATATATGCAAAGAATAGCTATCAAATCAGTAGAATTTCAAACAAAGATGGGAATTAATTTGACTATCTGCTCTGTACAGAGTGATCTGACAAGTATGATGTTTATGCCCCCTTCCAGTCAGCAGGCTCAGGAAAAATCAATAATGAATAAAGAAAAAAATTAGAGGGGAAGCAAGCCTTTGGTTACAGAGTGATACTATGTGCCAAAATATTGTATGTTATCAGATAGATGGGCATCTTTATGGGAATGCTGTGTAAGAAAACAATACAACTATCTGGAGTACTTTTTGTATTTAACCATTTCATCCTGAGTGTCTCAAAAATGCAATGAGATTTTAATTGGTAAATATCCTAAAGTTATAATTTTTTAGACATCCTGTATGGACTGTTGAGAACCAGAAATGTGTTAAGTCATGTTCATGTAAGAAACTAAGAACTGGAAGAAAAGTTAATGGAGTTCACAGGAAAGGGTGCTCTTTTGTGTCATAGTTACTTGATCTACAAAAGTGAGTTTATGCCATCCTTCAACTCAGCAGGTGACATGTACTGTAACTGGAAAGGATTGGTGTATAATCCTTTCCTAACAGAATTATCTATAGCTTCTGTATATACTTAGCATAGCACAGGATCGCAGCAGAGAAAACAATGTGTTAATACTCCTGACAACAGGGAAAGTGTTTAAGCATTGGTATTGAATTTTCAGCTTCCATGATTAGAAAGTCACAGCACTATACGGAGCCAATACCTAATAAAAATTTCATTATGCTTAACATTCTAACCTTACATTGTGAAATAGCCATTAGGGTCTCCTCTTCCACGAAATTTATAACAAATATAGTTAGTTGAGCTGCAAAAGTGTGTTATATACCATAGCATCTGTTAGTAATTGATAAAAAATGGCAAAACTTAACATATCTTATCAAAATGACATAAAAATAGCACATCATCCTTAGATGTGAACTTACTTCAGAAGGCTTGTCTTATCAGTTCTACCTCTCAATAAAGCCTAGCTCACATGGGGTAGCATTTGCCGACATTAGGACTGCATAAGTACTGTCTTTTGCGTGTCATAAAAGACTAATATCATTTGAAAAGCGATGGCAAAATGAACTGTACACCCAATATTTTTAATAACCATAACTGGGTTAAGAGCGTTAATTCCCTTCACCGGCTCAATCAATTAGCGCAGATACTGCAATCAAAATGACGCCAACAGTTTGGGTGATTTTTCATCAGAATCAGACCAACAGGGTGAATTACCAAAACAGGTCATAATATCCAGCGTTTGTAACAAGGGGGGAAGGGGCAACGCTGAAATTTAGGGTTAAACATTTCAAATTGGAGCACAAGATGACCAATAGGAGTGACAAAGAGTACTTAAGGTACGCCACATTGGCTTTTAAAAGGGGGAGCATGGGCCAGTGTGTCCCAAAGTTAATCTTTGTTAAAGTATTAGAAACTTTTTTAAAAATGCTTTAGTCTTCCAACACACAACTCACTCTTTCTCACTTTTCTCGGCTAGCAAATTAATGTGTAAAACTCTTAGACAACAGATTAATGTGTTAATCAAGGAATTAACATCAACACTGGACTTGTGAAAATGAAACTGTGTTTAAGATAACATTCTGTACAGTATCAATTTGAAGAGAAATCAGCCATGAATCAATCACCTTCCAACCTTCTCAAAAATGATTAAAATTCATACAAACGACACTTGTCTGACTTTCATGACATACATGTACATAGATCTCTTTGAATTATACAACTTTTTTTGAAAAAGCCTATACAGGCAGCATGCAAATTTGGCTCCTTCATTACATTGGGCCAACACATTAACCTGTAAAAAAAGGAAATTGTATTCATAGAATAACTGTGAAAATGACTTCCATCCAACCCCAGAATTAGCCATGAATAATTAATTTTCATTACCATAAAGACTACACACATTTATATACAGAGCTATCCATGCATGTCTTTCATTTACTTGCAAGGCACATTAGAAATTGAATATGTGGCCTGGTTTTCAAACACATAAACTCGGCTTTCTCATTACAATTGGCCGACAGATTAACATGTCCACCAGGTAATTGCATTTCCACCATAACTGTGAAAACTGAACTCCATCCAACCCAACATGCTTTGCACAGACAATTTACCCAGGGATTGGCCATGAATAAATCATCTTTACTCTGTCATAGAACTTACACCAACATGCCGAGGACAAATAAGACGGGGGAGAAGGGCGGGTGGGCAGGCATGCATCCACGCCACGCGTGAGCGCCCGTCGATATTCTCTGGATTGTTACACGCCGGTATGCTCGGCTTGTGAGAGTAATACTAAATAGATATCAGAGGCAACTTATCATGCCCCGGGGTATTGTAAATTAGCTCGTGAGATGATGACAGGCTAAACGAGGCTCCATTGAAGGGGTAGTAAAGCACTGGGAGTAAAGTGAGATGTGCTGGTAGGATATAGTCACCAAAGGGGTATGGAAGGGAGCCTAGGGAGGGACATAGTCAGTATACATCTACTTCTGACATAAATACCAATGAGATATTACAGATGTCTGATGACACCCCTGCATAGCTCCTCCAGAGGGGTAAGCACTAGGAATAGATAAAGATGTTCTGGTACAGTAGTCACCAAAGGGGATAGGAAAGGGAGGGATATCGTCACAGACAGGCTAAACGAGGATCCTACAGAGGGGTTAAGCACTGGGAGTAGATTGCGATGTAATGGTAGGATAGAAACAAAAGGGGGTATAGGGAAGGAGTCATATAGTCACTATGAGTATGACATGCTAAAAGAGGCTCCTTTGGAGGGGTAAGCACTGGCAGGAGATTGAGATGCACTGGTAACCAAAAAATATGGAAGGGAGGGATGTAATCATCAAGTATCAGCTTCTGATATAAATACCGATGAGATATAGATGTCTGATGACACCCTTGGATAGCTCTTCCAGAGGGGGGAGACTGAGATAAGCCGGAAGGATAGTCTCTGAAGGGGATAGGGAAGAGAGGGATATAGTCACTCAGTATCAGCTTTTGATATAAAATGCCAATGAGATATCATAGACATGTCTGAAGATACTCCAGAGTAACTACTATAAGCTGGAGTGTTGACTGGGATAAAGACCTCTCTCCATGTCTGGGAGAGGTCTCAGTTGATGTAATGGACTCTTATTTGGTCCACTAGGAATTTCACATCCAAACTTCTCTTTTAATGAATTTCCATACCCCTTGTATAGCAAATGAATACTATACAAATTCACCTCTTTATCTTTGAATTGAGATGGAGTGGCTAACACATGTGGTGTATCAAAAATGATGAAGGAGGGAGGGGGGGGGGGGAGAGAATGTCAACATCCCCACTTACCACAAACCAAATGCAGGCTGTAGTGGGTCTTTCTTAGGGTGCCTTTATGCTCCCATTTTTTAGGCCAGAATGAGCCTTTTGTTACGGTTTAGTTCAAAACACGGCAGTCATTTTCGTACCCCTATACAAATTTAAGCTTGCGGCACGCTTAATAAGTGTGTTTTTGATAAAATAAGCTTCTGGCAAGCTTAAAAATTTAAGGCATTGATTAAACTTTGCCCAAGATTGAAAAAAAAAAATCACTGTTCCAGCTAATGCTGTAATCATAATTGCAAACCTTTAGCTCAGACAGGAATCGCCTGAGTTTTATAAGCTGATCGGTCGTTTATATATCAAGATATTTACGATTGAACATTGATGTCGGGATAGAGTACCACCGAACCCTAAAGAACTCTTACGGTTGGCATACCTCGCTCTATCACAGAATACCGTACGGGCTGGAAACCCACTCTGAAATCGCCAAGCGCTGGTGCTTGGTTTTTGTGACTGCAGCGCAGCAAAGAAGCCGAGTGACTTGCGCTAGCGATTGATCGCGATTTTCTCTTTTTTAGGATAGTAAACGGGTTCCATTTTCTCTCATACTTTCACATATCCTTAATTATATATGTAGTTAGAGGACTGCACACAATTCACTGGCATTTGAGCTGATTTTACAATTTTTCACAAAGTTAATCAATCACTTTAAGGCGAAGTTTGCAGCTAATTTACACACTTGGTACAAAGCTTGCCGCAAGCTTGTCAAACAAGGTGGCCAATATAAGCGAACCAAAATTTGTATAGGGGTATAATCTGCGATTTAAAACGCCATTGTAAAACTCATAAAAAAGGTTTGTTTTGAATCTGCATTTCTCAAAAAACACTGTTTTGGGGGAAGCATAAACACACAATCATTTGTAATCATGTTTATATGACGTCATATAAACTAGTAGCATGTGCAGTGAGGTTTGCAAAATAAGCTCCAGAGCCCGAATTTGCCTGGAGAAAAGAAGTATAAACACTACCCTGTGACACTGCGTTTTAGATGAACGTTTCAAAACGATCATTCTGCCTTCTCAAAGAAAGTATAAATGCACCCTTTGTCCAGTAACCATAGGTTACAGTCATCATTTCAGAGCGAATATTAGTGAAATACTGATTTTAATCATTCTTTAAAATAATCATGAAAACAACTCAAAAACAGAGAGAAGTACATCATGATACATCTATAAAGTTAACAAGTGAATGAGTAAATTACGCAATGCGTAATAAATGTCCCCGCCGGAAGTGCAGATCTGTGGAAATTAACTCGCCTGAACCTTAAAACTTCAGTGAAAAACTTTAGTGAATAAAATAATAATGTTACTGCATGCAAAAGAAGAGAATACCAACAATGCATGTATAGAACTGAAATATAAAACATGAAAACATTATGAACCTTCAGCCATTTTGAATAAATTTGCATAAATTTGCATGAATAATGAATTTCAAAATTCTGTGTAGAAGTTTGGAAGCCCCCACCCAGCCCTATCAGATAAAACAATCGGAATCAAAATCCGATGTGAAATAGAGAAGTAGCATTTTTCGTCAATTTTGAATAAATTTGCATAAATTTGCATAATTAATGAATTTCAAAATTCTGTGTAGAAGTTTGGAAGCCCCCACCCAGCCCTATCAGATAAAACAATCGGAATCAAAATCCGATGTGAAATAGAGGAGAAGTAGCATTTTTCGTCAATTTTGAATAAATTTGCATAAATTTGCATAATTAATGAATTTCAAAATTCTGTGTAGAAGTTTGGAAGCCCCCACCCAGTCCTATCAGATAAAACAATCGGAATCAAAATCCGATGTGAAATAGAGGAGAAGTAGCATTTTTCGTCAATTTTGAATAAATTTGCATAAATTTGCATAATTAATGAATTTCAAAATTCTGTGTAGAAGTTTGGAAGCCCCCACCCAGCCCTATCAGATAAAACAATCGGAATCAAAATCCGATGTGAAATAGAGGAGAAGTAGCATTTTTCGTCACTTTTGAATAAATTTGCATGAATTTGCATAATTAATAAATTTCACGATTCTGTGTAGAAGTTTGGAAGCCCTCACCAAGCCCTATCAGATAAAACAATCAGAATCAAAATCGGCCAAGAAATGACGGAGAAGTAGCATTTTCTAACATTTGAGCACACACGGACAGACGGACGCACGGACGGACGTACACACACACACACACGCGCACACACGAACGGAGCCCGTTTCATAGTCCCCTCGCGAACTTCGTTCGGCGGGGACAAAAAGCAAACTGTATTAGGACTAAAATTCCCATACAGCTTTTGAATCAGGCTAAATACAAAGTGACAAATTAAATTCATTTATAGTGCTAGAAATAATACTCCGAGTAATTTTCGACCTTTTATTTCAGATCATCTTCAGGACCTTTATTTACCTTCTAAGTCTACCCATTTCTCTTGGGGAGGGGTAGTGGGTCATATTTGTTATAACATTGAAATGGATAATTGAAAACACTGAGATAGAAAGGTCATATCAAAACATGCATCGACACTGCAAAGAAAAAAAATAACCCCTGGACAGTCATGTTCCAATTCCTGACAATCTAGAAAAACAATTCAAGTTAGGGCATCTGTCGAACAATTTCCGCATAAAATAAACATGGTCCTGATCACTCACTGCGATAGCCCCAGGGTATGCGTGAATGTTACAGAGAAGGGAGGAAAAACATCTCTGTTATTAGATTCTGGTACTCTACATGGCAACTTTTGGCCAGCAGAAATACATTCAAGAGATGCTGTCCATGAGCAATCTTTGTATATAAACCTCTGTTGAGAGCCAAAAAGGTGTTAAAGGGAAGGTTGAGTTCTGGGAAAGGTGAAAAATAATTTGTGACCTTTCTCATTCCTTTTGTGTCAGTTTGGAAAAACATTGTAGTAGAAATATTTGTAGTAGAAATATTTGCTCTTCAAATGCTCTTACATTCAAAATTTGACTAGAAATAGCTGATATGTTTGGGCCGAACATTCATGCCATTTGTGTCCAAAGTCCCATGTACCCATTTCTGTGTGCAGTACATGTGCTTTTCAGCAAGATTTGGTCAATTTCTTATCTATTTTGATGATTCCAAAACAAGACAGTATAAAATAATTCTTTTGTGGACATGGTCTTTCCCCAATTGCTTTGAGACAGTTTCTTTCACGATGTAATTGCATGAACAGAACTCAACTTAATCTTTAACTCTGCAAAAGGATCTGACTTAATGCCCTTATGTCAACCACTAATATTTACTATACGAACAATCTCATATTTCATTGAAATAACCGAGTAGCTAATTCATTATATCAATCAGACTAAATAACGATCATAACCCACTGATCATCGATTATTGATTACTGATTGTTTGAGCAAATAAAATAATCCATCCATTCATCCATCCGTTTACCTCACTCACCATCTACAGAGTGCAGGGCAAGTCCAAGGTATTTTGTCCCATACAAAATGAGATCACTCAGTCAATCATCAATAATTAATCATTTTTCTAAATATTGACAGCTGAAACTTCACAGCCTGCTTCTAACAATGCTAGAAGAAGCTTGAACATAGCTCCACTAACTCTCACATCAAAGATTTTGATATACCTGATGACTTAAACATAAGTTGCTAACCCTATCATAAGTGGGATATCAGACCAAACATGGAGGAAAATAATCATTTCAACATTTAATATGTTCTTTATTCCATGAGATTTGGTAGCATAAATGAACATATAGGACAGAGAAAGACCAAATACCTTGGGCTAGCTTGCCCTATATCACTCACCCCCTAAACCACTCTCCCATTCAAAGAGTTTTTGTGATCTATCCATTTCAATGATCAATCGCTCTATCCATCTGTCTACCCATTCATAGATCACTCAGTCAATCATCAATAATTAATCATTTTTTAGAGTATCGACAGCTGGGACTTCACAGCCAATTTTTGCTACCAACATCTTCTCTACACATAGTTTTTACTCAACTATGATGTAGAAGTAAATGCTCGCCCAAGCAGGCCCTACAACATAATGCAATATAAGTCAGGTTCACACGGAGCGAGCTAAACTTAAAGTTTTGCTTGTAATTTCAAAACTTGAACTAATCTTGTATTTTCAAAACTTTAACTTATCTTGTAGTTTCAGACCGTATAAACGGACTTGTAGTTTTGATACTTTAAGTTAACTTGTAGTTCCAGAACCACAAGCGAGCTCGTAGTTAACGCCAAAACCATGAGCAGCGGGGGTCCTCCCTCATAGTTATGGACCGTGTGGACAGAAAAAACTTTAAGTTTAGCAAGCTCGTTAACGATGACCTCTCTGTTCATGTTAAACTATGATCGCTTGACTTGTAATCTCAGAACAACAAGCATCGTTGTTTCGGGCCCATGTGAACCCTCACTGTTGTTAGTGAGTGGTTGTTTCGTTAACTTAACTTAGCGTTTCGAAACCACAAGTCCTGTATGAACGTAGCTTGCGTCTCTCTTCAGAATCTCTTTCTTCTACCACACTGGCATGACATATTGCAAGTGAGGACAAACTGACATCAGCAGTAATTGGGAAAAGCTAAATGCTCAACCAAGAACACGATTGACAGTAATAATTTGCAAATGACTCTCGAATTCTTGCTTCTAACAATGCTATCCTAGAAGAAGCTTGATTATGAGATCCACTGACTGTCATTTAAGATACTCTCAAAGTAGGAAGACAAGGAGGTCATCTGAAATACTACTTCAATCTGAACTGCATCCCTGGGTTAAGCCTTGAAAAGAAATATTTCATATCATCTGCTTTGAGCCAGGAGGGCGTTAATTCATATATTTGGGCGGAGAGTTAACACTGGCTTTCATGATCACCAGACGATATGAAGCTGTCAAGAAGAAAAATTAAACCTTAAAGAATATGATAGCCTTTGACATGAAATCCAATACTCTCCATACTTCTTACAAAATAGAAAGACAAGGAGGTCACCAGAAATGTTACTTCTATCCTAATTATAACTGCATCTCCTTCAAGCCTTGAAAAAGAATATTTAAATGTCCTGTTCAAAGACAGAAGGACACTGAGTAAAACAAATGAAAGTATTTTTTTAAAAATAAGGCAATGCCCTTATTGTCTCAGCAAACAATATTGAAGCTACCAAGAAGAAAATTGATCTTTAAAATAGGAAGAACAGGAGGTCACTTGAAATGTTACTTCCACCCCAACTGCATTAATGCCTGAAGCCTTGAAAGGAAATCATGCATCAATAAAAGATTATTACAGTGGAGGTGTCGTTGTATAGTGGTTCATTCACTTGACTCTCAATCCAAGGGTTTGAATCTCAGCCCGGCACTCTTTTGGCAAGACATTAATCCATGTTTGCCACTCTCCATCCAGGTGTTAAATGGGTACCTGGCAGAATTTATTCCTTCAAATGCACTGTGCGCCAATTATGGCTCCCAGAGCTAAAGCTAGAGTATTAATATCCAAACCCTTTGGAAGCGCATAGGGACATTATCATATAACATGATATGTGCAATACGAGAACCATTTTTTTATTATTATTATGATCAAGAAGAATATTAAACCACTGCACTATTCAAAGAAGAGTAGGGGAAAGCCCGGTGTAGTGGTACACCTGCACATCCTAATCAGTTATATCAGGAGGATTACAGTGATTCAGTTCACTTTTCCCTTCCCAGGCACAGTTGACGCCAAATACTTAATAAAAAATAACAATAATAATATAATAATACAAAAAAACCTTACGGAAAATCAGAGAATTACACATGAACTCTGATACTTTCCTCATAAAGATCAAGCTAAGAGACAAGATCTGTCTGTTTAATACTTCCACCTTATAACTGTATCCCTGCCTGAAGGCTTGAAAAGGAATCATATATTTCAGACGAGGTTATCAAGAAGAGTATTAAACCTTACAGAAAAATCAAAGCATTACAGATGAACTCCGATACATTCCCCATGAAGATCTGTCTATAATATTACTTCCACCCTATAACTGCATCCATGGCTGAGAGCCCTGAAAAGGAATCATGTTTCACATAAGGTTATCGAGAAGAAAATTTTAATAATGAGCATCTGTTGAAGATGATCCCGATAGACTACCTCCTCTCAAGTGAGAGCATGGCTCGTGTTCCTGTACCTGTTATGCTCACATCATATCATATCATATTACATGCCTGTCTAAGACGAGGTGTAGTCTCCAAGTCTAGGCTAATATGGAGACGAGCAGCTTCATTTTTATGCTTGAATTCATTCAACGATTCTTGTAATGTTATTAACTTTGCAGCATAGATCAATGAAAATAATCTATACTTTCTCTACGGGCAAATTCATTACAGTATGAATTATATTCACAATGAAATAAATTATCATTATAAATGATATTAGTATTATCATAATCATTATCATCATCATCAGTAGCATAATCATAATCATTATTATTATCATTATAATTAATATTATTACTATCATCATCATCATCATCATCATCATCATAATCATAATCATTACAGCAAAAAGAAATTTTAAAAGATTAAAGGAAAAACAAGCTAGCATTGATCATACACCTTTTACTTCCAATTCATACCAAAAATAATACTGAAAGATTGGGCACTATATTACTCTGTACAACACTATATCACACAAGCATGAAATTTTGCAAATTATTTTTACGACTAGAAACTTTTAGTACGTGTCAAAATTTTAGGTAGAGGGTCAATCATGAAACTTTCATGCATATGGACCACTTCCCAAATTCCCCTGGATCCTCGCATGCCACAGAATCTGGTTTGACATTTTGAAGTCACTCAATTTATGTGGACACAAAAATATCATTCAACGATCTACATGTACATTCCATGATGTAGCTGACAATGATGATTAATAAAAGAGCCCATTATAGCCCACTTAATGGTAAAGTGTCGCTTACAGCAATCACTGCAAGCATCTAATGTTTCCGGTAATTACTGTACAGACTTGTTGTTAAGGATGCTCTTTGACTAAAGACACACTCATTACCCTCCGACTGATATGAGATCATAAGGTCATACATGTACGTACTCCCTGCATGCAATGGATTGCAAAGGCATGTTCTCACTAACAAGGATAGATTTTTTTTTTATGGCAACGCATTGCTGAGAGCAATCACTGCTAGCATCTAATGTTTCCAGTAATTACTGTAGCGCCTTGTTAAGGATATCTTTGACTGAAGACACACTCATTATTTTCCTACAAATGTGAGATTGTCATGTCATGCATGTTCCCTGCATGCAATGGATTGCAAAGGCATGTTTTCACTGGTAAGGTTAGGCGTTTTCACACCCGTCTGTTCAAGTGTATTACACATGCTAGCAACAATCGCTATAAGCTCAGTTTCTCAACTAGTCGATTCATGACTTCAGCCCTGAACAAATTTAATCCTAACACTTTATTTATGATGAAATAACGCTACATCACTGCCCAATCATGAAACTGTACTGAAGATCATTTCATACATTCAAACATATCTGACCAAACAGTCGAACAGAAGGACAGGCTATTGACCAAAATACTGGGCATGCTCACTGTAATGCTCCTATCTACATTAGATGTCACTTTCCAAGTTTCTGCATGCAGATAACTCATAGCAGTAGCTGAAGTCACACAGTTTAGCATTCACAATGCCAATGCCCGAAACAATTAATATTCCAAACCTGGAGGTCCCCAGTGTTGGAAAAAATTCAAAAAAAGTAAATTTGTGTTAAGGATTCATTTTCTGGACTTATTCAATAGTTTGTATTCACATTACCAAAGTACGATACCTGGTATTTTTCTGAAACGTACATCCCCTAATAATGCAATCAGAAATCGCATCTATTTTTGCAACATCACAAGGGCGTAAAAACGCCTAATGGATGCCATTACGCCGTTCACAGATGCAAATGTTTGGCATTACTTTGTGAATTATAACCACAAAAGATGTATGTAGGCCTGATGCAATCTTAATGGGACGGCAGTGCAAAGTAATGGGGATGAGGTTCCCTTCGTTACGTTGGTCTATCTTCAGACATCAGATTTCTTACTGGACATGCTGGATGATTGTGGAGATGAAATGGAGATAACCTTTTAAAAGTTGGAATCACTTTTAAAAAAATAATTTCATCATGAGTTATAAGTTGTAAATAAAAATTGACTGATGTCAGATTATGAGCAAGGAATTTGTGTTCTATAATTATGGCCGAGTAGTCATAAGAAAAGAGATGGAGATAGCTACATAAGATACAGCATCTTCACAGGCAAAGTCACAAATGGAGGACAGTTGGCCAGGAGGAAAAATGTTTTTCCCCAAGACATTTAGTGCTTCTACATCAACTTGTTTTTCATTGTAGAGCAAATGTGGAGTTTTTTAACATCAGGAGAACAGTCAATTGGGAAAAAAAATCGAGTTTAAGCAAGGATTTGGGATAAAAGAGATCCAAAATGTCTGACACTTAAGGAGAGGCAATGGCTGAGTGGAAAAGCAGTGGTCTGATTACCAGGAGGTCCTGGGTTTTAACCCACGTCGATACGCTAATGCCCTTCAGTAAGACATTAATCCTCATTACCAAGTCCCTCGGAAAGGACTTAAAGCTTTTGGCCCCCTAGTTGCTTACTTCCATGCATACAGTAAGTTTTTGTAACAGTCAGGTAAAATAAACCAATAAAACATTTCTTGGCATTCTGTTATATTTACCTTTGATAACAAGAGGCTGCACATTTTGAGACTACCAATAACTACTAAGGATTCCAACTGGCCTGATGCGAGAAGCGAATGGGAATGATTAGGATGTATTCGAGCCACGCTGACTACATCATTGTAGCATTCTTAAACCATCTTCATCCCTCCCTCCTCCCCCTCATCACTATTTGCACAGAACACATGCATGTTCATGCAGGTACACATGTACATGCATCTCTGGTTTTGCCACATAATATATCTGGCACCTGATAATGCATCACTGGCTAATGTAGCCCAGTGCCCTGTAACACAAATATCGACTAAAATCAATTATACAAACTAAATTTATCTCCTTTCTTGCTGCAAGTGATTGCATCTTCCAATAATTTGTAACATTTGTAACATAGAATCTATTGCAACTTACTATTTATTATAAAGATACAACTGATTGAAGGAGATACAATTTAATTTAGGGACATACACTTGATTGTAAATTTTTATTTTACAGGGCCCTGGGCCACGTTATCATTAACAAGTTACAATAATTGTTATAAGCCACTGAAATCCTTGAATCTGATTGGCTGAGAGCAAATTTGTCATAGAAATGAGCCAGATGTTATTGATAACAAGTTTTATGAAACGGGGCCCAGGTGAAATATATATCATTTTAAAGAGAAGGCTGAATTCTGGTAAAGATGAGAAATAATTTGTGAGCTTTCTCATTCTTTTTAAGTCAGCTCAAAAGAATATCATTAAGAAATGTCTCCTGAAAGGGACTGCTCTTCAAATGCCTCATAATCGAAATATGACAAGAAATAGCTAAAGTGTTTGGCCCAAACATTCATGCTACATGTGTGTGCAGTCCCATATACTCATTTCTGTGTGCAGTGCATATGATTTTCAGCACGAATGAGTCCATTTCTTATCATTTAGATGATTCCAAAACCTTATAGTATACAGTACACCAGTTCTTATGTACTATACATAATCAATCTTTCCCAATTACTTATAGAAAGTTACTTTCACAATGTAATCACATGACCAGAACTCAACTTTATATTTAAAGGTTAATTCAAGTTTTGCATGAATTATCCTGAATTCTTCTTTGATTCTTACATGAGATGAGTTTATCAACTATGCTAAAGCTTGAAGGTAATACATGAAATACAAATCTCCATAATACAAACATATTTCTAAAGGTAAAGGTATATTTTCGAACGTTCTTCCAGATCGTTGACTTTGACGGAACATTCCGATCAGGAAACCGACGACGGAAAGCTTGGGCAACTTCCTGAAGGCTTCCAGTGCGGTTCCATTCGGTTACTAGGAAAACTCTCTGCTGTGTTGTTAGCTGCATGGTCAGGCAAGCAAGTGAAAAGCTTGTGCTTAAAACCGTATTCATTCTCATTGAGAAATTTGGTGAAAGAAACATAAAAAAGAACACCAAAGAATTGCTAATGAGCCCTCCCTTTGTTAACCAACGTTGCTGCATCCTTTCCAATCTTGACCACTTATTCTGTGCAACTTGATTTTGACATTCAAATTTTAAACTCTCCTTGCTCATCAATGCATAAACTTTAAGTGTCATATTAGGTGTCAAAAGAAAGAGGAAGAGCTAAACTTTATGATGATATATATTATATGACATGAATTGTTCTATTTTACTGGGAAAATAGCTGACAACTCCGGTTTCCTTTTTATTGGGACGCACTGTATAGTGGTTCATTCACTTGACTCTCAATCCAAGGGTTTGAATCTCAGCCCGGCACTCTTTTGGCAAGACATTAATCCATGTTTGCCACTCTCCATCCAGGTGTTAAATGGGTACCTGGCAGAATTTATTCCTTCAAATGCACTGTGCGCCAATTATGGCTCCCAGAGCTAAAGCTAAAGTATTAATATCCAAACCCTTTGGAAGTGCACAGGGACGTTATATCATAACATGATATGTGCAATACGAGAACCATTTTTTTATTATTATTATTATCAAGAAGAATATGAAACCACTGCACTATTCAAAGAAGAGTAGGGGAAAGCCCGGTGTAGTGGTACACCTGCACATCCTACAAATCTCCATAATACAAACATATTTCTAAAGGTAAAGGTATATTAAGCAGTTCGAATCAAATTGTGCTAAGTCAGTCCAAAGAGAACTGGGCATAAAGAAAATGCCCACCCACAATAAAAAATTGAATAAATAAAAATTGTGAAATATTTGTTAATGATTCACAATAGCAATACAACAAATTTTCAAAACAGATATTAAAAGAAAAAGAATTTTAAGGGGCACAGTACTCTTTTTACACACTAAATTACATCAAATTTGCTAGATTTTTCTTCTTCTTCAATATTTACAAGAAGATTTATGCACAATTCAACATCAGCAGAACTTTTTTAAAAAATCATAAATGTAAGGCTTTAATGTTGTTTGTGTGTGTGCATGCAAATACCTTTATACAAATGTACTAAGAGCTTTTTTTTCTTCTTCACAACTATAAGATGCACTCTTAACAGACAACATAGTAGGCCTACCGGTAGATCTATTAATATCTCTTGATGATAAAGCTAAGGCATTTCCAACTGCTTGATGACATTTCCTTCCGTATCTCCATGGCAACTGGGGATAAAAGACAAACAAGATGTTTTCTTGCTTGAATACAAGGAGCACGTTGCCATGGAAACCAGAGAGAAAAACGCATTGAATTGTTGGTGCAGCATGGGATTCTGTTTAGAAGTCGCGCTTTCCATTAGGATCGCGTGACTAGGAATACTGGATTACCCTGTGTGATTACTAGGGCTGTCCATGATATGATGTGGAAGGATGTGGAAGGATCTTTAACCAAGCAGAAGAAATCAAGTCTGCTATCACTGAACAGGGAGGAAACCTCTGTTAAAGGTATTCTTTCACATTTCAAATTTCAAATGACATGAAGAAAAGGCAATCTTAAAAGTTAAAGACAATATTTTCACCATGGATTTCAACACTGGGCTAAAATTTTCTCAAAATGACTTCAATTGTAGAAGTTTTGGCAAGTTTTATGGCTCAATTTGTGATGTGTTTCTGTTAAACAAACCAAAGTAAAATGAAAAGAAAAAAAAATCCTCTTCCAATACACTAAAAGCTCATCATTAAACATGTTGGAACATATCAATAAATAATATGGAACATATTGAAAAATAACAGTACCTTTATTTCTAGTAGATGAAAAGCAGATATGTGCAAAGTATGTATTCTGTCAAATAAAATACCAAATAGTTTTTTAAAGAGATTACAGAATTAGGTAGTACATCTTTTACCAATTAGTAAGTTACACATAAAATGTTAGCACTAAAAAAATGCCTTCTCTTGCAGGCTTTAAGTAATCTGATCATTTCACCCCAGTCAAATTTTCAAAGATAAATATCTTCATTTCATAACCATAAATATGAATTTGATATCAGCTAGCCCTGGTGTATTATATATTGCCCATGCTACATGTAGAGTCATACTAATACAGTGTATGCACTATCAAGGGCAAAATACTTAATATCCCCCAAGGGTGTACTTTGTGCATTTTAGTATCATCGTTTATAATTTTAAGGTACAGTTTATCATAATTCCTACTTTTCATGATCATGGGTGTTATTTATATAATATTGACTGGCCTTGAGGGGGATATCAGAATATGTTGCCCGCAACAGAATCATATTGCCCCGAGTCGAAGACGAGGGCAATATGGTTCTTTTAAGGGCAACATTTTCGATATTCCCCGAAAGTAGAGCCAGTCAATATTATTATTATTACCTATATCATGTATAGATCTATGCCTATTTTATAGCAATTACAAACAAGTCTGTTTGCCTGTCAGTCCCTCTAATTTCAGGTTATTCATGCAGGTTTGTAATCTGGGCCAAGCCATTGTGACGTAAATTGTTACCGCGCGTATCCATTGTTTAAGCCTACACTTTAACGCGTACACAATACTGCGCGTATGCACTTTAATAAAAGCGCACTGACAAGAAAAGGTGGATGTAAATCGGGCTCAATGTTGACCGCACTTTTTGTACACAAAGTGAATGGTGAAACCCGGAAGAGGGAAAATATCAGGGAATGATGACCGCTCAGAACTAGGTCGTTCGCGGACCGCGCAAAACATGGATTTTAAATGCACCGTAAAACTACCCCATATAGATAATAATATGATATATATTATGCACAAGTTGTTGGGTGGCAGATAAATAAGATGTATATTTAAATACTTTAATAGCACAGGTCATGGGTATACTACATGCATCAAAACTCAGAGGCCTACATGAACATACTAACTTTTGCAGGATAAATCTAACATGTACACTGTACTGATAAAAGAAAAAAAAAATCATAACAAAACATGTCATTTACATGTAGCTGATATTTCCCTTGAAAAGAAGAGGTAAATGTAGCTAGCATCAAAAGATGCTACTAGTAAATATTTACCTAGCATTTCTAGCCACCCCCTTACAGATCAAGCAATCATGAATGATCTACACACACAACACTAAACTTAATGCATATCATCAAAACAAAGCTTTCATTTTGCTAATATTTCCCTTTAAAAGGAGAGGTAGCTAGCCTCAAAAGATGATAATAGTAAACATTTACCCAGCATTGGTTGCCACCCCCTAACAGATCAAACTATGATGAATGATATACACACACAACACTAAACCTAATGCATACATCGGGCTGTGTTCAAGTTGACAACTGGTGTGTGTTCTGAAAGATGCATGTAACTGTATGCATTATGCAAATGTGTACACAAATACTGTATATGCCATATACTTTGTGGGGGTTTTATTTTCGTGAATTTCGCGAATTGCGAGTGGGTCGAATTTAACAACACGCTAAAATATTGCCAACAGAAGTAGTCAGTTGAATTTGTTGTCTCCTGGTCAGAAATGCACCACTTAGCTTTGTGAAAGTACATCATCATTGTTGTTTGTATATCTGAGAATTTCCCGATCGCCAATTCAACCACTCACGGAATAGTCTGGCTAGTTCGATTTGCAAAAAATTTATGGCGGCAAACTTTATGGCGTATACAGTACATTAACAGAGGTGTGTTCATAACAATGCTATATGCGGAAGGAAATGATGATAAAATAAGTCTAACGTTTAATCAAATGTATACAATAATATAGGTGAAGAACAACCTTTTTAAAAACACAAATTAGTAGGCCATACGTTCCTATCAAAGACAAGCGTACATATACATGTATATCTTTAAATCCAAAACTACTATTTTGCATTAATAAATTTCCATCCATTTATAAAAATAAAATATATTCTCGACCTATGTTGTAAATATATAATATACACAGGAACATTCAGAATAACATACACCAGTATACAGGCTTAAGTACGCTTGCTACTGTAGATATGAAACTATTATTCATTATTAGACGTAAAGCCTGCCACATATGCCAACTATGAACAGATTTGGGAGAAATTGTAATTGCATTATAAATTCATTAAAAAAATACACTGGTCAACAAGTCATAGACTTACAAAATCTGCTTGCTAATATAGATATGAAACTTCTTTTAGATGTACATCCCACTAATACCTTACAACCCAAATGTCTAAATTTGGGAGAAATTACAATAGCTTAAGTTATTCCAAATGAACATAGACTTATACAGTATGCTTGCTACTGTAGATATGAAACTACTATCACATGTAAAGCCCTCCGCATATCTTACGGCCGAACTATGAACAGATCTGGGAAAAAGTTACAATAGCATCAGAAAAAAGGAGAAATATTGTGAAAAAGCAGTCCGTGATCCTCGAGTATGAATGTGGCACTACTTGGCTGTCACATATAGTTGCTTGTCGAGTGATATATGTTAGCCACTGAAAGTGCATCACACACATACATGTACATGTTAATGAGCCATGCAACATAATACATGTACAAGTATATCCGCATATATGCATCATTTGCCATTATATCACCTCTAACAAAAATGTTGAGTTTAAACACAAAAATATTTTTTTTTTTAAAATACATTCTTTTCATACGAGTTCATGAATATTGTATCAAACATGAAATTAAAAAAAAAACAACAGCTGATTAATAAGAGATCATGATGCATTCATACAGTGCAGAATGAATAATTCATTGCTGTAAATAATATACATACACATTACATATTTCTGCTCTAAATTATACATTTATAGGAATATCTCAGTATTTTGAATTCAGGATCCGATAGAAAACCACACAAGAATAATTCTTTTCACATCTTCATTAGAATCTTGATTTAAAAGAATTATAACACTGCTTGCTTGCTACAGTAGATGTGAACACACTATTGTTACTTTCGCTGTAACTTTGGATGCAGCGCAGTTCATTGAAAATTAATGAAACCAAAGGTATGTGTGAGTGAAGGTTTACAAGACCAAGTATCAAGATTATAGTCTCATAAATCTACTAGACCAAGAACTTGGTTTTATGTTGTGTAAACCTTCGTCTTATGAACCTTCCAAAAAGTGGTAGCACAAGTGACCGAAAATTTAAAAAAAAATCAAAGATTTATGGAGATTGAAGATTCACACAACCGAAAATCTACTCAACTGAAGAATTGGTTCTCCAGTCTGGTGAACCTACAGGCTTTCACTGTCACACGTGATGTCAGAAGGTCTACAGGACTGAAATCTTTGGTATTTTGAATCTTCAGTCTCTTGAACCTTCCAACGTGTTGTCGAAGGATTAACTGGAACAACTACATTGATTTCAGACACCATCGGCCCTGTAAACTATATAATTGATCATTTGATTGATTGATTTATTCATTCATTATTGTACCTGACTGCTAAAAAGAAAGCCAAGTTTATGCTTGCAGATAATAAGCAACTGGTGGACCTACAGCTTTCACTCCTATCCTAGGGGTTTGGTAATTGGGAATCAGCACCATATCACAGGACATTAGCACATTTGACTAGGTTTTGAACCAGGGACCTTGCAGTTACTGCTCTACATGTACCAATGAGCCATCACACTGTGTGAACTTTCAGTCAACTGCGATCTTCGCCTTATTTTTTCATCCAGTACATTACCTCTGAGGTATATCAAATACAAGCACATTTTATTACAGGTGATCATGATGTATTATCAAGGCCTATCTCATTAGGTCAAAGATGTGTGACACGCAGAGGTGAAAAGGACAACACTGTTGCACTTTGTCTGGGTTAAGTGCACTTTCGTTAATAAGCATTAAAATGTTGTGAGAGAGGAGATAGATCAATGGATATTGTAGGTCTACATATATTCTTTGCTTGTAAATGTGATAGTAATTTCACTATCTCTCTCCTCCAATGAATATTTTATTTGCTATCAATTGTTATTTTGGATTCATAAACATATAAGTGAGTGAACTAATTACCTAATGAAAATGTGCTCAACAGATAATCCACATAGGAATATTAGCAGCGGTGAATATGATGGAAACTAGTGCTTCAGTTTAACAACAAAATTCTTTTCATGAAGAGGTAGTACCCCCCCTCCTCCAAAAAAAAAAGCATCTATCTTGAGTTGTTTCAACATCATTACAGCTTTAAGAATGGCATAAACCCCCTAACTGTTCATTATAAAACACCTGCATTTGGGAGAAAAACTCCATTGTATCTAAAGAAGAAAAACAAATAAACAAAAGTCAGAACACTGTTTGATTTGATTCTGACACATGGACTTAAGATTATTTGACTATTTCACATTTTCACCGGTTTGTATCAGTCTATTGCCCTTCACTTGAACTGTGCAACTATACCTATTGCCAAGTAGTGAAATACACTGAATTTCATGCAGATTTTCCATATTTTGCTGTAACTGCAAACCTCCAATTTCTCAGCTTGCTGTTTTGCATTCATACATGCCGAGGAAAATACAATTTATTATGCTGAAGTTCCTGAGGTTGTGGTTCTTGATTACTTGTAAACAGGGTAGCTCTATCAACAGTACACTTTCATTTCTCCACAGGGAATTGAAAGAAGAAGAACAAAATCAGAGCTCGTGCTGACTGATAACTATGTTTCTTAAGCGTTAATGACAAGCTGTTTGTTTCTTCTGACACCACCTCCTTCTTATAACGACGAAAAACCAGGGTAATTTTTGACAAGGATAACATTGAAAATACTTTTATACACAGGTCATATGGTGCTAAAATCAAAATTGAATCATTTTTCAATGTTACGTACATGTAAAGTAAATATGTATGTTTGTCAGCAGGGCAGCTATTTTATGATACTCATGACTTTCAATCCATTTCAAAAGAATTATAAAGACAGACTGGCCTCAAAATCAGATGGACAGTTAAAATCTTTGTTTTCATTTTGAAATTTTAGCTCTAATGACATGTCCATCAATTGATTATCAATTGTGAGTGCACAGAAGTAGTACAAGTTTGTTTTTCAACTAGGGCAACTTTTAAAAATTTGAAGTCTGGATATGTGATAAAAAATACACATGCTGCCTTTTATATTTAAAGACATGGTACAGGAAAACAGATCATTAACTATATTTATTGAATAAATTTACTGTAAAAATATTTCTAAAAATTAGATAAAATGACTGCATTACAATGGAGAATACATTTAGTACAGACTTAATAAATTAGCACAAAAAAAAAAAAATTAAAAATACAGATAAAAGAGAAAAGAAATAAGATATAAGAAGATACATTTCTGCCATTTCCTTTAGATTTGGGTGGCTCGATTAAAAGCGATAAAGCTACACAGATGGTTTAATAATGTCAATTTGGGGAAAAGGAGGGAAAAGGGGGAAGACAAAATAAGAGGGATGAGTGACAAACACAGAATGCATAGATCAGGGTGAGATCTTCAAAAGATCGTGTTTTTGTGAATTTTCAACTGGGGTTACGGAGCGAGATCGGGTAGTTTGAAACCACACACTTCAGTTGGACAGATAACAGGGTCGGATCCAGGGAGGTCATGGGGGCCTGGACCCCTCCCCCTATTTTATTTTGATTGTCACAGGGTTTTTTGGTATTGGACCTCCCGCTTTTGCCTGATAACCTTTTTTTCCTTGTCAGATATTTGTGAGTGTTATTTGTGAACACCTAAAAAATTTGATGACCTCATGTTTTTTTTTTTAATTGTCAGAAATTTCTTTTTAATTGTCCACCCACCCCTTTTACAAAATTCTGGAGCCGCCCCTGAATGACTGTTGTTTGCTACATGTCTTTATGTTAGACAGCATCAGATGAAGACAGAGGAATGATAAACACTGCTATGCTTGAACGTCACACAGCCTGACCTCCAACAACCTCATGAATATGTTTGCGCTTTAACCTGTTAGGCCGCGAAAACTTATCAGGCTGGAAAATGTCTGTTAAACTTAAATCAAATCGTACCCTAGGGGTTAACAGGAAATTTCAAATTCCTGCATACACTTTCATAAGAAAGAAATGACAAGCTTATGAATTCAACATGATTAAAAAAATCAAATCCTACCTGTGTTTTCCCTTAATATTCTTTGTAACTTGTGAGACAAGGAAATAATGATGTAAGTTTGAACAAGCCAATTGGACTTCATCGAGGTGTACAAACAGCAGTGTAGGCACATATCTGGAATTGACCACAGAAAGCTGAGGATTTCTATAGGACAGCCATACAGGCAGTCAGCTCACACAAAGAATGAGTGTTCAGTGAGATATTTCTTATAGACGCTATTGACACTAAAAATTCATCAGAAATCAAGGAAGGTATGCTATATTATTTGCCACATAGATATTTTCATCCTTATGCAACAATATGAGATCATGTTTCAAAAGTCAATATCATTTTTGCTGCCAGGCCAGAACTCTTCAAGAATACTTCCTTTTAAAGAGAAAGGAAGAAGAGATCAGATAAGATTAAACCCAGACATCAATGAAGCTTAATATTTTCATCTCATCCCTGGAGAAACAAAGGGGCAAAAGAAAATGAACCAAATCCTTCTTGCTTTAGAGTAAGGTTACTGCCCTGCTACCTCTCACAAAATATGATGCCTCTGATAATATCGTTATTGAAATTATAAAGCATTCAGCAGTCTCCTGTGTGCCTTGGAGGTCAGAAAGCAGACTTAATCAGTTTAATCCCCATGACCCTCAGGCCTCTCCTCCCAGTATAACTGAATAGAATGCGCAGGTGATCTTCTTGCATCATCAAGAAAATACAAAACAACCCATACTACTTGAACCCTCTATCGATCAGTAAACAAGCCTGCAAGGACGGCTACAGCGCCACGGAAAGCTAGAAAGTTGGTTAATGAAATGTTTTGACATTTGATAGAGGAGAAAACTGCATCCTGAGGGGAAGATAGAAAGAGTTACTATAGACATAGAGAGAAGCAGAGAAGGGGGGGGGGGGGTGAGGGGAAGAGAGAGAGAGCAAGAAAAGACCAGCAAGGGGCAAAGACAGAAGAGATACAGAGAGAGACAGACAGAGAGGGGGGAGTAAAGAAAGGATTGAGAGAGTATAGACTGAGAGGAAGAGGGAGAGAGAGAGAGAGAAAGACAGATCAAACAGATCAAAAACAGGAAAGAAATGGAAGGCAACTACCAGCCCCAAAATGCAAATGCATAAGTCCTTTAAAGAGTTGCAATCATTGTGCAATAAAATGTAGAAGACACATAGTTTTATACAAAAAGATATAGATCTCAAACTTATACACACAGAAAAAAGTACCTGTATATCTTGCTTTTGCAAAAGATCAAGCAAGGTGTTGCAAATCTCTCACCTTTTTTTCAGTTTCTTATGCCTAGCTACAATACCTGGTCCTGAAGTTCCTAATAAAAGAGCCATTTTTTATCATAGAAAATCCTAATAAGGCCCTATATGGACAGACAATTTGGCATAACTGAAGAATACCCCACCCCACATCAGCACAAAGAAGTAGGTTTATGGTCATGGTTATGGTTAGGGTTAGGCTTAAGGTTAGGGATAGAGTAAGGAATAGGGTTAGGTTAGGATTAGGGCTACAGTTATGGTAAAGGTCAGGATTTAGGATCAGGGTTGGGGGAAGTGTTAGGGTGGGGTTTTCTGTAGTTGTTCGGACTTCATAATAATAATAATAATAATAATAATAATAATAATAATAATAATAATAATGATAATAATAATAATGATAATAATAATAATAACACATGAGCTTAATAGCACCATTATCTATTTTGATAAAATGCTCAAGGTGCTTTACAACATAAAGAAAATACAAACATAATAAGGGAATGAATAACAAGAAAAAATGTCCGTCTTCAAAATGCAAAATTAAACAAATGGGATTTTAGGTTCTCCTTAAAGGAGTTTGAGGTTTTCAGCTCCTGCGGAAGAGAATTGCACAGGGCTGGTCACCCAAAGATTTCTTAGAAGGCAGAATATATAAAAGACCAGAGTTGGAGGATAGTAGGGTTCGTGTAGGTTAGTACAGATGTAACAAAGACTTGTTATATTCAGGGGCTGTTCCGTTAATAATGTGATAGACCAAAAGAAGGACAAACCAAAAGAAGAACACAGATTTTAGTTTTATGAGACTCACCTAGTGGCAAGAAGTGAGTTGCTTTGGAAGGGTTTTCCCCATTCTTCTCTAGTGAAGGGCACACTGTCGTACATCAGGTAATCCTTATCTGTGATCGCTACAAACACTGGTTTCCATGCCGATAGATCTGCTTCTGTATGACACTACATCATAATACAATAAAAAGTATAATGTTACTCTCAAAGTACAAGTGGAAAATAAGGTTATTCTTGTCAAATTTTAGAATAATATATCTGCCCCCCCAAAAAAACAAAACAAACAACAAATAATTTATCGAAATCCATATGAACACAAAATTCTTTTAAGTGAATATGTATTAGGGAATGTGTATGGTAAAATTTAATCAAATATAGGTAAACTTAACAGATTGAATCAACAAAATTATTTAACTGATAGATAAAAGCAACTCTGGAACAAATTTCAGAAAATGATCATATAAAGGCATGAAAATAGGGAAAATGAGTTGAAAGTTTGACATGCAGAATGAAACCATCTCAAAATATGCATATGGATGACTGAAATATTGTAACGAAGATTTCCCTTCAAAATGAACTAATAAATTCTATGAAAGGATCGTAAAAGCAAAACACAACATACAATCTTTCATAGCAATAACTCATCTCAACAAAAATCCCTTCAGTTTGCAAACATAAATCATGTCACAGGTACAATGAAAACCTTTTCAAATTTTACAGGTGAAATTAAAGATATTTTATCTTATTAAACATCACAGAATTTTAGAAAACACATTTCATCATCATGCTTGAATTTAAGATTGCTTGTAAATGAGACAATAGCTGAAAAAAAACAACATGATCTCGATCATGAACAGATAAATTAACAGTGATAAAATATATTTCTATATTTCTGTTTGGAATAAAATGTACAAGATAGCTTGAGGCAATAGGTATACCAACAGCAACAAAATGACTAAAATGATTATAAATGTTCAGTCATAAAGATATATATATTATGTCAGGAGGAATGTAGGTAACATTTTACCGCAGTGTTTTGCAAAGCGTACTTTCAACTTCATCATCTTTCTGCTTATGCCTTGATTTATAATCAAGCATATTCTTGAAAGTGATGTTTTATGTGAAGCAGTGAGAGTGCATTTTAATTATTACATGGGAAAATCACCCCAATCAACTCCTAAACTGGAAATTCAAATGTTTACAAGTAGATATAGTAGGAATGTTGTATTTGTACAGTTCTCATCTTAAAGAGAAAGTTGAGTTCTGGGAAAGGTAAAAAAATATTTGTGAGCTTTCTAATTCTTTTTTATGTTAGTTTGGAAGATTATCATAGTAGAAATGTGCCCTGAAAAGGATTGCACTTCAAATGCCCTCATATTTGAAATATATCATGAAATAGCTGAAATGTTTAGCCCGTACATTCATGCCACATGTGTGTGCAGTCCCATATACCTATTTTTGTGTACAGTACACATGCTCTTCAGCGAAAACTGGGTAAATTTCATATCAATTTGATGCTTCCAAAACCTCACAGTATACACTAATCCTTATTTAATCATGATCAACATTTCCTCATTGCTTCCAGAGAGTTTCTTTCACAATGTGATCACATGACCGGAACTCAACTTTATCTTTAAACTGCTGATGAAAACTGAAACTATGTAGTTAAGCCTTAATATTTCTTTCATCATGGATGGGGTTAATCATTCAAGTCTGAAAAGAAATAATGTACACTCGAAACTTAATACAGCTCCAAATTATAACCCTAAATGATCATAAATCATATCAAATATAATGCAATTCATCATGCATGCTTCCTACATATACATGTACATGTAGGTCTGGAATGTTAGCTTCTCCCTAGATTTCAAAAAATGGCCTTGAGATTAATTAGGCTCATTTATTCGGTATTCAAGAATACACAGCCTTCATACACAACATTCAATGTTTTATTTTGAGAGGAAACTGTATTGCAATTAACATTCAAGCTAGCATGAAATTTTTTTAATGAATACTTCACATGATTTCAGATATATTTATAAACACAACAAAGACAACAAAGACCAGCTTCATTTGATGTTAAATGGATTCCCCTAATGCTGGAGGGACGCACAAAGAATAGGTTCAACAAGAAATGCAGCGCATATAATAACATTATGTTTCCTTGGGTTTAGGACACTTGCTTCTTTGTCAAATCCCATGTATAAATTTGATGAGCCATAAAATAAATTTCTCACATTTTCTTTTTAGTTCATTAATGGCAGAATACTCATAATACTAAATAAAGATTTTTTCCTTCCTAGATCAAGTAATCACGTAATAAGAGGTGGAATAAAGTTTATAACACCATGCCATTTTTAAAAGATTACCTGCTTTTTATTTCCTTTAAATATTTTTATAGTAATTCCTGCCAAATATACTTTAACCCTTAAAGCACTATCAAGTTCACAAGCATACATAAACTAAGATATCAACAGGAAGCTTTTAATCATTTTATTTCGTCCTTGTTCATCTTGATACATCAAGATGTACAATTACAAATGGATTATAAAACAGTTGCTTATACCCAATAATTAACATGACTACATTGTATTCCCTTCTTTTTATCTTACATCTTTTTGAAATTACTGTAGTCTGTACATATGCTAGCAGGGGCGGATCGGAGGGGGGGGGGGGGGGGGGTGAGGGGCCGGGGCCTGCCGCCCCTGGCAAAAGACACCCCAAAAAATGTCCAATCTTTAAATTTTTTGCTTGTCAGAGAATTTTGGAGTAAACACACACCCCAAAACACTGATGACCTTTTTTTTTTCTTTTTTGCTTGTCACAAAATTTTCTGAATATTGGGACCCCTACACAAAACCCTGGCCTGGGTCTGCCCCCGTATGCTAGCACTGTACAAATGAAAACTAAGAGAACAGGAAAACTGTGCCTACACGTACCGGTATGTTAATATAATTTCCATTACACACTACTAAAATTATCTGTAACAAAAGTGAATAGAAAAGTGCTTTCAAGTTGTTTACACCTTATTTTTCTGTGTTGATGAAACTATGCTATTTTGATTTCTCACCTGTTCACATAACCAGCCCATGTGCTTGACCTCCCTGCTTCCTGGAGTTGACCTGAGAATATCGTTCGCTTCGCACACCGCTTGAATCGCTAATAACGACACGTTGGCGTGTAACGCACTGAACCACTCGTTCGCTGACGTCACGTCCGCGCACCTCAGTATACACGAGCTCCTCCCGTCAGGGGAGTGAAGCTCTACAGTCCTTTGGTCACTGTCGTTTATCGTGAGGTTTCTTGTCACGTAGCACAGTTTGAGGGGTATGACTTTCATTTCGGTCCAATGGTTGCGGGTCACCTGAGCGTTAGCACCGGGTTCTTTGATGATGTAAGGCGAGGGCGTGTCCCAGCCAACCTCGCCGATGATGGTGCTCCGTCTAAAGTACGGCGTCACCTCCCTCAGGTATTTAACTGCAAAGATAAGAAAATTATGATTAAAACTTGCATACTTAGAGCAGAATAATGAGGATACATGTTTGTTGTAATAAAATGATTTGTGTGAAAGCAGAAAAATAAGAAAAACAGGAAGATGAAAGTTTGAAAGAAATTGGACAAGGAATAAGAAAGTTATGGATGTTTGAAATATGTGATCACTAAATCTATGCGAATCTCAAATTGGCAATTTAGTGAGTCCATTGCAACAGAATGGTGGACAACTCTCCCGTATGTCATACATTTAAATATTATTAATTTGTGGTTTTCTCCTAAGCACCTTTTCCCTCAGGGGCAGTACTCAAAATATATTGTAGATAGCATATTGTTATAGGTCCTCATAAAAGAAAAAGATCCTACAGAGTAACACATTTTGCCACAAATGACATTGTAGTCATTTTGTGTGTCAACTGGAGCGAATGGGGGAGTTGTCCGCCACTACATCACAACAATATTACTGATTTGGCCAATTTGAAACTCCCATATATATATATATATAGATTATAACTTTCTTATTGTTTGTCTGATTTCGTTCAAACTTTCACCAATCTGTAATTTTTCCTCTTACTTTCAGAACAACTTGCTATTAAGGTTGGATTTCCCTTTAACTTTCAAGTTGATGATTCAAAACAGTATCAAATGGCAATCTTTTATAGGGGTTTTATACTTCATCCTTATTATACTTTATACTTTCATTATTCAATAATAAAATAAAATATAAATTTGAAATTGCAAAATTCTAATTACAATAATAATACAATGTATGGTGCAAAGTGGTAACAATCTATTGGAATTTTTGTCAGCAATTATTGCAGACAGTGATTTACACTGATTTAATGCTAAGTAACCCGTTCCATGACATTTGTTCCTGGACAATTGCTCCAGTCTAACTTTGCCATGTTAATTCCTAAACCTAAACCCAACCCTAACCCTAATCCTAACCCTAATCTTAATCTTCACATTGTCCTTGACAAAAAAGTAAAACCAAATCATGAACTTGACCTTAACCTTTGACCTTTCGAGATATGGACGGAGGAGCAAATGTTGCAGGAGCAAATGTCGTGTCACCTAAGTAACCAAGTTTACAAATTTCTCTATGTTCCTCCCTGAATAAAAATTAATTCAGCCTGACTTAGGAGAAACTATTATGGTACAGTGTATTTCAATTTCACTTTTAATTCCCATGCCTTTATGCAATTACATGCATCTCCCTTCTTATCAATTTAGCAAACAATCAGGTATTACTGGGAAGCCATAAAAACACATTTGACAAATTATCAATGCAATTAAAAGACATTACTCCTATCTACAAGGTGAATTTATTGCCTATTTATATTTGAAAATTGCTGTTCTTATTTACATAGCTACTTGCAGCTATACAGATGAGACAAGCAGGTCCCACATGTGAAGATAGAGTTACTTTACACCTGTTACTGAATTTATTTGGAAGCAAATATTTCCAACTGTAAAATTTGGCAAAATTGTCAATTTCCTTTGAATACCACCCTGTCACATCTCATCAAAATCATCTCATTCACATGTTATATTCAATTTCATTTCATGGGCAAAAATGTCTGCCAATATTGCATTTTGTCATATTGGAGAGGTTTCACTCTTATCAACAATAGTTGGGTGAGACCAGCTTTCAAAAGCAACTACCACATGCATTCAAATTCTTCAGCAGTTTTAGAAAATGCAACAAAATTCCTAAATTCCAGAAAAACTTAACATTTGAAGATATCTTCCCAAGAGCTTATGTTACACTGCACATGAGAATGTCATGTGCAGTGACTTACAGTGACTTACAGTGACTTTTGATGTATTTCATCATTTTTCACAAGAGCTTTTTGGCTCTTCATTCTCATGTTTAATATTTTCACAGTAAAATCCTAAGATAATTTTTAAAACTGCATCAAATAATTTGTTCTATGAAGATATTCTATTAAAGATTTTCCATTTGTTCCCCCAAATTTTATTAACTTTTATTTTACCATCTAAATATAAAATTAGAAAAATGTATATTGCCTTCTAAAAGTTTTGTTTGAAAATATCCTCTCCTTTTTTTTCTCAGAGATTCTTTAATTTGCAAAAGTGAACTACAAAATCTTATATCAATGAACTACTATATCCTTTTAGTAAAGCTCATTGTAATTTCAAAAATTTTATTATTTAAAACAGTAACATCCTATGATACAGAAATTTATCTTTGAAGACTTCCGGCACTTAAGCGTACCTCCTTTAACTGTACATACATCTTCAGTCAATCTCAATGAACCATAAAAACTAGGACACTTGTACTCATCGGCTACCCGCAAGAAGGCTGTAACTGCTCTAGGCATTGCATAGGTCAGCCTCAATGCGGACAGCCGAATCCACTAAACTGTGAATTTTCACACCCTTGTGAGAAGCAATCCAGCCCAATTGCAATGAATTTCACCCATCATAAACAACGTTCAATTGCTCATTGATACAAGTTTACAGCTCTGTTCCACCAGATTAAATGCAATAAAACAAAGTCGGATTGAAGACTGTGCCCCAATCTGTCATCGTTAATGGTGGAATTATTGGCCCTAATCTGCTGCTGGAAGATGGGGTGATATACGACCCAGTCAACTCTACGCTTTCCTACAATTAATTTGACTGATTTTGCTGTGAAAAAAAGAGAGGGGGCGGGGGACAATTCTCCCAAAATTCTAAAAATAGCCCCTTACAAGAATCTTTCTCCATATGGTTGGCATGCATAAATCACAGCAAACAATAGGTAATTTTAGTTTGGTTTAAAAAAAAGTGGCAATAGAGAATAAAATGTAATTTGTTTTACACTCTAGCTGCTCATTATTTGGATAAAAAGGAAGTATCCAGATATTGCCAATCATAGTCAAATTGACTGAATTACTTTTACATCATTCAGAGAAATCTAAATCACAGATCATACACGAAGAGAAGAAAGTCATCCACTATCCCCGCTTTCACATGGGGGTAAAATTCGTCGTATGAATATGACGTATAGTTTATACGTAGTATATACGGCAAATTTTCCGTCTGAACATCGTACAGATGCGACGTCGCATCTATACGATGGTGAAAGCAGCATATGGATATGATAACGTCGTATAGAGGAGGCAAAAAATCTCTGTGTGAACAGATTTACGATACTGTAGACTTATAAATGTGTCAAAAAGCAATACAGGCATACATACAATATGGATGAAAAAGACGTCAATGGCGGCCAACTTTAGTTTCAAAATCGAAGGAATTCATTGAAAGAAAAATGATCTGTTTTTACTCAAAATTAGCGTGCGCCCATCCGCAGTATACTAAACACAATGCGCATTATGAATAGCAATGAATCTCTTAATGATTGCACCAAAATGTTCTGTACTATTCTGTACTATTCTATATGATGTATGGTTTATACGACTTTAAACTATATGTCGTATTCCAGGGTTTGCCCTTAACTTTTTTTTAAACTAGCCAGACGGACTAGTTAGCTCTAATTTTGGGTAGTCCGCCAGAATTTTCACTAGCCACAATGAAAATTGACTAGTCTGCCAGCCTCATTTTTTTAAAAGCATAACAAACTGTTTACTGAGACGGAATCTATCCAGTTGGCAATAAATATTCTTTTCTCTGCTGCTCTGACCCCCCCCCCCAAAAAAAAAAATAATAATATGGCACAAACATCCTATAAGGGTTATCCTTTTGGCTGAATTGATGCCCTCTCAGTAATTTATTTTGAATATTGTACTGATATCTTTCTTGTATTGTTTTGTAAATTATCTCGTTTAATGTAAATCAAATTTTATACTGACTCTTTGAGTAAAATAAAAGGAAATGTTACCTTATTACCCCTGAGTGACGGTTCAGATTATGTAATGTTGCACTTTGATCAGGAAAATGGTGAATACACGAGTGTTATTTTACTACACAACACCATTTCACACTTCAATCATAGCGAATTAATACCAAGTCAACGGACTGGCATTTGAATTTACCCTGATATTCAACAATTCAACTGCCATCATGACATTTATTGATGAATCTTCATGTAGCACTGCAGCCTCTGCCACTATATTAACATATAACTGTGTAACTGTTACATGATCTCTTACTTTATAGTACGAGATCATGTAACAGTTACACACTGGCAGATGTCTATTTATAATATTTTTTTTTATCTGCCCACAGAATTTACACAACTGGGTAAATCATAACTCAGTAAGAAGAAATCCTACCAAAATTATTTTGGTTTCATTCACAGATGAAACACAGAATCCATAATTAATGTTTAAGTTCAGTCAAAATATCAATGTATAATGCATCCAGTTTTGTTATGATTTGATAGAAAGAAAAAAAAAACAACTAAAAACTAACGGGTTTTAGAATGGTTAGGGGAATAAAATGTCATAAAAAAACATGAAAGAGATCGTGAAGGATCAGTAAAATATTTTGACAAAGAAAAAGACGCAAGCAAAGTCACGATGTACAATGTAGTCCACTAGCACGACTAGGGGGCGAATACAGGCTGTGCTTCGTGCAAGCACAGGTACAAATATACTGAACGAGATTGGATCAAACTAAGCTTTAAAACAACAAAAATACCCCTAAAAAACAAAATTACCGTAAAACAATTATTTGCTTTTGAAAATTATACTATTGTTACCCGAAACAACTCCCAGAAATAATGACTTTCAAGGAGTTAATTTCGACATAAAGACGTACTCCGGAACGGAAAGCCAATAATATGAGAAATTATAATGTTTTTGACAGCAGAGGGCAAATCATGAATATTCAACAAGCAGCCCTGCGTATCTAGGTGACGAATGTATTTATTATTCATGAGTCTGTACCGCGAAGTTTGAATTTTCCTTGCGCCCCACATTTTTCGAGCGATGAAAAAAGTCTCGTCGTTCGAAAAAATATAATTCTATTTTCCTATTAATCAGAATTTTCAAATCAATTTAATGCAATGTGATACTTATTTTTGAATCGTGATGCAGCGACTGGGTGGGTAACCGTTTCTACATGTGCTATATTTTAGGTGACTGGAAATGTACTGTTTTGGGTGGTGACGTTATAGGCATATTGACAGCTGACGATAATCGAATAACCCATTATGCCACATTGTGCAGCCCTAGTATGCACGATATCGTATTTTGTCCAATAAAAAAAAAAAAAAAAAAAAGGGGGCGGGGGGACGTAAATAGAGTACCTTTATATAGAGAGTAGCGACATGGACGTCTGACTTTTTCGGGAAACAAAATGGCGTTTGAATTCTTTCTATTGAGAACACGCAGGTGCTCATCGGAATTGAATAGAAATGTTGCATAGCAGAGGAAACAAAATGGCGTTCAAATCATGAGTTGTCGCTACTCTCTTTATGTAGGTACTCTAAACATACCAGTGCGCCCTTTCTCGTCGTAAACACATCCGACACATGTACGTACATGTACATGTACGTGCAAACACACACAATAGCTACATCCAGAGCTATCCATACAGAGAGTCCTGACACTGGAGGTCGCTTCTGATTGGTCAGTCATTTCATGGAGCTCCAAAAAGTTCCCTCTCATAGAGAATGTACGTGAAAGGGAACTATTGGGAGCTCCATGATCCGCCATGTTTTAAACAAAGACCGCGTACGCGCATGCTTATTATGCGCGTGTCACAACTCTTTCTATCAACGCGCTCTGGCTACATCTAGGTACCTCTCTCGTGCTACAATTGTAGCTAGCTAGCTCACGTACGTGCTCGTTTCTACAGCTTGGCAAGTTGAAATATCAGTGGTGTGAGTCGACAGCGAATGCATGCTTGCGCGGATTTTATAGACTTTAAGATGAAACAAATCTGACAAATTTACACTTTACATGTAGAGCTTTCACTGATTATTAATTGTTTGAATTTGAATCATTGTCGGATGTGTCGACAATGAGCATCGCTTTGTACGACACTAGAGTGATATTTTGGCTAGCCACACGGACTAGAAACTTCAGATTTTGGCTAGTCCGCCGTGATTTTTACTAGCCATTGGCTAGCGGGCTATCGTTAAAGGGTGACTAAATTAGAGAGAAAAAGGTGCTGTTTCCATGTATTTTTGCATACAAATCACGAATCTGGCAATTGATTGTAAAAATTATGTCTCGTTTTGGCGAAAAAGGGGGAAAGGTAGAGGTTTGGGGACCGTTCCTTAAAACTCGTGAGCTGATTGGCTAATTGACGTCACACCCCCAAGTGACGTATGAAGAGTAAGAGGCACAAGATCTGCAGGCTGCGGCAATGTAACATTGTACACACAATACGGTATTTGACCCCTCTTCAACGGACAATTTATGAAAAAGGGAAATTAATCAATACAGTCTAAGGAGTGAATAATCATTATCAATATATTTTCTTTAAGATCAGTGAACACTTTTGCCCAAATATACAGCTCTTGTTTTGTTTTTTTAACTTTTCTTTGAACAATGTTCTCATCCATCTGAGCTTGCCGAACGATAGTTTTGCATTGGTCTTAAACGCGTACACAGCCGTTTTATGCGTCTGTGCAATGTACTACACATCTTTAGTACGGCAACTATGTTCCCCCTCATACTACGCGACTGGTGAACGCTTTTGTTTGGTTTGTTTTTACTCTCGCCTTTTTTTACTTCGCTTTACATATACTACGGTAGTACTGACTTAGATTTTTGGCTGAATTCTTCGAGTAACTTAGAGAGATGGATAGTGATCGCGAGTCCGATTTGGAGGACTTTTTTGAGCCAGATACAAACTCTGATTTATCAGATGATTTATCGATCCCGAAAGAGAAGAAGCTCAAGTGCAGTGGCAAGGGGAATTCGACCATTATGTTTGAACCCCTCGCAGAAGATGCGCCAGGGCATGGTCGAGGGGTCGCGGGGGAAGGGGCCGCGGGGGAAGGGGCCGCGGGTGAAGCTGCTGCAGCTGCTGGGGAAGAAAAGTGATCACTGCAAATTGTATTCCACTCGCTTGGCCCTTGCCACTCTGCCCGCGTGAGCATACCTTTGCGACCCACAATTTCCGTAGATTTTCATCTTTAGGAAAATGATGTACGTAGGCTTACATCATCTTTAGGGGTCTTGCTACAGCCCGCAACACCGATTTAGCATTATTGATGAATTTGTTTCCCAAAAGCAAAGTTATTGTGATGAATTAAACACTAAATTAAATGGTCGATGCGGTGAATGTCATGCTCGGCACCGGGCTGGGCCTGCCGGGGCCTGCGGGCGCGCACGGTATATAGGTTGGTGGAATATTTTCCCTTACTTCTCGTACGTCACAGATCACGTGATCATGATGTCGCTCGATGGGTTTTTTTTAAGGGGCGGGGCTTATGACTGTGTAAATCGGCAAAAATGTACTTTTCAAATGATTATGAAATACGACTGAATGCATAAAAAAGTGTGTGATAGATATTTTTTGGCTCCTGATGACTCCTTCCTACGAAAAATGGGCAATTATTTTTTTATTTTAGTCACCCTTCAATGTCGAACCCTGTATTCATACAACAAATTTTACCCCCGTGTGCAAGCGGGGTTTGTCTAACCAAGGAGCTTCAAGAGCTGGATTTCCAACTGGCAACAAATTATCTCAAGCAGCTGCTCCTTTTTAAGGATGCACAAAAGAATCTACAGGTGCGCTGTAGCCTTTGATGTCCGATGTTCGATGGCGCCAACTTCATGGGAAAGCTTGAGTAGTGATTTTTGTCACAAATGAAATATCGGGAATATTTCACTTTTTATTTGAATAAACAAAGTGAAATTTTCACATATGATAAAATTGAATACAAAAGCCTAATTGTGTCTAGAAATTTGGCTATATTGTATGATAGTAGTTTCAATTTGTGGAAAAAAAGTAAAATTTTACAATCCTAAAATCCCCAATTTGACACTCTTCCGATTACTCCCTGCAAACAAAAACAAAAATTGCAATTGTTCAAGTAGAGTTAATTATGATGTTACATGTACATGTCAGATTAGTGCCCACACATGCCCAGTCGCGCAATTTTGATTCATATATCAGGGAATTTTGTACAATTTCTTTTCGCTTGCCCCCAGTAAAGGTAAGCACTGTGAACTGCTTATATCATCAGACTAGTGATAGTGAAAAGTAATTATCATTACAAAAGCATATTTTCCTTTGAAAATGGCCCGTAAGTTTGCAGCCAGGCAAGAATCTTTCTGTCTTCTTATCTGCAAGGAAGATCCAGTTAAGCACATGCCTGACATATTTTTCCTTGGCGGCATCGAACATGTTTCAAAGGGAATGAGCTACATGTGACTCCAGCTCTTGAAGCTCCTTGGTCTAACCAAAAGATGGTATCAGAGATACTGATAAAATAAAAACAACAAAAAAAACAACAACAGCTGATATAATGTTGATTGCTCAATGAACAACTGTTGAAAGTGCGCATGATTTTACAGGTTTTGTTAATTACTATTTATTACCATATATTGGGGTGTATGAGCTTTACAAGTAGAGATTTATAACTCTTCAAGAGATTTTTTTATGACTGGACATCAGCAAGCCAGTATGTGAGTATGAGGCCACCACAGATCTCTTTTTATTTCAAAATATACATGTCAGCCTCTGTTTTAATATCAGAGGTCAAATACTATCTAGAAATAGCCCTAACAAACATCATCATTCTTGTCAGTACCAAACAAAATCTATCAACGCAGACATTGGGATGCCAAACCAATATTAATATGACTGTGTGTAAACAGAGATGTATTATTAGACATAAAGGAGACTTTAAGGGGCATGCAGCTGTGTATATTACACAACTTAAGCAATTACACAGTAATATAAGATCAATCAAATTTATTCATATTGAATTGCATATTATCATTAATATTTTGCATAAGGAGAATAAGATAAACAATCAATTACTTTTGACTTTCACATAAAGGCCGACTGGGTGATGGATCCATAGACAAGCAATTGACTAACAGAAACAAGCGAGTATGCAGCGACACAAATTATAAAGGCCAACGATATTATCAATATTTTCTCAAGTACTGCCCAAAAGCAAGGGCCCTCTTTCCTCAAGACATAAGATAGTTTGAGAAATTACTGAAGATAATAATTTTGAAAGGTCTTTATTTTTAAAGGGGCGCTTTTGAAATTGCTATGGGCACAGACAGAAACAAGAAAGGAAAAAACACAAAGTGAGGGAAAGAGTGTTAGCAGTAGAGGGATAGAAATAAAGACACATACAAAAGAGACAGAAAAAATATGGATGTCAACGTTATAAAGAACAAGAGTGGCAGAGAAAGAGAGTGGCACAGAGAGAGAGAGAGAGACTAAGAGAGAGAGAGGGGGAGAAAAAGAGAGAGAGAGGGAGGGAGAGAGAAATAAGGCAAAAGAGTGACCAAAATAATGCATGAACACTGGAAGGAAACAATAAAACTTGAACATTTTTCTTCAATCTAATTATTCTTAGTTTGTATTCAAATTTGTATTTTGTATATATACATGTACGTAAATTAATCTATTTCTTTGTTTCTAATTTCTACAAGGGATTATATTTTTTTTCTGTATGTCAATCTTTAAAAATATTGGTTCTGTGCATAGTAAAGGCTGACAGGGCTATTGTGGAAAGTAGTTATGAAACTGACAATGTTACCCTGTATAAATAAAACTGTAAAAAAAATTTTAAAAAACTGAGAGGAGATTGGAGATATAAAAACCCAGAACACTTGAGAGGAAACGAGAAAGGAAAAGGCCATTTTACAGATGATCTTTGCTTATTAAAGTTACAAAGCTCCTCTCTCAGATTCACTGACAGTATGATTTATCAACGAGTGTAGATAGCAATAGAATCAATCATACCACGTATACATAGCCAGGTGGGAGATAGACACCACTAATATAATCCAATCATGTCCTGAGCGATGAATACCCAATCCCATAATCCATCACAGGGGGATTTCCCTTCATTATCATCTACATGTATGTGCATCTACATGAGCCATTTGAGATGTCTCCAATTGATATATTCATCTCAGAGCAGGGGATTTGGAGCCGATATTTAAACAAAACCCTCGTAATCTGAAAGTAGATGAATGACCTGTCAGCTTGTAATTGTAAATTATCCAGTTGATATCTTATTTCTTCTGAAAACAAGACACCTAACCTCTGTTACTTCAAGTATAGGAATTCTGTAAATCTGTAAACTAATGAACTATCATCATTTCATTTCTTTAAAGGTACTATCTCATATTTTGAAATAGCCATGAGAGTAGTTGAATTGTTTGAATTAATATGGAATGTCACTAACACTTCTGAAAATTAGAAGAAAGAAATATCAATGTTTAGTATTGAAAAACAAGGGGGGATGTTTATATTTCTAATAACAATCACACATGTACACAAGGAGCAAGGTACAAAATAACCAAAAAATCATAGATATCGTTGAGTAGACTGTAGATAGGTACATGTAAATAACATATAAATTACAGAAGACTGTCATGTATCACCAATATAATCTTGCTCAGGTTTTCCAACGTCTATTTTAAAAAGGTTTTTAAAAGTACCTTTAATCATATGCTGGAGAAGTTTTGACAGTATAGTACTAGATACCTTGCCTTATATGTTATTTCAATATTAATCGATACCCCGCCAGAAAGAACACAGTGTCCCACAGTGTGTTCACAGCGTAGAACACAGTGTGAAATCATCTTCACACTGTTAAATTTGAGTGTTTTTACATTGTGAATCACATCTTCACAGAGTCGACTATGTGAACACACCGTGAACACACTGTGAACACACTGTGGCAATGGAATCTGGTTATTTAAGGAAAAATGTGCCCTTCAACATGAAATAATCTAGACAATGATGTTGACATCAGTTGATGTCAAACATTCACAACTGCTTACAGGGGCTGTTGCAGGATTGTAAAAGAGGGTCCAATTCCCAAAAAGTCTGACAAGCAAAATGAAAATAGAGAGATAAGAAAGAGGCATCGGATTATTTTAAGGTGTAGGTGTTGATTTACACCAAGGTATCTCTGATACGCAAAAACAAATTATATAAAGGGGGGGGGGGGTCTGGACCCCGATGACACCCCTGGATCGAACCCTGAATTAGTTCAAAACACACATCAATTTACAATGCACTTTTAAGCACACACTATCAAACAGCCGTCCATGAAAGGCGATTCCCATGAAAGAGTCATTTCATAATCTCCGCAATTCACTGAGGATTCACATTTCATCTTGACTTGCCAGGATATACAAATCATGCCATGAATTCAATTCCTTTCCAGCCAGTGTCCAATTCCAAATCAGACATAAACAATCACAAATCATGTTAATCTACACTTGGAGGGCTGGTAATGTTTCCAAAGTACAAGAACCTCCCTGCTCCATCACTTCTAAATACAGAATTGGGGGGGGGGGGGGGGTGTGAATTGAGATAGGCTTATGTCTCATCTATTTGAAAATATTTTCAATTGCATGTATTTTTGGAGTTTATTTACCTTTTATCGGAATGAAAGCTCCCATAAGGATATACTGCAGATTTTTGTTTCAACTTTTTTGATAAAATTTATGATTTTAAAAAATATTTTCTCAAACATTGCTAATTAGTCACAGGCATATTTGCAGTTGCATTTTGAAACATATTCTGAGGTATCTCTTTTGAAGGAGATTCAAGCAATTTTTACAAAGGGAATATATGCATTATTTGTTTCTACAAAACTTGATAGAGAATGTGCTTGTAATTAATGAAAACTTACTTTTCAGCAATCAGCATCACCAGTAATCACAAGAATATATTAAAAGCTTACTAAGATAAGATGACAAATCTATCATATTCCAAGATAGATACTTTAAAAATAAATCGAAAGAGACTGCACCTTTAATGTGTAACTGAGTTCATATTCTGTCACTGGCTTCAGTATACATTACAATCTACATACAACTCGAGTTGATTCAATTACTCAAGCCATGCACATATTTACTCTCATCTTATGGAACCGATACTGCTCATACAAAGTCACAGCAGCCTTGATACAGCCATGAAATGATTGTTTCCCAAAGCCTGAGAATGCTATCGACGCATGTAATAATAATGTTCTTGTCTGCCTGAAAGACATTTAATTTCTTCATCAATAATTATCCTTCGTGTTTTACGATGAAGAATGCACTTACATGTACTGTACCTAGTGCTAAAATGTACATGCAGATTTTGCTTTTTGCGTTTGATACACATATCGTTGCTGATTTTACGAACCGTCATATGAAGCCTTACAGCGCGAAAACGTGTTTCTGCGTTTCTGAGATAATCGTGTTTAAAGACTTTGTTTAAAATGATAGTTTGAATACCTTACTTTCATTCAATCATCGTAGAATTAGACAGGTCATGAGAGTGGAATATTTTCTTCATATGCATTAGATATTAAAAAAAGAAATGCAGTATTTTTGGTTTAATCCCTGCTAGAATTCATATTCCGGTTTGTAAAATCAGCGACGATATTATTGCTGACAAATACATGTTCTTGAATTTTACAAATAAATACCCCATTCTCAGATAATTCCAGTGCTCAAAGGCATGATTCCAGAAATAGATTCCAAGTGATGTATTTTCTTTATTAGTAAAATACCATGAAGAAATGAAGTATCATAGAGGAAGAAACAGGCTCACAGATGTCAAATCTCAGACCTAAAAAAGAAATTCATCATTTTAAGTTTTCAAAGTGACTGCATGAAGTGTTACAATCCTTTTAACGTTAAATGGGAGTCTAAAATATTTTTCATTCATACGTTAAAGTCTTAAGATCTACCCATTCAGGTTTTCATTTAAAACTATGCACCATTTCATAAACAGCTTTGTACGAGGGTGAAAATTTCAATGCAATATCAAAATTACTTGGAATCGATGCTACCATTTCTAAATGGGAGAAGCTACGATCATTTGTTAAATTGCTTCCTGAGATTGCTGAGAGCCAGTACATGTATATTTACACAACCGAGCAATGAACCCTTTTCCAATGACGCATGATCGATACCACGACTGGGTAAATTGATTCTTCTCTCTCAATTTTCACTCATGTGAGTCACACTCATGTATTTCGAAGAAGAAAGACCTATTTGCAAAGATAACTAATCATTTCAAGTTTTCACCAGCTTCTACATGGACAACTAAATGTGAATGCCAGAGCAAAGATTTTTGACTCCCATTTTAATAGACAAGTAACATTGTACAATATTTCGTAAGATTAACCGTACAACTATATGAGAATTAATGAAATGTTTCTTGTCTGAAGGTCATATAATGAAAAGTTGCATCTAACAAAATGTTGTATTGCAAAATGAACCTTCCAGCATCATTTCAAACAAAAAACTTGATAAAGAATATTAAAGGTCTATCATAGTGCAAGACAATTGCATAACCGGGCTGTAATTTTTATACATGGTTATCGTTCGATGTGATACTCACATCAAACAACATGCGTACTAATATAAAGTTTGGGCAGCAGTAATTTTGCACTTTCAAACAATATGCACTGTAGAAGCTGGCCTCCCCCAAATCATTTTTTTCCTGCAATGTCCCTTTATATGATATATTCTTATCAAGTGTGTACACCCCTTCTCTTAATTCTTCATATGATGTTTCTTCATACAAATTTCATACAGATTTTCTCTTGTGTGAAAGAGCTGATAGGAAGGGATTGTGCTTCTTCATGTTTCTTTAAATACCAATTGTGTATGAATTTTCTCTTGTGAGAAGGGCCAAGAGGGATGAACTTAACACACGTATGTATGCACACACAGATCTCATATTGACGTCATATATTGAACCTCCCTGTGCAATGAGACAGCTAGAAATTAATATCTCTAGCTATCTGAGACCTCTCAAAACCTCTCTGAGGCACATGAATACATAACAAGTGAACAAGAAAATCTTGTTTACATACTGTAAAGTTTGCTGGGTTTTTTTTGCATTACAGACCAAACTGAAAAAAAAAACTTAGATCACTTGAAATCACGATCACCTTGTATGATTAAAATACATTAGATTGTTGGTTTGTTCCAAACAGGATAATTTCAGCAAATGTTTGGCAATGAACACTTAAAAATGTGTATTTCAAACCCTGTACAAAATGTGAATAGAATGATGGCAGGAAAATAGATTCTTTTTGTGACATAACTTATCATTATCATGCTACCATTGTTACATGTATAAGGAAATTTAATCAGGAAAATTGTATCTGTTATTTTGTGTACCCGTTCCTACATGTAGCTAGTTTTTTTATGAGCTGACAGAAATACATTGTGAAATTCAGAGAATCAAATCAACATTATAATCCATGCCACATATTTTATACAGTGTGTAACTGTGGATATGGGCCAAAATGTATTCCTTCACCTCTTTCCACATTACTCAAAATAGTCATGCCATAACTGCAAACAGGGAAAGGACCTTCTGCAATATTGGTAATATTGTAGTACAAAAGCACCATCATCTAAAATGCCTGCACTGTCATTGAATCATTACAAAAATAGAATTTTACAAGTTACATATCCTGCAGTTTTGCACGGCTTCTCAAATTGCCTACCAAAAATTATTCCCATGCATCAGAGTACTAAACCCCATTTCCATCCCTAATTTGATAAGAATCAATTACGCAGTGATGTCATCACTGATTTCTTGTTCCCATGGCAACAGTGCTTCCAATTACTCGCAGTACAATGGCTTTATATTTTATATGGTATGAATGTATCTGAAGTGCAGATGAAATTTGATTGTGTTCCTAGATTATGTGTAAAGTAATATATGAATGTCTCAAAATGCACGACGACATTGTGGTTATTTTTATAATCATATCTCTCTAAATTTGAATACAATTGCTTACAACATTGCAACTCCATTGTTTTGTACACATGCATTATCTTGAGAGGAACAAAGTACATTTTCATGCACATTACATACACATCTATCAATGAGGAGACATGAATAGTTGCAGGATTACATAACCATTGTGTTTCCCCATAATCTTTTTCAATCCTTCTCTTCCAAAAACAGATAATATTCAACATTTTAACATAATCACAAAAGCAGTTGAGTTATATGTTTACTAATCTGTCTTACAATGCGAAAAAAGTCCCTGAAAGTTTGAAGACAGATATTCGTTTAGAATCTTTTATATTAAAAAAAAGGGGAAAATAAAGCTAATTTTCAATGAGAATTTTATTTGTACCACAGGACTTATAACTCTAAAATTATAGATATAAGTCTTAACCCATTGCCTACAGGAACCGGGTCATCCTTGTATTAAGACTATGGGAATTACAGAATTCAGTAGTCATCAGGCTAACATGATGGGTCACCAGTGGAGTATAATTTGATTTAAACATTGCATGAGATTGAATGCTGTCACAAGAACAAAACATGTTTGTTGTATCTAGGCATAAATCATCACACAGTACGAAAATGTGAAGTAAAATAATTTTTTCTGTTGGCGATTGCATATTTGGTTGTGCGTATAAAATGGAGTTATTTTTGCTTGTAATACACTACATGATTAATGTTTATAATAGTTATTTATCTGTATATTACTATGTATTGTTATCACGGGAACTACGTATAACAAGCTCATCGCTTTTTGTAGGTTCCCATTTCTTCATCTTGTATAATATGTACCAATGATTTCATGTCATGCAGTTCTTTTTATGGATGATGAACAAATAAACAAATTGAATCGCATTGTTTCCTAGCACCTGTACCAGTATGTACCTCGGCGCCTTGAGTCCCGGCCAGCTGCCTGCATTAAGACGCATCTTCAAACACTTGAACCTCACAGTCAAACACCTTCTGCATAATACTCTCCAAAGCCGACAAGCGAAGGAAATTCCCAAATCAATAACCCTGTTTGGCGAGGAGGATTCAAGGGCAAAGATTGGACTCCTCCGCGAGGGGATCGTGTTCGTGTCCCGCGAAAAATAGAGGGGAGTTGGGGAGAAAACGGCCGGGATTTGGGTCCCGGACGGGGTGAACGGGAGCGGAGAAGGACGAATGAATGTGTGGAAAGCAGCGTTGGGAATATTGACATTTAGTCAGGTGGTATCTTCGTTGGGTTGCTGGCGGGGGTGAATCGATGGGGGGAGAACCCCCCAGGGGCACGTGTTGTTGACATTACAATGCGCATCTACATATTAAGAACACCGTGTACCAAATATAGCCAGCGTGAATAATAAGAACGTGAGTAGGAAAGCTGGAGATAGAGATAGGAAAATGAATATGTAATGGTTAAAAGTAAAGAAAGGGATAGACTGAGGAAGAGATAAGGGCCACATAGAAAGAGAGTGAGAGAGTGGGAGAGAGTAAAACAAGAGTGGAGAAATTATACATGTATAGGAACTGAGTTTGAGTAGCTTGGTACAGCTTCAAAAAAGCTACTGTATCTATAGACAAAAATATAATTCATGAATTCATGAAAATTATTGATAATACATAAAGAAATACCCGTTCCAAAATCTTTTACAAGACCCGAATTTGCCATATAAAAAAAACAAATAAAGAGTTCCTATGAAGAAACCATAACACTTAAGATAAAGTGAGCTGAGAATGAGGAAGAAATTGCATTTAAACAGGGAATGATATTGTCGTCGTTTTTATGGACTGACAAATCCGTGTGCGCTGCGCAGAAACGTGAATTGGCCGGAAACGCATTTTTAGATTTAGGTGTACTTAGATAACGGAATTTGCTTTTGTTGCATAATTGCATGCATCGATATATACATTAAAAGAAAGCTCATGACTTTAATTTTGAAATGGTGTATATTATTATGTATATATTAATACGGAATAAGGAAGCACTGGCCATTCAAACATGATTCAACAGTTCGTAAAACCGTTTTCTCCAAAGCTCTTATTTGAGCGCGTGCACGGATTCGTCAGTTTGTAAAAAGATGATATGAAGAGCAAAACTGAGAAAGAAAGAGAGAGAGTGTAGAAAATACTTATCTGTTCAGTGTCCACATGGGCTCTCTTTGCTTTTGGTGTTGTAAGAGTATTATTTTCTTACAGCACTTTTATGTATATTTATATATTTTTTTTTTTACAAGAGCTCTTTTTCAATTTACTAGAGCTATTTAGGAGCTTTCCTGAATTTAATCACCTGATTGCTCATCTATTTTTTCTGGGTTTTTTTTTAAACTGGAGAGATGAACACAATAAGAGAAAGAGATACAGATACATACATGTATACAGATACAGAGAGGGAAAGACAAAGATATAGAAAGAAAGAGAGCAAGAGCGAGAGAGAGAGCGCGAGAGAGAGAGAGAGAGAGAGAGAGAGAGAGAGAGAGAGAGAGAGGTGGAATGAATAGAGAAAGAGAGGGAGAGAGCTTTTACTGAAACTATTCTCCAGCTATTCTCCTAACGTGCAAGCTGATCCTCTGTGTATCGGGGTGCTAATGAGATGCGAAAAGGTAGAGTTACGAAGAAGCGCATAAACCTGTGCCTGAGAAAGCATGATGAGAGAGGGTGGAAACGAGAGAACACGTAGCAGAAAGATGCGTGTTTTCTCCGTAGTAGGAGCTGATTGTGAGGATTAATAGCTAATCAAGAGAGAATGATGACAAAATAGTCAATGCCTTTAAGGGCAATATTAGTTGCATTCAGAAATGTAGTGACAGTCAGAATGAATATGAGTGGGAATTTCACAAAATTATATCATCTTACAAGGAGCCTGAAAAGACAGGTGAACACAGGTCAATACAAACCTTCCTTGTACAATGTTTATTCTGTAGCGAGAGGAATCATCAATATTTTATACATTATGTAATTTATAACAAGAAAGAAAAAAAGCTCAAATTCACCTATAGTGATAATACTGTATATAACTTCTATTTAAATTTGACCCCAAAAAATCTGAAAGCAACTAATATTTCCTTATAAGGCTTTTGATTTACAACATGATAAACATTGATTTATAAAAATAATAACATTTTGTTGATATCAGTGTGAGATATTACAAGCCTCAGCCAGAGAGGCAAAATTATAAGTTTCAAGGCCAAATCTTGACGATATATGTTGCTGAAATGATCTAAAACGAAATTTAGTTATAAATGAAACTTAAATGTACAGATTCACAATTCAATTGCCCTTTGATCCATAAAAAGAATATATCTAAAGGACCGTAACTGAAATACCATCACAAATCAATAACAGCATCTGGAAGTCACTAGGGAGACATGTTTGTTTTCAGGCTAGTCTAGACAAACAATTATTAGCGAGGTAATCCATAAGGATGGCATTACATGCCTAGAAAACTGCCAGGTATAGACAGGGGACAAAACACAAAAAAGAAAAAAAAATCACCCTGTAATAGGTTTTAGAGCCAACCGTGAAATCGCAATTATCCCTGCCACACGTCATTATTGCATTACGACGGTTAGCCCAGCAACAAATGTGTGGCGATGCGAGCATATTTTGATACGACCGTGAAATTAATTATGCGCTACGCAACGCCCCTCCTGTCAGCCATTACTTGTCTCGGCTAAGGATCGTATCAGGTGGGCTATCGTATGGAAGGATAATAGGTGTGTGCTTGAATCAGTGATATGTGAGGAGAATTTAAACACGGTTTCATGATGAGCAAGCTGCAATTAGTTAATGTGTTAAGCTTTTAACCCTTTCGAGACAATTGACCACATTTTGTGGTTTGGCTCAATAACTTTTGATTCAGAGCTCTAAAAAACATACCAGATGCATGAGTAGAAAATGTCTGTACACACTATGTCGATTATTGTTACATGACCATATTGTATTTGATGCCAGGGATTTTTAAAATGAGAATAAGCTTTAAAATCCTTAAATTGGCAACACATTGAGAGGTTCAAATTCATTGTTTTTTCTCAAAATTGGCAATTTTAAAAATTTTTTGACAAAATCCCTAAACATGTATATTTTTTCAGACATTACACTTAATTAGAAGCATGTAGCACTAAAAGAAAAATATTATTGTTGCCAATTTGAAGAACAAAATGTGATCAATTTAGCCCTGAAATATTTCATGTCCTGAAGGGGTTAATACCAAAGTTATATTCACATGGGAAAGTAATATAGGCCAGTAAATTAGTAAAGTATAATTGAGTTTCTGGTAACAAAGGGGGCGTAAAAATCCTTTGAGTATTCCAGTTAGGTATATTTCTTTGTCAGACATCTGCGACATAAGGAAAGACATCCATATAGAGTATTACAAGGTGCATCTCTAAATTTAGGCATACATGTACAATTTAAAGGTATGTTTAGTTTTGGTAAGCCCTCAAGAACTTTTCTTCAGATTTACTGGATTTTTGTTAATAAAATAGCAAGATACTAGCAATACAAAGATGCTGTGAAGATTTCACGTCCTAAAGTGGCACATTAAACAAATGAGAGGCAAGCAATAATTTCGGTGCCAGGTCAGGGATATAAACTCCCAACAACTTCAGCGTGCATGTGCTTTAAACCATACAGGCATTCAAAACCTACACACGGTGACACACATGCTATCTCCATGCGAAACCTTGAGATTGTTGTGCAGGGAGCTATCGGGGTGAAAAGGTATGTAGCATTGGGCAGTATATTGCCATGATCTAGCGTTCCTTACATACATTTACTGTAAAATTCACCGGAAATCATTGATGGAATACCAAATGATCTTGTAAAAACATCTTTTGATACATGGAACACAACATGCGACTGTACACGTTTCTTTCTAATTTCCTTTTTGCTACCAAAACTGTACTGTACAACTATAACCTTAACATACCTTCAATACTTGGAAATGGGTCATCACTTCAAAAAGGGATTACCCCTTTTGTTGTTAATCCTTTTCTGTTCCATATTTTTTTAAAGGTAAATTGCGAGAAATTTAGAGCAAGTTTACTCTATAGATGGGAAAAACTGGGAAAAATTACACGTGTATTTATATGTCACTTATTTATTGCATACATGTACATAGCTTGGATTTCTCCAATCTCAAAATAAAATTCTTATCAAACATTTTCTCTCGATGAAATATGATAAATACCATGATAATACTTTTAATGCTTCTCTATAGGAAATGTGTAAATTGGTAATACTTTTCACGCATCATTTACTTTGAGATATACAAACGACGGCATCTGAGAAGAAGAAAATATGCCTTCTGCTACCCCTACAATCCCTTGCTAAATTCTTGACTGAGAAGTCATATACTGGTCTACAGAGACATTACAATGCATAGCTCTGTGGATCTAAATAGAAGCTTGAACATTTTGTTATGATTTTGGATTCTCTGATTTCCGAAAATAAATTGACCCCTCCCCTGGATGGCAGAGGAATAGGATCTGAGTAATGGAATGTAGATAATGTGACCCTGATGATCAGAACCTGAGGCTAACTTCTCAGACTGTAGAGCTCTGTCTAGTCTAAGAATAGTCTAAGAATAGTCTAAAAATAGTCTACAGATAGTCTAAAAATAATAACTCTATTTTGGAACTGGCAATGCTGTATGGTGATGTAATCTTTGCTTCAAAATGGCCATGCTGTTGCATGCCATGCTCTCCGTGAACATCAAGCAAAAATATGCAGTTCTGAGCAGTGAGCAATTTAGGCCTGGAAACTCAAAGAGAGCTCTGGAATGGGAAAAGAAACCCAGAAAAATATTAAAATACAGTCCAAATTAAATCTCTTTCACTATAGTACATCAACAAAGTTTCAGATAAAATATTAATTTTGAAACTGCAAAATGCGATTAAGTTGTATCAAACAGGGGAATATTGATGATGCGTGGAGTGACATCCCATGCAAGAAACCCCTGAGTGCCTTCCAGTCTCATTTGATTTAATAATACATTTTCAGCATTTTCCTACAAACCAGGCACCATGAAGGACACCATATCGTGTACAGATAGCAGAATGATCCACGTGTGAAGTACACTACTACACTTTGCCTTGCTCCTCCTCACAAGAGATAAAATAATTTCAAAATACAGAAGCATGCTGTCCTTCTGTTTTGATTGACTGAAATCATCATTATCATGAAGCAACAAGACAGACCTAAAAGCACACAGTTCATTTATTTTCCATAATTGTAACCACTGTCCAAATAAAACTTTTAAAAAATTGGGCCATTTCGTGAGATTCTAAAAAAGGGCAAAAGGAAATCAATGCACTTGATTCCACATGACTTGTTGGACTAGAGACTGAGCTCGATGGAGAAACGTCAAAGTCAGTTATGGCTCACCAATAATCTAAACCACAAGCTTGATTGACATGTAATATGAGCATCAAATCTTGTACAAATCACTGACAACACAATACTGGTAACCGGTAACATATATAGCACAAGATATTGACGATACAGTAATACGTTAGTTGGCACTGATGACACTCTATGGATGCAATATGCATCATTCATAATTAAACTGTCAAATATGTACACAACTGATATTAATCACTAATCTGGATCTGCAAATAAGTATGCATGATGTTGAATTGGAGGTCAATTCAATGTCCAGAAACTGAATACATTTATGGACCTCATGGCAGATTAGCCTTGTGCTAAACAGGTTATCCAATAAAGTATTTTACTACTACATGTACTACTAATACATAGAATTATTTTTTATGTCTAGTGAATTATTATTGGACGTTGTACGGCAAGTAATATGCATCTCCATGAGTTCGAACAAGCTTGGGATTGAAACATATTAACACTTCTCAAGAAAAAAGTCAGTTTGAATTCACTTTCTCCATCAGCCCAAAGTGAGCATTCCCTGCTCTCTCTTAATAAAGGAAGTAGCTTGAGCTTCAAAGCATATCAAGTGTGCAACTACACCACCAAATTAGCCCACTAATTGGCCAAATAGAGAGCTATTCCTCTAACAAGCCCTTAATTGCTTGAGATAACACTTAAAAGGGTGAAATAGCCCGTCATTTGTGTCTTCACTGTGAATTAGCTTGAGCTTGTTGTGATACGGCTAATTCCCTGGATCAGAATTTGCAGACTATTTTGGAAACTCTTGCTCATGAAAACAGGCCTACGTGTACATTACATACAAAGATCAATGTTTTGAAAAAGTATACCAGGGCACTCATCCCAAGTAGAGCATTACTAGAGTTCTTCTGCCAGATCAAATTAGAAGAGTTGGTATGTAGACCATGTGACCCTGATTACCAATGGCCTACCAATAACTGGAGCTGGCCCCGCCCTCCTGGGGGATTCCCCTGCAGGAGATGACAGCTGTCTTTCATTCCTTGTAGGGTCATGTGTAACTTTGTATGGTGATGGCAAGTGCATGAAGCTAATAGGGACCTTTTCACACAAGAATTATGGTGCATGGATGCACTTGTATCTAGAAATCCTCTACTTATTTGTTTAACTCCATGGCCATTCCTTCACTGTAAAAAATGTTTTGTAAAAAATTTGACCAATGTAATGGTAATTTATGTAACTGACCAAATTTGGGGCAATTCATGCCTAACATGGGTAATGTTTTGCCCAACCATGGACACCTATACTCTGAATTGAGCACAAAAACTCCAAAGCTGGGTACATTGCCCGAAAGTTGGACACATGATAACCATCAAGTTAGTCAAATTTTTTACCCAACTTTATTTTTTTACAGTTTAAGGTAGTCCAGCTTTCACCTAGTAGATAGCGCAGTCCAAAAGAACAAACCATGTGTCTTTGCAAAATGAAATCATAAACATGCCTACATATAGGTATTTTCATATTGCATTATCATTTCGGCATATGAGAGCTAGAAAGGTGTTAACTCATCATCTGACACAAACTGAATGCCCTTCTGGCTCTCAGCTGACAATGCATCATCTACAAAGTGTATCTAAAAATACAATACACACTGCAGGTCTACATGTACCTTGAGGCTTTCTTTTGTAGCTGTAATATTAGAATGACCTTTCATAATATATGCACTGTAACATGTAGGGCCGAAATGCTAAAACAAAAGTCTTGAAGAAAAAAAGAGGCATATTTTACAGAGTATGTTTAGTCTACCATTTGATTCCTACTTTTCCTGTTGTGTACACCTTACAACAAATTACTACTACAGAGAAAAAAAAGGAGAGTGCATGGAGAGAACTGATACAAGGTCCTAACCACCCCCTCCTCCCACCAGCAAAGGGCATACATGTACATGTAGCTTGTATTCCATGTAATGGGGATTCATTGTCAAAACCACTAAAATCTAATTTAGCTTGATTGCGCATCAGCTTAATGTGTGATGGATGGGCATACTCTCTGATTGCCAATTTATCTCTGGATTCACGATGCTCAAAACACACTTTCGTCTGATGCTTTCACCATTCCACCAAGGAGACACTCCTTGATTCCACTGATTTTATGTGCAACCAACAGTATTGCATAGTACGCATGCACATGTACATGTAGGTACTACAACTACAACACAGGCCTTCATCTGTCTATTTCTTACTGTAGTGACTGTACAAGTGGAGGTGTTGTGGTCTTGTGGATACGTCATCTGATCATGGATCACAAAGTCCAGGGTTCAAATCCCTGCAACAACATGAACATCCTTGGCAAGACATTAATCTACATTAATTTACCACTCTCCACCCAGGTGAGGTACACGTTGTAAATGTAAGGAAGAAGGAAGAAGGAAGAAGGAAGAAGGAAGAAATTCCTTGACTGCTCTAGCACTTCATCGTGGCAGTTAATAAGTTATTTGTTTAACACTGAATTGTAGAAATACAGTTAACACTAAAATAATACATACATGTATCAACGTATGTCTTCCAATTCACTAAAGGTACTTTTATAACTTTTTTTTATGAAACAATAAAACATGTATGATTATTACGAAGAAAAAGAGAATGTGCGATGTGATAGCAAGGAAATGTTGGTGGGAGAATGGATGGTGCCACAAAGATATTCCTTGGATTACTTCTGGGTGCAGCCATGGACGAATGTATAAAACATTCTCCAATTATTGAGATAACCCTGCAATGATTTACGGTTGGCTGGCTGGCTTCGTGCGACATTAATGATTCAAGTTTGCACTGTTGCCCGAGAAGAGTGAAGTTAACGGCCATTTACGTGATTGTTTCTGTTGGTGGAGATAATGACTAGCGACTATAGACTCCATGATAATCCGTTATACCTCTTAGGATCTTATGCACATTTTGGATGAGGGAAGAGTCAAAGGTAAAGATGCAGAGAGAAATAGAGATATTGGATAAGAGGAGAAGTAGATTAGAGAGAGAGAGAGAAAGAAGGGGGAAGAAGAAGGTACGGAGGAAAGCAGCCAGCTGGAGGACCAAAAAATTAAAAAGAAAGTGAGACTAAGACCGACATTTATGCCACTGAAATTCCCATTACACTGACATGACTCCACAGAGGTGATCAATTAAAGAAACCTGACAACATGAATTCCGGATTATAATTGCATATTTATTCTGTGAACACAACGGCTGCTACATAGCCCCGGTCCGTCCATCTTGTAGAGCGCGTGCTTAACAAGGAGCAGGATACACTGTGCGCATCAAAACATGTAGTCTAGGTTACCACATACACAATCACAAAAAAAAATGATATGTACCAGCCATAAATCAGATCTATTTCTCTGTTTACATGCGACTAAAGGATTCCATCATTTTTCAAAACGACAGCAACAGTGTGACTGTCATCCCCAACTCCTTGTGATGATGCGAGGACAATTGGTGCTGCAACCCTATACTCACACTGGGTAATAGGCCTTACACCCTGCTAAACGTGATGCGGGTAACGAACATCATACTCACCATGCATCGTAGGCAGCGCCTGCATAATTGCAAGTGACACTATTCACGAAGACGTTTTTCAGACATGCATCACATTCCAGCCATGATTACTGCTGCTGCAAGGACTTAAAAACCTCCATTGTGAGAAGTATGAGGGCAATAAAGCATTGCTGACATGTTTGGAGACAAAATGGGCATGAAAGGCCATAAAAAACGTGATATGGGCTGTAATTTACACCTGAATCTCAGAATACACCTTTTTCCCCCTTGTAACTGCTAAAAAGACTAACCAGCTAAAGGATATGTTAATCAGCCTAAACAAAATCATTTGTAATACTGCACTTTTCCTACGTAATATAAGCATCACATACTCTGTAGAAATTTCTTATAGAACATTGGGAAATGGACAGAATTTTTGGCTCACAAATCTTTCCGCTTCCTTACCAAAGTTCTACAGGAATTTCTTACAGGGTGATTTTGAAAGGCCATGGTAAACACAGAAGTGTGCGGGACTAAATTTTGGAGAACTAATCTCTATGGAATCAAAGTAAACAAATTATACTTGTATGGTATTAGGTGCATGTGATTTAAATTGATTCAACAATTCCAAGAAATGAATAAATAAATAAATAAATAAATGAATAAACAAAACCTTCAACTTTCCATTTCACCTGGATAAAATTTCATTACAAAGAGAAGCCTGATACCTGATGAAATAGCATCTTCAAATACTTTCCAGTCAATTGTTCATCCTACCCAGACTCAAGTTTAAGATTTTTTTTTACCTCTGGCACAATTCAAGGGCCTCTAAAATTGAAGTAAAGGAGGGTATTAAATCAATAAAACAGATCGTCTTGACCAGTGGGTCTATTGCCCTGTTCAAACTACCTAAATTCATTGTATGGCTATAAGAGAATCGTATAGCAATACGATATGTAATTAAATTTCATAGTCTGAATATCATATAAAGAAACGTTGTATAATGAAATATTGTATAGCGAAACGCATGTTTGAGCACCGTTTTGAACGAAAACTCTATAAATCAGCATCCCTTTGTAGTCTAAACATTGTATCGTATAACTGGGCGGGGCTTATCATGTGTGCGCACTGATGTGACCAATCAGCTGTAATATCATATCCTCCATCGCTGTCCTTGACAAAACATATGTTGTCAGCTGACTTCCGCAAAATCGGAATCTTTATACGATGTTGTAGGCTGTACACTCCTTTTGCTATTAAATCATGATTCTTCATATGGCGTTGCTTTATACTAGTCTCGTATCACTTTCCTGTAGTGTAGTCTGAACAGGCCATATGATAATATCAACACCTTGATGATACTAACCAGATTTTTTTCATCTCACTCAGAATTGAGAAGTAGGTCATACTGAATTCTAAAAAAATTAAATTTGTAATTTCAGGTCAGATTCTTGCACGGCTACAGTGCAACGTCACCAATTTAAATTACAAATTTTACAATCGCCAATTAAATCGCTACTAAACCATAGACAACATTACACATTCCTTTTCCCTCTATAAATTTTGTTTTTCTCTTCTTTTTTAATTCTTAACTAAGTCTCTCTTTCAAGAAGACTTATGTAACATGGCTTTCTCTCTACCTTTGATTTAAGTCTCTTTTGCTAAATACTACCAAGGAGTTTTCTAGGCAAGCTTGGTACTACCCCCTCAATATCAACAACACTTGTTCCTTCTGACTGTCTTACTCTGTTTCTAACTCACTCTCTCTCTCTCTCTCTCTCTCTCTCTCTCTTCTGTACTGCCTCCTTTCCCTCTCTCTCTCTTCTGTACTGCCTCCTTTCCCTCTCCAGATCTCTATTCCCACAACTGTCTCTTTGAGCTTATCTCCTGACAGCCTCTTTTTAAAATTCAATCCGTTCATCTGAAAATCTACAGCACCTCTCCCCTTCTAACCTTTCTTTCTTATCCATGATTGGGAGTCATCGATAACCACACTTCTTCCTACCTGGCCCACTTAGGTTGAATTAAGGCACTGCAATGCTGACATGTTGACAAATATAATGGTTTAAAATGGGCAGCCCTACAGGTTTGTAGGATACTGATATCCTGCCTCTGTTCTACAACACATACTATGGTGGTGATTGCTCTGCAGTCAATTTCCTACACAAACCAATTCTGAACTTCAACCTTTGACCCAACACTAACCCTAACCCTAACCTGTATGTACAACTAACCAACAACCCAATAGCAATCCTAACCCTTAAAGGGCAATCCAACCTTGGTAATAAGATGATTTGTATGAAAGCAGAAAAATAAGAAAAACAGGACGGTGAAAGTTTGAAAGAAATCGGACAAGGACTAAGAAAGTTATGGATGTTTGAAAAATGAGATCACTACATCTATGCGAATCTCAAATTGGCAATTTGGTGGGTCAATTGTGACATTTTTGTGGACAACTCTCCCATTTGTCGTACACAAAAATATCATTAATTTGCGGTTTTCTTTGAGGCGCCTTTACTCTCGGGGCAGTACTCAAAATATATTGGAAATAGCATATTGTTATAGGTCCTCATGAACGAAAAGATCCTACTGAGTAATGCATTTGGAAAAAAAAGTGACATTTTAGTCATTTTGTGTGTTAGAGCGAATGGGGGAGTTGTCCACAGCTACATCACAGTGACATTACCTATTCGGCCAATTTGAAATTCCCATATGCATAGTGATTACAACTTTCAAAAAATCATAACTTTCTTATTACTTGTCCGATTTCGTTCAAACTTTCACCAATTTGCTTCTCTGATTTTTCCTTTCTTTCAAAGCAACTTGCTGTTAAGGTTGGATTTCTCTTTAATTACCCTAAACCTAAACCTAACGTAGCCTAAAACCCAATTACAACGCTAACTCTAAGAAGGCTAGGAGCAAATGTCTGATCACTACTGCTTCGTTTCCATCCCATATCAGCATTGGATCTCGTGCCCGACAGATCTGTTTCTCTCGTTTTATAAGAACTGCTTTTATTAAAAATGATTGACTTTCCGGTTGGACTTCCTCTTTAAATCTTTACAAGAAAGTACAATAATTTCTTAGCCACTTCAAATGTTAGATGAGCATCAATATCAGCCTTGGACTGCCGATTTGCACAAAGGCATTTCAGAATAAACTGGAATATGAGAAGCTTGGAGCCGACCGGCCAAAGAGCCCAGACTGAGCAAATAATGTTCAGTGCTTTGAAAAAGATATATGTGGAAATGAACTTGTCATGTTTGCACAAAAGCTGATCAAAATGCATGTACTTAAATGGGATTATCAACGCTGCCTTGACATTGTCTAAAAGTCATTCCCAAATGAAAAAAAAAAGCAAAAGTAAGGCATGACAACATTGCAAATAAGTAGTTGCAATATTAATTTCAAATAATTACTATCAGTGCAATGTTTATCTTAGAGGTAAAACTATAAACAAAGAAAGTATTTCCTGAAGGGTACTTAAGAGTAGCAAGCAAGTAAGCAACGAAAACTCCACAGCATCACATGTACATTTTTTTATTTGGTGTGGACTAAGTTTGTTTAAACTGTTCGGTAATTTAGGCTAACCTTCCCGTATATGAATAGTTAAATACTGAAAAAAATACAGAAAATGTAAATTACTGCTTCATATAGATTTTTAAGTTTCAGACCAGTTTTCTATAAGTTGTCAGCAAAGTGCAGATGTGACAATAGCATGGAATTTGCAGGCAATGAACAAAGATGTAGGCCTAATGCTTTGTAGAGAGTTGAAGTGTTTATACAGGTATCTTGACATAGTTTAATGGCTTTCCCTGCTAAAAGTAGCACAAAATTTGTATTCATAATTCCATATTCTTAGTCCTAAAAGTAGGTCCATTTTCATGAGGATAGGTTTGACATAATATTGGGTAGCCTATATGCCTATCACTCTATGACTTTTCAAAAGAAATAATAGAGTTCCAGTAATGATAGAAAGGAAAACTTCACAGTTTCAAACCAAACATACACTGTATGCTGAATGTTCATTAACTACAAATAAATTATATCTGCCGAACAAGTTTGGTAGAAAATGTAAACATATGAGCAAATTAGAAAGATAGGCAAATCTAGTTAATCATCTTGACTGCATGTCGAGCACAAGAATCATATGGTTTCAGACTCAGCCAATGTGATTTCCAACAAGTTTTAGTGAGTTTGTTTACATTTCACTGGTCAAATCAACCTGTTTCAGAACTGCTGTAGGCCAGTTCTCTCAAAATGCAATTCCACTGTCAAAACTCAATGTCAGCATTATGAGAGCCAGTTGATTCATATAGTTTAACACAGAATTTAAGTCCTTCTGGCTCTCAACAGAAGACATACTACCACAATATTCAGGCCTGCTCCTAAGGGGACATATTACTGGCAAAATACAAAGCCAACAGAAAAAGACCTTGAAATTGATGGTAAAAAATCAAGGTGCAAAAATATGCAATGTTTTGTGGGCAGCATAAAATGGAAACACAATTACATCCGCCAGCATGGGCTCCCCGAGGCCTCTGTGCATAGCCGTCCGATTTGATTCAGAAGATATCCACATCAATTGGACAGCGGTAATCACTCAGGGGCTCCCTGCAGACATCTCCTTTCATCAGAGGCCAGCGGATTGCGATTGGATGAGCTGCTTGGATTCCATCCTTGTCCTCCTCCAACATTTCAGACCACGGAATCGCCAATCTCTATAAGGCCCCATTCAGACTTGAGCGCTAAAATGCCTTTTTAAAAATGCTGCGGTAAAACCATGCATATAAATAAATGGCAAGAGGCAATACTTTGGGAGTGAAGAAACATAGCTGTTATAGGTATGCAACAATGGCCGCAGTGACCACTCACTGACTTTATATGTTTTGATAATTTATTTCTTTGTTTCTTCATTTCAATTTATGTTCCAATCAGATCTTTTAACCGATTCCGATATTAGTATCTTAATTTTTCAATCTGACTTACATGTACAAGAGTTATAAGAAATGTGATGTGTACTACACTTTCCTCCTTTTATTTTGCTGCAAATTTTTATTTTACGGTTTACCGCCTCGTTTCTGGGCCGATACATGTACATGTACCTCATACACACATACATGTAGGCCAGATAGCAGGACACCCTGTACCATATTCATTGGTCATGGGCATCAAACAGTAGGGGTAGTAATTCCCCATGAAGTTCAATGTTGGTTTGTAGCCCCCCTGGCATGAGAAAAACTCTGATGCTCCATCCCTTCACTCCTGGGGTGATGTCCATAGAGGCCTGATGAAGGGGTCTTCCAAATACCAAAATCACCCCAGGTCACTTGGCTATGATTACATGTATTTATGGTGATCTGAATTTATGGTTACATATTTATTCAGCTGTTCAAGTCTACAAAATTTTAGCTATGCATGTAGTATGCATCTTTTTTGAAAATTGTATTTGCATGTTAGGCATATATGCATCTGTTCTTCTCCCTCCCCCCCTCCTTCTCCTCTTCCTCCTCCTCCTTTTTTTTTTCTTTCTCCTTCTTCTTTCCATATATAGTCCAATATTATGCCAAAGCATTTGAAAAAAAAAGGGGAGACCAACATTCCATTTCATAAAATAGGTTGAATAGCTCTAAACAAGGTGATTTCATTTGACAATTTCATTGTCCATTGCATTTTTAACTTAACTTTTTCAGGTTTATCTCTCTACAAAAAAAAAATCAAGGTCCATTTTGAATTATCTTATAATACAAAAAGACTTAAAAGAGTATCATACTTTCCCAGGGGGGCATGTCTCACTGGGACCTGTACATCATCCGCGTATATTTGTAAATCACTTTCTGAACGGGGATTGCAGTGGGAGTAGTTATTATACCCTTAATGGCAATTTTATATCTTGTGTGGTATTTTACATCCTATTTGAGGATTAGTTCATCATCATAGACACTTTTTAGCCAAAAAGGAACCATAAAAGAAATTTAACCTTATTTGGAACACATTACCGAACTATATCCCCCCCCCCCCCTTTCCACGGATCTTCTTATCACCTCTGAATTTGATACCCTTTTTCTTGATTTTTGCTGTTTTTGATACCCTACATGTAAATGCGTAACCCGGGTTATGCGCCTAATGCTGAAAAAGTACACTCCCTATCCGTTCTCATGTATGTGGATGATATAAAGAGGCCTCAATGAGACATGCCCCCCCCTGCATACTTTAAATGGCAAGGACTGTGTTCAGTATAGCAAAGAGAGCTGCAGAAACAGAGAAGAAGTGAATGAACTTTATAGTAGGCATTTAATCCTTCAGAGCCATATGATATGACGGTGACACATCCATTCGGCATTATTACAATCACCTTCTAAATATAGAATAAGTACAATGAACACTGCACATCCATTGAAGATATAAGATTGAGTTCATCTGGGGAAGAAAACTGACACCACTTAAAGCACAGAAATCAGTAACTCACTGGATTTTCTCCTTCTTCTTCAAATCTTAACTAGATTTGAGGTTTGTCTTATTCCTTTTAAAGATGTACTCTTCAGTCATTACCAACTAGAATGAGAAATTGTGTCATGCATTTACACACTCAGCAACTGACAGCAAGACAGAAAAAAGTTACAAAAAGAAGTGTATGTAAAATGTACTTGGGTACTGTATGCATTTTAGAGTGTTCACACAAAATACGATAGTGCACACCACAAACATAATACAAAGAAATGTGAAGGAATTTATGCTAATAGGTTACATGTTATGCAATGTGTATCATTGCTGATCATGCTAGTGTCAACAACCTGTAGTTTGCTTTGAACACAGACTTGTTGATTCTTGACCGAAGAGCAAATATGAGCAATCTGAAGTTCAAAAGCTTTAGATTTAGATTCTGAGATTTGAGCCCAAAGTCAAGGGGAAAGACCAAGACTATGTAAATTCTTGAGTGACCGGTAATGCCAAGGCCAAGACTATTCAAATGCATGATGCCCTCCTGCCTCTGGGCAGATGAAAATCAAGATCTCACCTTGCTTTAAACTTGATGCTAGGAGCATTTTCACATGACACTCACAACAATAAGCCAATAGACCTGGGGTGGTTGGTATTCTGAGATTTATTTTATCTTGATTTCAGTGAAATAATTTTAATTGTCATAACAAAATGTACGCTTATGGTGCATCATTGGTTAATGCCTGCGCAAAAGTGGCTGTGAACGTGGAATTCATCTGTGCAAACACCAATGAAATGCTGCAATTTGAAATTTGTTATGACAATTAAAATCTTTTCACTAAAATCAAGATAAAATAAATCTCAGAATACCACCCATTTACTAATGTATTTCAATTTTTAAAGCATGTTTCTCTTCTTAGTTGCCAACTATTTAGCGTACCTGCTATGCATAATGGCATCTCTATGGACGGAATCCATTTTGCATACATTAGTTGTTGCTATGTCAGGCAAGCCAAGCCTCTGGCAAGATTGGTTAAGAGTAGGCATTTTGTCCATCTATGACATTGAATATTTTATGGATAATAATTTTAGGAGGCAGCCATGGCAACCACATTTTATCAAATTTCAACTCCTTCAGTGATGCCCTTCACAATGAAACATAAAATAGCTCTCTTCAATTAAACACTTATTTTCTACAGACCTTCAAACTTTCAAAATTTGTCAAATGTCCTTCTGTGACTAAACGATCACGCTCAGATAAAGGTCATTTGTACCAAGTACAACTGAGCTTTATACACTGTCATTTTGTACGCACCACGATGGATAGCCCCAGTATGATTTTACATGTTAAACAAGTAGCGCGTCCACCAAGACAAATGCGTGTGCACGTAAATATTGGGGTCATTTCAGGGTCATTTGTACCATGAACTAATTACGAACTGGCTTCTTTGCAAATAAAGAAACAGAAAAATATCTGTAGTGGAAAAAGGGCATACAGTCATACAATAATGTATGAATGTACATTCATTTGAGAGGGAAGTGTGCAGCAATGTAAAAAATGCTCTTTCCCAAGGGAGCTCTTTGGGGGAGTTTGCTTTTGTATTTTTTTAGATTTCACTCTATCAATTTTGATGTAGGACCATTCTTTGTTTCTGAGCCCCCCCCCCCCCTTTTTTTTTTTTAGCTTTCCAGAGCTCTCTTAGAGCTTTTTAAAGCTTTCCAGAGCTAACTTTATCACCACTTCTGAATTGTTCTTTTGGGGGGAGGGGGTTGTGCAGATTTCAGAATCAGGAAGATTTATGAGAGATTGCTTTGAGGCTTGCATCTCTCCGCTCTGTCATTCAAAACCATCATTCTGCTGCTACGATGATAAAAAAATACCCTTTTATCTAGTACATGTACAATTTCTGTAATCACAATCAGTCTGTAGCACTTAGTACCAAGCTGCAGAGGACAAAAAGGTCTAAATTCTGCCATAAAATCACGTCTTGATCGCAAAATTGTTTCTTGAAGAAGACATCTGAGAGTGAAATGGAAGGAGCAGAGATCAGAGACACAACGTGTAAACAAAGAGGATTCTGTTTACTATTGCCTGAGAGAATTTATTACTTATGATAGAGGACTACGATAAATCTATAAATTTATCTTGGGTGGAATTTCTGAATTGTCTGTTTTGAACTAGAGATTGGAAATTATTATAAACATGTCAAAATATGAGTATGTAGACTATTTGTATTACAACCATCATAGTTGGTGGCAATAAAGAGGGATCTTTGTGCTGAAAAAAATAAGAAAGCATTATCAGAAAAATAGCCTGGTTCAGTATGAAAATCACCTTTCCCCATTGTGGGATACATGTATCTTGTGATATTTTCCTTAAATAGTGTGATTTCTTCTGTCCATTTTGTTTTGTTTTGTTTTTGGTTTTTTTTTGTAAGTTTACTACATTCCACACTCTCTGGAGTATATAGCATATGCCCTCCACTCCACTCTCTCATGTTTACAAGTGGGACATTTTTCTATGTTACATGTACTGATACAAACAGCTTTGATGACAGTGTACACATGTCATGAAGTATGAACTATTTCCAACATAATTTTCACTGTGTAAAACTGTAAAACCCCTATAATGTATGTATATTTTAATAGCTTTGTAGGCTCAGAAATTAAAGTATTGTTCATTACTCACTACAGTTGTACATGCAGGAGACATATTCTTTACAACATGTAATCTTACTTTAATAGGAGTTTATATCACAAAGCTGCTTCCTTTCACTGACTCACTAAAAGGTAACAAAAACAGGGATTTATGACTTCTTGATAACTCGGTACTTAAAGCAGGGCCTCCGATTCAAGATGTCTTTAATACAAAGAAATGTCATCCAGGGTCTCCTTACAAACTGATTTACATAGCACCTTAGCCTAATCCATCAATTATATGCACATTGACTACAGACAGGGTGGGTGATTTCATTCTCGGATAAAATGCTTGCTAAATAGAGTGATTAGAGTCTGGAAACGTAAGGAGGCTATTCACACTTCAGGTAGTGTGATAAACAGTGCTAAACCTCTTTGTTACCCAGGCCGAAATATGCCCAGTTCTCTTGATGAAACTTAGGGTGTGTTTATCGTTTTCTAGAAATTAGAAAAGGGTACTTGATTCACGAATAGAGTCGCGGATACGATCACGCCCATGAATGCGGTTTCTCAGGATGCCGTGTTTATCGTCGCGACTCAAAACTGGGATAGCCCGTTGCTTTGCATCGCGCAGGATCCAGCTAAATGACCTAGGAAGTAAAGGTCAATTCCGGCGCGCGCCTTTTCAGCACGTGTACTGTGCTGTTTAGTTAGCTAGTAGGCTAGTAGGCGCGCGCTTTCGTCCTAACCGGAAACGGGAGTGTGAAGTTGCGAAATGTATTCGCGAATCAAATCGCGTTGTGTTTATCGCCGGTACTAGAGTCGCGTATCTGGCTCAAACGGTAATCAAATCCCACCTTTTGGCGGGACTCAAGTCTGGTAAGCTAATGAGGTAATCAAGTCGCGTTCGTGTTTATCGAGGGTTACGGCCGGTAACTGGTAAGCTAATCAGGGACTTGCGTCGCCGATTAGAAGATAGAATCGCCCCGATAAACACAACCTTAGTTACAGACATCTTCGTGATGTTCAAGAATTCCATGTCCAAGAAATTGCATTTATTGAAGATACAAATTGCAGGTTCTCATGGGGACTATGCCACTATTTGGCTATTAATTAGCCAATAGATACGGGTTGTTATTATCCATAGAGAGTGGACTTTTATGACCAACAGGTCTTACGTAATGCACACACACTCTGTATCTACTACAGAAGAACTACCCCATATAAGGAAAAGTCATCATCATAAATTCCGCACCCGAAAGATAATTGAAGGTTTTCGTGTGAGTCTCTTGCAATAAGTTCAATGAGAAATAATAAGTTTCGCTGCGTGTGCGATTTGAACACACATAAATTGGTAATTCAATCAAGTCAGGGGCATGCAAACTTTGATGCATGAATGCACATGTATGGAACTGCCCAGAGTATGTCTTTAAATTACAAGTGATAGCAAAGGTATCATCTAACTCTACAACGATTATATACCTCATGTGGAATATAACGCTATGCCATGTAAAAGTACGGCTAAAAATACAATTTAACTTTTTTACTGCCCAATTGAAACTGCCCGTACATGCAGACTGACAGAAATGAGATGTGTTATCAAGTGCAGTCCAATAGACAGTGACATTTTAATATGAGGTAGGTTTGAAGCATAAGGTCAATGACTCTGTGACTGATTGCAATGATTGATGGCTGTGTTATGGCTGGTAATTCAATTAACACCTTTCCCCTCTGCTACCATTCATGCAATGGTATATGGGCATGGAACGTTTAGGTAATGAGTCCCTTGAGAACTGACATTTCAATTGATCAATAACTATCACCGACAATTCATCCACAATTCACACTGCTCAAGAAAAAAAAAAGAAGGTAATTTGACTTTCTGTAAAGGTTCCTTCAAATAATGTTTTTAATAATAAATGCTATTTAGGGGGGGGGGGGTGCAGTCTTTCTTTACATGTGGTTGCTATTACAAACAATGTAAGGATAAAAACTGAAATATCTCAGTTAAATTCTCAATTTTTATTACGAATAGAAAAGTTGCTCAAAATTATTAACCAGAAAATTTCCATGTCATCTTAGAACCAGGGATAGTGGCTCTGAGTCTGACATGATACAGAAAGTTGCCTGTTAGGCCTTGCGATAGATGAGCAGTGAGCACAGATTTGAGAGGGGGCCTCTTTCACCCGAGGAGGGGGTAGACCTCATTAGCCGGTGAGCCCTCCTACCCCCCCCCCTACCAGCTACCCACTACATCTTTGTTTAAATTCAAGTTGGTGTACTTTATATTTCTTGATCTTGCTGTCAATTACACTCTGTAGTTGGATTGTCAAAGCTCCCTACAAGTCAAATAGTGCAGCTCATTACAGAAAGCACGAACGAGCTTAGATACAGTCGACAAATGAGTAAAAAGGTTTCTAGCAGACAGCAGCAATTGCAGTTCAATCAAGGAGTTGTAACTTCCTCCAGAATGAAGTAAAGAATGGGGCCATTACTTCACTCGCAATCACTGAGCAAGATCCTTCTTTTTCACATTCTGATAAGTGACCCAAAGCATTTGTGGCAGACAGCTCGCAATTAGCCGTTGAACAGTGATTTGTGACCTCCATGTAATATGAATGTGCTAGTAAGTAATGCACTAGATCTGTGCCAGGCTATATCTGCAAAGGTCCTAACAATGTTGTCGTGATGGGAGATGGAATCTGGACACTGCTCAATAAACCATGGAGTAATGCAGATGCGACGTCCTCATAATTCATCATCCATGACGACAGCATACACGTAGGCCTACGTGGAAGGTGGGGTGGGGATGGTATTCTGAAATTCACATAGAGTGGGGTCACTCAAGTTACTGAAGGGTCAGTTGCCTTACAAGACCAAGATTCAAGTTATTGTAACTCACTGGCTATTAATTTATAGGTTTTCATCGATATTTAGTGTAAGGCCTACACTAGTCTAGAGTGATCAACATTCAAGAACAACCAGAAAAAAAAATGGGTGTTCATAATTCTCCTCCTTTGAAGGATGGAAGTAGTCAGGATTGGATGGAAAATGGCAGTCCCAGGCATTTACAATCATGAGTGATAACAACTGGGCCTGTACAAGCATTTCTGAAAGTGGAAAACATCCCTACCTGTTCTATATTCAAGTCAATAGAAAACAAAACAAAACATACTTGTATAGGGCCAACATCTGAAGCACATGAAGCTGAACAATACAATTTATGGCATATGTAATGCAGGCCTTTCCCCAACCCATTACTAACTTAAGTGTGTATACGTATGCTACTCCAAAGTAGAAACCGGGCTAACACAGACAAAATGTACTCGCTTCACTAGACTATACTGTGCATGTCTGATTACATTGTAGAACACAATAATTACATGTAGATCTACTCCAACATTATAAACAGCCATTAACTATCTCACAACAATACAAACAATATTATTTCTTTGAATGATTCATCCATTGATTTGCAAAAGCAGTCAAACCAATTGGGTTTCATGGCCAATTACCTGTGCACATCTACCCACACAATAGTCAGGTTCACATGGAGGGAGCTAAACTTTAAGTTTCGCTTGTAGTTTCAAAACTTTAAGTTATTTTGTAGTTTCAGACCATATAAACGGAATCGTAGGTTTGAAACTTTAAGTTTACTTGTGCATGTAGTTCCAGATCCACAAGCGAGCTTGCAGTTAAACGGAGCCACCTCTCGATATCCATGTACGTTCAATTTCATTCGCTTGCCCCTATTGCAAGGCCGTGCATAACAACAGTCTTGGAGCAGCGAACAAAATTGCCGTCGAGGGTGGGGTAGTTTGTCAGTTGGGTTGTTCAGTTCGTCTTTCTTCGGTCGAATGCGTATCACTGCAATTGCGTGCTCGTTTACCGAAGATGTGCGGAGATTCCTGAATATTACCTGAGCCGGGCCAAGCTCCAAAACACCACGATTGGCGACTTTTCGGTCCCTTTAACACTGAAACCACGAGTAGTGGGGGGGGGGGGGTCCTCCATCATAGTTATGGACCATGCGGACAGAATTAACTCCAAGTTTAGCAAACTCATTGTTAACGATGACCTCTCTGTTCATGTTAAACTATGACAGCTCGACTTGTAATCTCAGAACAACGGGCCCATGTGAACCCTCGTCATTGTTTAATAGTGAGTCGTTACTTTGTTAAAAAGTGATTTGGTAACTTTGTAGAGGCTTGATAAAATCTGAGCTGCCTGGCCTTACATGCTGTCATTGTATGTAATATGGTGTAAAAATGAAGCCCAGGAAAAAAAAAAAGCACTTCACAATCATTATGTGCTTCACAAAAGTAAACATATGCAAGTGACCGGAAATGCCAGACTCATTTTCCCCCATAGACTCAGTGTTAGACTAAAGCGTATGGCCATTCGCTTTCGTAAATGGGAGTATTCAGTCATAGATATCTTAATAATAATTTTATATATTTGAAAACCTTTCTATGCCTGGCTAGTTATTTATCCTTCTGAACATCATTATACAAGACAGATATCAAAATTCAACAATTTATTAAATCAAGCCTCCACAAAGTTACCGAATCCCTTTAACTTACAGAATCGAAACCACAAGTCCCGTATGAACGTAGCTACATGTATTGTCCACTAAATAGTTTGTAATTTTGTACAATATCAAGTTTGGGTGGCAGTTAAAAAATAAAATTTTGACAAATATTCCAAAGCCCTAAAAACAGAAATAATTAAACTTGTATTTAATGAATAGAGCAATTATTTCAGCAAATTGGATGAAGTAACTATGCTAAGTAGATCTGTGTCCTTGGTCGTATTTCATAGCTTCTTTTACCATTTTTCTAGTTCTATTTCTCTGTATGTCTGTCTGTTCATCTGTCTCTCTGTCTCTCTCTCTCTCTACTTCTTCTTTCCTCCTCCCTTTCCTCTTTCTTTCTCTCTACCACTTATCTTTCCTTCCAAAACATTCCTTCATGCACCCTTTTCCATTACCCCTTTTAAAGGGCAGTCCAACCTTGGTAATAAGATAATTTCTATGAAAGCAGAAAAATAAGAAAAACAGGATGGTGAAAGTTTGAAAGAAATAGGACAAGGAATGAGACAGTTATGGGTGTTTGAAAACATAAGATCACTACATCTATGCGAATCTCAAATTGGCCATTTGGTATTAAAGTCGATTGTGACATACTGGCGGAACATCTCTCCTGTTTGTCGTACATAAAAATATGATTAATTTGTGGTTTTCTCCAAAGCTCCTTTACCCTCTGGGCAGTACTCAAAATATCTTGTAGATCATCACGGTGACATTACCTATTCGGCCAATTTGAAATTCCCATTTATATTTATAGTGATTACAACTTTTAAAAATTCATAACTTCTTATTGCTTATCCAATTTCTTTCAAACTTTCGCCACTCTGCTTCTATGATTTTTCCTCTTTTTTCAGAGCATCTTGCCATTAAGGTTGGATTTCCCTTTATGTTTACCAGTTGCTCTCCTACTGACTATTGAGAAAGACTGCAAGAGAAAGAAAGAGAGAGAGGATTTCTTTCATTTCTATTTCTCACAATGTACTCTTCTTCTTCTCCTCCTCACATACTTTGTGTTTGTGGGCCAATGTTTTGATTTGAGAACAGACAAGGAATGTAAACTATACTGTATGTTCTGTATCCTTTTTGTTAAATCAACTTTCATTGAAGACATCCAAATGTCCTTGAATATTTCATTCTTTCAATTACAATATAGTCTACGGCATGCATTTTTTACAGGACTGGAGCATTCCCCTCGATCTGTCCATTCAGCTATGCCTGTAAGTGCTACACTGTCGCGACAATAAATTCCTCCTTTCTACATACCCAATCTCGCTCCATTCTGTGAATTTAACGGTGTGCAAGTGCGGACAATAGATCACCATAAGTATACACACACTCAATATTCATACATAAATTGGAAATTTCATACTGCATGACATGCCACGCACATGCCCTGAAGGAGCTGTATGCTAAGCTGTTAGAACCACCGTGGCTTGTCACAAGCATTTGTCATACAGACCGAACTCAGAAATATGAAATTACAATGGAATTTTGTTGGAAGGAAGGGGATTTGCTGAGTGTAAACAAGCTTACCATAATGAATCCTAAACATCTGGGGGCAAATCTTATCTTATCCCACTGGCTTATAAAGAGTAACATCCATAGTCAATATTATTCATTACTTGATAATTTCCTGAATTGGAGACAGGAATGTTGATATGCAATAAATGCAATGTTTATATTTCACGGATTCCAGGATATTAGCAGTTAGCACACGTATACCTCCTTCTCTGTTTACATATTTTCTAAAATGACATTTGTATTGAAGGCCTTCACCTTCATATATCTTTATGAGAAGAAAGATTTTAAATTTTTTTGTGGCAAGAAATCTCATACATTTCTATTCTTGAACATTTTATCCAAATTTTGTCAGATTCTGTAAGAATTCATACTTATTTAGGTGAACTCATGTCTGTCTTTAAATGTATGGTATTACACCTAGTACATACAGTATGCTCTAAAATCTTATCTTACTTATTTATTCTTTCCATTATTGTTGCTACAGAAGGGATAGAATGGATGAATATATCGAATGCAATCGCTTTCCAAGGAAACAACCCTGAGTGGAAAGGGAGACATAATTGCCGCTGGGGCCTTCAATCAGTTTTATTTCAATCAGATAGGATGGAATGAAATAATGAATAAGGGCTATGGAGCTACGTCCTTTATCACTTCCATAGTACGAAAGAGTTTCTCATCTTGGTTTCCTTGTTTGGCCTTTCCTTTTGAAACCTTCCCCCGCATTTGAATAGATGTTTCTCAGGGGAAAAACATGACTTCACATATTAAGTCTTCACTAAATTCAGTGATTTCTCTAGGGTCCAGCTAGATTATTCTCAGAACCTTTTTTGTTTCAATGTTCAAGAAATCTGCAGATCTTTAATAGAGAAGTCATGGAGATATATCCTTTATCGCTTCCTTCAATTATAAAAGAGCTTCTGATCCTGGTTTCAATGTTTGGCCTTTGCTATTATAATCCCCTCTGTGTATGAATAGTTTATCCATTATGTTTCTCAGGGGGGAAACACGACTTCACATTTTTATGCTTTCTACTACATTCAATCATGATTCCTCAAGGGTCCAGATTATTCTCAGAACCTTTTTATTTCAATTTTCAAGGAGTCTGCAGATCTCAGAGAAGTTACAAAGCTACATCCCTTATCACTTTCTTTGGTATAAGTCATCTTCTCCTCCTGGTTTCCTTGTTTGGCCTTTGGTATTATAACCCTCTCTGCATTTGAATAGAGCATGATATGAGTATGTTCCTCAGCTGGAAAAACATGACTTCATATGTTTACATATACATGTATGTCTTCATCACATTCTATGATTCCTCAAGGATCCAGTTACATGTAGATTATTTTCATTCTCTATTCAGTATCAATGTTCAAGGAGTATATACATGTATGTACATGTAGATCTTACAGAAGAAGTTGTTATGGAGGTACATGTACATCCTTTCCCTTATGTGGTATAAGAGAAGTTCTCATCACAATTTTCTTATTTGGCCTTTGCTTTTCACATTCACATAATACTCTGCTATTGAAAGCTTACAGTGGTATAGTATGTTTCTGAGGGGAATACGTGACTTCTCATTCTGTCTTCACGAGAAAAAAAAAGTGACTCCTCCAGGGCCCAGGCTAAAGCCAGATAATTCTAAGGACCTTTCTATTTAAATGTTCAAGGAGTCTGTAGGAGATGAAGTTCTGTGGAGCACATATTTCATATTTCTCTGTGGTATTAAAAAGCTTCTCATCATGATTTTTCTGTTTGGTCTTTGCTATAATTTACATTCACATAATCCTCCCTGCTTTTGAAAGCTTACAGTTGCACATGTTTCTGAGGGGAATACATGACTTCTCATTTTCATGTCTTCCCCTGATTCAATGATTCCTCCAATGTCAAGCTCCATTTCTATAACCTTTTTTTTATTTCAATGTTCACAGAGTTGGTAGATCTCAAAGATGTACATGATATGAAAGACCTTCTCCTTTGGCCTTTGATATTTATGTGAATCCGCTCTGCTTTTATATTGCATGCAGTTGTACATTTTGAAGGAGGAACAAAAGACCTTACACTTCCACTTCTTCACTACATTCAATGAATTCCATGGCAAGATTTTTCTCAAACAAGAAGGCCTACATATGTTCCTGAGGATCTCCTAGAATAGCTAATTTGATCTGACATTTGCTGGGTAACACTGCTCTGGGTTCTATTTCAGCATAAGATATAGAATTAGTGTTAAGATTGCAATTATATTTTAGATTGTAAATACATGTAGGTTTAGGGTTAGGAATATTGTTTTGTCCAACTGCCCAAGACTGAAGTTAGGAATATGACTAGCGCAAAAAACAAACAAACCGTGAAGCAATACTTGCTGCAGCATGAGTTGTACAATCAGGGAAATCTTAGTTAAATTTCCCTGGTACAATCAAACAAAGACCTTTCTCCACACCAGATGTCCAAATTTTCCATGACACTGATTTGCATTCATTAATTACAATCAAATATTCTTGACTTTATATACAATTAGCTTTTACTACTTGCTCTCCAACCCCTTTTCTGAATCAAATACAGACTATTCATCAAATTTGTGGTATGCCTAGTTAGCACACAAAGCCAGCAGGTGTATAACGGGTGGCACTGCTTTCAAGCAAATGATTCTTCATCAAGGTCAGCTTTTCATTGTACTGCTCTCAAGCTCTTTCTCTTACACACTTGTTTCAATACTTTACTTCAGTTGCACTGTATGGAAAGCATTTAGAGCCGGGCCTTTTGATTATTGCTTACAATATTAAAACGCCTTAAATATCTTCATGCATAACCAGAAAATTTGAAAGCTTAGATTACAACTTTACATCTTTCAGAAGCTTCTATATTGATAGTCAAGCAATCCTCTTACAGAATTCAACAAGCCTGCTTTTGGTAATAATATAGGCCAGTGACTCCAAAAATATATGACATTGTTCATAATTGTGGTTAATATTCATGGTAGAGTGAATTACATGTACCTTTGCTGGTACAAAGGGAACTAGAATACCCTTATTATGAGGACACTTTGCTCTACATGAAATGTACAGTTACAATATGATCATGTAAATTCTACTGGCCCTTCATTGTTTGACTCCGACTTATCCAGCATTTGCAAAGGCCTAATGATAAGAAGCATGAAATTCAGTGATTTCAAATAATGACTAATTTGAGTCAACATTTAAAAGTCATTCTTTCCCTATGTTCTTTCATTTAGTAACTTTCATAAAAGAGGTGCCCTAGATGCTACATACTTGTCTAACTTGAGTCAACCTTTTGCTTTTCAGTACTTAGACTAAACAAAACTCACAACATACTATTCTAAGTCTGAATGGCCTTGGCAGAGAATTTAACATTCAATATAAACAATTAACTTCATGAATTATAAGGACATCAAATCAGAACTCAAAGATTTATCATTATCGTTACAAGGGTTGAAAAACTGTAAGATTTACATTTTATACACTGACAATGCATGCATTTTCTAAATCATTCATCAGACCAAATTTTATTCTTCTAAATTGTCATGTATTTTTTTCGATGAGAGAAGTTTAAGTAGATTATGACATTCCTTGCAACAATGTAGAATGTACACAGCAATGAACTTTGGAACTGAAGATTACACACTGTTGCATATTAAAATTGTTTTCTGTTAGTAATGTTACATTTTGTTACAACATAATAATATTAATATCAGCTTAATGGATCATTATAATTTTCATTATCAGTTTAAATGTCAATGAGTTGACATGAATACAGTACATGTACATACATGTAGTTGCATTCTTTATGTACATGTAGGGCAATTTGTGAATTAGAGAAACAAACAAATTAACAATGTTGCAGAAAGTGCAGATTTACATGTATACATATAATTGATTAATCATATTTACGAAAATTATCGAATGTCTTTACAACAAAACTTGCAATGTGAAAGAAAATATATGGCCCAATTGACCACCCACCTGTAACATAATTAATTTGCTAAAAACGTTTATGTCCAAACAAATGAAACATGATCTAGATCTATGTATCATCAATTACGGTATGGTGAGGAAATACTGACAACCTGTCTCTCCATATGATTTTCAGTCACAATTTAAAAAATACAAACAAAATTTCCAAACTTGTGAGGAAATGAAATCCCAGGCCACAAAAAAATGTAGTCGCACAAAAAAAAAATTTGAAAAACCAGAATTAACAAATGATGATATGTTTTTTCCAACTGTTTTGCAATCAACATTTGAAAAGAATTAATAGTGATTACCTTCAAGTGTGACTTCTTTGCCTGATCTCTTGAGCAATCTGACTGCCTCATCATGTGTAGCATCTCGTAGATCCTCCCCATTCACTGACAGGATCGCATCTCCAACGTAGAGAGACTCTGTCTGGTCTGCTGCAAGACCCTTGAAGATCTTACTAATGATGATAGGCATCTTGTTCTCCTTGCCACCTTTGATGCTGATCCCCAAGCCACCAACCTCCTGCTTGACCACTCTAATGATCCTCTTCTGATTCGCGATGGAATCAGGGATGGTATCGCTTCCTTGGAGATGATGCATGTAATCCGAATAGCGGATGGAGTCGTTGTTACGACCGGAGTTGTTGCCTCCCGCGGACGAGGAATTCGTCTTGTTTCCGCCGTCGTTATTCCCATTGCTCACGCCGTTGATGTCGTGCCCGTCCTCGAGGCTGATCGTCAGGGCCTCCTCGTCAAGTGAGGCAAGGATTCGACACCACTGATCACGGACAAGAACCTCCAACAAGCCCGACTTGGCGACTCCTGCTGCAGCCATCTTCATCTCGCTAGTCTTTCCCTGGATCATCGGCATAAATGTACATAGGCTGAACACCGCTTTTGAAATGCACCACCACTGAAATATAGCGTATCGGTGGGCGGCAGTCTACCGAGGTGTGATAAGATAACCCCCGCGCCGCCGACAGTTCGGCGAGCTTGCAGCTTGAGCATGCATGTGCACACGAAGATCCATTATCTGATGGGCACGAAATACATAGGGAAACCTACTCCACAAAGATTGGCCGCTAATGGTCGACTACATTTAGCATAGGGGTAATAAATAAAGCGGGGGTTAATTTTAAAACGGTTTTTGCCTCTTAAGAGGTTTTTAATAGATTAATTTATTCATGTTTACATGTTTAAAATAAACTAACTTGGTTAATTCTAGATTATGCCATGTTTTCGATAGCTGGATCGAATGAAAGAATGCTATATTTCAAATTCGACTGTGTTGTTTTACCCATGGGTCAATGATAATGTCTTCTTTCAGATAATGTGTCTGCTGCATGTCATTTTGTTGCAAGTGAAGGCAACTAGTCACTAAGCTGATTCTTTTCTTCTTTTAGGTGAGTTTTTACACACATTAATAGGGAACATCCAATTTGAGAAATAGACATGAATAAATTTGTACTTTGTTATATTAGTAATAAGCTTGGTTTTATGTGAAATAAATGTGGAAAATTTTCAGCTCGGTCCCGTGTATTGAGAATGGTGTTGTGGCAGGAGCAGCCCATTTTGTCGAATCTGCATTAATTTGTAGTTTTGTACTGGAGACATACAAAGTTTATCTAAGATGATTGTAGACTTGTGTTCGAGTGACTTTTAACTTGTTGGCATGTTTTTCTCTTTCACTATTGTTAAAGGGGAATGAAAGGCAACAAACATTAGCCTATAATCATGTACATAATATAATTGTCAGCCTATTAATAAGAAGAAGAACAATGTCTAAACTAAAGAAGTTGCAGTTTCATTGCTAGACATTACCCCATGGGGACTGCCATTTTCTATACAAAGTAATGTCAGAGCAGTGCTATTTGTTGTTGATTAGTGTTTTATGGCAGTAAGTCAATTTTGACTATTATCACCAACTTTTTTTTTTTTGTCATATTTTTTTTTTTAAACAAAATTTAATCATATAATCTAAATAATATAATTGACTTCTCTCTTTTTTTAATGTATTTTTTTCTAAAAGTTATTATATTACATATATTTTTTGTTTTTTTAAAGATAAAATAGTATCATGCCAGGTTACCGAGTCCTGTCGGTTCTAAATTGGCACCGTCCTGACAAGCCTGCTCGTGTTTTGTACGAAGGTTTCTCGGAAACAAGTTTCCTACTGACCTATATACTATACTATATACTACAATGACACTCATGATCACAAGTGGAATGCATGACGCTGGATTTTCTCCTTATAAACCATTTTTGTAGTCGTGTACATTCAAATGATATTTTTATCCTGCCATATAACCTATTTGTGTCAAGATATTTAGTTCAGCCGTTTCATAGCTGTGGCACTTTCTTTTGTTAAGCAGAATTCGGCATGTACAAATTGTTGCCTGGTCATACAAAGGTTTGTCAATTCTTCAAAGAAGTGACAAAGACCTAGCTATACGAGCTCTGTGGCTTATCAATCTGGTACTGGCCACAGAACTATACACTCCATGCCTATACTGTGTGTGGAGGGGATATCAACCAAAAAAATCTAGATCTAAATATCACCATTTCCCACATGCTGTGAGCCATGCAAACCACCCTCAGAGTTTGCTAAAGGGGTTACCTTCCAGGATCAACTAAGATTGTAAAAATTGAATGAATAAAAAAGAAAAATACCCCACAAAATCGGCAGGTGTGATCAGGTTTTTTTTACCTTTCATGTGTAACTTGTATATGGGACTACACCAATCTTACCTTGCATTAGTCGTTTATCACAATCGATCTGATTTATCGTCAATTACCCAAGTACACCTGCAGATTCAATTTGAAGCTCAATTTGCCCAGTCTGTTCCAAAATGTAGAAAATGGCAGCACAATTAATATAAATGATAAAAATGGCCCATTTATATGAAAAAATAGCATCTTAGATCTTTTAAAATTTAGAAAACTCAAGGTTGCTTTTGAGATGTGCGAATCTAGATTTGCAAATACGAGGGTACATACATGTAATTGACAAATTATCGAAAGAAGACCCCAATTTAGATCATCTTAGAGAAAATAATGAAATTAAGATATTTTATGATCCAATTTTTAATGTTTATTCACCAAAATATATGTAATATTATTTGTGTCAATGCTTTACTTAAACATGGAAAAGTATAGGGAAAATATATGATAAATTTTCATTGTTGACATGGTTCCGTAAATAAAAAACTGTTTCATTTTCGCTGCTGTTTCTGTGGTAGACGGATGTGGGGAAAAAATGATGTTGATCTCATTTACTTGTTAGGTGCTTAAAACACCATAAGAACATATTGTGCATTTGTACAATATTTTAATATTAACATTGATAAAGAAAAAAAAAACTGTTCAGTGAAGGGAAGTGCTTGGAGATCAGGAAATAAATTTTCTACAAATTATTTTTTTTTTTCCACTGTCGATAGACTAATTAAAAGCTAACTTTGGATGACGTTCTAAAAAGATATGACAGGTTTGAAGTAGCGATAAATCACTTGTTGCTGGTTTTGGTAAAGACAGCTTTCTGAAACCCTTTTTTTTTTTTTTTTTTTTTTTTTTTTTTTTAATTCTGAAACACTTAGCGGACAGGTTGTATTTATGACAGTTTCGTGACACGACCCCCAGGTTTGCTAGGGCAAAGGATTAAAATACAGTGTGTTTACAGTTTGATCCTGAGTCATTCAACTCTAGAGATTGAATGCTTCTGCATCTGCAGATTTCTCACAATGAAGATTTATGATGTATCATTTAAATAATGTGAGTGCTCATCTATATGTACCTCACTGAGTTTATCTCCTGTTACTCACATTTTGTTTTTTAAATTTTCTTGTAATCTCTTCTTCATCCAGAATCTGCGAACCGTTTAAGCACAATGGACAAGATCATCCTCATGAGACCAGCTGTGCGTTGGTATTACGTCACTTCAAGACACACCTTGGCTCTGGAGCCAGTCATCAGATGTAACCACGCAAGGACTTTAACCTCTCATCTCAAGCACAGCTGGCATAGTACAACATTGCCTTCCAGGAGTTTATATATCAGTGGACAGAAGAGTGTGAGAGATAATCGCTGTTATTCGTCACTTTACAGGCACAATAGATCGGTATCTATGTCACAAAATGACTGTTTCTCTATCAACCAGAGATCTAGGATTACTGGTAGTCAAGTTCAACCTTTATATTGGTTTTCCTCCTCGTCTCAACTTTATGATGCAAAAAGGGGAAATGAGGAAGATGTATCGTCCTCTACTGAGGGCAGCAGAGATGCTGACAGAACAGACGAAGAGCGTGCTGCTTCGGAGGAGAGACAAGCCTCGGTCAGAACATTACTTGACGATGCCAAGAGTGACAAGAAGCTACAAGATGAATTTGACTTCGATGATGAACTTGGGTCGAGTCCCAGGGAGAGGAGACGTCAGTCCACTAAGCCAAGGATCGACCCTGCTGAGACGTCTGTTCTTCTTTTCCCTGGCCAAGGCTCACAGTTTGTTGGGATGGGACGAGACTTGCTCAAGTACCCAAATGTTGAGGATATGTTTGAAGTTGCATCTGAAATCCTTGGGTATGAGAACCGAAGCAGCCATTTTTTCCCCTGTTTACGTGTGTCTTCTTTTTTATTACCGTATCAGTTCTTGTTTTATTGAACTGTTATGTGGTTATGATCACATTATATCCTAAGACACAATTTGTTTAAGGCCTATGGACTGTAATTTGTGAAAATTTCTTATGAAAGTACATAGGATTATATTGAAATCTGTCCACAAAAATGACATAAATATGAAAAGAAAAGTCATAGCTCAGATAAGGGATATGAAATCAAGAGGTATCAAACTTGACATTTCATTAAACTTTAATACAGATAAATAATGTTTCGGGATATAGCTCTTAAATTTGTTCTCACTTTTATTAACAACTATTTTGTAATCCCCAGGGAATTCCTCATTATGTGCCATATTGGTAATGCATCTTTCAAGATTATCTAAAATCTTTCTTTAAATGTTTTTGCTCTCTTTCACTTTTCATCTTACTAATAGTTTTACTAGGACCATAAAATCCATTAAAAATTACTTGACATACCCTTATTGGGAGAACATAACCTTGGTAGTTCTTTTTCTTAAGTCCCAAATGCTTAATGTAATATTTATATGTGTAATGTTATTGTAGGAAGCCTGTACTTTTTGTTCTTTAAAGAAAATGTTGACTTCTGATAATGGAAAAATGATTTGTGAGCTTTCTCATTCTTTTTATGTCAGTTTTTTGAAGAATATCACAGTTTTTTGAAGAATATCACAGAAAAATGTTTCTTTAATCACATAATCAGCCTTTCCCAATTGATTCCAGACAGTTTCTTTCACAACATAATCGCATGACCAGAACTCAACTTTTATCTTCAATGGCCCTTTTTGGATAATGTTTTCTTATATTTTATTGCATGCCATCAGGTATGATCTTCTATCTTTGTGTCTCAACGGACCTGCTGAGGAACTGAATAGAACCATACACTGCCAACCTGCAGTGGTCGTCACATCGTTAGCTGCTGTGGAGAGACTGAAAGAGGAACAGCCTAAAGTAAGATTGTGTAGGAAAAAATTGAATAGGCTCTGTATATTTCCTACTCACCACAATAATTAGGGAAGAGATGAAGAAGGAGCGGAAAGCACAAGCTGAAACGGAGATAGTTGGAAGGTAGAACACAAAGCTAACACGAGGACGCAGGCAACTCCAGCGTGGTGATAGCGAAGCGAAACCGAAGCTGGTAGTTATCGCGAACGTTCGCTAAGTGTTTGTAGAAACGCTCAGTTATTGCACATTTCCCGTTGACAAAATAAAATCCATCGCGACTTGCGAAATATAAAACAAAATAATGGAGTTGGTACTTTTCCAAATAAATCCACGAGGAGATCGAGCGACTTGCTGCTAGCTAAAAGACGACTTCGCGTGAAGAAAACTAAACTGCAAGTGATACAAGTTGACCTTTGACTTGTTGAAAAATTAGCATAAAATAACTATGATTGGAGCTTGACACTGACGTAAAACAAACTTGCGAGGGGATTGGTTGCAAGTCACTAGGAGACGTAAACAAGTACTTAACATGCCTGAACCAAGAAGTTACGCGATAGGAATGTCGCGAAAATGTTATCAACAAAGGCATGGTGTGGATTACGCATAGTTAAGATAAAACTGCAGGTGGATGACTCGTTGCAACAATGAAACAAATTTAGCATCGCAGTCAAAACAAATGAAGTATGTACAAGAAAAGTGCATGACCCTATATAATCCCCCTCCAGATCGCTGTAGAGGAACTGCTGCGATCGAAGAAAAAGACGAAAACATGAATGTAAACACAACTGTAGTTCCTTCAACCAGGCATGAACATCTGTACATAACGGGCAGGCCAGTGTACTTGCCTACCTGAGCGAGTTCTCCGCGGTTCAGTTTGTGGCTGCTGTGTACTCGCTGGAGACTCTGGTGTATGCGTCGTAGATCTGCCGGGTGGAATGGCGGGTGGGGTATTTACAGAAGTATCGATGTAGGCTACTTTCAGGCGATCTACGCTCACAGTATCACGTTTTCCTTTAACGTCCAATACAAAATACTTGTCCTTTCGTTCAATGACCAAAAAGGGTCCTTTGTATGGCGCTTGTAGGGGAGCTCTGACAGTGTCGTCCTGTACGAAAACATGTGTGCATGTCGTTAGATCTGTCTGCATGTAAGTTGAACGTTGCCGCTGAGCTCTCGTCTGGGTTGGTCGTAGCTCTCTCATCAGTCGCCGTAATTTGTCCACATACCTGCTGGGGTCAAGATCGGCGTCATCCGCGATGGGTGCTACAAACTCACCTGGCAATCGTAGAGTAGTTCCAAATACCAATTCTGCGGTAGTACATTGTAAGTCAGCCTTGATTGCAGTTCGTATGCCTAACAGAACTAACGGTAGGGAGATTGTCCAGGAATTGGGATTGTCATTTGATTTGAGAGCAGCTTTAAGTTGCCTATGGAAACGTTCCACAAGTCCATTGGAGGCTGGATGATAGGCTGTAGTTCTAGTGCGTTTACTACCTAGTAATCGTCCTAACGATTGAAATAACGCACTTTCAAATTGGCGTCCGCGATCCGGCGTGATAATGGATGGTGCGCCAAAGATAGAAATCCATCTCGAAACAAATGCTTTGGCAACAGTGTCGGCAGATATGTCCGCTATAGGTATAGCCTCTGGCCAGCGTGTAAAGCGATCAATGACAGTTAAAAGATAGGTGTGACCTCCAGAGGGCGGTAGAGGTCCAACAATGTCAATATGCACGTGATCAAACCGTGCGTCTGGGGTTGAAAAAGTTCCCAACGGAGTGATATTGTGTCAATGAACTTTCAAACGTTGACATGGTAAACATGACCTACTCCATTGTCGTACATCGCGATTCATACCAGGCCAGAAGAAACGTTGAGTCACGAGATGTTGCGAAGCACGTATACCAGGATGTGATAAGTTGTGCAAAGTGTTGAAAACAGGCCGACGAAAATGTCGAGGAACGTAAGGACGTGGCTTGCCTGTAGACATGTCACAAATGATTGTGCCCTCAGATGAAGGTAGAGGTACTTCGGCAGACTGAAAAGAAGAATTCTCCTTACACAGTTCTTGTAGTTCAGAATCGTCCTCTTGAGCTTTAGCCATTTCAGCAAAGTCGATTGATGGGACTGTGTGTAGAGAGTCCACATGAGGGCGAGATAGGGCGTCTGCTACCGTGTTCTCTTTACCACTAACGTGACGCAAGTCTGTGGTAAATTGAGAAATAAAGTCCAGATGACAAACTTCCCTCGGTGAGTGGCGGTCTGGCTTGGATCGGAAGGCATACACGAGTGGCTTGTGATCCGTACACACATGAAATTGTCTTCCTTCCAGAAAGTGACGGAAATAATGAATAGCGAGATATATGGCTAGTAATTCCCTTCCGAAAGTACTATATCTCGTTTCAGCACCGCGAAGTCTCTTGGAGAAGAAAGAAATGGGTTTCCACTCACCATCTATGAACTGTTGAAGTACCGCACCAACACCGACATCTGATGCATCAGTGTGTAAACACAGTGGAACGTCTGTGTGTGGATGCGTGAGGAGGGTTGCACGAGATAATGCAGACTTGATCTCGTTGAAAGCTGTCAGTTCGGTATCAGTGAAGTTGATTGGCTGATTCTTCTTCTTCTTGCCAGCTAGGAGATCAGTTAGTGGCTGAAGAATGTCGGCACATCGCGGAATAAATCTGCGATAAAAGTTGATCAATCCAAGCAGTTCGCGTAGCTTGCGTAGCGAAGTGGGTGGAGATAGATTCTGGATCGCTTCTACTCTTTCGGGTAGTGGATGTAAACCGCTCTCATCCACAACATGTCCTAAGAAAGTCAGTGAAGATACACCAAACACACACTTGGCCGGGTTTATCACGATGCCGTATTGAGAAAGGCGGCCGAAGAGCTGGCGAAGATGATGCTCGTGCTCGTCAATGGTGGCACTGCTAACAAGCAAATCGTCGATATATGCATAGACGAAAGGCAGGTCTCTGAGCGCTTCATCAATAAATCTCTTAAATGTCTGTGCAGCGTTTCTTAAACCAAATGGCATCCGCACGAACTCGTATAAACCAAATGGTGTAGAGATGGCAGTCTTATGAATATCTCCAGGTTCCACAGGTATTTGATGGTATGCCCTAACCAAATCCAACTTAGAAAAGACTTTCTTGCCTTGGAGGGATACAGCAAAATCCTGAATGTGTGGAATGGGATATCTGTCTGGGATAGTTGAAGCGTTCAAGGAGCGATAATCGCCACATGGTCGCCAGTCGCCTGCAGTCTTCTTAGGCACCATGTGCAGGGGTGATGCCCAATTGCTACTTGATGGTCTGACAATCCCGAGCTCTTGCATGTGTTCAAATTCTGCCCGAGCTATTCTCAAACGATCAGCATCTAGACGGCGAGGGCGAGCGGTAACCGGTGGTCCACGAGTGAGAATATGATGTGTCGTTGTGTGCTTCACATCGCTCTCGTTGTAGACAGGCCGTGTTATCTCTGGATATTCCTGAAGAAGTGTGTCAAATCGAGAACTATCGTTGAGCCGTGAAATCATCGGACGGATGTAATGTGAGCTGGCATTGGTGGAAATTCCATTGACAACGAGATTTGTGGTAGAATCTATCAGTTTACTGTGTTTCAAGTCTACCAACAAACCAAACTCTGTCAGGAAGTCTGCCCCGATGATGGGTGTGTGTAGGTCGGCAACGACAAAAATCCAACGAAAAGTTCTTCGTAGACCAATATCCAAAGTCAGTGAACGCTCTCCAAAAGTAGTAATCAATGACTCGTTGACTGCTTGTAGTGAAACCCTAGCGTTAGAGCGGCGACGCTTGTCGGCTAAAGTTGGTGGAATAATGCTCACCTCAGCTCCAGTATCTATAAGGAATCGCGTGCCAGTGAGTTTATCAGTTACATAAAACAGCTGACTTTCCTTACGAGTAGTAGAGATAGGACGACTAGTATTCAACTTGCCAGGGTTACTTGTCGTCAGCAGGTCCTGGCCAACTAGTTTTCCTGCTTCTGATGGGAGCATGGTGATGTGCAATGCTTCGCTTTGTCTCCAAAACGCCAATGGTACCAACATTCGGGACTGGCATGCGTTTGTACTGTGCGAGCCTTCCCATCTCGATTGCGACTACGACTTCGACTCTGAGGTCGTCTAGAGTCCCTGCTAGGCTTACGCCCCCGTTCCAGATTGCAGGTAAGTGCTTGAACTTGAGCGGTCAGCTGGGCTACTTGTACAGACAAACGTTGGACGTCATCGCCTACACGTGCACTAGCTGAAGGGTGACTTACTTCCGAAGCTGCCGGGGTGGCTAACGAGGGCTCTGCGCTGGTCAAGTGACCGATGGAAGGAGTAGCTACCTCGATGATCTTATCTGCAAGTTCTGCCAACTGTTCCAGTGAGACCGTGTCGAGTGTTGAAGCGAGGATAGCCTTCACATTGCTTGGTAGTCGCTGTAAAAACAACTGTTTTAGAATGTTATCTTCCAATCTTGATTCACCAAGTAGTAAGCGCATTTTCCTCAAAAGCTGTGATGGCTTACGATCTCCAAGTTCTTCTGAAATCAATAACTGATGAAGGCGTTTCTGCTCAGATGCGCTAGTCCTTTTGATCAGTTCGGACTTCAGCTTGGGATACTTATCCGTAGTTGGTGGTGAAATGATAAAGTCACGAACTTCCTGTGCTATTTCTGGCTGTAGCGAACTCACAACATAGCTGAACTTTGTGTCTTGAGTAGTTATTCCCCGCGTAAGAAATTGCGCCTCTATCTGAGCAAACCACAATGCTGGGTCATTAGGCCAAAATGGCGGAAGCTTGAGACTGACGGCTGTGACCGCGGGAGTCGGCGACGATTCCGTAGCGGCGGCAGCATCTTCATGCTCATTCCCTACGGACATGGTTGTGATGTTAAAAATACAAATTCACCGTAGAAATCACGTCGGGGTCACCAATGTAGGAAAAAATTGAATAGGCTCTGTATATTTCCTACTCACCACAATAATTAGGGAAGAGATGAAGAAGGAGCGGAGAGCACAAGCTGAAACGGAGATAGTTGGAAGGTAGAACACAAAGCTAACACGAGGACGCGGGCAACTCCAGCGTGGTGATAGCGAAGCGAAACCGAAGCTGGTAGTTATCGCGAACGTTCGCTAAGTGTTTGTAGAAACGCTCAGTTATTGCACATTTCCCGTTGACAAAATAAAATCCATCGCGACTTGCGAAATATAAAACAAAATAATGGAGTTGGTACTTTTCCAAATAAATCCACGAGGAGATCGAGCGACTTGCTGCTAGCTAAAAGACGACTTCGCGTGAAGAAAACTAAACTGCAAGTGATACAAGTTGACCTTTGACTTGTTGAAAAATTAGCATAAAATAAGTTTGATTGGAGCTTGACACTGACGTAAAACAAACTTGCGAGGGGATTGGTTGCAAGTCACTAGGAGACGTAAACAAGTACTTAACATGCCTGAACCAAGAAGTTACGCGATAGGAATGTCGCGAAAATGTTATCAACAAAGGCATGGTGTGGATTACGCATAGTTAAGATAAAACTGCAGGTGGATGACTCGTTGCAACAATGAAACAAATTTAGCATCGCAGTCAAAACAAATGAAGTATGTACAAGAAAAGTGCATGACCCTATAATTGCTCACTTGTATTTCTGTAATAGAGGGATAAGTACTGTGGTATATTATTACTAGTGAAGGCTCTTGACTCTCATATGAGACCAGACGCATAGCCAGGGGGGCGGTGGGAGCAGTCCCCCCAAAAAACGCCAACTAAAAAAAAACCCAAAAAAGCAAGAGCAAAAAAGCGGGGTGCTACGAGCCGTTATCTTTCAAATTTGTTCAAACATCAGAGCTTTCAAGCTACGCGTGGAAAGAGGGAAACTCCCCCCTCTCTGCACTCACCCCTGTCACATACAGTGCAGTTTTGCATCCGAATAATTGAAAAGCAGTCAGGGCGTCGAACTAACTTTTCGCCTAAAAAAAAATGTTTACTACGAGCATTATCTTTCAAATTTGCTAAAACGTCAAAGTTTTCGCGTTTCCCCAAGGCTACCGTGGGTAACTAAGACCATGTAGCCAAACATTTTTTTCTTTAATCTCTAATATTTTTAAGATATGGAACTTATAATTTTTGTTACATGAAGATCACCGATAGGAAATTCGATCACCTTCGCACTTTTTGAAAAGACATGAGAGCATTTCTAGTTTGTAAACAGCTACAATAAAGTGATTTTTAAATTTTTTGTATATGATTAAAAAGCTCAAGTTATATTTTTATACAGAAATGTTTTCAGTCTCATTTTGAAGTTGATAATAACTTCTTTTCAGAGAGAAGAAATTCTTTCAACTTGAATTCAAACCAGATTTGAAATGGTCTCAAATAGCATGATTTCAACAACTGTTTGTGATATGCTGCATTTCTGTAACATTAGCTGTATATACTGATTATCCCAGTACACTTTTTTCTCCATATCTTCACATATTTTTATCCAATTTTATCATCAATACTTCATGTACATGCCATTGCCTAAATCCTGTATTTTATTTTGAAATTGAAGGCTTTTACTTTGACGACTGCATTGGTACTCCCAATGTTTTAAAAGTGACAACATTGTTTTGCGAAGTCATTTCTGCAAATCTGACTTCTTTCAGTGGATTCATTTGATGAAGATGATTTCTTGGGAGGAGGGGGTGGGGGGGATGACCATCTGCAAAGGTGCAGCACATTTGTACTTTGTTCTCTTCTTATCATTTGTTTATTATACCATTCATATTTCATTAATCCAGGCAATTGAGAACTGTGTAGCTGCAGCAGGGTTTAGTGTTGGAGAGTTTGCTGCTCTGGTGTTTGGAGGTTCGCTCTCCTTCCAAGATGGTAAATCAATCAACTTTTTGAAGATAAAATTGAGTTCTGGTCATAAGATTGAATTGTGAAAGAAACTGTCTCAAAGCAATTGGGAAAGGTTGATTATATAGCACATAAGAATTGGTGTATGCTTTAAGGTTTTGGAATCACCAAAATGATAAGAAATTGACTCAATCCTGCTGAGAGTCACATGCACTGCACACAGAAATGTGTACATGGGACTACACACAAATGTTCGGCCCAAACATTTCAGCTGTTTCTTGTCATATTTTGAATGTGACAGCATATGAAGAGCAATCCTCTTTTGGGGACATATCTACTATGATGATCTTCCAAACTAACATAACAAGAATGAGAAAGCTCACAAATTATTTTTTACCTTTCCCAGAACTCAAGCTTCCCTTTAAGACTACGACAGAATTATATGAATGCAATGTTTGGAAAAAATATTTATTATTTTATTTCTATTTTTTCAGGGGTATATAATACGACCTTGCATTTTATCAAAAATATATAGGGATACCAAGACACATTTCCAGTGGAAGAATCAAGGTCAATTATGTATTCTGTGCCACTTATGATTTGCACTTGCTGATATTTTTATGATGCCAAAGAAATTGAAATTGAATTCAGTATATTTTAAGCAGGCATCTCACTATTTATCCACAAAGATTGACAAATGCTTTCACATTTTATAAATCATAGGAATGTTTTATGTCAACGCGTCAAAAACTGTTCATATTCAAGGCAAGAAGGAGGGAAGGAACACATCTAGTAATGATACTCGGTGAATACCGTTTTCTGATCAAGTAAATCATGAAACAGGAGTGTAACCCTGGAAATGGTCTTTTCCTTCATAGTGATAACAATCCATAAAAAATCCATGCTAATGCTTCTCCAGAGGAAATGCTTTTTATTCAAAATATTTTTGGTTTACCCTAGAACTACAATGTCGAACCACATCGCAGTGGTCCTATGTCCTATTGGTCCTCTAATCCTTACCCTGATACTAACCCAAACACTAACTAGAAACCCCTTGGGACATAGGACCAATGGGCCTGAAAGCTAAAAATTGAGAGTTCCATTGGTCTTGCAGCCCATTTCCCTGAAAGGACGTAGGACCAATGGGACATAAAGCAATCAAGATTAACAGGAGTACTGTGGTATATTGGTGAAGGCTCTTGACTCTTCTACGAGAGGTCCTGGGTTCAATACTCGCTGGGTGCTTACATCCTTGGACAACATGTTTTACCCACATTTGTCCCTCTCCACCCAGGTATAAATGGGTACCTGGCAATTGCAGGGCTCTCAGGAAGAACAGCACTGAAGCTGTTGAGGCTTCCCTGTAAACAAACTATTATTATTATTGTTATTATTATTATTATTACACCATATCTTCACCTCCTGTCCTCATCTGTTCCTCACTGGCAGCCATACATCTGATCAAGGTACGAGCCGAAGCGATGCAGCGTGCCTCCGAGACAGTTTCCAGTGGGATGATATCCGTCATGGGCGGGAAGAAGGCGAGATACAAGTATGTCTGCAAGGAAGCAGAGAACTACTGCAGGAATCACCACGGTATCGCTCATCCTGTGTGCCGTGTAGCTAACTATCTCTACCCCGATGCCAGAGTCCTGGCAGGACATACAGAGGTGATCTTTCCCAAATTTAGAACCCCAAATATTAGTTTATATCGGTCCTGCTGAAAGCTGCCAAGAGCAGCCAGCAGAAACCAGCAGCAACCAAGAGCCGAAAAGAGACTTCAGTCGATCCAAGCCAATTCCTGAGAAAAAGTATTAAAAGCCTCCAAGAGCCATATTGATCAGCCAAATTTGATCTGTCTTCTTCTAGTTTAAGGCCCAGAAATTAAAGTGTACCAATCACCAGAAAATATTTTGTACTGTATGTTAGGGGTTCAGTGTCGCTATATTCAAAATATGAACTTCAAATAATTGATTCTATAAAGAGATATTGCAAGTTGAAATATGCTCCCAATACACATTACAGAGACTTGTGAGGAGACTAGACTAGACTAAACCCGTACGCAATCGCATATAGAATAAGTGCCCACACGTAACCAAACTTGGAGTTGGGTTCCGCCCGAGGGGGTTTTATGTTTCCTTTATTTTCTTCATACCCCTTAACTGTTAACCCATGAAAGGCCAGGTTAGGATTATGAACTTCTAAACACCCCCCCCCCTGCACCCCATGGTTGAAACTTTTTCAAGTTACATGTTCCTTAAGAAACAATTTAGTTTAAATTTGATACTTTCTTACTTTAGTTTAGTTTATGAAGTTTATGATGGCAGGATGTATTTCTGATTTCCAATAAATGAGTAGGATTTTCCTTTAAAGAAGAAATCAGGAAATCAAAATATAATGGAGTTGTGAAATTCTTGTAACATACTGTGATTGAAATGTTACGTTGCCAATGTCATTGTTCACTATTTAACAATATGAAGCCTCTGTGCATTCTTTTTCTGCTGTCATGTACAAATTCTATTCAAAGATGTATGGTGGATTTTGCAGATGGGCAATTCCATGGTTACTCACATTACATTTTGAGAGGTTTTATGTTACACATTAAGCTGTTCTCTTACTACAGGTGTTGGGTAAATGAGTTTTAGTAACAATGCACACATATTAGAGTACCTAAATCCTGTATCAAAACTTCAGAAGAAGAAACATACTTTCTGCCAACCCTGCAAATGTTTGGTTACTAACGTTACATTTTTTCCTTTTTAAATAATGTAAGGTGAGTAACCAAACATTTGCAGAGTTGGCAGAAAATATGTTTCTTCTTCTGAAGTTTTGATACTGTCCTCAGGTACTCTAAAATGTGTGCATTGTTGTAACTATAACTCATTTACCTAACACCTGTAGTAAGAGAACAGGAGCTTAAAGGTCATGTAAAGTTTTGGTAAGCCCTCAAAAACTGTTCGTCAGATTTCTTCAATTTTTGTTGATAAATAGCAAGATACTAGCAATACTAAGACACTGTGAAGATTTCGCCTCCTAAAGTTTAATATTAAACAAATAAGAGGCAAAAACTTCACAATTTATGTGCCGGGACAGGCACGTAAAATCCCAACAAAGGCAGCATGTGCTATACACTGTAAACACACATGTAAAACCAATGATGAGTAGCTACACACAGTGCACACACGCTGTCTCTATGCGAAGCCCCAAGATTGCTGTGCGGGGAGCCATCGGGGTGAAAGGGTCCTAGCATAATGGCAGTGATCAAGCATTCCTTACAGATATTTACACTGAAATTCACCAGAAATCATAAATATAATACCAAATGATCTCTTACAGACATCTTTTGATACAAGGAGAACAACATGAGACTATATTTAACATGTTTCTTTCCAATTTCCTTTTTGCTACCAATACTGTACACGAGCTTTAAGATGTAACTCAAAACCTCTCTAAATGTAACATGAGTAACTGTGGATATGCCCAGATGTTTCTTGAAAATTATCTGAAAATGGCATTGAAGAGAGACATACTGAAGCTTTTCGTCTTGCACTCATCAGAGTATACCACAAGAATGAAAATTATCTGTGTTACATATACTGCAAAATTTTAGTTGATACTGCATAGATAACGATGTTTCAGTTAAATAGGAAAGACTTTGAACACAAATGCATATTGGACATGTGATTTGATAGGATTATGGTATGATAATGATAGGAATTAATTGAAAATTGTATTCATTTCAGAGCCTGATCGGTTAGTCACGGACGGACATTTGACAAATTTTGAAAGTTTGAAGGCCTGTAAAAAATAAGTTATGAGATGTGTTGAGCTGTTTTATGTTTCATTGTGAAGGGTATCACTGAAGGTGCTAAATGATGATAAAATTTGGTTTCCATGGTTACCTACTAAAAGTAGAATCCATTAAATATTCAATGTCACGGACGGACAAGATAGAAATGGGTTTCTTGACTTATCGGTAATCTTTTGTCTTTTCTATCTAAACAAACTGTCACTGACAAATTTTTTTGACTGCAAATGTTAATCAAGTAAATTGACTTCCCTGTCACATACGTAGAATTTGAAAGCAAGCTGTAACTTTTGCTAGAGGTCCGAAAACTTTTTGTCACGGACGGACATTTGGGTGTCACGGACGGACATTTTGAGCGTCACGGACGGACATTAACTTAAAAACTGCATGTGTTCCTATCTAAAATTGCGCATACGTACTTCTTGCTTTCTACTTTTTGTTTGAAATTGATTTTATTCCACAATTAAGCAAAACTTAGCTTGAAAAACTTAGTTTTTAAGTGGAATCTATGTCAAAAGTGGATGCCTGTATTGTAGTGTATACACAATGTACAAGTACAGGTGTTTACAGAAGATGAATACTTATTTTCTTACTTATTTATTTATTAATATTATTATTGCTAATATTGTAGCTGATATCTTTGGTCATCAGCAATGTGTAAAAGTTTTAGATTCAACATTAATACCGAAGCTTGATCATATTCAAATTAAATTACAAATTTGTGCTTGAAAATTATAAACATTGGAGGTCAGATGTGGTATCAGATTGCAAGAACCATGTTTGGACTCTATTTGGTAAGAATGCTTTGAATTAGTTTAACCCTTTCAAGACAATTGACCACATTTTGTGGTTTGGCTCAATAACTTTTGATTCAGAGCTCTAAAAAATATACCAGATGCATGAGGTGAAAAAGCAAAATTTTCTACACACACTGTGTCCATTTTTGTTGCATGACCATATTGCGTTTGATGCCAGGAATTTCAAAAAGGAGAATAAGCTTCATAATCTTTAAATTGGCAACACATTGAGAGGTTCAAAATCACAATTTTTTATCAAAATTGGCAATTTTTTCAACTTTTCGACTAAGTTTCTAATGATGTATATTGTTTTCAAAGACATTACATTGTGTTAGAACCATGTAGCACTAAAAGAAAAATATTATTGTTGCCAATTTGAAGAACGAAATGTGATCAATTTAGCCCTTAAATAATTCCTGTCCTGAAAGGGTTAACGTTTGAGACAGATAGAGATTCTTTGTAGTTCAGGATCATACATAGCCAACAATTTAAAAAGAATTATGTAATCACATAACATAAGAAGAAACCTTTTTAGAAACTATATAATTTTAAATGCTCATAATTGAATTGGTTGCATCAACCCTGAAACAGTTTTTTATGGGGAAGGGGGTCAGAAAGTTATAATATATGACTTACACTAGTCGTTTTAGGCAATCCCTCAACTAACAGGACATAATTAGGCTCTGTGGGATTTATACACTCAACTGTTGCCATTAGGGCCTTTGTCAAGAAAGCCAACATTGTTCTTAAAGTGATAGAGACAATGATCTGCATTTCATGATTTGGTTTTCACCCTCTTAAACAGAACTACTGAAAAATATGAGATGTTATAAAGAGTACTGGTACGGTGATGTTGTAAACCAAATGAGAAATTTTACTTCCTATATATGATAATGATCAATCACACATAATCCTATTTCTATATTACCTCTATGTTTGAAACAAAATATATGACTTTGAGCTGTAAAGTAAATTAAAATACTAAATACTGATGTTTGTTTTCGGTCCACCTACATGACTGTAATGTATAGGGTTATATTTTGAAAGCTTACATCACATTCTTCTCGACATGTTCATTTTGGTCTGTAGCATATATTATACATGTACAGTTGTACACTACATGAATACATGTACATGCACTTGTACGTAAAGACAGCTTTTCTTGTCTGTCTTGAGCGGTCTTTATAGACAGGTTTCACTGTACATGATATTTTGGATGAAATATGTTCCATGAACCAATAAACAATAAAACAATTCATTGAATTTGAAATCTCACAGCATTTACCATATCAGTATATTGCATTGTCCGTCCGTGACAAAATTAGTGTCCGTCCGTGACACTTTTCAAATTTGTTTTTAGTATATGTTTATTTAATTGATCAAAGTTTTATTCATACATGGTATAGGTCTCTAGCTAGTGAGATAGCTCAGCATAGTTTTTGTTTTCACTTTTGCCCCACCGATGGAAAAAAAAACTTTTACAAATTTTTTCTGTCACGGACGGACAAATTTGCATCAAGATGTGGATGGCCGTGCGGCACAACCATTTCTGTACAAATATTTTCAAATATTTTTTGGTTTTCAATGGAATGGTGTTTGATCTTTAATTATTTTCTAACAAAACTTAAGAAAGTTTAGAGAGTGTTAAACTAGGACCAAATCAATCTTTCTAGAAAATGTCCGTCCGTGACATTAGTGTTCATCACCCCTGTTGCAAAATGGGCCAATCCAATGACTTTCCCGACCTTGTCAATTAAACAAACGTGAATTTTAGTAACTTTAGATATTAATGAAAAACCTGGAAGTGATTTCATCATAAAAATCTGAAAATTAAATTTTCACCCCAATGCTCACTCTTAACCGATCAGGCTCTTCACTAAAAATACACCTTTGCAGCTATAGGGTCAAGGTACTGTAGAATTTATAATGTGAAGTACATAATAAAATGATATATTCACAATACTACATGGGGTAAAAACTAGATACATTACTAACAAATCATCATTTCTCTTCTTTTTCACCAGGCTCTTTCATTCGTCAAAGAGATGTCTAAGTCATTCTACCTGCGAGCAATCAAGCCTATCCCTGTCAGCGGTGCTTTCCATACCCCCCTCATGTCCAGCGCCCAACAACCCATCTCCAAAGCCTTGGATGCGGTTGCCATAGAAACGCCGGTCATCTGCGTACACTCCAACGTGGATGGCAAACCCTACGGAAGTTCCCAGCACATCCGCAGGCAACTGAAGAAGCAGATCGTAGAACCAGTCTTGTGGGAACAGACCATGCATTGTATTTATGAGAGAGAGAAAGGAACTCCGTTCCCATTTACCTATGAGATGGGGCCTGGAAACCAGTTGGGATCTATGCTAAAGAGGAATAATTTGAAAGCTTCTAATTCTTATGTGAATGTGAAAGTATGACATATATTTTGAAGTATATTTTTTATATTTATATAGTCAGTTGAAGACAAGTTTTTTTCACTCAACCTTGCTTGTATCTATGAGAGAGAGAAAAAAAAAACATCATTTCTGTTCACATATGAGATGGGTCCTGGAGACTAGCTTGGACCTATGTTAAAGAGGAATAATTTGGAGGCATCTAATTCCTATGGAAATGTAAAGAAGATGCATGATTTGAACTATCTTGGTTATTTTGATGTGGTCAGATAAAGAAGAACATATTTTTTTACTGTTACATGCTTCATATCGAAAGGGGGGGGGGGGGGAGGAGGAATGTATTTCCATTTACCTATCTGATAGGGCTAGGAAACCAGTTGGGATTTATGCTGAAGGGGAATAGTTTTTGTAACATCTAATTTCCATGCAAATATGATGATGTGATGCATAGTGTGAACTTCATGGGGGTGAAATTCTTAGGCCATGAAATGGTCAGCTTTTTTTTTTCTTTCTTTTTTGGTTGGTTGACATCATATGTCAGAGAGAAAAGACATGCCTGTGCCTTGATTTTATTATGTTTTATATACTTTGCTTTAAGAAGCTTTCCTAATCCTATCATGTGATTGGTTGAAAGTATGCCCGCAAAAATGAACTATGCCCACGGGCATAGTTAAATTTTGCTGCGATCCCTATTGGTTAACATGTAAAATATTACTTTGTGCGAGTACGGATACCACAGTCGCAGTGCAATTTGATTGCTAAATTTTTATAACAAAATTTACTGTTTGTGTTAACTATTCCTGTTTTCCCTCTTCTTCTGGAGCACAGTTTGATAATGATTTTTAAATGATGATACTATGACCCCTCGGCGCGTCTCAGGGTCATAGCAGGAAGTAAGGTCCATGAGAGCCTACAGAAACAACTATACCTCTCATAGCAGTCAATATATCTATATTATTTGAGGATAAATGCCTTACTCAAGGGCCTCAGGGAATCAACTTGATTTTGAATATCGGACCTCCCACTTTACTGAACCATTATGCCCCCGCACCGGCTTGTAGCTAAATGTGGATTGTATTCAATTTTGCATAGTTTTGTAATGTTTGATATAATGTTACGTGATAATAATACAACAATTTTACATTTATCCATAAGTTATCAATACCTTAGCAATAACTCTACAGGAAGTTAACCCAAAGAATACAGGAACAGGGTGGCTCCTGTATTAAGCCTATGAGAGTTAAAGAATACAGTAGTCAACGGATTAACAGGAAGATCACATGTTTGCAAACTTCTCACTTTCTTCAGAAAGTATTACTCATACAGTTTTTCTTGTTTGTTTTGTTCTGTTTTTTTTTAAAGTGTTTTAAGTTTTGAGTTTTATATATAATTTCATTACTTGGTACTTGCCACATTCTTACTGTAATTATTGAATTGATCCAGATGTTTTGGGTGTGTACAATTTAACAAGCTCTCCTCTTGGCTTTTCCAGTACATGCCCAATTTCCATTCATTCTCTTCAATTTATCATACTATCATTACGTACATTGTACCAACACTATTTTTTATCATTATTTTGTTTGTTTGCCTGTCTATGTTAATGATGTATTTGCATGTTTTTAACTTGTTTCATTTGTTTGTTTGTTTTGGTTTGTATCATATTTTAATGAACTGGAAATAAGTACTGAATTGAACATCACTCCTTCCAGTTAACAGACCCACTCCGCAATACTGAGTAAAAGTTATGACGTTCTTAAATGGTCATTTGCTCAAGGTTTGCCCATTATAAAAGGGGTTCACGTCAGGACTCCAGGCAGACAGAACTCTGATTGACTTCAAGATTGACTTCTGAATAGATTCCAGACGGTCAAGAGATAGAATTCGGATTGACTTCAAGATTGACTTCAGAAATTATTCCCGATAACATGAGAGTAGAGTCACCCTCAGACTTGCTCTAGGCTTCATCATTGTTGTATTCATCTGTATCCTTATTTTGTATTTCAGAAGCAGAAGCAAACTGGGGAATCCCAAAGAAAGTGCAATCATGTCATTGCACAATACACCCGTAGGAGTAATGTTACATGTTTTGTTACATGTATAACATTTACAATTGTGTGGGCTGTTCAGGAAATAAAATAATAGGAAGGGCAGTTTAGGTGCTTAAGTTTCTTAAGTTTTAAAAGCCCTTCCTTTCTAAGATGAGACAAAATTATATGCTTTTTTTTTTGGAGGGGGGGGGGTGTACATGCATGTGTTGAATAAAACAAGCAGATTGGGGTATCCACTCAATCATTTCAAACATTCCAATTCATCCAAACTTTTATGTTCATAACAGTTTGGATGAATTGGAATGTTTGACAAGATCTTTCTGTTGAAGTTTTATTTTAAATTTTTAATTTGTGATCTCCCTGTGGTCCCAAAAAAATTTCAGATTTGTTGCCGAAAAAACAACTTTGGGCATTTAAACAGAATTTGCATAAAATCAAATGACCACAAGTACAGGCATATTAAACAGCACAAGAAAACTTTCACATGATGTGCCAGCTGCACTCAACGCTAACAGAGTTGTCAGTCTTGTGCAAGGCAACCTGTCAGTGGACTAAATTTAGTTCATGTCTCAAATATTTCCAAGAACCCCTGTGGCCCCAAACCCGCTGGATATTCCACTAATTTGCTCACTTGAAGAAGCAATAAATTACATGGGATTTTGCATCATTTCCGACCAGTCGAATTACTTTCCATAGTAACAAAGCGTTTTCAATACTGAATCATACTGGGGAATCCCCACAGATAGAGCAACATTACATTGCAAAAGACACTTTATGTTTCCATAGAACTACATGCATAGATCTGCAAGTGTGTAGATAGTTTGGGAAATAGTAATGGGAAGGGCAGTTTAGGTGCTTAAGATTTAAAGCCCTTCCTTTCTAAGATCAGATAAAATTTTAATTCCTTTTCATTTAAGAGATGTTTTGTACATACATGTATAATATTTTTTTTAAATGTAAAATCAGGCAAGCAGAATAGGGCATCCACTATCTCACAACCTTCCGAATTAATTGAGGTCATGCCTTTGCGGTTTTGAGAAGATTGCTTTTGTTTTAATGCAAGGAGGCATACCGTGCATTGGAGTGACCATGGCCTATTTCATAAAACTTGTTATCGATAACAACTGCCCCATTTCTATGACAAATTTGCTCTCAGCCAATCAGAATTCAAGGATTTCAGTAGCTTATAACAATTATTGTAACTTGTTATTGATAACATGGGGCCCTGGTATAGTTATTGTATCCCAGTGCAATATTTTTTTCAGCCAGACATGTTTTCCATGATCTATTTATTATTGTTACCAAGCACATGACTAATGATTATGCTCACATTGTTTTGAGGTATTATTTGATTATTCAAGTCATGCAAACCACAAAGACAAAGCCACATTGCTAAAAAGAATAGATTTGCTTGATTTCCCATCTGTGGAGATATTGTGTACTGCATGAACATACATGTACTGTTACATGTATGTAAGCATTACCATTGGATTGTTGTATTCTGAAACCTTACAATTTTTTATTTTTTTTTCATACATCTGTAAGTGGGCGAGTCCAAAGTATTTGATCATTTCTTGTCCAATACATTACCAAGTAAGGAATTATGAACATATATGGACACCATTTGTGTCATTTCACTTCACATTTGGTCTGATTCAAGTTATCATTAGTGCAGCTAAATACTTCATACAATCATCAGAAATACTATCTTAGGTGTGTTCGGTGACGTATAGCATGGACTCGCCCAAGTATTGAATTCCTGCGATAAAATGTAGCATCATGGTTAAATAAGCTATTCATGAGTATCTCAGGGATAGGATTGTTTTTCTGAATGTGTAATAGATTTTTCTGTTCACATGGGTTTAACCTTATATCTGAAAAAGCATTTTTTTTTAAAGGTTAGAAAACACTGAAACGGTAGTCAAATGCTAATTTTTCACCTTTTTGCCAAATCCCTGTACTTTTATTAACTCTTTTGTTGACCGTTATGAAGTGAATAATAAAGTATTATAAAATCATCTATATACATGGACTGTACTTGTACAAGTATGTGTCTATATACTTTGAACTTAAGTATATAGATACAATATCAACTTCAGCAGACTTGTGGCAGTCATGGTGTTTAGGTACTTGTAGCTAGTCATGCATCGTTGAGGGGAAATTGGGTGTTTGGGATCCGTCTACCGATAATGTAATACCCATGTAGTGCTGGGGCATGCTTTTTTGTAATAAAGATATTTTTAATTATCACTGAAGAGGACCGTCCATGTACAATTTCCTTTTGAACGAGATCAATATTCAATATGTACATGATTTTTCTTACCCTTCCCACTTCTGTACATTCCACTATGGGTAATATCCTTGACTGATATTCAGTGGGGAAAGTCCAAGGTCCAAGGTATTCGTTAATTTAGTTTTCCATACATTACCACGTATCATGGACTTTAAAACCATATAAAGTAATATTTTCCTTGATATGTGGTCTGATCCTAGCGATAAGGCTATCAACTTCTTACAATCCTCATGCATGCTAAGACCTTTGATGTCGTTGGTATCTTAGACTTGCCCAAAGAACCTTTTTTTTCCTCTATGGATATACAGTTAACCTTGTACAAGTCAAACTTTCCTTAAAGGGAATCAGTTTGTTTTTTTTACCCAACTATGCAAAATGTGTTACTTACATTTCCTAAGTCTAATTCTGCATAAGTCAAACTATTTTTTTTGTGGTCCCAACAGATTCGATTTAGGCAAAGTTAACTGTAGTCTCCTATAGTGTCCACAAATCATGAACAAATTAAACAGAGAAAGCCATGAATGAGGTGAACAGAGAGAGAGAGAGAGATAGAGTGATACATGTACAGTGGAATCTCGTTATAACGAGGTCCTTGGGACCAGAGAAATTTCCTCTTTATATCGAAACCTTGTTATATCAGGGCCAAAATACAATAGAATACAAAGAGATGGGACCAGGTAAATCACCTTGTTATAACGAGAGTTTGTTATATCAGTGCTCTTTATAACGAGGTTCCACTGTACAAACAAAAATGTGAAAGAAAAATTAACCCTTTCGAGACGATTGACCACATTTTGTGGTTTGGCTCAATAACTTTTGATTCAGAGCCCTAAAAAATATACCAGATACATGAATAGAAAGAGCAAAAATTTCTGCACACACTATGTCCATTTTTGTTAAATGACCATACTGCAAGTGATCCCAGGAATTTTTAAAAGGAGAATAAGCTTTAAAATCCTTAAATTGGCAACACATAGGTTCAAAATCATGGGGGGTTTTTATCGAAATTGGCAACTTTTTCAACTTTTCGACAATTCTTTTAACCGTGTATATTGTTTTCAAAGACATTACCACTTGTTACAATCTTGTAGCACTAAAAGAAAAATATTATTGTTGCCAATTTGAAGAACAAAATGTGATCAATTTAGCCCTTCAATAATTCTTGTCCTGAAAGGGTTAAAAGGGTAGTCCAAGGTAGAAGAGACAGGGTGAGAGAAAGAGGATTAAAAAGAGGGAGAAGAGATTAAAGGAGAGGATTCGAAAGAGAAACAAGGAAATATTACATCAACAAATAAGAGAGCGAGTTGAAATGACAACACAGGTAACACCAACTTTTTTTTATCAAGTTTTTATTTGTATTTTTATTGTTTTTATAAATTTTTTTGTTACATTTTTTTGTTTTTCTCATTTTTTTGTACATGTACAATATGTGCAATTGAACCGTTTCATATAAGATTCGTTATCATATACTTGGAGAAAAGGCTAGACTGGCATGTGTAAATGTGAGTTTTTATGTTGAAATGTGTCTCGTCTTCGTCGCAGAGAAAGCATTCTCTACAGAAAATATTGCTATCCATTCAAAAAAATTGTATACGGAAAATAGAGATGGAGATTTTTCTATTCATATTTGAAATATGGAGAAATTTGCACCACTTTAAAATACGTTTCACAATTAAAATACTCAACCATTCCTTTTTTTCTGCCTGATTTGGAAAACTAAAATAACTTGTGTACATTAAATGCAAGGATAAAATACTTACTTTTGCTCTTTTTTTTTTTCCCTCATTTTTTTTTTTCTTTTTACTTTTATATTTTTTTCTTTCAATATACAGGAAAAAAATCTTTACATCTGGTCAATTTCTAAGCCCTGTGCTGACACAGAGCAAGTTACTTACATATCAACAAATTATACAAAAAACTTTGAACGATGAACAACAAAAGGCATGGATGGTAAGATATTAAGTTAGTAAACTCTCCCAGGTCACCTCCATATTTGAAACAGATTCTGGCATCACGTTTACCCTTAACGACAATGGAATAAAAATTGTCAACACAGATCAAATAGTGATTACTGATTTTGGTACCTTCAGTGCACAAAAAAAATATATAGTACTATGAAATCAGAATATATGGGAAACAAAGGATTAAATGGGTTTTTTTTTTAGGTAATGCAAGTTTTAAAAAAAAGGGAAAATGTTACATAAAATAATTTTTCTGAAAGCAAAATTGATGAATGAATCAAATAATAAGTACCACAGAAATCCATACAGGCAAATAAATCTTCTACAGTGAAAGTAACAAGTGATGTGCTGTGTAGTTTGATCTCAGTTGGAATACTGTAAATGTCAAATATTGTGTGCACCTAAATATTCATGCTGAGTTTCATAACAAATATTGTGTCATTCAGTTCATACAGGGGCAACTTGCTCTTCGTCAAACAATAAATGAGCAATAAATCCCTTGTTTTCAACTTGTTCCAGTACAATGCATGAAGAAATAAGAGCATAGTTAATTTTCCACACCTACAGTATACTCGATGACTGTGCTTGATAACAGCACATGCTATTACATGATACAAATTGTCCAGCAATTGAGCTCCCTCCTTGCAACCTACTGAAAAGATGGAGGAACTGTCAGCACGATATATTGCAAATTAAATGTGAAAAAAAATAATAAATAAATGTCACATACATGTTTCAACAGAGTCCACTAAAGGGTAATTGTAACCGACCTTTGTCAGTTACGGTTGCTTAAGGCATCATTATCACTAAATCATCATGGTGATCACTTCCACTTACAATTATCATTATCATCATCAGTATTTCAAACACCATCATAAACATCATCAGCAGCATCACCATAGGCATCATCATCTCCATCATCACTACCACCTAACATTGTATTAAACAATCATAGAAAAGATTGGAAGTACAGGTGATTTTTACACAAATATTAAGAACATTTAAACACGGAAGAAAGTCAGTAATTAAAAGAGAGCTTATTCCCTATCTCTTCCTCCTCCTAAAATGAAAAAAAAAAGTGAACAGAGCTAAGGGGTCAGGGTTCCATAGACATAAGCGAAGGGGAGTTTTTGTCCCTGTAAGAGAAATTCAAGATTCTTCTTTATCAGGTAATGAAGCAAGGTGCAAGACTTGCATGTACACATATAAAAAAGAAAGAATATCATCAGATGACACGAGACGATTGTCATGGATTCTACACAAGATGGAAATAATAATAATACACCCACCTCTTCATTTGTAGCTCATATTCTTGTGATGACAGATATGCCATATTTTGGTTAAATTTTAGAGGGGATATAGGATCATGTATTCTATTTCAGTATAAGGGGGTGTATATTTAGATCAAGCTCTTACAACATGACGGGATGATGTCACATACATTATGGAATGTCTTGAAGATATAACACATCATAATTTCAGGACAAACTGGTGCTTACCTAAGGTCTCTACACCTCAAGAATTAAGTTTGTATGAAATTGTAATATGAACTTGTCTGTAGCTAGTTTCCCCAGTAACACCCTTTTCACACTTGTCACCATCTGAGGTCCTTAACTTACAAGGTGTCAATGCCCAATTAAATTAACCACAAGATAGTTGAGCATTTGAAAAGATGACCCATTGTTTTACACAAAACACATCACCATCCAAACACATTTATGTGATTGCAAGTGCAACAGTTTGATAATTTGGGGAAACAAATTTACATCTTTTCGCAGATTCAGCTGTCTGGCTCCATATGCTTTTCAGAAAATTTTACGTTGCCAGATCTCCAACAAAAAATGACTTCCTCTCTACCAGAAACGTAAGAAAATAATGCCTCCGGCACCACCTTCGATGGGCAGAGGCATAATAAAATCAACCGAGTGAACTGGCGACCTCAAAGGTCATAGGTCAAAGGTGCTGACATAGAGAGGCTATTGCACAAAGGCATTGTTCTTTGCCACCTTTCAATAACAGCACCAAGTTTCTCCTCCTTGCAAAATCATTTCAAAAAATAAATTTTCTGCTACTACAAGCTTTCCCTGGAGACGTTCAGATACATGATCAGCAGTTTTTACTGTTGTGTAATGTCATCGGGTGATTGCAGTCAAACGGGTATCACTGTCTACAGTAACAAAATGCATACTTCAGTTACAAGCATTCTCCAGTGTGATATTTGGCATTGCATATGGGTAAAGTGCCCAACAGTCTTCATTTGCATTCAATTGAAACACTGTATAACACAGGGATGGATGAACATGCCCTGGAGATGAATACATAATACAGACATCGTTTTACTAATGGCAAAGTTGTTATGTTGTTATTGCACTATCTGTGTCATAGTGACTCTAGTCTGACAGTCACAATTTTGACAATTATTGCATGGTAATGTCAAGTTTAAGTAACTACACCTTTGAGTTTGGATGTTACATTGCCGTCTCTCATCAATATTCCCATCTCATTATCTGTTCTTCACAATTGTTAGGGCTGTAAAGACGTTCAACCAGCTAAGATTTTTCCCAGCCGCCCCAATCCCTCCCCCCCCCCCCAACGGAAAAAAAAAAAGCCCCTAAAAATCGAATAAGCTATCCATACTTCTTCCAAAAGGGTATAAAGATCAAAATCTATTAACTTGAAAACACAATGTCTCAAAACAGTTCTTACTTCTTAGTTTTTTACAAGAATGAAATAGTTTCAAAGTCAATAAGATGTCTTTCAAATGAACTTGATATCATGTTGAAATAAAGAAGCAATGGAGTTCAGATTGGTTTCTTCAAGAACATTACAGCCCTACACTAGAACAGACAAGTAGAGAAAACTGACTTTAGGGAATGGCCAAATAAAACGTTTGTTTTCAGCAATAGATCCAGTATTCCCCCTAATAAACACTGTGTTAAAGTAAAGACAAAAAAAATTACACCATTCCAATCAAGAACGAAATAAAAATAACAGACATACTGTAAAACAAATCCCACATGTACATCCTATAAATTACATATGCCCGAACGTGGCTGGAGCTATATGAGCACTTTGGTATATAAAAAATCTTTGTGTGAGACAAAAAAATATAGCAATGAAGACAAAAATACAACAAAAATATGAATTTCACTTGTTTGCATACAAAACAATCACAAAAAATAAGTATCTCAAGGTAAAAAATATAATGAACATTTATATGAATCATTCTCTTGTCTTGCATAAACATGGTACATACCTCCCTCCACAATCATACATTCCCTTTTCTTTCCTTTTCAAATGCTCAGCAATAATACACAATCACATTCCTCCTTTTCAACAAAAAGCTGAAAGATATTGTGTGTGGGATGACACATACCATACAAAATGGTCACTCGCTACTACGTTTATGAACAGCAGACAACTATTTGTCACGACGACGTTTAAAACTTCAACATTAAGGAGAATATCCGGATATGCACAAGTGAATGAAAATATTTTGTCTTCAATACACCCCTAATTGGCGCACATGTACCTTGCACGAACATAATAAGCAGAGGAAAACTGTACAACCCTTTACATGCAACAAAAGCAATATGTTCATATTTTTGAACTTTTTTATACACATCACTTTTTCTTTTTTTTTTCCTGACCCTGCAAGATAAGAAAATAAACTGAGAAAAAGAAAACATGTAACAAGAATCAGTATATGTTGCACTTTTTTTTTGACAAAATATACAGTTTAGTTGCATGTACTATACACAAAATCGTTGACCAAAATTGTCATACATGTACATGTAGTTTCAGAAATGACTTGAAATGTCAGAAATTTCTAATTACTGTGATAATATTGCATTCACGCTGATAGCGTTTTGCAAATCTGTGTTGAAGAAAGTAGGATTAAATAAATCACTATCTTCAGATTAAAAGTAGGTTTATAAAATCCACTATCCTTGGATGTAAAAAATATCCAGAGTTACACCTCTCTTCTCTCATAGGTCTGTCTGTGCCCGTGACATATGCCGCAGAATGTCACATCATGGAAAAGGGCATTTTGGACCCATGGGTGCTAGGATGTAGAAAATGTTACCCTCTTTATGTAATTCCATAGCAAGACAAATCTAAAGCTCTTCTGTCATTTACATGTAGATTGTAAGTTAATAATGATTTGCCTCAGCAGTTCATGTGTGAAGTTTAAGTTAGTGCTTTTGTACATCACTCCTGTAAACTGAAAATCTTAAGAAACCTACAAAAGGACTAAGAACAAATAAGTTATTTTTTTGTTAACAGGAACAGCATTTGGAATGAAAGAACCTTTATCAGGTCATTTTCTTCTTCTTCTTCTTCTTCCAGAGCACTTTTTAAAACTTTACAATAGCTCTTTGGAGCTTCAAAAGCTAAATTCCTTTCCAAATGGAATTTCTCGTTCTTTTTTTTTTTTTCTAGCTATGACAAAATTCCTACATAAGGCAGCTTAAAAGAGAGTGCATTTCTACATAGTTTGCAGAGGCAAACATCAGCAAAGAGTTGACAGATATTCACCCGACAGCTTGTGGAGGCACATGCATATTCAGGGCAATTTTTCATGTAGAATCAGTACATAATTATCACAAATACTGAACAAAGTGTGGAAGTTCTATGATGGCAATATTGACTGGCCATTTGTTCCCAGTTCATATTCCATTGTTGGCCTTGTTTCAGAACACACAGACAACAGCTAAATGGGTGACTTGATCGACAGACGTAACAAAATATAAAAAAAACATACTCTTAGTAAACAACCGATTAAAAAAAGCAGATTGCCACATGTACAATGAAAAACATGAGCAGTGTGGATTCCATTTCAGTGGTGCCAGTGTGTACTGGATGCCTACTTTGCACAGAACACATTAATCAGCTTTCATTGTCACACTTTACAGAGTTGTTCAACTTTCTGTATGTTTTTTGATCATTATTTTCCTTCCAATTCTTTTTCTTTTTTACAGGTCGGTTCATGTTTTTTGTTACATCTGAAGCAACGATCACCGGTTTGCAGCACCGCTGTTCTGTTTATGCCTGCGCTTTAATCGCTTTCCTCCGCTGGCATTACTATTCCCTGTCGTGTTGTTGTTGTTTGAGCTACTTGCAGACGAATTTCGGTACTTCCCACTGTTTTGCTGCTGCTGGTAGTTCTTGTTGCGAAACGTTTTTGAGGTGAGGGGTCGCTGAATGCTCGTCACCGTGGTCGTGACTGGGAGCGCTTTCGTCACTGGAGCCGCCGACGTGGTCGATACCGTCGACGTTGTTGGCGCAGCCTGGGGTTCGCTCTTGTGCGTCACCACTAAACTGCTCACGCTCACGGTCTTGGGGCTATCGCTGTCCTTGGTGGCAGGCTTTGGCTTAGAGACGGCTCCAGTGACGGTGGTGTTGGTGCTACTCCCAAGCAGCACGGCTGATGGTTTGATTATAGGTGGAGTAGCTGTCCTTTGTGATGTTGAGCTAGATACGATGATGGATGGTGTCATCATGCTGGAGCTGGTTACCGTCACGGTGGCGTTGATATGACGTCCTGGTGGAGGAGGCAGAGGTAGAGAGCTGGTCTTCATCACACTGTCTCCACTATCTTTTGATGATGCAGAAGAATGCTCAGATTCCTGTTCCATATCAAAAACAAAAAGTTGTATACTATATGAATACAAGACCAGGTGTTCTTGATAAAAGACAGTTACAGGTGTCTATCTTTTCATTTCTGTAAATGTGCATAATCATAACTTACATGTATCCTGTATGAGCCGATATTGTTGCTGATGACATGGATAGACAATGTCGCAAGTTGTTGTTTTCATGATAATGTTCTCACATACATCGCCAGCTCATTTTCACTTTAAATTTGTGACCCTAAAACAATCACAAAATTTGCAAAAAAAACACCCTCGCAAAAATAACAGCCTATCCATATAGCAATAGCCACTTTCCACCTATTAAAGACATTTCCTTTAAAAAATAATCTAGGAATTAGCACGAACCCAAGATCCAATGATCTAATCAATAAGATAAAATTATTAAATGAATAACATCCATAAACATTACTAAGCAAGTTATTTTGAGGCAAATAAATAAGATGCTCAACTTCTTATAATGAAACTTCAATATTTTTGTCCATACAGTGCATTTATCCCCCTCTAGCAAATCCACTGACTACTGAATTCTCTCATTCCCACAGGCTTAGTGTAGAAACCTACCGGTTCCCGTAGGCAATGGGTTAGCAAAATCTATAATGAAATTAAGTATTGTCACTTACAGCATCACTGCAGCTTGAAAGATCGTCTTGTGATGAAGGTGAAGATAATGTTCCAGTAGAGTTGACATCCGATTCAGGACTAGCAGGCATTCCTATTACAGGAGGGCTCTCCGGTATCAGTTGCACCTGTTGTAGCACTGGAAGCTGTTGCAACTTTGTAGGGGTGGTTGTTGTGGTGATGGTGGTGGTCGTCGTTGTGGTGGTGGTAGACTCTGTCCTGAGTTCATTCAAACCCTGGCCAGCCAGGGTAACACTCTTGTCCACAACCCCTTCCTCCGAAGGGATGGGGGAAGGGGAGGAACTTGTGGTGGGCGTGGTAGTCCTTGCACTCAAATTATTGTTATTGAGAGTTGTGGGGTTGTTAATATTGTTGGCACGTTTTTGTTGCTGAAGCTGCTGCTGCTGTTGTTGCTGCGCTTGGTTGCCTTGGCTTTCTATCCTGATGGCAGTGTTGTCTGGGAGTGGTAGCTGATTCATGGCAACCATATGAAGGTAATGCATACTTGGTATCATGGCTGGAGGAATGAGGTGGGCTACCTTATGATACCAGTGCTGCTGGACCCACTGACGATAGGCCACCACCTCGTCTGTCACACGGATGATACGACCAAGGATACTGAGAAAAGCAGGGAGAACATCAAAATATAAGACTAGGAAATAAAAAAAACTGAGAAAGCACCGATACACTTCTTTTCATGGAATCATTTTACGTTTATTCATATTGCTATTCATCAACTTTCTGAAAAAAGATACAATACAGTACTCATGAAAAGGAAATACCTCTTCACTAGCCGCTAAATTTGTAAAAAACTTCTAAAGTAGATTTTTAAAATCATTTCAAGATAGATGCACAATGCAAAACAATGTGATTTTCCCCTTGCTAATGCAACACATTACCAGCAGGTTAAGTGTCCCAATATGAAGGCACTCATGCCTCTGACCAACTCTGGGCAGTCTTATGCCCGTGTGTGTTCAAACTTGTCATGTTACTGCTTACCCTTTACCAAAACTTGAACCAAAAAAGTAACACTTTTGGTGGTCATACCTGTCTGTCTCATCCTCCTGGTCTATGTGAGGTATTGCAGCTTGACAAAGAACCCTGTAGGCATAGTGGAAGGCCTGCTTCACCGACATGAACCCATATGAGTTCTTGGTTATATCCTGACCTGTGAGCACAAACAAAAGAGAAGAAACTTAAAAATACCGGGTCTGGGTTTAAAAACTTCCAACATGAAGGTACTCGTGCCTCTGATCAACTATGCCCAAGGGCAGTTTTATGCATAAGTACATTCAAACTTTTTATGTTACTGATTACCCGTTTACCAAACTTCCTGATTTAAATAACTACATAAGGTATATAATACCCAATTTCTGTTTTCCAAACAATTCACAGTTACATGAGTGTGCCCAAGCTTTGGTCTTAGATCGTAGGACGAGAGGGTCACTACTCAGCAATTCCCATGAGACAAGGAGGACCTGGGCAATTTTAACTGCGGAACTGTGCAAACATTCCCTATATGCCACCAGATAGCCTCTGAACTTTCTTTCCCTCACAATTTTGTTTGCCGAAAATTTGAAGAGCTTGTTGTAGGAAGAAAGAAATTTGAAGGTTGTTGTACCTGGGTTGAGTGGATCCTCAATACAGAGCATAGATGTCCGGTAACCCTGAGTCATTGTCCTCTGGGCATCCTCCTTAGAGAAGTAGTAGCCCCCATCATTCACGCAGATGCCCGTCTTGAAGTAGTTGAAGCTATTACCGTACAGCTCAAAGAACTCGATCAGGAGTACTCCAAGGTTCTCAGGCTCGGGTGGTGCATGTAACTGGAAAGGTAATAGTACATAAACAGTCATTGCTAGGTAGGGATAAATAGTATCTGGGGTCAAAATAAGATGTTACATATTTTTAAATACAATGCCCGAAATATCTCATGCTGCATTCAATGGAAAATGTGTGTTATACCAAATCAATGCGTATCCAATGAGGTAAGGTACTGTCAGCCTTTTACAAGCCATTATTAGGGCTATGAATCATAATCAGTCTAACATAGGGCAGCAGGAACATCAAAAGTCTAAACACTGAATAAACTGCAAACAACTGCATGTCATAAATAGCATGTACATGTAGTATCAAATGGGTTATTGTATCTATGATTACAAGTGTAAATATGTTAAAGGTAATGTTTAGTTTTGGTAAGCCCTCAAAAACTTTTCATCAGATTTATTGGATTTTTTTTTTTTTTTGGATAAATAGCAAGATACTAGCAATACAAAGATGCTGTGAAGATTTCACTTCCTAAACTGGCATATTACACAAATGAGAGACAAACAATAATATAGGTGCTGGGTCAGGGATATAAACTCCCAACAACTTCAGCGTGTACTGTACAACATACACGCATTCACAAACTACACACAGTGACACTATGCTATCGCTGTGCGAAGCCTCGAGATTGTTGTGCGGCAAGCCGTCGGGGTGAAAAGGTCCTAGCGTAGGGTAGTATATTTGCCGTGATCTAGCATTCCTTACACATATTTGCGGTAAAATTCACTGTAAATCATGGATGGAATACCAAATGATCTCATACAAACATCTTTTGATACATGGAAAACAACATGAGACTACATTTAACATGTTTCTTTCCAATTTCCTTTTTACTACCAAAACTGTACATGAGCTTTAAAGAGGTTGTCAGAACAAGCTTTGATCAAATTACGGTAAAAGGTTTGTATTAGTTATGTCTCTTCCATTATAAAACACTTCCTCCTTCTTCTTGTGCAGACCTATGCTATCTCATTTTATAATTCAAGTGCAGCTTACAAAACAAAAAACTAAGCATACATTTACAAAAAAGAGATCATTTTCCTGGTATCAAAATGCAAGTGGCTACATACATGTAGTTGATTAATGTTTTATTGTGACACAAATTAACTCCCTCATAATTGGAGCTCACATACACTGAGTTGCAGAACATTTGTCAAGTGAAACTGATTACTCAAAGTTGGAGGATAATTATATCCCAAGACTGTTATAAATGGCAATGATTAGACAATTGTGATCAAATTCATAAATAATTACTGATTTACATTTCATTTTCTTCTTTATATTTAACTTGAGGCAAAAGTTTCACTTTTGGATTTCTATTTAAGGGGTTGCCCTAAACAGATGGACAGCTGTCTTTCCAACCATCAATTTGTGTGTAACCTCACACAAAAAAGATGTTTGTTTCATACATCTAATTGGATGACCTTTAGGTTAAGAAATAATTTTTAATTTTGGGAAAGGGGTGTGGGGATAACGGCAGGAATATTAAAAAGCAAAACAGTTCAGAAATTGGTGATTACATATGTGAAATAATACAGCGAATACAGGCATCTGTATTGACAAATATGGTTAAGATTAGTGGAATCTACCGAAACAAACACTACAGCCCTTTGAGGAAAAACTCATATTTCTGTTTGAAATTTGAAAAGCTTCCGCACAGATGAAAAAGGGTGTTTTGAAGGTTATCCATTATCAGAGTCCCAGCTACACTGGGCGGCAGAACTCACCAGTTTAGAGCCCACCACTAACCAGCAATTCTGGCACAAGAGCCTACAACTTGAGAGTCCAAAATTCATATATTTGATGTCACAATTATCTCAAAACTGAAATTGTACGACAGAAAACGATAAGTATGTAAATTTTCATAACATGCCAACCAGCAATATAAATGTGCTAACTATAACCCTGTCCATTATGTAAGCTTACCTGGAGGAAACTGACAATCATGAGGATGAGGCTGTACGAGCTGATACCACCTGTCCAAACTTCATTGAGGTCTCTCTGAAGAAGGAACTGCTTAAGTACAAACACCATGAAAGGCAGGCTAGGGAACTGACATATGAACTCCTGTAGGAAGAAATGAAAAGTCATAGCAAAAAACTTGAAAATTCCTAAGAGTGGAAAGACATGAATAAACAAGTTTGGTTGAAATCTGGTCTATGCTTTTGCCAGTTGGCAAAAGTGGAACACATTCATGTAGACAGCTGGACGGACAGATTTCCTGTGAAAAACAAAAAAAACACTTGATGTACATGTAAGTTCATTATTGGAGTACTAAAATAGCCATAAGAATAGAACCCTGGCATGTATATCTACAGAAATGTCTAACAACCTTTTTTTAGGGGTTTTCAACAAGAACAAAAACCTTTATGCAACACCTCATAGTCAATGGGAAGTCATTTCACTTGTCCAGTAAGATGTAACATTATGAAACTGAAACAGCTTTTGTACAGCTGGTATAAGCAAACTGACACAAATTCAGTAATATTTGAAGTGAAGTACTTCACTTCCTGCAAATACACGCAAAAAATCTTTGCTGATAGCATACAGATCACATATTATTTGCATAATGCTTTAATAAACTCCATGATAGTGTTAGTGGTATCAAAAAGTGGGGAAAATATTAAAAGTCAAATTGGTAATTGAGGAAAGCATCTTATAATTCTGTTGTGGAATTTCATCATTTCCTATTAATTTAACAGTGCCACAAGGGTCTTCTATATGCAATGCTCATAACTTACATTATTTGATCTCTTTTAAAAGAATATAAAGAAACAAAGCTTCAAGAGAATGGAAGAGGAAAATAACAACACTACTCTCCAATTTGACAATATCTACATGCTTGTTTAGAGATAGGGTACACCAAACACATTGTGTGGAATGTTTTAATACAAATTGTCACACTTTACTGTCTACACATGTAACAAATAACGATAACGAGAAGATTTTTCATTGAAGACCCACCCTACATGGTACACCTGTCCTACTATTAACATATACCAGCATACTCACACGTACACAAAACTTTGTATGGTGTACCTCTAATTGAAAAATCTTTTTATCATTATCAGACAAATGTGACCAGCCCTCAAAGGGAAAGTCCGTCCACCCTGGTATTAAGTTGATTTGAATAAAAGCAGAAAAATGAAAGAAACAGATTAGTGAATTTTTGAGTAAAATCTGTTAAGAAATAAGAAAGTTATGAATATTTGAAGTCCTAATCAATCAAACATATATTGTCAACTCCATGATGTATCTTGGGAGCTCCTCTCTCATTTGCTCAATACAGAAAATTTCATAATTTTCATTTTCTTATTTTTTAATGAATGAATAGATTCATTTCATCAGGTTTTGTGTAAAAACATATGAGCAATGATTATATCTAAGGTACATATATGACTGAATATTTTCTTTAGAAAAAATGGAAATCAATGATTTCTTGGGTACGAGGCAAATGGGAGAGGAGCTCGCAAGATAAATGTATGTCACAGAGTTGCCAAAGTGTGTTTGATTGATTAAAAGTTCAAAAATTCATAACTTTCTTATTGTACTTTGCTTTAATCTTCACTGATCAGTTTCTTATTTTTTTCTACTACTATTAAAACCAACTTGTACTGAGGGTGGATTTCCCATTTAATTGAGAGAAAGTCCTTTCAACTCTCTGTATCTGTATCTGTATCTCTGTATCTTGGGCAACCACCCACTCTATAATCATCAGATTTTATTTATGCTATGTAAAATGCATGCACACCATGAATGCCATGGTGTGACTTGGACATAAGTAGTGGCCAGGCTTTGAGCATAATGTACATGTCTGGAATTACACACTGAGAAGACAGGTGGATTTCACATTCCTGTCTGTGCAACATATAGGGTGCAACCAGATACATGAAACCTATCTCAACTCCCAGCCTTCTACACGTCATAAATCATTGTGAGCGTCTGCCAAATGTGCACGATTACAATGTACTAATGATGCCTGCATACTTTCTATTCATTTATGTACATGGTGTGTGTGCATTTCAGGAAGTTGATCGTCGTTAGTAGTGCGGAATGTTGTTTAAAGCTCCACTTAAAGCAAATGCATGCATCTTGACTTATCTTGTTGGGTATGGATCAGAAGACCAATATATCATTCACTGTTTGATATAAATGTGTATTTCTGAACACATTTCCCCTTCATTTTTATGCCTTGCTGCTAGATCCCATCCTAAAACATTCTTCTGGTCAAGTTCTGTAGATGACATCTTCAACCAATCAACCAAGTATAACAATACACAAATTTATTCAGCATAACTAGGAGCACTTCCTCTCTACAGCATACTTGTGCATGTACAACAATACCATCCAAAACCTATCAGTCTAGATCATAGCAACTGCTATGTAAGACATGTTTCAGCTTTGTCTAGGAAGAAAGGCTGCGAGGTGGTATAGAGTACCGAAGTGTGACGTCATACTGGCCAAGTTGTCAAGGTTGCTGGAACCAGGAACCAGTAACCTGGACGACGAGCAAATATGACATTAGCACTTCGATACTCTATTGTGTGAGAATCTGTGGTGCTTTGGTCACCAAATATATACCAAGGCTAATGATAACTGTCACCTACAGAAAATATGTCCTGGGTGCTTTAATACTGGGAGCCATAACTGTAACGGTCAACTGTATCTCCTTGGATCAATCACATCTTCTCAATCAGTGCTAACTTACATTTACTTTCTTGTTACAGAAAAGTACAATTCATTGTAAGATACAATCGATTGTAGCAGGAATGGAGATACAACAGATTTTTACAGTTGATTGTAAGTTGGTCTTTATGTTACGGGGCCCTGGGTAATTTTTAAAAGCATTCCCAGCTTAAATGCTCACTTACAAATTACATGTATGTCCTTAAAGGGATTGATTAACTTTGTGAAAAACTGTGAAATCAGCTCAAATGCAAGTGAATTGTGTGAAATCATCTAACTACATATATAATTAAGGATATGTGAAAGTATGAGAGAAAATGGAACCCGTTTGCTATCCTAAAAAAGAGAAAATCGTGATCGATCGCTAGCGCAAGTCGCTCGGCTTCTTCGCTGCACTGCAGTCACAAAAACCAAGCTCCGGCGCTTGGCGATTTCAGAGCGGGTTTCCAGCCCGTACGATATTCTGTGATAGAGCGAGGTATGCCAACCGTAAGAGTTCTTCAGGGTCCGGTGGTACTCTATCCCGACATCAATGTTCAATCGTAAATATCTTGATATATAAACAACCGATCAGCTTATAAAACTCAGGCGATTCCTGTCTGACCTAAAGGTTTGCAATTATGATTAGAGCATTAGCTGGAACAGTGATTTTTTTTTTCAATCCTGGGCAAAGTTAATCAATCACTTTAAATCTTCATTTTAGGATGTCCTTAAATCTTCATTTTAGGGGAAAGACACATCAGAGGTGGATTTCTTTAATAACATGACAATATCATGTGACATTCAATAAATCAAAAAGTTTGCACACAAGAGTGTACCTTTAAACTCTGAATTGGCCTTTCATTCAAAAAGCATTCACAGGCAAAGGTATGCTACACATGAATAACTCAAAGGGGCGAGCATAGTGAATCTCTTTACTTGATCTTGCATTCTTCACATTCAAGTACATGTAATATCATTCACATACATGTATACATTGTTTATCTATGTATCATGTCATGGAAAAGCTTGCCAACTTTGTTAGTCAATGGAAGTATTCTCTAACATCGCAAAAAGAACATAAAAATCTACAGGTATTTTGCAATTTTACATCAAAAATCTTTCTCAGAAACACCCAGCACCCTGCTTCGGTCAGATTTTGTTGTTTTTGTTTTTCCCACATCTTCAACATGCGACAACTTATCAGTGTCTCAAGATGGATGTTATTTAAATGTATTCAGGCACTGCACATGCATATTGTGTACACAGTACAATACAGGAATGAGCAAATGATTGACAAGACATGGAAGAAGACTGGACTCGTTGAATTTCTCTCCACTCCCCTCCTAAGCAATGTGGGGCTGGTGGGATAACCTATTTTTAGTCAAGGCAGGCATTCCAGGCTTGTCAGGGAGGATTGGGTTATCAAAGTAGAGGCCTGGCCGACCAGCCAGCCAGCCAGAGCAGGCTCATTAACACTGAGAAAAGGCGGTTGAGGAAAAGGTCAGGCTCGCCAAGATGCCACACTATCATCTACATTGAGCTGATAAGAGCAGCTGTGCACAGCGGCAGTGGTGTCACGTCACGGCGCTACCGTTACACATTGAAGATGTTCTTAAAGGGTAACATTACATTTTTCGAGAAACCTTGCAAATTGTCGCCCCTCTATCTTTTAAGCACTTCTGAAAAGGTCAGGCTTGCCAAGATACCACACTATCATCGATACTGAGCTGATAAAAGCAGTAAAAGATGTCTTTAAAGCTACGTACAATATTGGTAGCAAAATGGAAATTGGAAAGAAATGTGTTAAACATAGTCTCATGTTGTTCTCCTTGTATCAAAAGATGATTCTAAGAGATCATTTGGTATTTCATCCATGATTTCCAGTCAATTTCAATGTAAATATCTAGATGGAAACCTAGATCACTGCCATACGCTAGGACCTTTCCACCCAGACAGCTCCCCGCACAACAATCTTGGGGCTTTGCATAGAGATAGCATGTGTGTCACTTTGTGTAGTATACTCATTGGTTTTACATGTGTGTGTATATTGTATAGTGCATGCTGCTGCTGTTGGGAGTTTACGTGCCTGGCCTGGTATATAAATTATTTTTTGCCTCTCATTTGTTTAATATTAAACTTTAGGAGGCGAAATCTTCAGTATCCTAGTATTGCTAGTATCTTGCTATTATCAACAATTTTTTTTTTTAATCTGCCAAAGAGTTTTTGAGGGTTTACCATAACTGTATATAATCTTTAAAGGGTGACATCACATATTTCTATGAAACCTTACAAATCTTTGCATCCGTATCTTTTCAGTCCTTTTGAATAGGTCAGGTTTGCCAAGATACACAATCATCTACACTGAGCTGATAAGAGCAGCTGTAAACAGCGACAGATGTATTACCTCACAGTGCTATTGTGGTGTTGGTGTTGGGGCAAAAGTAGCACCAGCCACAACACCAAACCTGAAATGAAGCTGGTGCTGGGACTGACTTCACTAGGTGTTGAGCTATCAATGTGATTGGTATTATTTCTACAAACCCGAATTCGGTGTTGGGGCTAGAATCAGCAGCCCAATTCACGCTCTCAACACCAACACCAACACCAAACTTGAAATCACCCATTGAATAGCTATAGATGTTACACATTATGCATTGCAACTAATGTGTACCTTGAAGTCTTGAAGATGGTTTTTAGAGGAGGACTTATTCATAACCCTTGCATATTGTTGCATATGTCCCTTTTGAGCACACACGAATACATACAAATCCAACAAAAACGCTCACTCACACCAGTCCTTGCTTCAAATTTGCTCTCAGCCAATCAGATGCAAGGATTTCAGTAGCTTATAACAGTTATTGTAACTTCTTATTGTTAACAAGTTTTATGAAACGGGGCCCAGATGTAAATTATGTTGTAGTCTGGGAATTCCATCTCTTCTCATAATGAACATGTGAAGATTACTGCCTCAACATAAAACATGAAGCATTATGGTGTAAACATTTACATAAAAATACCAACCTCAATCAGCTTGGCACAGTCAGTCCCTGTTTGCATGTTGAAGCTAATGTCAACACGTACTTTGGTGACATTATCTGTCAACTTCACTATGGGAACCTATGGAACATAAACACAAGGAAATGCCATTATAGTGAGTTTTAAGCTTCAGTCCATATGTTTCTTACTTTCTTTTTTTTCCACAATAGCCTCATATCATACAAAAGTAAACTCCCACAGTCCCACCCACACAAACAAGAGACTGGGTTTTTCCATCAGCTATGGACTGATCTAAAGATAGCTTTTTGTACTTTGTCCTCTACCAGTCCTGGACTACAAGCTTACATATTTTTCTAGTCTGTGTACCCTTCCTGTGTACATCCAAGATATGAAAAAATAGTATTGATCTTTCTCACAACAATAACCTGCATTAAGATGGAGTATCACGCGGCAGGTAATGTGCATACCCATATCACGTGCATATATGCTTGATGTTGGACATTAAACTTCAAGTTCAAAACAACTTGTTTATTTCTTTTATAAATCAGAAGATAGTTTATCTAGGAATACCTGCATGTAGGGATTACACAAACAAAATGGTCTTTGAAAATATCAATCTTATTATTACACAAGTATAAAATAAGCTTCAAATTTCTTTTTCCTTGACTTGCTCTGTATTGATATAGAGCATGCATGTAGTTGAAATGTTATTCATCTGGTTTTAGTAATAAGCAAGTAAAAAGGTGTAAGCAACATTTGTTCCGGAAAATGTTATGGATATTAGAACTATGAACAAAGTGTAATAAATCAAAAACAGGCTTGGTTCAAATGTACGGTTTGGGGATGAATGGAATTCATATATTTTGTTCATATCAACTTTCTAAGGATTTCCAATTATCCGATCGTAATCAAACATTTTTATCGTACTTTACATGAAGACAGAAAAATCTCTGGTGCAACTGAAGAGTCTAGAAATTTCCCATCATTGTAATAAAACACTTCTATCATATTTTGCATGAAGAAGGAAAATCTCTGGGTTAACTTACGGAAGCTTTGTCCAAAACTTTGATGCTTCCCTGCTCAGCGATTCCACTCTTCTCCAGCTCATTGCCAAGTCTGAAGAATGGACTTTCACCAATATCACCAAAGAGGACCAAGTCAATGTCACTGTAAATTCAACAAAAGAATAAACATCAACCCACAAATCAGATAACCAAGAATTTGCATCACTTTTTTACAGCATCACTCATGAGCACCTAGATGGGGGTGTGTAGGGGGTGTGTAGGGGGTGGGGAAGGGGTAGGACACCGTCAGCGATTCCACTCTTCACCAGCTCATTGCCAAGTCTGAAGAATGGACTTTTACAGGTATCACCAAAGAGGACCAAATCAATGTCATGAATATACAAACAAATAATACAAGCATCAACCTAGAGATCAGACTACAGAATTCACATCATATTTTATGGCATCACTATTCTTTAGTGGAGAAGTCAAACAGACAAAATACGAATGTGCAAAAAATTAGTTGGTGGTGAGAGGCATATTGGGTGGTAGGGGGTGGTGAGAGGCATATTGGGTGGTGGGGGGTGGGAGGAGGCTGGAGGTACTTAGAAGTTACATGTAGAATCCTGACAAAAACCATGAGGGCATTACATGTTCTTTTTAACTTGCATTCTTTACTAGTTATATTTCTTCAAAACTAGTGTACTGGTAGTAGTTATTCATCTACTTCCTCTCATCAACAAAACTACTTTTCTACTTCTATATAATATTTGAATCAATTGAATGTATATTTTCACACAAAACATATTGATAACATGAAAATATCTTAATCAGTACATTCCTACATTGTGCATCAATGTTACACAACATGTGTAGTACTGTGTTATCTTTTTCACTATAAAAACCGTACAAATTTTAAGAATCTTTTTTCACAGGTAGACCTACATGTACATGCACTAAATGTAAATCATATTAAAGTAAATTCATAACTTCAATCACCCATTTCTTATTTCTGTGTAAAACCACAATATTGTGAAACAGTGATAGGAGACTCAGCATGTCACTACAGAAGTTGCGCAATGCCCAAAATTAGGCACGTTTCCTGCTCATCTCAATTCAAAACTAGCATCCTTATGATAATCACAAGAGGAAGTGAGTAGGAGGAGTCGGCATACGTCACATCACTTTACAATCTCCATACATGTACATTATCAACTGAACTGATTAATGCTTTTTAAATCACTCTATTATACCATGGTCACATATATTAATTAGCACAGATGAGAATGATTTATATCAACTAGCAAACATTATACGGTATATCAGCTCTTGCTTTCCTAGTTTCCTTCATATATACTTTGCTATTCAAGTCAATTTTTTTTTTTTCAAATTTGGATTTCAAGTAATTTTTTATCAGACATTGTCCAAAAGATGAACAGGACCACCAATAGCCAGTTTTCAATCCTGTATGGTCTTTAACAGGGCAGCTAAATAATTATATGATAGGAAACAAGATTTGTGGTAAGAGCCATGTGTCACCACAAATTTCCTTTTATCAATTTCCTTTCTACATGTATAGCTCTACTGTACTTTGAACCTAACAGATGCTAAAAAAAAAAACTTGGTTACAATTTCAATTGAATAATTTACAGGCAAGTTCAAGGGAGAATCAATCATTTGCAGATTAAAAATTGTTCAATCTTATCTGACAATCTGACAGACTAGCATCTACTGTAAAACCAAATATTTTCAGAGACATTTTCACATAATAAGTCATTTTCATGGGTACTTTCAAGCAAAAGCTTTTGCGAACTACTCAGGACAACTGTATAAAAAATGAATACACAAGAGTAGTGAACGACTTATCTCTGGAAAGCTCTAAAAAAGCTCTTGCAAAAAAACCCAACAACAAACGTACACAAAAAACAGAAGAATATGAAAAAATATTGCTGCAAGGAAATCTCACTTTTACTATTGGCAAGCAAATCAAAGAGAGCTCTCATGAACAAAAAATAACCTCTACACAGCATGACTGATATCATCATACTTTTGAATGTTGATCTTTTTCTTCACTCCTATCGGAAACACCTAAGTACTTAAAATGAAAAATCTCATAATCGGATAACAATCCAATCAAATAAGATATGAAATATTTTTAAATTGTGGGACATGTGAAAATTTCTTTGTTCTAGATCTTACTTTATGCCTGTGTAGGAGAATACACAAAACTCACAAGTGTGCATCTTCTTCTTCTAAACAAGGAAAATATGTTGGTAAATAGCAAAGTCTGAAGTAAAACAAAAACTCAAACTTGATGTTACCACCTCTAAAATGTACATAAATATTGCTTTTTCCCCAACTGCTTTTTCCCAACTGCTTTTTCCCAACTGCTTTTTCCCAACTGCTTTTTCCCAACTGCAAGTGAAAGAGGTGAAAATTATGCATTAAACCCTGGGAAAAAGAGTGAATATTAAACTTACCTTGTAGGAAGATACAACATTGTTCGTGTGCTCCCATAGATCTCCACCTGACAGAGACAAAATGTGGATGAAAATAATTTTTTTTAAAAATAGATGAAAAAAAAGTTGCTTCATCACTAGATATCAGATCTCTTATAGAATCAGAATACTTTGAAATACTCCATTTAGAAATTTAGCACTTGATATTTGTCTTTGTCAGCTTTCAGAAATATCATTGATATATCAATACTGTCTGCACTAAGTATGAGTATGACAATTTCATAAATTTGTGTCATTACTACACCTTCAAGTTACTAGAATAGCCTTTTTGAGTGCAAAATGAAGATATTCTACAAGATAGATTTAAGATTACATAGCTGAAAACATGTTGAACAGTGGAACTGACATGATAACTATTTCCCTTAATTTGCTTGTGTACAAAACACACTTAAAAAACAAACTTAATATTAAAATAATCGCCTTAATTCAATTTGTAATACAGAAATAGAAACTTGTTTTAAATGTTGTTATTTTGGTTATAAGGGGGATATTGTCGATTGGTTGTAGGTCATGTCCCTAGCAAACAGAAACTTAGCTTGGGAGCAGTGAGCACGCCTGAGCAATATCGCTCATGAAAGCTGAGATCTGGAAATCTCAAAAAGATCTCTGATTAAAACAAAGCCAAAAGAATGACTCAAAAACTTGCCTCAAGAAAATCTCCCTCATACCATTTAAAATCTATATGAGCTCCTCCCTTCTGTAGACAAAAAAGTAACTTTTACAACTCGCTCTGTACACCTACCCCCCCCCCCATAAAAAAATTAAATCGTACCCTTCCACTGCACATATAAATTTACTTATTCAACAGGAGTTCCAATTCCAAAAACTCCTTCCTCAACAGACCTCAAAACGCTCTACATAAAGACTCCAGATGCATAGAGGAAGCTTGTGGTAATAAGATTTAATCAACATACCTTTGCTTTTGGCCATATTGACCTGACAATCCCTTGTATTCTCTGCACCACTTCTCTCCTCATATGATGCTCCTCATGGCGAGGCAGCATGAAATGGTAGAAGTCTATTATCTCATGATGTAATCTGTTTTTTAAAAAAAATCAAGAAGAGCTACACTGAGTGAATGAAATTTGTGAACTCGAAGATCACTACAGTACATGAGAGGTGGCCAAAAAACGTGAAGAAGCTGGGAGTGAGTTAGCTCTGGAAAATGGGAACATATAGGATATAGACAAATTGCCCCAAGGAAATCTGATTTGTTTTGTTGGGGTTTTTTTGTCTACATGCAATCCAAGAAGAGCTCACATGAATACTGAAAAAAAAAAAAAAAAAAAAAACTATTGCAAAATTTTCACAGCAAAAAAATTTTGTGAAAATTCATTGCTGTGTCACTTGTGATTCAATTATTTTGAGGCATAAAACTTTGGTGAATCTGAACCACAATTCACAATAGTCACATGCGCACAAAAAAATCTGACTTTACAGGAGAGGAGTATTCTTACACTTGCTGCTTGGAGAGGCCTTTCTTTCTTTCTTTTTTGTTTTAAAAGTTCCTTCATTAAAGTTCCTTGGTATAATTACAATGAAATATTGAAATACAATTGATATATTTACACAATCCAATCATTAAAGGGAAATCCAGTCCACCCTGCCATTAAGTTGGTTTTGCTAAAGGCAGACAAATGAGAGAAAATATCAGAGAAAGTTTGAAAAAATCTGATGATGAACAAGGATGATTACCCTTGCAACCAGCTCACCATTAAACAAATTTATCCTACTTGGATCCTCTCTATGAAATAGAAAATATATTCCTTCATCAACGACCATCATGATGAGAGATATTTGATAAAGAATAACTTGCTTGCAAGAGAAGCAAAAAAATTCAGGGAATCAGATTTTTTAAAAATGCTTTGATGAAAATCTGGCATCAAATTAGAAAGCTATATTCTTAATGACATGAGGAATTGAGGGCGACTGATTGCTACCTAGGCTAATTGGTAACATGGCTAGAAGATTGTGATTAATTGTGATGTCATACCCTCAACATTCATCAATTGCTTTGTATACCATAAAATTTCCCTTTTCCACTTCATCCCCCCAAAACCAATTTTTTAAATACCTTTCTACTTATGTGATAATAAAGATATATTGAATGTATGAATTTACTAAGAAACTTTTTAAAAATAATAAATTATCAAAAAAGTCTCTTTAAAGTGTAAGTTTAAGAAAGAAAATTACATTTATATAATATTGACTGGCCTTGAGGGGAATATCAAATATGTTGTCCGCAACAGAATCATATTGCCCCGAGTCGAAGACGAGGGCAATATGGTTCTTTTAAGGGCATCATTTTCAATATTCCCCAAAAGTAGAGCCAGCCAATATTATTATTATTACCTAATCATGTATATACATATTTTGTAGCAATTACAAACACGTCTGTTTGCCTGTCACTCCCTCTGATTTCAGGTTATTCATACAGGTATGTAATTTTGGGAAAGCAATTGTGACGTAAATTGATACCGCAAGTATCCATTGTTTAAGACTTTGTACACTTTAATGCGTACAGAGGCTTAAACAATGAAAACACGCGGTAACAATGAAACTAAAAGGGTGGAATATGGCAAAATGTTGCCCTCTTTTTTATTATATTGGTCTATGGGGAAAACCCGGAAGAGGGCAATATTTGCCATATTGCCCGCTGCGACTACGGATTTGGAGTAGCACGCAAAATATGGCTTTTTATTTTGCAGCTAAAATGCCTTGTATCTATAATTAATGTACAATGATGCATAAATGCAATAAGATGTCCACCAGTATCAAAGCCTTGACAAAGTCACAAGCAATGCATTTTGTCAGGGACAAAATGGAAAATTTTAAGTGGGAAATTAGTATGAAAATCAAAATACTATTTTAAGTTTAAAAGTGAGAGAAAGACATCATCACAAACTGAAACTCAAGCATTACCAATTTATCTAATCTGTCATTTTTAGTCTACAGGTAGATCTATTTCTAGAGAAATATAGACTAGATCTAGATCTACCTGGATTTCAAATTGTTATTGCCTGCTTTTCCATTTAATCTCTAAAGTAAAATAAAACAAGAAAAAGAGAAAAAATGTCGGTGTGGAAAGGGAAATGGGAGGGATGCACTATTATGTAGTCTACTGTAGGCCTACATCTACATTTATGTAAGAATTGGTTTTATTTGTGTGAGTCAATCTGCACCTAGCATCTTCTTTAAGTTTTACTTTTACAAACATTTCTTTTTCAAGATAGAGAGGATAGAGGTAGACGATAAGTATAGGTCAAGTAGATCTATCAAACATGAAAAAAAATCTGTTTTTAGAATGAGTATCGGTAGATAGAGTCTAGTAATATACTCTCAATCTCTGATGCATGCTGGTAGCTCAAAAAAGAGAATTCATGTGAAGAACATGTGAAAAGGACCTGAACACACATCCACTGCTGCACTAACAAACAATAATTCTATTCACCACACAGCTCAGGTACAGGTCAGTGCAGGAAGCCATATCCACCACACACACACACACACACGCACACACAATTTAGGTTTGCTTCAATATGTACAGCTACCACATACAAGCACAGGAGGGGGTGTGTGTATTGTGTGTGTGTTGTGTGCGAAGTGTGTGTAATCACACTATAGAACAGCGTGTGCACCCTGTGAATATCAAACCCACTGTACACATACACACACACACTCACACACGTCACTGATAAGATGCGGCTGCCCTCCCATGCAAATGCCTGCAATAATCCGTTGAAGTTTCGGAAGGTCAACGGTCCATCAGTCATTTTTAAATGCCTGTTTTTAGAAAAGTCGTTCGTTGTTACAATGAAAAGAACGACGGTTTCCCATGTGATCTGCATACTAATCAAATAGCCCCAATAGATAAAAGTCTACAAAAATAAGACACTTAAGTCTTTACGTTCTGATTTTTTAGGTCCAGAGCCAGAGCTAGAGAGTAGAGAGTAGAGGAAAAAAACACACAAATTCAAATCGTCTTACCCAACAATTCCGCAGTACCGATGGCTTGGCATCCGCCATGGAGTTCCTCCGTTTCGTAATTTTCCAGAATGATTCCAGTCATATGTGCTCGCTAGGTTTTCCTTTCTTTTCCTGTTTATAGTGTCCTGTCTGTCACCAAATATAAAGCCGTTTGCTCCCTTCTTTTTCCTTGCATGCGCTGCGTTGTCTCCGTTCAAGGGAATGTAATCAGGCGCAGTTCGAGTGCCTGCGCTGCTCCGAGAGTTTGGGGAAGGGCTGCCAGTCCCACCTTTGCTCATGCTATCGCCAACGTGAAAATTTTGCAGCTCTTCTGTCAATGTTGCGCTGTCGAATATCTGGGTCCAGAGATCGGTGGCTCTACCAAGTTGTTCAGGTTGGTACCAAGTCACCCTTGGATCCATTCAAATCTTAAATGCGGCGTTCCGTTGTTTTGGTGTAATTTTTTTTATGATGGACAGATGTTCGGCAGCGCAGAAAATTTCCAAGATGGCGAGAATCAATTTTATGATTTTACGCATGCGCACAACAACATGCACGCCCAGCTAGCTAGCTAGCTAGCTCTCCGATCCGAGCTCCGATCCCAGCTGCTCACCATCACTGCATGCACTGCACTAGACATATGACAGCGCAAAAGCAAAACACATACTGCAGTTACACAATTTGTTTAGATGGGCAAACAATGTTGCGCAATATTTCAGCCTAGAGCAAAAAAAATTCGCCTCCCACTTCATTTTTCCATCAATCAGAGCCGGGAGCGGTATCAAAGTTTTAAGATATGTAGGTGGACTATAGGAGAACTGTAGGGGACATGGAGGGCACACTGTGGCCCCCTTTCAAGCTAAATGTGCCTTTTCGAAGAAGTGAGATGTACATTATCTTTTAAAAGCTAATTTTCCCTCCGGGGGGGGGGGGGGGCAGACAAGCGCGACAAAAAAAAAAAAAAAACGCGTGAAAAGGGTAGTTTTTGCCGACTCGATGTCAAAAACGCCAGAAATTGGAAAAAAAGGGTGTTTGTGGAGTGTTTAATACACGTGTAGGGTATCTTTTCCCCCTTAGTTGTATGGATTTCGCCGGGAGATTTTGTGCGATCTAGAATTGCACGAGGGTGCACGAGTCTCTTTTGAAAACTTCAATTTAATTCCAAATCAGGGTTTTTGATGACTTTGTATGAAAGCCGCATGGAGGTACGTGGTTTGATTCTTCTCTGCATTTGAAGTAAATTTGTACCCAACGACTGAACTCTTAGCTAAGTTGACCCTATTCGTTGCTTTCAGAAGTTGACGTTGATGTTATACAAAACGGAGTGTTGTGCAGATAATATGTTGCTTTTGCTTTCAGTACTGGTATAAAACCAGGGGCGGCGCTACAGGTGGGCAGGGGGGCGGCCGCCCCCTATCATTTTTCAAGCGAGCACAAAAAAAAAATAAAGAGGAAGAAGGGGGGCCGGGGGGAAGGAGAAAGAGAAGGGGAAATGGAGAAGAGAAGGCTAGGCCATGCAATTATGACATAACTGTTATAGTCCTATTTGTTATTTCAAGACCCTCGACGTGCGACGTTGCTATACGCGTCATTTTGCCCCCCCCCCTATTTAAATACCCTGGCGCCGCCCCTGTATAAAACCTTGCCATCAGTTAATATTTACTGTGCATGCATACCTTGTATATATAATTTATTATGCAGATATATGCTTTAAATGCTGCTCCTGCCTGTAATTGTTGGCATGAAGGAAGGGTCTACAAAAATCTTATTCAAGTTCAACCCATTTGGGAAAATAAAATGCGTCAAATGACAGGCTTTATATATATCTGACAAAATTTGAATGTACTGATGGAATTCCTTGTACACGTACTCAAAAAACGAGTACAATGTAAGCATATGTTAGTCGTAAACAGCTTTTAATCTTTTTGTAGTCCAATACAAACTCTCAGACAGAAGTAATGGGACATGCATATTTGAAGGGGAGTGCCTAAAATATTGTTCTTTATCATTGTAACCTCTTCCTATTACTCAATAATCTTATCAAGAACTCGTTCTCTTTAATCAGGAACGAGATTACATGTATGTTTTAATCGTGTTCATATTTCTTTTTTTCTAAATAAATTATTCTAAGATGCTTTCAGAAACAGACATGGTAGTTATCATCCTTTGTTATTCTACACAGGTATCTAAAGGGACATGGACGCAATTCCAGGGGGGACAGGGGGACATGTCCCCCCCCCCACCTTTTTGAAGATAGGCGAATGTCCCCCCCCCTTTTACTTTTTTTTTTTTTTTTTGCTTGGAGGCGAATGTCCCCCCCCCCCCCACCTTTTTGAATAACCTTTTTTTTTTTTTTTTTTTTTTTTTTTTTTGCTTGTCAGAGAATTTTGGAGGCGAATGTCCCCCCCCCCCCCCGAATTTGATTTACGTAAAGGGAGATATCCAATGGAGAAATAACTTGGTGTTGTTACATGCTGTATAAATTGCTAATTTGCTATTGTTAATATCAGAAATAGTTGCTATTAACAGGTACGTTTGAGAGGTTTAATTTAAATTGAGGTAGACCTTGTTATAAGGGTTAAATGTTTAAGGTGGTTAAACCTTGACTTTTTAGAGGTTTAATTGAGGTAGACCTTGTTTAGGGGTATGTTTTACGGGTTATACTTGTTTAGGGGTAAAATTTTCAAGAAAGCACTCGAAAATCCTTGAATAGGGTGTAAATTTGACCAATGGATAAAACTTGTTTAGGGGTAGTTTGGAAAACCTGTGGTCGCGCTTGTACAGGAATATAGTTGAGTGCCCCCCCGGGGGCTAATTTTCTTTAGCTTTTGTTCCAATAATTACTACAGAAAAAAAAATCATACTAAGGAGCTTCAAGAGCTGGAGTCACACCTGGCAACAAATTAATTCAAGCAGCTGCCCCTTTCTAAGGACGCACAAAAGAATCTACAGGTGCGCTGTTGCCTTTCGTGTCCGATGTTGGACGTTGTCAACTTCATGTGAAAACTGAGTAGTGACTTTCGTCGCAAATGAAATATCGGGAATATTGTACTTTTTATTTCAAGGCAAAGTGAAAATTGAGCAGATGGTAAAATTTGAATACAAAGGCCTAATTGTGTCCAGAAATTTGGCTATATTGTATGATACCAGTTTCAATTTGTGAAAAAAGGACAAATTTAACAATCCTATATATTCGCAATTTGACACTCTTCCGATTACTTCCAACAAACGAAAATCAAAAATGCAATTGTTCAAGTACAGTTATTTATGATGTTATGTGTCAGATTAGTGTCCAGACACGTCCAGTCGAGTATTTTGATTCATATTGCAGGAAATTTGCACCATTTCCTTTCGCTTGCCTCCAGTAAAGGTAAGCACTGTGAACTGCTCATATTATACTAGTGAAAGCGAAAAGTAATTATTACAAAAGCATATTTCCCTTTGAAAATGGTCGGTAAGTTTGCAGCCAGGCTGGAATCTTTTGTGTACTTATCTGCAAGGAAGATCCACTAAAGCACATGCCTGATTTTTCCTGGCGGCATCGAACATAGTTCAAAGGGAATGAGCTATAGATGCGATTCCAGCTCCTGAAGCTCTATAGCTTGATCATATACTAGAGGCGATGGAATGTTTTTTTTTTTTTCTCTCTCTCTTCTTCAAAATGAGGGCATCGCTAATAGGCAATAAGGGACACTTTAAAAAGGGGGGCACCTTTCACAAAACTTGTCAGAAAAGATTTATATATATATATATATATATATATATATATATATATATATATATGGCAGTGGCGTAGATACATGGGGGCACGAGGGCACATGCCCCAATCACCTCAGTGACCTCGTAAATTTGCGTTATATTTTCCAAGTAAGGCAGATGCCCCCCCCCCCCTCATGATGCCAGTGCCCCCTTAATGGCTGGACTCATGCTATACCACAAAGGATTAGCATTTATTTAACTCTTTTTGGTTTTGTAAAATAACCTTTGAGTTTTCAAGTAATATGGATGGATCACGTATATCATCCTCGGGACAACATGAATTGGTTGGTAATAGTCTTGGTTTGATATTTTCCGAAAGAGTAAAAGGGAGAGAGCTAGTAGAGAGATAGAGAGAGAGAGGGGGGGGGGGGGGTAAAGCCGAAAGAAAGAAGGAGTGGGAGGAGAGAGATATTTCAGCAACCGTGTAGCTAGCCATTGGCCTCAGGGAGGGGCATTCAAGCCAATGGTGAATAGTACATGTTGATATGATTAACATTTTTGAACATGTGCATAGTGTTAATTATATCGCATGTTCATAATCTAACGATTTTTAAATGTTTGAGGATATTCAAGATTTAAAATTGATTCATAAAGGACCCGCGTTCAAAATAATTTACGATATATTTTTTTAAAGAAACACACTCACACACGTATTGGTATGCCAAATACCATTTATTTGATTTAATATATACGATAAAAGAGCAATGTTGATAAAATGCCTTGCTCAAGGGCATAACTGCCGTACCGGGGATCGAGCCCACGATACTAAATTACGTGCGCACCCCCCCCCCCTTCCCGCCTCCCACAGTTATCCATTCTCCTCCCCTCATTTTTTACGTTATCCACGATATCCTCTTGTGAGGTTTCATTGCGATTGAACAGAAAATAATTTTATGAGAAAACTACTAATATTATCAGGTTCAGATGGCAATTTGATTAAATTTTCCCTTGTAATCATTTCCTCACTCAACTGGAAAATCTTCATTTGGAAATTTGACAGGGGGGCAAAATGCCCCTGTTGCACGAATCGTAAAAGGATAGCGCGAAGTCGCATATAGCAACAGAGCGGAATTTTTTTTCTTCTTCAGGAAATAACCATATATTTGGCTAATTTAAAGTACAATCTGCCTATTACTGGCCTCTCCCAAGATGAAGAAAATGCCCCTTCAGGGGTAAAAGAATCACCCCTATTTTTGCTTCATGTGCTCTTTAATTTGAAAATATTTGTTAGTTTTATATTTTTGTAATGTACACCCATACCTCTTCCTTCTGACAAAATTTGGTCCATGGGCCTTAAGGGGGAAAATTTGCCTCAATTTTTAGGGGCCGTCTTGGACAAGGGCAAATTTTGTCAGTTTTTGTGTTTTTGTGTTTCCTTCCGACAAAGTTTGGCGCATATGTATAGATGAATTAAAATCGATCCGACTGTGGGATCCTTTTTGGGTGCTCCGCAGGGGCCACTCTCGGAAGCTTCGTTCGAGCTGACAAGTTTTTTTTTGAATGACATGGAAGGTCTAAGTAACTTTAAGGGGTAAAATCTCATATGTAAAATAGGTTGACTATTTCGGGAGGGGCCCCCAGACTATAATGATGTGTATAAACTAATGGCACATCAGATATTAGAGAAGCAAAATTTTTCCAAGTGAATATGTTAGGATACTTATTCACTTCTAATCACCGGAAGGGCATTTTCATGATTTTTTTCTAGTGGAGGGGGCATCATTATCCTGCCCCATCCGCCTGAAGCCCCCGATACACCTCCCCCCTCCCCTTTGCTTCGATCGTACGCCTATATGGCAACCTCTGATGTATATAAAGACCATCGCACACTATACGATCGACTGCGTTCCGATTTTGGAAATCGCAATAGCATTAAATTTGGGCATTTTAACCAATAAAATCTGCAAATTTAGATTCGGAACAATAAATTACTAAATTGTAGATTAGTTTTTTCAGGGTTACACTATGTAATTCTTTCAAGGAATAAGGCTGTGAATCGGATCCCTCCGTAGGCAATAAATAGCCTCCACTGGGCAGTGTTCTAGTCATTCTCCTGATGACGATCAGAGCATACTGATCGAAACGTCGAGAACCACAGAGCTCTTAGCGGAGCTCACCAGCCCTTTTCAGGGCTCTTATTCCTTGAAAGAATTACATGGTGTAACCCTGAAAAAACTAATCTACAATTCAGCTTCTCCACCATGAAAGAGTGTCGCTGATACTTCACTAAATAAATTACTATATGAATACTAAACATATGAATACGGAATAAGGGACAAATAAGTTTAAAATCGTAGACAATCGTATAGGACTACTCTGACGTCACTACGACTTGGAGCCGATTTGGCCTTTCCCCCGACTAGAAAGCTCGCAATAGTCGCATTTTCGATTTTACTATATATACGACTATTCAGAACTTCAATCAAAACTATTTTATATGTTTAAATGTTTTTGTCTAATGCTATTACATTTTCGTCCGAAATCGCTTCGCAGATCGATGGTACAATAGTGGGTTCTTGTAAGTTATATAGCGCTCATGTATGTCAGACTTGACACTCAGGGCGCTCCACATTATTGCCCGGCTTTAGCATGGCTGCTCTTACAGCGCTCTATGATTTCAAGGAATTAATTCCTGCCGGGTACCCATTTACTTCACCTGGGTCGAGTGCGGCAAATGTAGATTAATGTCTTGTCAAAATACATTAGTCAGACACTATAAATGCTATCATAATTATAATCATAGCGAGTGATTTACTAGTAACATAATACAGAATAGTAAACGTTTGCGCATTCTACCTTGGGTATTTGCGATAAGATGAAATAAGGTCATACGACTGCTTATTTCCGATCAACAACTCAAAAAGAAAATATCTTCTCGCATGCGAGTGGGCTTCCGGATCAAAAGAAGATATCAATGTCATATAAAAATTACATATATATTTTTATCATAAGTATTAAATGAAAATTAATATTCTCCCGTTTACCAACTCATGCCATATTCACAAAACCTTATCCCGGTATTCTGTTTATCAAGTTTTCATGAATAAAAAAAAAGAATTAAAAAAAAAAAAAAAATTATGAATATGGGCCCTGAAATTCAAACGTGAAATAAAGCAGATTATATTTCATTTCTTAAAAGAGGGCGGCATATTTTGCACAAAACACGTCGGAGGAGACCTTATATGTCTTCATTACGGGGATATTTTCCACATGGAATAGCCCTTCTCTAAAAACGAATAGCCTTTTGAATCCTTTGTTTTCTTTTCATCGCTACGAGGATTAGCTTAATCCCGGCCACTATAATAGCTTTTGTGCATACCCAAATATGGGATTACGTTTTTGTAACATTTTAATTCAGGTCAAGTTCGGGATTTCGGGGACCGAACAATGATTTAAGTTTTTTATATATATATTTATATGTTTTATTGAATCAGTAGAAAACAGAAAATAGAAAATAATAACAAGATATTAAAATGATGGAGCAAACCAAGATTATTTCCCGAAGTGAGGGACATATTATTTGAATTTTCCCTACCACTCTTTCTGAGCAGATTCGATTTCGGTAATATTTTTTGTTTTGGAGAATGTTTAATATTTGCCTTTTTTATCACTATCAATCTTGCTGTTATCATTTTTATCACTGTTGTTGTTATTACATTATTATCATTATTATTAATACAATGATAATGATAATGATGACTTATAGATAAAAAATAATACAAACTTTAATAATTCCCCCAAACAAATTTTCTGAAGTAAGAATATAAAAATTGCATATATATTTTTATCATAACTATCAAATGAAAATTAATATTCTCCCGTTTACCAACTCATGCCATATTCACAAAATCTTATCCCGGTATTCTGTTTATCAAATTTTCATAAATAAAAAAAGAATTAAAAAAGAAATATAAGTTTTTACTTATAGATAAAAAATAATATAAACTTTAATAATTAAAGATAATAATAAGATGATAATTTGATAATAATTTGATGATTTTTATTTAAACATTAAATGCTGATTTAAATGACTAACGTACAGTACAATATGTGCATTGGCCTATATGATGGCATTAAAACCTATAGAGAGAGGGCGAAATTTACTCTGTGACAAGGAGCAGGTTGAAGCTTGACACAAAACTTGCAAAATTCTATTATTTCTAAATCAGCGGTTGGTTGTAACTCATTCTGCTGCACTCACAAGGATGTCTATAGTATTTATAGGCTTTGTAAACTAAATTAAGAAAGTAAATATAAGCCGTTTAAGTTTGTCAAATAATAGGCAAATTTGTCAACAAGCAATACCAACACTTTCAAATTTTCCGATAAGCATGAAATAGGAATATTCCAACCAATTAGCAAAGAGGGGAAAAGATCCTCAATGATCTTCTAATTTTCCGAAGAAGGTCGAAAACAAAAACAGCAGCAACAGCAACCAAGGGCGTCGCTAGAACATTTTGAATGGGGGGGGGGGGGGGGGGGGGGGGGAGGTGTGACACCTAAATTTGCCGCCAAATTTTGAGGGTGTGGCACCCAAATTTTTCGACAAAAATGCTGAACCCTAATATCCCCCAACAAATAATAATAAAAGAAAAAAAAATCAATTTTTAAAAAAACTTTTCGTAGTGAAAATGTACAGAAGTTACATACACCAGTTATACTTAATTATCTAGGAACCTCGCTGCCAGAATATGAATATCGGAACTTTGAAAATCCTCGGGAGGGGGGGGGGGCTGCAGTCCATTGCTGAAGGGGGACGCCTTTTGCCCAAATATTAAAATTCCAGTGTTTTTGCTCGCTCGCTTCGCGAGCTCGCAAAAAATTGGCCAGTTTTTCCTTCTTTTTCTGTCATTCCCTTTTTCTTTCCATGATTTTTCTTTCTGTTTTTGTTTTCCTTTCCTTCCCTTTCCCTTTTCATTTTTCTTTTCTTTTTTCTTCTCATTTCTCTTTTCGTCCTTTCCTTTTCTCTTTCCTCTTCCCTCTCCCTTTTCCCCCCTCCTTATTTTTTGCCGACAGAGGTGGTGAAAATGTCAGTGGTTTAAAGGTTAACAAGGAAAAAAAAACTTTCTAAGGTTAGGTAATGAGAGGGAGAAACCTGGCTCACTTTTGTTTGGACATAGTGTAGAGGAAATAAAAATCTTGGGAGTCCATTTTTCAAGAAATCTTAAAAGAAAGAATGAAGTGAATTATAAAAAAATACTAAGTAGAATAAAGCGTCTGGTGGGCTGGTGGAAGCAACGGGATCTCACTAGTTTGGGGAGAATTCAGTTGTTAAAAACGTATGTTCTTTCAAAAATTAATTATATCTCCTCCTTAATAGTGGTCCCACATGATATTTTTAGGGAGGTCGAAAGAATATCGTTTGAATTCGTGTGGGGAGGGAAAGATAGAATAAAAAGGAAAATATTGTACCAAGATTACCAATTCGGAGGGTTGAGAATGAATAATTTTGAAATTTTCGTTAAAAGTCAACGATTAATGTGGTTGAAGCGTTTACTGAATGAGGAAGAGTTGTCAGGATGGAAGACATCATTTGATTTTTGTTGTTCAAAGATGGGAGGTCGTTTTGTGTTTTTAAGTAACTATGATATTGGTAAAATGGATCATAAGATCATACCCCCTTTCTATATAGAACTTTTAAGAGTTTGGCAAGAAATGAAAAAATGTAGATTTTATGAAGAAGATAAACATAACCCTATTATATTCAATAATACAGATGCGTGTATAAGAAATAAAACGGTTTATGATGAAGATTTGTTAAAAAGGGAATATGCATGTTTCTGGATGTTATATGGACAATAGAAATATGAAACCGTATGCTCATTTTTGGAATATGGGAATTAAAGGTAATAGCTTGTTAAAATTACATGACATATGTTCAGTAATTCCAGATAAATATAAGGAGGAAAATTTTATGTATATTGATTACTTCTAAATACGATATTTATTTAAAATTGTCAGAAAATGTTGAATCATTGTCTGGTTTGAAATCAAGGAAAGTTTATAATTACTTGATTAAGCAGCTGCAGATTGATTATGTTCTACAGGTAAGGGATTGACATAATCAGTTTAGTTTCACCGCCATGGAACTGAGAGAAATATTTGTAAGAGTTAAAGGCTCCATCCTCTCCATGTAGCAAATTGCGAGAATTCCACTTTAAATTATTACATGGAGCTGTTTATACTAATGAGAATCTATTCAATTAAGTTTGGTTTTATATCGGATAATTTATGCTCCTTTTGTAAAAAGAAGGCTGAAACATACCCACATTTATTCCTTAAATGTCAAATAGTTCACACTTTGGGAAGAAGTAGTAAGACATTTACAGCTATCTGAAATTGGACTAGGGTCATGGGATGAGATATTTCTTGGGCTATCGGGGAAATCTTCAAGGATAAATCTGTTTAATACTGTATTTTTTTGTTTGTTGAAACATATTATTTTTTCTGCAAGGTCAAAGGGAATGATTCCACCATTAGAACGTACATTAACATTGATCACTAGCTATAGAGAAAATGAAAAGAAATTAGCGAAGAAGAGGGGCAAATTACATGTACATTTGGAGAAGTGGGAGGAGTTGAACTTTTCTTTGTTTTGAATAGGGCATATTTTTGTTTTATGATGTAAACACGATAAAAAACTACTTTCGAAAAATAAACTCAAAGGCAATTTCAAAGGCCTATTGTACTGCCCATAGAAATCAGGTTCGGATTACGTAATACCTCATTGTAATGTTCGCACATTTCTAAAGGTGATAGACAGGGCTATTGAAATTGCCATGAGTTGATTTATCGAAAATAGTTTTTTATCGTGTTTGTAGGAAGTCAAAGTAAACAACGAAAGGATGCGGGGTGCTTGTGTGTGGGTGTTTGTGTGTGTGTTTTGTTGTGTGTGGGTGTGCGTTGTGTGTGTGTGTGTGTGTTATGTGAAGGGTGGGGGAGGGGGGATGGCGGGGGGGGGGGGGGAGTAGGGGGGATGTGGATAAAATCTTTCCTTTTTCACAAGATCAAGTATGTAAGCTTCGTTCTTGGGATTAGGTGCCTTTCCCCCAGTCTTTGTTTTTCTTCTAATTTGGATGAAGCTCATTTTAAGACTTTTAAGTCCATTTAAAAAATTTACATGTACATGTTTACACTTTGTTTGATGTATGTGATTAGGTGCCTATCCCTGCTTCTTCTTTTTTTAAATTTGATGAAGCACGTCTTACCTTTAAGACTTTTTAATTGCATTTACATGATTTACTTGTATACTTTGCATTTAATGCATGACATAATTTGTTCAATGTATGATATAGTTTGTATGTGATTATGTGATTATTTTCAATGTATGATATAATTTGTATGTGATTTTGTGAAAAGGGAAAGAAATAAAAATGGAAAGAAACAAACAATATATATGTATATATATATATATATATATATATATATATATATATATATATATGTTAATTATATTAATTAGTTCTATATACCAAAGGAAATGTATTCGTTAATATGAAAACGACGACAGAACTGTACATGAATTTAATTTTCCTCATTTCCCCCCCTGAAAGCTCGGGGGTGATTGTACACACCATCCCCCCCCCCCGCACTTAAAAAAGCGGGGGATATATCCCCCATCCCCCCGCTATCTACGCCCCTGCCCCACATTCCCCTCTAGCGACGCCCCTGACAACAACAACAACACTGAAGAAGAAAAAACAACACTTCAACCTCCACCTCCACCATATGGATTCCGACCATATAAATGCTATCATAATTATAATAATAACGGGTGATTTACTGTAGTAAAATGCTCGGAAAAGAAATATCCATATATTCATACGGAATAGTAAACGTTTGCGCATTCTACTACTGGGTATATATTACGTGATGAGGTCATTCTCTTGCTAATTTCCGATCAACAATACAAAATAAAATATCTTTTCGCGGATCAAAAGAAGATATCAGTGTCATACAAAAATGGCATATTTTATCATAAATATTAATAAATTCATATTCTCCACTTTACCAACGCACTATATTCACAAAACATTTTCCCGGTATTTCTAGTTTATCAAGTTTTCATCGATATGGGCCCTGAAATCCAAACGTAAAAATAAAGCACATTCTATTTCAATTCTTGAAAGAGGGCAGCATATTTTGAACCAAACACGTCGGAGGAGACCTCAATTTTCATAATGGGGATTTTTTCCCAAATGGAATAGCCCTTCTCTAAAACGAATGGTCTTTTGGATCCTTTGTTTTCTTTCCATCGCTTCTTCTTCTTCTTCTTGATTTGTTTTTGTTTGGCAATCAGTCATACTTGAAAACATTTTCCCGGTATTTCTAGTTTATCAAGTTTTCATCGATATGGGCCCTGAAATCCAAACGTAAAAATAAAGCACATTCTATTTCAATTCTTGAAAGAGGGCAGCATATTTTGAACCAAACACGTCGGAGGAGACCTCAATTTTCATAATGGGGATTTTTTCCCAAATGGAATAGCCCTTCTCTAAAACGAATGGTCTTTTGGATCCTTTGTTTTCTTTCCATCGCTTCTTCTTCTTCTTCTTGATTTGTTTTTGTTTGGCAATCAGTCATACTTGACTATTTTTGCCACACACTATACATAATTATGTAGACCTACTTAACATTTTTTTTTTTTGATATCGGTATTCTTTAAACGAGAGAAAAAAACAAAAAACAAAAACCAAACAAACAAAAAACAAAAAACAAAAAACAAAAACAATATAACCATATGCACACACCCACACAAACACATACAGTCAAAATGTATAACATTTCATCTTTAGACTAGTTTACATGACCTTTTTTTGTTGTTGTTGTTGATGTTGTAGCCTAGGGGTTACGTTTTGTAACATTTAATTCAGGTCAAGTTCGGGACTTCGGGACTTAATCCCGGCCACTATAATAGCTTGTGTGCACATAGGGGTTACGTTTTGTAACATTTAATTCAGGTCAAGTTCGGGACTTCGGGACTTAATCCCGGCCACTATAATAGCTTGTGTGCCCATAGGGGTTACGTTTTGTAACATTTAATTCAGGTCAAGTTCGGGACTTCGGGTATCGAACAATGACTAAAGTTTTTTTTTTTTAAATATATTTATATGTTTTATTGAATCAATAGAAAATAGAAAATAATGACAAGATATTAAAATGATCGAGCAAACAAAGATTATTTCCCGAAATGAGGGACATATTATTTAAATTTTCCCTACCACTATTTCTGAGCAGATTCGATTTCAGTAATATTTTTTGTTTTGGAGAATGTTTAATATTTGCCTTTTTTATCACTATCAATCTTGCTGTTATCATTTTTATCACTGTTTTTGTTATTACATTATTATCATTATTATTAATACAATGATAATGATAAGGATGACTTTAATAATCCCCCCAAACAAATTTCTGAAGTAAGAAAAATCATAATAAGATGATAATTTGATAATAATTTGATGATTATTATTTAAACGTTAAATGCTGATTTAAATGACTAACGTACAGTGCAATATGTGCATTGGTCTATATGATGGCATTAAAACCTAGAGAGAGGGCGAAATTTACTCTGTGACAAGAAGCAGGTTGAAGCTTGACACAAAACTTGCAAAATTTTATCATTTCTAAATCAGCGGTTGTAACTCATTTTGCTGTACTCACAAGGATGTCTATAATTCAAACGTAAAAATAAAACACATTCTATTTCATTTCTTGAAAGAGGGCAGCATGTTTCGAAGGGTTTTGAACCAAACACGTCGGAGACCTCACGTTTTCATTATGTGGATATTTCCCAAATGGAATAGCCCTTCTCTAAAAACAAATTGAATCCTTTGTTTTCTTTTCATCGCTACGAGGATTAGCTTAATCCCGCGGCCACTATAGCTTTTGTGCATACCCAAATATGGGATTACGTTTTGTAACATTTAATTCAGGTCAAGTTCGGGACTTCGGGTACCGAACAATGACTAACGTTATTAGCCTCGAGCAAACTGAGGAAGAACATTTTCCCAACACGAAAAAGTGAAGGACATAATTATTTAAATTTCCCTTCCACTTTTTCTGAACAGATTCCATTTCTGTAATATTTTTTACTTAAAAAAATTTTTTTTTGGAGAATATTTAAAATTTGCCTTTTTATCACTATCAGCCTTGCTGTTATCGTTATTATTAATACAATGATAATGATGATGATGATGATCGATGCAAGATTGATAATGATAACAAATACACACTTTAATCATTCCCCAAAAAACAATTTCTGGAGTAAAACAGGTAATATTTGATAATAATTTGATGATCATTATTTCAACATAAAAATGCTGATTTAAACAACTAAGTTTCAGTACCAAGATCGGCATTAAAACCGTATAGAGAGAGGACGAAATTTACTCTGTGTCTGTGACAAGGAGCGGTTTGAAGCTATTACACAAAACTTGCAAAATTATTTTTTCTAAATCAGCGGTTGTAACTCATTCTGCTGCACTCACAAGGATGTCTGTAAAATTCAGGGGCTTTATAAACTAAATAAACAAAGTAATAATAAGGCCAAGTTGGTCAAATAATCGGCAAAATTTGTCAACAAGCAACACTGTCAACAACAAAATAAATACTCACTTCCAAATTTTCCGACAGGGATGAAACAGGAATATTCCACAATTGAAGGTCTTCGGTAATTTTCCGGAATATTCCAACCAATATTTAGCAGAGATATTTAGCAGAATGAGAAAAATATCCTCATTGATCTTCTAATTTGCCGAAGAAGGTCAACGACAACAACATCAACAATGATCAGCAGCAACAGCAACCAGGAAAAAGAAAGAAAGAAGAAGAAGAAAAAAAAAACCCACTTCATTTTTTTCATCCTCCACCTCCAACACACAACCACAACACACACACGCAACGTACAAAGCCACAACCACCGCCTCTCAAAAATCCACAAGCTACTTTTGGTTTCGCATCACTTTCTCAAGAAGATTGTCTAAAGTTTAGTAAAATTTCGAGAAATATCTTGCGAAATAGAATGGAATTTAGACTTTATCATGATATGATATCAAAATATTGATTTATGTTTTTACATGGGAAACAATCAACCTTATTTCATTGTTTTGATAGAAAATTAAATTGAATGGCTTTTATTGGGGAGAATGGTGGAAACGCATGAGACATGATTGTCTTTTGATTGAATATTTCAAGCAATTGTGAAAGATGATATACTGACCATATAGGCAAACTGCCCATGGACAAGGAGACTTCGTATTTTCGGCGTCTGACCATACGCTGATTGTCGTTGGCTGTCGTGGAGAAGAGTTAATTCATAGGAATACAATCGTATCGCATTTCTTTACTACTCCTTTCTATTGTAATTATATCCGGCTCTTGTCTTGTAATCAATCTATTTCTTTATACGGCTCTGAACCAAAACCTGCGAAGGGACGGACTTAGTAGGGTTTCATTTCGTGACCAAAAATAAGAAGTGTTTCATGCTAACTGATAATGATTTTACAACGACACCACAACAAGCAAGAAATATGTTGCTATGGCAACGTCACCTATTAAAACGCCGAGTACGCCGAAGTCTTTGCTAATTATTTTAATAAGTGATGTTGCCATAACAATGGAAATGTTATCAGTCGTATGTATGTTGTAGTATTGTTCTTTGTGTAAGGGTTATTTTATTTAGTAAGAATGGTATTTAGCATGTTACATTTCCCTTTTTTCTGTGAGAAGAAATCCTACTGAACTTTTTGTCCCGTCATGTGTTTACTCCTTTTGGCTCTGACACATAGGCCAATACATGTTTTTAGATAACATAAACATCTTATATCCAAGAAGAACATTACAATGGCTTAACTTATCATCGTTATTCTTGCCATCCTGCTTCTCATCATCATCATCATCATCATCATCATCATCATCATCATCATCATCATCATCATCACTAACACCATGCATCACCATCATTACTATAAAAACGACCACCACCACCTCAGCAATACCATCAACATGACATCATTGTCAACACCATCATCATCTTCATCATCTTCATCATCTTCATCACCGCCACAACCATCATCATCACCATCACTACTACCAACATTACTACCACCATCTATATCAGCATCATCAACAACATTATCTCTATAATATACGCAGGTAATATTCAGTGAATGAACAAGACGTATTTGGATGGGAAACTTATAGCTTTATTTTTAAAAAATATAGCAGACCAAAATAAAGTCCATTTCGCATTTGTACGTATATTGCATTACCGTTTGCCATAAAAAAAAATGCAACACGAAATAAAATCCAGATACAGGACATGTGTTCAGCAAGATATTAACCACAACAGTTGCAACAAAAAGCATTTTATTGCATATTTTCTTCTATACAATACTTCATCAGATCTCACGGGGTCTTACTCTGATCTCAATGACGTCATAGTCTGGGAGCCTGTCCCGAAATAGTCATCCCATTTTACATATAAGATTTGACCCCTTAAAGTTACTTAGACCATCCATGTCATTCACAAAAAGCTTGTCAGCTTCAACGAAGCCGTCGGGTTTGGCCCCCAGAGCCCCCAAAAAGGGCCCCAAAGTCGGGTCGATTTCAACTCATCTAACATACGCGCCAAACTTTGTCAGAAAGAAGGTGTATGACTATACATTACCACAACACAAAAACGGACAAAATTTTCCTTCGGGATGGGTTGTCAGACCGCCCCTAAAAATTGGGGAATTTTTTCCCCTTAAGGCCCCAGGACCAAATTTTGACAGAAGGAAGAGGTATGGATGTACATTACAAAAATATAAAAACTGACAAAAATTTCCAGCAGGAAGGGGGTGTAACATGCCCCTGAAAAAACACCAAAGTGCCCCTAAACCAAGCTTTGCAGCCCAAAATGCTCTGGATGTAGAGAAAACTTTTTTTTTTTTTGCATTACATGTGTGTAATTTAATTCAGGTCAAATTTACATAGTACAATCGTGAGTATTGTAACTTTCTTGGGGTGATATTTGGTGTCAAATGATCATTTCAATAATAACTTATTCAATTGTAAATATTGTATTTCTTTCTCAAAAGTAGTCAAATGATATTGTCAGGATTATATAAACACACCCATTGTCCATCTGCACCTGTTTGACAAGACATAATAGAGGGACTTGTCAAGTATCGGGGCTGAAATCTACCCTTCATGTGTTAATTACACAAATACCTTGCAAATTTTGTCAGTTTTTGTGTTTTGGTAATGTACAGTCATACACCTTCCTTCTGACAATGATGGGTTGAAATCGACCCGACTTAAGGGCCCTTTTTTGGGGGGGGGGGGGCTCTGGGGGGCCAAACCCGGCGGCTTCGTTTGAGCTAACAAGCTTTTTGTGAATGACATGGATGGTCTAAGTAACTTTAAGGGGTCAAATCTCATATGTAAAATGGGGTGACTATTTCGGGACAGGCTCCTGGCCTATCAGGTTACGTTCAAGGTCTATCTCAACTGATGACTATAATGACTGTTCCAGGATTTTAAAATTACCCCCTATTTTTGAAAAACAATGAGATTGTCTTTTTACACAATGACATTAACCCTCTAGAAGGAAAACGTAAATAATTTTGTTTAAAACAAATCAATGTCTTACCATTTCAATAATAATGATAATAATATAATAGTATATTACATTTATATACCGCATTATGTGAAAACTTCAATGCGCTTTTCAATGTTATTTATCATTACTCCCTGGTCATTGGATTTCAAGCCTGCACACAATTAAGTGTGCACCATCTCCACTCCTTTAGGGAGCATTCCTACCATTTTGCACGGTTCACATGCATGCAGGTAGGGCAATGGCAAAAACATTCACATTGACTTTCGGCAGTCCTCACAGGAGGCTCATTATTAAGGAATCTACTCAATCATCTGCTTCCCAGCCCCGTAGAAACCTTCAGATGTTGATATCGCGGATTTTATGTCTCAAAACACCCCTTAATTCAAGATTGCTGAGCAACTTGAACTTCTTCTGATGCAAAAGGAAGATTAATTCCAGGGCCTAAACTAACAAAAGACATCCATGGATTAAATTCGGATGACAGGTGAATAAAGGTGATATGGCTCTTGAAGGCATTTAGTACATCGGACCTCTTCTCTGCTCTTGGCAACTTTTAGTAGATCAATCTCTTTGTGGCTCTTCGTTGCTCTTGGCTGTTTAATAGTACGCTATGGTTATCAAAACCGCATAAAATGTGAAGAAAAAAGAACACACCGTAACAGTACTACCTTAGTACTCCCGTTTACATACAACACGTTTAACAGCTTGTCTGATGTTTTTTCGTAACATAAAATAAACAAGAAGATTTGCACTGCTGTTACACGCCGCAGCTGTTGCAACAATTCTATAAATGTACCCATTGAGAAGGTAAGTTGCTCCGGTCACTGCAATGTAGGTCTCAACGATAGAAAACGGTATCCAGGACAAGAGATAGCATCCCGTGATCAGCAATGGCGTCAGAAGAGTACGAATATTTTGTTGAAAGGAACGAGCGAATGACGAGTCGAAGTTCGGCGCCGCAGTTCGTACCATGCCATTGATGTTGCCTTTGGGTCCAAGCGACCTCGTCAAGACCTGTCGGTGAGCGTTAATTCTGGCTAAATGATGGCGAGATATCACGATGATTTTGCAATACATGACAATAAGAATCACTGCCACCAGCCACATGTTTGCGGAAAACATTACAAGGGTGTAGGGAAGGAACGAGGGCTCGGCAAACGCCACTTTGCAGACTGAGATGCTCTCATGGTGACGAATGACAGATAGAGTATGGTCATGGACGAAGGTGAAAATAGCCACAAATACCGATACGTAGGGTATAGCAATGCCGACCCCCATGGCGGCCTTTCGTCTCGTCACTATAGAATGGTATAAAAGGGGCCTTGATATGTAGATAAAACGATCAATGTTGAGTAGGAGAATGAAGATGGCACTGGTTCCCGGTGCACATGTCATCAACAAACCTGTCAACTTACAAACGATCTCACTGCGGCCTTCTGTCGCTCTGCCAACTTTATCTAAGATGACTCCAGAGAGAAGGGCTATACAGGTCAGGATATCCGCAAGAGACAAGGCTATGTAGAGCAGCTTGGTGGCGCTGCCCATGTCCAAACTCGACACGTGAGTTATGGCTCGAATGTTGATAGAATGACCAATGATTGTCAATGTTGAGATGGAGATGACGATCACGGATCTGCAAATATTTTCAATGTCCACACTGTTGCTTTGGGTCACGTTCCCTGATACATTTAACCCCTCCATGGTTGTAGGCAATCGACAGAATAATTACTTCAACAATCCTTTCAATCCATTTGTTTTCCTTTGAAAGACAAACGATATGAATTTGAATATAAAGGAAACGTATGATTCAGCTTTATTCGCTGTATTTCTTTCACTTCAGATTATTGTCGCTCACTCCGGGATGTCGGCATGCAGTATTAGTTATGAAAAACAACGACCGATGAAGAAGATCCCTTGTCTTTGAAAGAACACAAAGGGTGGCTGTCAGGTATAATGTTATAAAAACATACGGCGCCTGTTGACGAGGATGAAGATCTCTGAAGAATTTCTAAGAGGAAAGAATCACGTTATTGTCTTTTTTTTCTTTCATGAGTTCGAACCATAATTCTATAGTGCTTTCCTTCGACAAGCGATGATTCAGAAACACTTTTAGAAGTACATTTAAAGCATGTAAAATGAAGATCCAAGGAGAAGTATTTCCAAACGGGAAAAGAGTCGCTTTGTAATATTCAGTCTTAAGTTGGAAGTAATAAGATTGACAATGTCGTCAAATTCGCTAGGCAGAAATGACATTTCTTTGAAGATTCAGGTAAAGTACGATATGCTAATACGTGATCCTAATCGCCTACTGACTATACTGAGCAATGCAATCGTGTATGTCCATGCAGATGCAGTCAACTCAAAAACCTCGCCTCGAACATTATTTGTCGAACGTGTGTTATATGACTGGAGATTGTGCGCTCAAACTGAATTAATCCATTCTTAAGGTCTACCGACTTCGTCTTCTACAAAATGTTTCAGCTCAGTAAGGTGGAGAAAAAGCTCGAGAACTGTGACAAATGAGCTCTAATCTTTAAAAGTTCGTTTGTTCATGTTTTAACAAGGGCAAGTACGAGCGAGCCTTTTTTTGGCATAATATTATTGACTGATCTCTAGTCTCATTGTCCGTCTTGGCATTGAAAAGAAAGGGGATAACGTAACAATAATCCTTTCCTTGTCGCCCACGTATTTAGCTTGGTAATTGCCCCATGAGAGTTCTTAGAAGGCAGTCTCCCTCTTCTCATTAAATCGTAACCAATCAAAATCCCCCAGTCGGTATGTAATCTGACTGCAATCAGTAAGAATTAATAGCACTTCTTTATAATCGTATTAATAGAATATAAAAGAACATAACGAAATGAAAGCGCTGTAGGTAAATACACATAATTCTTTGCAGCCATGTTAATAGCTTTTCTTAATTTTTACATTACAATGATTTAAAAGAGATTAATTATAGTTTTATGATATCGACCAAATTTTGAAATGAGTGCACATGAAAATGTTTTCATAAGCTTCTATAAAGGGCAAAAAGTTTACATCTGAAAAAGAAAAAAAAAATGGTAGCCCGTTTACCCGTCAAGATAACGGTGATAGATTTGCAAAGTTTGCTGTTTCTTCCATTTTCAGATTTCCTCAAATTATTGGTTCCTTCATCATGCAATAAAATTGATTAATGATAATAAACGGGAAGGTGCTCTAAACATGCTAAAAGCAAGATTGTATTAAATATTTCTATGTATTACGGTAGCCGGGGCGGATTCAGGATTTTGTAAAAGATGGGTACAATATTCCAAAAAAAAATTAAGACAGGCAATTTTTTTTTTTAATATAGTAAAAAGAAATTATTAAAAAAAAAATTAAAATGAATAAAAAAAAAGGGCATCACCTGAAAAGGCAGGGGCCGCGGAGCGTTTTTGAAAGTGTGGGGGGGGGGGGGGACTGATTTGATTTCACTTATTAATGACAATTTTCGAACCTTTTCCCGAGGTTTTATGAAACGTGTCTACTAAAAAAAGTGACTTCTATTTTATTAAAGAAACTTGACTTGGAGATTTGATGCCGGTGTCCTAAGTATTATGCAAGTGCATTAGACGAAAATACGCCAGTGCAGTGGCCTTTAAAGCACTTTGTCCTGGACATTTGAAGTCGGTGTCTGTTTACGGTATTATGCAAGTGCATTAGACGATATATATGTTAATCTGATTTGTGTAATACTGTTACTGCGTCAATAATATGATAAATTAAGAAATACATTAATATTTTTCATATTTCATATTTCGTTTGTTCATTCCCAACGAAAAGAAAAGGTTTTAGATGTAACATATTATAATTTGAGGATGATGGCAGATGAAAGTGAAGATGAATGAACAGGGGGGGGGGGGTGATTTATTGTCCTTATCATGACCGAAGGGGGGGCGTATTATTCGAGGAAACTAAGCGATAGAGCGGAGAAGGATCTATATGGGTAAAACCTGTCCTGGACTTGAATAGGAAAGTTTTACATTTTGAAATATGACAGCTTTGCTTTTAATGCATGGGCAACGGAGCATCTTTTAAAGGGGGCGCCAGCAGAAAGGGTACTTCTTTGGGGGAAAAAAGGGGGCACCTACAAAGAGTGGACACAAAGCGGAGAAGGGGGCCATTTTGTGACATTGGTATTACCCTAAAGTCAAATTAATACATTATCAAGCATCATCTTTTTCATTCTTCATTGTTGGTAATCTTTACGTGGTTCTGGAATCTGGTTACTGCTTCAGTTCCCCAATTAGCAGTTGTGTGCAATGGTGTAATGATTCATGTGCCAGCGAGGGAAACGATCGAGCAAAATTTCTCACATATTAGACAGGAAAAGGGGCATGTATAAGAGGTAAAAAGGGACACTTGTCAGAAGGAGGAAAGGGGCACGAAGTAAAAAGCACTTACAGAGGAGAAAATGGGGGCAATTATTAAATTTGAAGAGGGGTACTTATGACAAGGTGAAAAGGGGCATTCATCGAAGGGGGAAAGGACACTCATAAGAAAGGTAAAGAGCACTTATCAAAAGGGGAAATGGGGCACTTATCAGAAGGAGAAAAGGGGCACTTATCAGAAAGGGAAAGAATACTTATTAGAAAGGAAAAGGGGCACTTTTAGTAAAAAGGACACTTATCAGAGAAAAGGGGGCATTTTTTCAGAAATAGAAATGAGCCCTTTTTGGGTACTTGAAATAGTGGAGGCACTGTTCCCCCTACCCCCCCCCCCCCCCCCCAGGGAGCGCAGGGAGTTTTAATGACGCCCAAAGTGAATTATGTATGTTATTTTATGAAGTCGCGTATAACCTATTGCATTTTGTAAATTGGAACTTTGCAATTTAGAACACTTTTGATTGATCAAAATAGGCAAATCAAAATCTGGTCAATGTCACCCACACCTGTATTTTCTCTTTTCTCCTACTGCCTGTGAATTCTCTCTAAAATTTCGAGGGACGACCCCCCCCCCCCCTCCCTGAGCGTATAAGAACCGAGTAAGAAGATTTTCAATTTTTTGAGTAGTGAAACTTTGTATTAAAGACCACTTCAGAGCCTGAACATTATGGTTCAGCCTTTACGCATTATTTGCTGTACCCCCCCCCCCCCCCCCCGCCATCCTTTACTTTAAAATTTTCAGGGGGAGACGATCCCTCGGTAAGTTGTACTCATGATGCAAATATCAGTGGTCCAAAATATATACCTAAACAAACGTGAGAAAAATAAGTGGTTGATATCGGTAAGTGCAGAGACGTAGATGCGGAGGTTGAACGGGTTGCCCAGCCCCCCCCCCCCCCTCACGAAGGCGCTAAAATGAAGGAAAAAAAATGGAACAGAGAAAGAGGTAGAAAAAGAGGGAGAGAACGGCAATTTAAAACGAAGAAGATACGACCACTATGGACCACTCACACATCTACCCTCTCTGGTCATATCCCAGTACACCGACAGCCCATGAGACGGACAAAACAAAGAAATAAATAAGGGAAGATTTTTTTAAAAATTGTCGCTATCGTGGGTTGTCTGTCTTGTGGGTCGTTGGTCTAGTGAAAGACGATTTTGCATTTTTAAGCTTAAAACTAGACCGAAGATAAAATTTTCTGATAAGTGCAGTTTTACTTCGGATAGGTTCCCCCTTTTCTTTCTAATAAGTGCCCTTTTCCCTTTTGATAAGTGCCCCTAATTTCTTTCTAATTTGTGCACTTTTCTCCTTTGATGATTGCATTTTTACTTCCGATAGGTGCCCCTTTTCCCTTCTATTAAGTGCCCACTTTCCCCTTCTGATAAGTGCCCCTTTTCAAATCTAATAAGTACCCCCTCTTTACTTTACTTTACTTTACTTTACTGTAGGGTAATACCAATGTCACAAAATTGTCCCTTTTTCGCTTTATGTTCACCCCTTGTCGGTGCCCCCCTTTTCCCGCAAAGTGCCCCTTTTTGCTTGTGCCCCCCAACTTTGAAAGATGCTCCACCGCCCCTGCCTGCTTCATGTAAGCCTGGAAGAGCTGGTAATTAAGAGGCGTTAAAAATCCCCCCCCCCCCCCTCATCCGAAAAACGGATCGACGCCCCTGCTGGATGGCCTTTTTTAAAATCAAATTTTCCCCCACCTCGTGAGAGCGCATGCATGCAGTACCCCTCTTATCTCTTAATGGCTGGACCCATGCTACGCCATTGGCTGTATTGCATGAGTTTCATAAGAGCAAATTAACAGGCTTACCATAAATTTTTCATTTTCCGGTGATTATCTAATGCCATGAAACCTTAGAGAATATAGATGTAAAAGGAATTTACTCCTGACTTCAGACTTACTATTGTGGTATGAAGTTATTTTTGTAGCAGGACACTTTTATCAGCCTCATTTCCTGTCCTTTTTTCCCCTTTGTTATAAGGAAAAAACAACCATGATAATACCACCAAAAAATCATTAAAGAATATGGTCAAGAATTCTTTTTGCATTTGCCCATAACCTAAAGATAGACACAAGAAATACTGAAATCTTCTAAGCTATCCTTATAGTTTATCAGGCTTGCGAGAGCTTCGTCCAAAGTACATCCCTTGCCCTCAGCATACCCCTTATAGACCCTATTGTATGTTAGTGTTATATTCATATCGAGCTGCCATGTGTAACAAAACTTCTTATATGAAAAGCCTTATCTATCTCTATATCTTTAAAGGTAACAGATAGTTTTGGGAAGCCCTCAAAAACTTTTCGTGAGATTTCTTTGATTTTACTTAATAAATAGCAGGGTACTAACATAACTAAGATGCTGTGAAATTTTTTCCTCCTCAAGTGAAATATTTATTGAATGAGAGGTGAAAAGTAATAAAAATCCCTGGCGCAAAAAAGAGGGATGTAAATTAAAACAACGGCCACACACACTACTCACATGAGGATTGCTGTGTGTATAGAATACGCTACACATAGTGCGAAACGCTGAGTTCATTGTGCGGGGAACCTTCGGGTGGATATGGTCTTAGCGTGAGGCATAGTCTAGTTCTGGACTCTTTTTATTGATTTTTTTATTCGCCGACTATACGCGATACGCGATGGCGCGATCCCGAGAACCTGTTGGCCCCGAGAACCTGTTGGCCCCGAAAAAAAAGAGTCCAGTGCAATTGCTCCACGCTGACGTCAGGGGTCAAAAGTTCACACACAAGTGATTCATAAATATTCATGAAATCACCGTCAATCAAACAGTTCGCTTGCGCTGTTTACGTTTTGCACGTGGGATCCCTGATCTGAGCTGATCGCGCATACAGCTAGCTCAGCTGTGTGTGCATGCATTATATACATGTACTGTATTGTGCATGTTGCATTCGAATTGTATAAACTCTCTGAGATTTTCTTGCAAGAAACAAGCTGGGAAACGAGATGCTGAAAACGGAAATAATTGGCATTTAGGCCTCCATTTGCAACTTTTTAGACTTTAGAGATCAAGGAAGAATTGTGGGAGTATATACAGTACTGTGTGTTGGCCTTAAGTCACGCTGAACTTTCATAAGACAATTTTGCATATGTGTGACTGTGATGTTATATAATTTGAAACAGCATCTTCCTCGATAACATTGTTTTCATTCAGAAGAATTAAATATGTAACTTAGCACACTGAATAAATTACATGGATGTATAAATGTTTATCAAAACCGAAATTGTTTGTTGTGATTCTTTCACTCTAGTAGGCCTATGATGAGTTATTGAAAATATGATCAAGGTGATTGTGGAAAGATTAGATATGATTAGATACAATTAGAAAAAAAAATGTAGATACATGAATTAGTCACTTCAAGTTTGAGATAGTATGCTTAAGGAGAAAAATAAAATGGAGTGATTGCTGAGAAATGAGAGAGAAAGAGAGAAATATGTGCCAGTAGGTGTGAGCTGCTTTACTTCGAGTCAGCTCAAGAAATCATGCATCTGATGGAGAAAAAAATATAAATGAGTGAGGAAAAAAGAGAATGAGGGACAGAGACAGAGAAAGAGGGGGAGGGGAGGGGAGAGAGAGAGAGAGAGAGAGATAGCGAGATGTGGTTATGCACACACAAAATTCAATACATGGGACTGTAGCGGATTTAGGAACAAGGAATGACGACTTATTGGAGTATTTGTGCAGTTATAATTTAAAATTTTAGAGTTATGATCACACTCATACAATTAGGAGGTGAATTCATGTACATTTCGTAGAGAAGAGAACGGTTTAAATGGAAATACGACGATCAAAAAATGTACGATGACGTCATTTTCCATGAACTGCGGTTCTAAGCATTTGTATAGAGCATGCGATTAGTCTACCTCTCAAGAAAATATCGACATCCCTATGATTACAAGTGGCTGCTGACCCATCTAAAAATCGTCAAGATACCATTTTACCATCAAATTAAAGCTGAATAAGTTTTCTTTCTTAATTTATAGCTATCTTTGGTGCCTAGCGAGAAAAATGAGGAATTTAAGACGATAATCCGAACCCAAAATTTCCGGAACAAAGTCATTCTAATGACCAAGATTTTGATGACTTTTCTTTCTTTTTTTGAAAAAACAAAGAAGATATTTCCGTGGATTGAACTTTTATCTATTAAATGAAAAAAATAATAATTTGAAAATCTTATTCTACGACGGAGTTACGAGCATTATAAAACGGGTCTTCAATCACGATCTCTGAGGTCAAATCGAGGTCTCGCCCGTGAAGACTTGGATAAATTTAGCTGACTGAAGTTAATTGTATTGTTTCACAGCTATACACACGTGGAGCGCTCAGCCATAAAGTTAGATACGCAAGGCCTACACACGGACCTACGTATTATTAACACGCTATGGAGGCATATAACACGGTAGTTTATATCTACAAACCTTATTGTATCTTTAGCGGAAATAATGTTAAAAGAGGAAGTTTTAATGGTCATCATACATCTAATTTGAATTTTAAGATTAGTTTTAATGCAACATAGCACCTCGTTAAGGAATATAAAATCATTTTATCACTAAATCATACCAGATTTCCTCATTACTACTTCAAAATGATGTCAAGCAAAGACTAGCGCTTTGGCTGGGGAGGCGCGGCCAATTTTAATTGCTCTCCCTGAAAAATCTCAGGGAAAGTCGTCAGCGTGGAGCAATTGCACTGGACTCTTTTTTTTCGGGGCCAACAGGTTCTCGGGATCGCGCCATCACTCAGCTTATCGAGTATAGTCGGCGAATAAAAAAATCAATAAAAAGAGTCCAGAACTAGACTACGTGAGGCAGTGAAAAGCCGTTACCAAGCGTTTCTTACAGATATTTACACTAAAATTTGTTCGAAATCGTGAATGGAATGTTAAATAATCTCGTACATGTGTCTTATGATAAAAGGAGAATAGTATGTGACTATGTTAGATAAGTTTCTTGCCAGTATGAATTTTGCTACCGAGACTATCTATGAGCTTTAAAAAGAATAATCTTAATAAAGCTGTGTTTTTCGCAATTTACATAGGATTTTTAAAGGGTCTGAATAATTAATGATGTAATCGTGTTAAAGATGAAAATATTTTGTTTTCATACTAACGATCTTGCTTTTTATCCCGGGGGGGGGGGCACTCAGTATGTAGTGTGCGATGGGTATGTGCCGCAGAGAAGACCCCCATTTTTACACTCAGATTTCCGTTCCAAAGTATATACCGAAGCAGAGGCGGCGCACCGGGGGGGGGGGGGGCAGGGGGGGGGCACAGTGCCCCCACTTTTTGAAGTGCCCCCAAAGTGCCCCTTTTCATCTATGAAAAGTTCCCATTTTTCTTCGTATAACTGCCCCTTCTTCTTTCTAATAAGTGCCCTTTTCACCTTTTGATAAGTGGCCCTTTTAACCTCGTACATGAGTGCCCCCTTTTGAAATCCGATAAGTGCCCCTGTTTTCGTCTGATTAGTGCCCATTTTCCGTTCTAACAGTGCAATTTTCCCTTCTGATAAGTGCCCTTTTTCACCCCTGATAAGTTCACCTTTTTAAGTTCCCGCTTTTACTTCTAATCAGTGCCCCTTTTCCTTTCTAATGGTATACTTTTCCCCTTTGATAAGTGCCCCTTTTGTCTTTTGACACCGAGTACCACTTTTTACCTATATATCCCGATGTCGCTTACAAACTGTGCCCTAAAGTCCACAAAAGAGCCATATATCTAGCTCCAAATAATGAGAGAGGCTTCATATCAATACATGTAATAGATTCCCCTACTGATATCAGCACAAAGTGAGGCAGTGGAGTAGGTGGCAAGAGGGGCACAATGCCCTAGATTATACAATATAAATCATTGCCTCTAAATCATAAAAGGAATGAGGGAGAAAAAAGAATTTCTAAAATTTTTCCAAAGCTCGCTCGCTACACTCGCTCACATTTACTATATAATCTTCTTATCATATTAGGGAAATCGCTGTGTATAATTAAATACTACAGCCTTCAGCGATAGAAAACAACCTTAATTTTTTTGCTGGCTCGCTTCACTTGCTCACAAATGAATAATCAGTCCATCACACAAAATGCAAAAGTAGTTTTTATCTGGAACCATGTTAAGATAGAAACAGTAATGTGTCGAAAATGATCATCGATAGTGTATTAATCATATTGTAGCGGTATATTTCTCGAAGTAGTATTTTCCGCCTTGTTTTCACCCTTTGTAGGTAGGTGCCCCTTTTTTTCCAAAAAGTGCCCTTTTTTGTTGGTGCCCCCGCTTTGAAAGACGCTCTGCCGCCCCTGTACCGAAGACCATCCTTTTCATGATATGCTAGTTCCGAAGCCCCCTTTTTTTGTCTTGCCAGCGGCACATACCTACCACTTTGGGGGTCGAGTGCCCCCCCCCCCCCCGGAACATAACACGACAGAGATATCGGCCGCATGATTCAGACCATGTTACAAGAGGTTTTACAGGAAAGTAGATTTATGGGCAGCGTTTCATCAAAGCAAGCTTGATCAAACCGTCAAGTTCGCCGACATCCAATTGAAACGTGTGTATTATAAAATGAGCATGCGTTTCAATGCGTTGCCCTGATTGGTCAGTAGAACCAAGGAGTTATAACTCCTTGGTAGAACATAGTTACTTTTGCACGCCGAAGTGGAACTTCTTGTGTGCATCTCCAGATCTCCGCGGGCGATGTCCTCACTTTAGAAACCCATGATAATCATTTCCTTTTCCAATCCATCTCATGGCTTCAACACATGGGGTATAATAGAGGGTGGGGGTTCTGCCCCCGTAAAATTAAGAAATTATCAATATTTGGGCAAACATTACGTGATGTTTGGGCAGCGAGGTAGTCTGTTTTAAGTTTTTATACCTTATCAAGTCCATTTTGGTGCAGATTGCATTGCCACTAATAAAATTGAGCGAGCGAAAAAAAAAAGAAAAAAAAATCAAATCAAGTAAATGGAAGTTGATATTCTGGCAAGAGACATCAGCCCCCCCCCCCCCCTCCTTGAAGGCCAATACAATAAACTAATATAAATTTCGCTGTACGTAAGATAAGATAAGATAAGATAAGATTTTATTTACTCTATCGACCCCCTCTCGGGGTATGAGAGCACAGCATATATGAATGGTATATTGAATGCATGTACATGGGTATATAGTTTACATATTAAACAACATTTCTCAACAAAACATTCAACAAACAACTCTAAATACATATACAGTGTAAATAGAACTAAAGTACTAAACGTACAGGATTTTTAACTATCTACTAACTGACTTTGATCGTCACCTTCAACATCTACAACTTCATCCTCTTTGGATTTATATCTAAATTGCTGCATAATAATTTTAACAAATTTAACAAGCTTTTTAAGTTGGTAAGCATTTTTTGTACGAAGAATTTCAGCCATTACTGTTGTATTTGGCCTAGTACAGTTTTCTCTCATTAATAAAAAACGGGCAAACAAGCAAATAGTGATATTCATCACCAATATCTTACGATGTACAGAGTGTGCATAAACTTTCATTTAACAAATTAGAGTTGAAACGACTGTTTTTAACTGGTGATCTAAGTATTCGACATCTAAACTTACATAATCATGATAATAGTGTTGCATATGCACTATTCAAAAGACATACATATTTTTCAAACTCTAGCTCAAGTTTAAAAATCCTATAATTAAGGCACACCCGATTGGACCAGCTTGCTGCTTGCAATTCCTGTTTAAACATATCAGCTATAGTCTCAAACGTTATACAACTAAAATCCAGTCGGTATTAAATCCATTGCCCTGAGAAAGCCACATAGTATAGTGAATCCTGCAATATTCAATATATTTTCAATACATGTAAGCCCAGATGATGCAAAACATATCTCCTCATTTTCATGTAATCTTCTTATTAGTCTATACAGGCCCGTCGGAGCCGCTACGGTTGGTACGGTATATTGACCGTACCACTTTTCAGCCTAAAAAAAAGGGGGGAGGAGAGAGATGGAGAGGGGGAAGAAAGAGAGAGAGAGAGAGAGAGAGAGAGAGAGAGAGAGAGAGAGAGAGAGAGAGAGAGAGAGAGAGAAGGGTGGGGGAGAAGAAAAGAGAAGAGAAAAGAAGAGAGAATGTGGAAGGGTGATAAATGTCATGACCATAGGCTGATCATAGGCTTATCACCAGCACGAACATTGAAATGACTTTGCCTTTTTTTCCCCATATTATAAAACGCATTATCACATACACCGAAGAACAGCATATATGCCACATTCTGATCATTTTCGACCAGGGGCGTCGCTAGAACATTTTGAATGGGGAGGGGTGTGACACCCAAATTTGCCGACTAAAATGCTGCACCCTAATCCCCCCCCCCCCCCCACAAATAATAATAAAAGAAAATCGCAAACGTAGAGATCTTGATCATACGGGCCTATTTTCGCAAATAGGGGCTGACACCTTTTGCCCGAATATAAACTTTTCAACATCTATTTTTTTGCGAGCGAGCGAAGCGAGCGAGAACATATTAAAAAAAAACTTTTCGTAGTGAAAATATACAGAACTTACAGAAGTTACATACTCAAGTTACATAATTATCTGAGAACCTCGCTGTCCAAATATGTGGATATTCTGGCTCCTCGCTGCCGGAATATAAAGTGGTGGTTGCTCGAATATCGGAAATTTGAAAATCCTCGGGGGGGGGGGGGGGGGGGGGGGGCTGCAGCCTATTGCCGGAGTAGGACGCCTTTTCCCCGAATATCAACTTTTCAATTTCTTAATTTTTGCGAGCGAGCGAAGCTAGCGAGCATATATCTTTTTGAACTTTTCGTAGTGAAAATGTACAGAAGTTAGATAATTATCTGGGAACCTTTCTTCCCAAATATGTGGATATTCTAGCACCTCGCTGCCCGAAGATGACTTTCGGAAATTTGAAAAACCTGGGGGGGGGGGGGGGGAGGATTTGAAGGATATACGAGGAGCCTCCGTTGGTCAATGGAAGGGGACCTTTCAGCACACTTATTTTTTAGTTTAACTTGTACAATGGTGGAGGAGAGAGCTAATTATAATAATTGTTCAATTTAATCGTGCGAATGCCGCACTGGTGCACAAGGAACACTATATAGCAGGGGCGTCGCTAGAAGGTAGAGGGTGTGGGGTGTTACACCCCCCCCCCCCCACTCAAAATTGTTGTCAGCAAATGCGCCATCTCTGTCGGCAAAAAAAAAAAGAGATGGAAAAAGAGAGAGAGAGGGAAGAGGAAAGAGAAAAGAAAAAGGAAAAGAGAGAAAGGATAAGAAAAAAAGAAAAGAAAAAATAAAAGGAAAAGGAAAGAAAAAAAAACAGAAAGAAAAGAAGCCAGGGAAAAGAGAAGGAAAGAAAAAGAAGGAAAAACTTGCAAAACTGAAATGTTAATATGCGGGCGAATGGCGTCCCCTTTGTCGATGGGGTGGAGCCGCCCCCCCCCCCCCCCCAGGATTTTTGAAGTTTCCATAAACGTATTCGGGCATGCACCGAGCTGCTAAAATATCCACATGTTTGGGGAGACAGGTTCCCAGATAATTATGTAACTTCTGTACATTTTCACTACGAAAAGTTAAAAATATTTGGAAATTGAAAAGTTGATATTCGAGTAAAAGGCGTCCTACTCCGGCAATGGGCTGCAGCCCCCCCCCCCCCCCCCGAGGATTTTCAAAGTTCCGATGTTCGGACAACTACCACTTCATATTCGGGCAGCGAGGTGCCAGAATATCCACATATTTGGGCAGCGAGGTTCTCAGATAATGATGTAACTTTTGTATGTAACTTCTGTAAATTTTGTATGTAACTTCTGTACATTTTGATACGAAAAGTTCAACAAAAAGTTCTTGCTCGCTTCGTTCGCTCGCGAAAATTTAGAAATTGAAAGTTGATATTCGGGCAAAAGGCGTCCTACTCCGGTAATGGGCTGCAGTTCCCCCCCCCCCCCGAAGATTTTCAAAGATCAGATATTCGGGCAACCACCACTTCATATTCGGGCAGCGAGGTTCTCAGATAATTATGTAACTTGTTTGTGTAACTTCTGTACATTTTCACTACGAAAAGTTACAAAAATATTTTCTCGCTCGCCAAAATTTAGAAATTGAAAAGTTGATATTAGAGCAAAAGGCGTCCCACTTCGGCAATGGCCTGCAGCCCCCCCCCCCCCCCGAAGATTTTCAAAGTTCCGATATTAGGGCAACCACCTCTTCCTCTTCATATTCGGGCAGCGAGGTGCCAGAATATACACATATTTGTAACTTCTGCACATTTTCACTATGAAAAGTTAAAAAAGCAAATTTTAAAAAATTCTCGCTCGCTTCGCTAGCTCGCAAAAATTAGAAACTGAAAAGTTGATATTCGGGCAAAAGGCGTCAGCACCCTCCTTGAAAAAATAGGCAAGTATGATCAAGATTTATATGTCTGCGATCTCCTTTTATCATTTGTGGGGGGAGAGGGATTAGGGTGCAGCATTTTTGTCGTTTTTTTTTAAAGGTATCACACCCCCCCCCCCATTCAAAATGTTCTAGCGGCGCCCCTGAACGCTCGAGGAGTTATCAAAAATTATTATTCCATTTGTATCTCTTGTGGGGGTGCAAGGGGGCCTTGCACCACCACTTTCGAACCCCGCTGAAACCGTACCACTTTAAAATTCCTTCCGACGGGCCTGAGTCTATAGAATAAAAAAGTATATTTTGACTGTTCTCCTTGACTATTCTTAACCAAAAACCAATCATTCTACATACAATATAATTAATTATTACACAACGACCAGTTTCACCATATCATATACCACAGTGTCGGGTGTACACTTATTTACTTGCAAGATCGTTCTTGAAAATTTTCTATGAAAAACTTCTATTTGATTTATATTCTCAAAGCCCCAGACTTCACTACCATATAACAAAACATGGATAGCACCATACGATCAAACAATTCACATTGAGTATCAAGAGATAACTGCAATCGTTTAGCTTTTACCAACATACTGAACAAAGCTTTCCTAGCTTGAGTCACCTGTTTGGCTATTGCCTTCTTAAAACTGACATTATCATTAAATTTAACTCCTTAATAATTAAAGTCATCTACTACTTCAAGTTCATCACCGTTAAACATAAATCTATACTGTACTATTTTGCCGTTTTTTCACGGTAATTACTAAAGCCTGTAAAAAATTTGAATATCTTCATCTGACAAACCATCACTATAAACATCATCCATCATAGAAAGGCCCCCATAAAATTTACCAATATGACTTTCGAAATCATTCAGAAACATAACAAACAACAACGGTGACAGGTTTTCACCTTGTCTAACACCTACTTACAATAAAAATTCTGATAACTGACCATTCAAGTAACACATGATTTGGCGTATTTATAGATATTATTTATAACTATACAAAAACTAAAAAACTAAAACTATACTAAAACGGAAGCTAAAATTTTCAACCATAAAGATGATCTATCAATCAAATCAAAGGCCTTTTTATAATCAATAAATGCACAATACAGGCTTAATTTTTTTTAATATAAAACACGCGGGCAACACAGGCATAACCATTCCCCTCCCCATCTATATACGTTTGGAGAAAATTCCGCCACTCTGTTTTTCATGTTCTGGATATGCGCTGTCCGAAAAGGGTTATTGCTTCTATATGCTGCCCAAACACCCTTGACAAAAAATGTATATAGCAGACTGCTTATTAATATATAAGACTTTGACTCTAGGCTGGCCTCTTTTTGTATTAAGTCTCATGAAAAAAAAAGAGATATAGGCTTGTATATATGTTCTTGGAAACGTATTAAAAGGATAGCCTATTCCGTATATAAGATACGGTACCTCTGATTCTCCTTATTTTCTCTCCGTATAGGATCGCTCATGGGCAGTTTTTCTCCTTTTCTTTCCTCATTAGAGACAAAATGAAAATGTCAACATGATTGATCGTAACATGAGTGTGAAATGCTGATAGTCTGAAATATTAGCATTAGGTATGTTGTTTTTCGTATTCATTTTATTTTTGTAATTCTTGTAATATTTTCTGTGATTCCTTAAACTCACATCTCCCTGGTTTATCAATGTTATTTTGTATTATATATCGTTATGTTCACGGCCTTGCTGAAAAGCAGCATCGAGCTGAAAGCAGGATTTTTATTTGAATACATGTATATCACCAACCATAAATGGAGACATGGGAAGAGCGAGAGAGAGAGAGAGAGAGAGAGAGAGAGAGAGAGATACACACACACACACACACACACACACACACACACACACATGTAGAGTAGAAATGAAGGAAAAGAAAGGGAAAGGAAAAAAAAAGTGGGATCAGAGAGGGAAAAAGAAGAGACAAGAGAGAGGGGAGAGTGAAAGAGAGAGGAGAGAAGGGGAGAAAGGGGGGTGGGGGGGGGGGTAAGAAAGAGGGATGTAGACGTGTGGGAAAGGGCGGAGAGAGAGAGATGACAAATAAAGTGAAAGAGAAAGAGATAGATATTGAATGAACCATATTTTGACGTAACAATAAGAAGGGGAAAAAGCGTTAATGGAGAGAGCATAAATGAAGTGTTTGGTTACAAAACATGTAAAATCCATAAACTAAGCTCTGTGGAAGGGTTTTTAATTCTCCTATTTTCACATTATCAATTTGAAATGACACTTAGTCCTATTGTACCAATGTGTAACGGGATAATAAAAATACTCTTTTACAAAATTCAGGTGCCTTTAATCTTTTAAAATAAATCAATTACTTCACTTTTTTTTGTTTTGGTTGATGTAGCATGTTTTGGGACCAAAATGTGGATGCTCATGCATACAGAACATACGGTTCAACAAACCACCTTCTCTAGTGTGAGATACTGAAGATAGTATGCAATGAATCATGCATGTCATGCTGCTCTGAGATGGGTCAGTTCCTGGAGAAGGCCTTTTGTTTTATGGATGTAGAACATGCTCTGGAACCAAACCGAAAAGGATGTATAATGTTTTGGTACCAAACTCATTTATTATGGCTCGGCCAGCCTGTTTTTACTTTCCCATTGGAAATTCAATATTGTTGACAATTAGAAAGTCTAAGAGATACTTCAAGGTGCCCTTCTCTATAAAATCATGTTATGTTTATTGTTTTATGCACCACAATCAAGAGAACGAACTTCACAAATAATGGAGAAATAACATATTTGATTTTATTAAATGAAATCAAAAATTGTGACAAACACAGTTTGCATATTACTAACACTCAAATTTTGGAACGATTCTCAAAGAGTGCTTACATGCAGATGTTACTCAAACCTCTCCAAATGCAATGTGAGTAATAATGGAATTGCCAGTATGCAAAATGTAAAGTTAAAGGGTGCATAAGTCTAGTAGGGGTTAAAAATTTTAGTATGTTTCTCCATGTGCATCATATATGTATCTCAAACATGCATATCATGATATTCCCTTTCTTAAAGGAGAATGAAACCCTGGGGAAAATCAATTTTAATGAAAAGAGAGGATAGAGAGAAGCAATTGAAAAAAAGTTCCATCAAAATTGGTTGAGAAATGAGAAAGTTATGAAAGTTTGAAAAGTCTTGATTTACTTTCTATGGTGATCCTCAAATTGGCAATGTTGCTTCAAAGTGACAGGTAGAGTAGGACAACTCTCCATATGTTTTGTACACAAAATTTCATATTTTCTCCATCTCTAAAGATGCTGCTTGTCTTTTTGTGAACTCAACATATGTTGTGTCAAATACATTTTCCTATGATATATCTTAAGCTAAGAAGGAGACAAGCTGCACCTTGAGAGATAATTGGAAAAATATGAAATATTGTGTACAAAACATATGGAGAGTTGTCCTACTTAACCTGCCACTTTAAAGCAACATTGCCAATTTGAGGATTGCCATAGAAAGTAAATTGAGACTTTTCAAACTTTCATAACTTTCTCATTTCTCAACCAATTTTGATGGAACTTTTTTTAGATTGCTTCTCTATATCCGCTCTTTTCATTAAAATTGATTTTCCCCAGGGTTTCATTAAATCTAAAATACTTTTCTCCAAACATCTTAAACAAGTACTGTAAAAGTAAATCTTATACCTTTATTGTATCTGTATATATATAATGATTATTTCAGTGAACCTGTGCTTATAATTCATGTTTTGTATGAATTCTCAATTACTTGTTTATCTAAATCGTATTCACAAAAGTAACTAAGTTACACCTGGTTTAACCATCGATCTCTACCAGTGGATAAAGGAACGCCCTCTATGTTTGATGCGACAGGTCGCCATGTTTGGGCTCGCAGAAAAACATTGCTGCTGTACTGTACTGTTTCAGTACAATTCTATGCATTTTTAGAATCAAATAATTCAGCACTTGAAGTCTTTTCCACGAATTAACTGCAAAATCAGGCAAAACAAGTGTATCCTTACAAATTCTAAAGGCGATTTAATGTGACAATCAGTATAATGCCTTAAAAAAAAAAATAAATCAAATCATGTATCTTTTGAATAGGAGTACACTGGGATTGTACACAGCAGACGATGTCCCATGTACTGTGTTAGAGTGTAGGGCTCAAAATTTTGGTTGTGCAGCCGCATCAATTGCTCGCAGAGAGCGGTGCAAATGATGCGACATCCATGTGGTAGCGATCGATGGATTTAACTTAGTCCACTGATTTATGTAGCGCCAAATGTCAAGCTCTTTATTCTAAACAAATTACTGTCATTTTGTGACAGAATGAATAAACAGAATGAAATAGAGTCGTGAAATGAAAATGGGAAAATGATTTCATGTGACTTGATTTTTGTTTGTTCATTTAGTTACAGAACCATGGTGATTTTTAAAGGGATGAGGAGGATGACATTTGGCACTCCATAAATCTGTGGATTAAATTTGCCCATTTAAACCTGGACTTAACTCAGTAGACTTTTATGAATACCAGGCAACTCATTGATGAATTATCCTCCATTATTTTGATCTTTTTCAATAGAACTTTCAACACTTTCAAATCTCCACACATTTCTTTATCTACTTTTGACACCATGTACATGTATTAAAATGCCTTAAACAATGCATGCATAATAACAAGTACTTTAGAGGCTTAAATTCATGACTTTACACAGTGTCTTCCTTTCAATACTGGCATATTTATAATATTAGGAACGTAAGGCATGCACATGAAGATCATTGGCACTATCATGCATATCATTACACAATGAATTTCTGAAGAGCAAACTACATGTCCTGTAATAATCATTACACACATAAATTTGGTTAACTTTTCACAAAATTTACGATCCTGAATTTTAAGTTCTGTAAGAACCCTCTCTTTGGTTACTCTTTTTGCTGGCAAACAAACCAGGGGCCGTATTCCGAAAACTATTTTTTCTTTTATGTTAAGGAAAACGATGTTCATTGTCATAACAAACAGAAACTGCACACAATAAACACTTATCAACGGTGCTTGCGTATATGTCTCTTTTAACTTTAGGCGAGAGCAGCCAGCTTTGCACAAATGTTAACCAATGATTTGTCCCAATTTTGATTTGTTATGACAATTTACATTGTTTAACTTAGATAAAAGATAACATCGTTTTCAGAATACCACCCCTGGATTTTAGCTTTCTATGATGTCTATAACATATCAAAATGCCTAAAGATACCCACATTTCTATATTAAACGTCATTAGGACTGGAGATATCAATGTCATTTCTAGTTGCTTTTTCTGAGTCAACAAAAGCATGCAACAATTCTTAATATGGCATCTTATAGTAATCAGTTGAAAATAAAGCATAGTACAGCCATCTTGACACTTGCACAAATTTTGTCACATTGCCCAGCATTATGGCGTGTCAAGTCATGGCATTTAAAGGCATACCGGCACTGGGCCCTGTTTCATAATTACAATAGTTGTTATAAGCTACTGAAATCCTTGACTATGATTGGCTGAGAGCGAATTTCGTCATAGAAATGAGGCAATTTTTATTGATAACAAGTTTTATGAAACAGACCCGTGGTCCACTACAGGCCAATGGTTATACGTAACCACCATAAGATTACACATCTTTTAACAAATCTCTCCGTCTGCTCAGTGCAGTGCCAATCCAACCAGAGTGTACAATACGCAGATCAACCATTAGCTGCAATCTCAGTATCAGAATGATGCATGGAGTCTTTCCATCTCTTCATCATCTTTGATCTGTCATCTCTTTGGAGTGGATTTATCATCTCTTAAGAGTGGTCTTGTATTTGAGGAAGTTCTTGATGTGTCTGGCATGAGAGGCACCTACAACAGCCGACAGCTCCTGGAAAAAAGAAGAAGGCAAACCGAAGGAATATTAATACAATGAAAACAAGCGTTAAGAGAGAGAGAGAGAGTGAGATGGGAGAGTGAGATGGGAGAGTGAGAGAAATAGAGGAAGGGTGGCTGAGAGGAAGGGAGAGAGAAAAGAGGTAGAGTAAGAAGATTAGGAAGAAGGAAGAGGGAGAGATATAGAGAGAAGTGTGTGAGAGGGAGGGAGGGAGGGAGGCCATCCAAAAGAAGATTTTGCATTAAAAACATACCCTAGAGCTATCCTACTATTGATAGACACACCATTTTGTACCTTTAATTGAAAAAAGACACACCACACTGTACCTTTAATTGAAAATCTTATTATCGTTATCGTTATCGGTCAAATGAGACCAGCCCTTTAGAGAGGTGGTCTTTCTTGACAGGTTCTACAACACAGATATATCTTCCTAGAGAGAGAGAGAGAGACAATATAGATGACCACTGTAGACGGGTGGCCTTTCTCAACAGGTTCTACAACACAGATATATCTTCCTAGAGAGAGACAATATAGATGACCACTGTGGCCTTACTATGTCAGTATGACAGGCTTTACTGTATCCTAAATGGCACATGATTCCAATTACTCTGTTTTAGATTACCTCTCTGTATAAAATATAGCCAGATGTAATTTTCAAGTTAACTGAGGTAAGATTGGCAGGTGCAACCTTATAAATGTACCTCATTTGATGCATGGCTAATGTTCTTGATGCTACCAAACTTGTGAAGTAGTGCCTTGGCTTTAACGGAGCCTAGCTTAGGGATGAGTTGCATGGTTGCTAAGAGACTGGTATCAGATGACTGAGGTCTTCTTTTCAGGCGAAATGGGTTGGCATGAGGCTTCTGCTCCTCTAAAACCTGCAATTCAATGAAAATGAAAATCATTAAATACCAATATTTATGGTTTAGAATATCTCGAAGCTAGCAGGCATTTAGGTAATCTTGTAAAGGTGAATAGTAGACTGGTACAATTTTGAAATATACAAAGATGATCAAGAAGATGGATTTTGTGAAACTTCTTAATGAATGTAAATTGTCTAAAACTTTGAAATAATTTAAATCAAGACAACAATCTTCCAATAGCCTCAAAAGATTTTGTATTTTGTTTTCTTTCCGAGTTTATAAGCGCTATGGCACTTTTTGTTCTTGGGGCCCCTAAATATATGATATCATTATCATTACTGTTTATGAGGGCACAAGAGTTCAAAATATCTATAGGCGCCCTGAGAAAATATGATTTCTCCTTCAGATATAATGTTCTCTATTTTTGATTGAACTCCAAATACAGTCAAACCCGTCTGTAAAGACCACAATTTTTGTTTCCCTTGAACAGCATTTCCCATTGGAACATGTATTAAAGGAACCTGTCCATAAAGACCATGCCACCTGCTCATAGAGACCACTTTTATGTCTCCCTTGAGCAGTCTTTATATATAGGTTTCACTGTATCTCTGTCTCAGATATATATCAATGTGAATAGAACCTTATCTGTCAAATGAACCCTTAGAAAAAGTCTATCTTAGAAAGATTCATTTATTAGCAAATGAGACGTGACACATTCTATTAAATTGTTAATATACCACAAACTTGGAAGGCTGAAAAACAATATCCCACTGAAGACTATGGGAAGACTACAAAAGGAATAAGACTGGTTATCACTTCTCACCATCTGGGCCAGGAGACCCGCTGCCTCAGTCTGGGATGAGATGGGAAGAAGCACCATTCCCAGTTCTAGCACAACAAACTTCTGCAGGTCCAGGTAATACTGTTCAGTCATTGGAGTCTTCTCAGCAATCACCACACCTTTCAGCTTGTTTACCTGAATTATACACAGCAGTTGAAGAGTTTCATCAGGTCAACATATGACCATGTTGGTGTATGAAAGGAGGTCCATTAAATACATTTGACACATGTGACACAAAAATGTAGTGCAGCTTCATTTGCACTATATAAAATTGGTAAAATTCGTGATTTTATTGACAGAAGGACAACAGAACGTTTGGTTCATGCTTTTGTAATGTGTCATTTTGATTTTTGTAATAGTCTCCTTTTTCAGTTACCACTTCGCCAAATTCAAAGACTACAAACTATCCAGAATTCAGCCGCGCGACTAGTCACATGTACAAAGAAACATGATTCAATATCCCCTGTCTTACACAATTTACAATGGTTACCAGTCCAGTCACGCATCAAGTTCAAGATACTGTTATTAGCTTATGAATGTTTTCATGGATTAGCTCCCTCTTATCTAAATGACTTACTCACTACATACACACCAACAAGAAATCTCCGATCACGTAAGAAGAATTTATTTATTGTTCCTCCTGTTCATACCAAGACATATGGTGAACGTTCATTTGCACATGCTGCCCCGGTTTTATGGAATAGCCTTCCCGACTCACTTAGAAACATTAATACCATAGATACGTTTAAGTCTGCCCTTAAAACATACTTATTCCAATTGTTAAGCAGGTAAAGGAACTCAGTAATTTCTCTTTTTTTTTTTTTTTTTTTTTTTTTTTTCCTCAAGCGCATAGAGACATTCTTACGTAATGTGTTATGCGCTATACAATAATAGTTTATTATTATTATTATTATTTTATACACAATAATGGTTCTTAATATTTCTAGCACAACAAGTTTATCTGGCATTCCTTGTCAGCGCTTTACCCCTCTCCCCCCCCCCCCCCCATGCAATTCTTTTTTTTTTTTGTGGTCAATGCTGTAACACACTGTAATGCAACTAGATATATAATTTACTCCAAATTAGCACCATGGGGAATCTGCAAAATACCCTTAGATATTTCATTGTAGTTTCTCTAACAAAATGGAACAAAGAGAAATTTACACTGAACCCTTTCAGGACAGGAATTATTTAAGGGCCAAATTGATCACATTTTGATCTTCAAATTGGCAACAATAAAATTTTTCTTTCAGTGCTACAATGGAGCTTATAAGGTGTAATGTCCTTAGAAATTATTCTACATGGTTACAGATTTTGGCAAAAAGTTGAAAAAATTGCCAATTTTTATAAAAAACAATGATTTTGAACCTCTCATTGTGTTGCCAATTTAAGGATTTTAAGGCTTAATCTCCTTTTTCAAATTCCTGGTATCAAACGCAATATGGTCATGCAACAAAAATGGACACAGTGTGTGCAGAATTTTTTCTCTTTCTACTCATGCATCTGGTATATTTCATGGAGCTCTGAATCAAAAGTTATTGAGCCAAACCACAAAATGTGGTCACTTGTCTTGAAAGGGTTAACTCTGCATGCATTTTAAAGCCCAAACAAAAGGGTCAAATTTTTCTTCATACCTTCCTCAACTTTGCAATCCTTCTCCTGTATCCCACTCCTGCCACCAGATCAGTCTCTGAGACGTACACAACAGCGACCTCATTGGATGGGTAGAAGTCAGACACTCCAAGGTCACCTTCAAAGACCACTTTCACTTGACCTGAGAGATGAAAAGCAGATTGCGGTACAGATACCACTGATTGCCACTTTTGATACTTGACACATTGCTAACTGATGCAAATTTAGAAAGAGCAAATAGTACTGAGCACTGATATCACTGATATAAGACCACTTGAGGCTCTTAGCCATGATTTCAAAATCAGGTGTTCAAAGAAAAAAATAGGGGGTCAAAAAAAAAAAAAAACCCCACTCCAGTGCCCATCAAATGATGTGAATTAAAAACAAATATATAGGGTATCTTCCACATTGGACATCTTTCTTGGACACCCAGACACCCTGGCAGAATGTATGCCCTAAAGACACATTAGTGAAGGAGTGTTTGGATGGCATGGATGCAAATCCTGGGGACCCCCCCCCCCCCCCCCATTTAAAGGATGAGGGGCACAAAATACAGTACTCCCTGCTCCCCTTCCTCCCCACAAACTAAGTTCCTAATAACAGGTCTTCCCAAAAGCATGGGACTCTGCTATAACACTTCCCCCCCCCCCCACCAAATATCAACAAGATTTCCTGATTTTTCTCTGGAGTTTCAAAATTCTAGGACCATTAAAGGGAGGCACTAATATGCCACCATAGTCAAACATTCTGTGGATACATTATTGGATACGAGACAAAATATAAGGGACCAAGTACTTTTTTTGGGGGGGGGGGGGGGGGGGGAGGCGGCTGCAATGAAATTCCCTGATATTTCCTTGATTTTAATGATTTTTTTTTCCTAAATTCCCTGACTTTTCCCTGATTTCCATTGTTCTTCTATCAGTGTTGAAACTTGCAAAAGGGGCGAGCCTCATCCCATTTTTCTTTTACAACGTACAGCTTTCCATCAACTAATGAGGGACACTGACCTTTGACTGCATTGTGTAGTTGGGATCCTCTCCACTTCTGATTAGATACCAAACATCCGGGGGGGACCCTCCCTCCATCATGAATTGGCGTGGCCGCAACCTGACTCAGATCATCACTTTGAGACAGCATCCTTCAGAAAAAAAAAACATAAAAAGAATATTAAGAAAGTGTTCTATCTATCTATGTCTCATAGCTTAGAGGTCGTTGGGGCGAAAATATGATGGATCTTGATAAACAAGGAAAGTGTTCAGCAGATGAGAACTCATGATCAAGTATCTCCTTATGATGAAAACTACATTTATACAGAATCAATTCAAAGCCAAACGTTTTCTTTTGCAAATGCATCCAAACATAATAGTATACTGGACAGCTCGCTAGGAGGAAAGTTTATTCGAAGCCCTGACTGCTTTTCAGTTATTTGGACGCTATACTGTGCTGTACATGTAACAAGGGTGGGCGCAGAGAGGGGGGAGTTTCCACCCTCCCGCGCGAAGCACGAAAGCTTTTAAGCAAATTTTGAGAGAAGGGTAACGGCTCGTACCTTTTTTTAGGCGGAGAGTTAGTTCGACTCCCTGGCTGCGTTTCAATTATTTGGACACAATACTCATGTAAGTAGGTGCAGAGAGGCGAGTTTCCCCTCTTCTGCACAAATTAGCGCGGAAGTGTTGACTTTTTAGCAAATTCTGAAAGAAAGATAACGGCTCATACCTTTTTTTAAGGCGGAAAGTTAGTTTGACGCCCGGACTGCTTTTCAATTATTTGGACGCAATACTCAAGTGTGACTAGCCTGGAAGGCTCTTTGAATAGTAAAAAAAAAAAAAAAAGCTGACGCTACTCTTCACAGAGCCTGGTTTTTATTCTTGCTCTGCAATATAGAAGCCATTTTAGAGTCTAAAGAACATCCTGAAAATCACCTTTACCGTGAGCTAGCTTCTCTCATCTCCTCTTCACCATTGCTTTAGAATATTTAAAACTCATTTTTTCCCTTAGAATTCAAAAATTTCGGGGAAAAAATGTGAAATATTAATTTTAAAGGCATTAACTTTGCCCAGGATTGAAAAAAAAAAATCACTGTTCCAGCTAATGCTGTAATCATAATTGCAAACCTTTAACTCAGACAGGAATCGCCTGAGTTTTATAAGGTGATCGGTCGTTTATATATCAAGATATTTACGATTGAACATTGATGTCGGGATAGAGTACCACCGAACCCTAAAGAACTCTTACGGTTGGCATACCTCGCTCTATCACAGAATACCGTACGGGCTGCGCTGGAAACCCGCTCTGAAATCGCCAAGCGCTGGTGCTTGGTTTTTGTGACTGCAGCGCAGCGAAGAAGCCGAGCGACTTGTGCTAGCGATTGATCGCGATTTTCTCTTTTTTAGGATAGTAAACGGGTTCCATTTTCTCTCATACTTTCACATATCCTTAATTATATATGTAGTTAGAGGACTGCACACAATACACTGGCATTTGAGCTGATTTTACAATTTTTCACAAAGTTAATCAATCACTACTGGTTACCGGTAGGTTCAATGTTGTCCGAACGATGCCCCGAAAAAGCCTTCACTGCGCTTGTAGACCCGGAAGTGTCCCATAATATCGCCCTACAGTCACTCATGCAATTTTCAGATCCACCATACGTTAGATCTATAGACAAGACTGCTACTGCATGCATGCTGAAGACGCACGGTCAAAATGCATGCGAGGCTCGCACACTCATAGCGGTCTTGTCTAACGTATGGTGGATCTGAAAGTGTGAAAAAGTTGATCGTATTCTTCGCGCAACAAAAAGATGAACAGAATTCAGAAATTTGTTATGAAAAATCAATACAAGCTAATGAATATTCAATAATATAGCAAATAAGCCAATCACAGAAACTGTCTCATGAAAAAGCCCCATGAACCGCCAAATAAGAAAAGTGTGTCAGAAAAGTTGTCAGGGGTGTCAGAAGAGAGTGGATCACCAAATGGAAACATCCCTCCAAGACCCACTCACGGGACCATCACTATATGGGGCTGTGTCAATTTTTGCCTGTCACGACCTCTAAGTTGAAGAGGTAAAAACAACAATATAATTGGCAAAATTTTGAGAAAATACTTCCTTCTACATTTTAGAATGATAGAATATCTAATTTCATGCCAGATCCTTTGATAGGATCTTTATCATAATGATCAAGTGAAATTTTCAGGCTGTTTTTGGTCGGTGATCTTGCTCCTCTGCCGCACTCATATGTGCAAGATATCACACACTTGCTATGGGATGCAATTGCTCACGGTACAGAGTGCGAGGTTATCTCCCATAACCTCGCATAAGTGTGAGTGTCCAAGTCCAAGACTTCTTGATTTCTTCTTCCTTTTCAAGATGGCTGGATCATAATGGGCTCATTCTTCCATTTCCAGCACCTATCCAATGGCAAAGCTACTTCAAAACTAGCTGTACGAGATCTGTGGCTTATCAATCTGGTGGTACTGGCAAGTACCAGATTATAACCCCAGGGAGCTCCAATGCGTATATAGCGTTGGAGCCCCAGGTACAACTAACCAAAATTTTCCTCGCCCATGGCATTAGTTTGGTCGGTCGCATCGCTTAATTTCGGCAGGTAAGATGAAAATTTGTACTTACATTTCAAGAAAATTACTGAAACTATCCAGCAGGCACTTTGATTTCACGTTTTGACGATTATTTCAATGAAAAAATGGAATTTCCTCGCCGAGCCGAGCCGATCGAGTCATTTGAATCGACTGTACACTACGGGGGAAGATCGGGTCGGCGAGGAAATTCCATTTTTTTCATCGAAATAATCGTCAAAACGTGAAATCAAAGTGCCTGCTAGCCTGGATAGTTACAGTAATTCTCTTGAAATGTAAGTACAATTTTTCACCTTACCTGCCGAAATTAAGCGATGCAACCGACCAACGTAATGGGCGAGGAAGATTTTGTTTAGTTGTACCCACTCAGCGATCACGGGACCATCACTATATGGGGCTGTGTCAATTTCAGCCTGTCACAACCTCTAAGTTGAAGAGGTAAAAACACCAGTATAATCAGCAAAATTTTTAGAAAATACTTCCTTCTAGAAGTTCTACATTTTAGAATGATAGAATATCTAATTTCATGCCAGATCCTTTGACAGGATCTTTATCATCTTGATCAAGTGAAATTTTCAGGCTGTTTTTGGTCGGTGATCTTGCTCCTCTGCCGCACACATATGTGCAAGATATCACACACTTGCTATGATATGGGAGGCAGTTGCTCACGGTACTATGAAGGTACAGAGTGCGAGGTTATCTCCAATAACCTCGCATAAGTGTGAGTGAGTTGTACCTGGAGCTCCAACTCCCTGGAGTTACTTACAGAATGATAAGCCACAGAGCTCGTACAGCATGTAGGCCTACAGCTACTTCAAAACTGTGCACACTGTGCAATAATGTCGCTCATGTACTGATGTAGTGTCCTCTGAGTCTGATGCCAACTTAGACCTTAGGCTTAGTGTATTTCTTTATCATGAACTTACATGGTAGCTACCTACTGCACACTGGCATTATTTCACTTGCTTGCCTAAGGCTAGCTATGCTCTAGCCACCAGCTCGCCTTCCTCAGCCTAGCCTCAGATCAGCTATCGCTAGCTCATCAGCTCAGCTTACTCCGATCCTCCTTAGCTCAGCCCGGCTCGCGCTCGCTTGCGCTTGAGCTCTATTAATATTTACAATAAATATGAAGTGATTACGCAACGCAGGCAAGTGCACATGTTGCGTGTGTACTGTAGACGTATAATAGATTTCGAATGTGTATGGGTACGGGTGTAATCTTTGTGTGCATTTTTTGTGTGTGCACTCTTATACTTTTTGTTGTTTGGCGCGAAAGAAGTTCAATTTGAAGAGTATATTTTTTCATTATGTCAGAAATGAATTTCATTAAATAAATTATGAATACATATTATAAACTTAAATTTATTTTATTATTTATTCTATATTTATTTTTTGTCAATTGAAATTCAAAAAAATAAATATAAGATTTTAACCATACTATAATGCAGAATGTTCGTGGACTTACTTCGCGGGTTATTTTGACACGTGATTGTCACAGCTGCACAACTCCGCGAAAGTTTTTGTTCATTCCTGAGTCAGTGAGTGCAGCCTTGATAACTATCGTGAGTATTTTGCATGTTTTGTGCATAATTAATGCTCTGAGAGGTATTTTGCACAGATGTGGCGTTTTAATTGTTGTAGAAAAGTAGGTATTGTAGTTAAAGTGATATCAATTGTGATAAAATTTAACATTTCTAGAGTCTAGAGCCTAGAGGTGAATGACGGTCACTGCCGCCTGCCGGGTATTTAAATTTTAAAGGGCCATGAATGACATGGAATGAATGGAAGCAACGTTAGCAAAGTTTAACAAAGTCAGACGATCCGGATTTGGGCTTACGGGGTCCAAACTCCTCTGTGTATATTTGCAGAACTTTAGTTTTTGTTATTTCTAACAAATTTGTGATTGCATGTGGTGTGAGGGCAAGCATGAACTGATGTGTCAAGTGATGAAATTTTCATGTGACTTGAACTTGTTCAACTTCAAGTTGTTTGTTGAACTTGAAGTTCAAGTTAAATGAGAAATAAGAGTGCAGTGTGATGTGTGCGAGCGGGGTCGGGCTAACTCGGCACTAGGGCGAACTCGGCACTGCGCGGTGACTAACTATGTTTCAAGAGTTGAACTCCACGCTACGCACTGTACCTTTTTTCTGCAAAAACTAGACCCTATGTCCATTTTTGCTGGATGACCATATTCTGTTTGATGCCAAGAATTTAAAAAATGAGAATAAGCTGAAAAGTCCTTAAATGGGCAACATAGTGAGAGGTTCAAAATCATTGTTTTTTATCAAAACTGGCAACTTTTAAAACTTTTCGACAAAATTCCTAATCATGTATATCGTTTTCAAAGACATTAGACGGTCTACACCTTATTAGAATCATGTAGCACTAAAAGAAAAATATTGTTACCTAGGGATACCTAGGGAAGATACTGAACGCAGGCACTAGGCCTCTGTATTCAGTTCTAAGTTCTTCCTTTTTAAGATGGCTGGATCATTTCCTGGTGCAGGCGACTCATAGTCGTACTTAATTGGCTCACTTTTGGGTCTATCCAATGCTACTTCAAAACTGTGCACACTCGGGGCAGTAATGGTATTGTTGCCAATTTGAAGATCAAAATGTGATCAAATAAGCCCTTAAATAATTCCCGTCCTGAAAGGGTTAAGAGAATTATTGTAACTATTCAGCAGGCACTTTGATTTCACGTTTTGGTGATTATTTCGATGAAAAAAATGGAATTTCCTCGCCGAGCCGATTTTCCCCTGTACTGTACCGTCGATTCAAATGACTCGATCGGCTCGGCGAGGAAATTCCATTTTTTCATCGAAATTATCGTCAAATCATGAAATCAAAGTGCCTGCTAAATAGTTACAATAATTCTCTTAAAATGTAAGTACAAATTTTCATCTTAACTGCCGAAATTAAGCAATGCGACTGACCAAACTAATGCCATGGGCGAGGAAGATTTTGGATAGTTGTACCTGGAGCTCCAACTAAGCTCAAACGCTATGCGTTGGAGCTCCCTGGAGTTAGGGGAAGACTAGTTGCAATGAAATTGAATGAATGGCAGTGTCAAGTCAAGATGTTTGTGATCTTGATCTGAATCTATTATGACTATGATATGATTTGAATTTCCATCCTTGATCAAGTTGATCAGTTGATTGAGGGGCATTTCAGGATAATTTACAATATAGACCTAGAGTCTAGACTCTATGCAAGGTAAGTGGGGTCGGCTAACTCGGCACTGCAAGGTGACTATGTTTCAAGACTTGAAGTCCACGCTACGCACCGTACCATTTTTTTAGCCTTAAATTTCATGTTTTGTCTTAAATTTCATGTTTTGTATAATTTTAATTCTTGAAAATTTCAACATTACTTTGCTAATCATTTTACACATTGACATAAAATGATTTTGAATTCAAGTGTTTTGAAATGTGTAATTAATGCGAAATTCAACGCAAGTATTTGCGATCAATTCAACTCTCTGGGCTCAGTCAGCTGCGATTTTCCGCCAAGGCCGAGTTCGCCCTAGTGCCGAGTTAGCCCATATCCTTGTAGGTAACCTCCATCCGTAAGATGGACTGGTCTCTTATTAGTGTTGGTCAAATTTATGAGATCTTTGTTTTGACATTTGTCTCTTTGACTTGGAGTCTTGGTCTTAGAATAGAATCTAGATCTACAATTACTAGACCTTCTAATCTTGGGTCTAGATCTACCTGTGATTTAAAGGTCTATCTAGATCTATCAGACATTTTGTTAAAATTTGTTGATTAAATTAAAAGTGACCAAACCATCTCTCTCTCTCCCTCCCTCCCTTGTTTCCCCTCCCTTCTTCCCCTCCCCCTCTCTCCCATTCACCCTCTCTCCCCATCCCTTCCTCTCCCTCTCTCCCCTAACCCTCTCTCCCCCTCTCTTCCTCTCCCTCTCTCCCTCTCTGACCCTCTATCCCTCTCTCCCTCTCTATCCTTCTCTATCCCTCTCTCTGCATCTTCCTCTCTATTTCTTGAAGCAGCTCTGAATCCTTTCATTTAGTAACAACGTAAAAGATGTCCTCTCCAAGCAGCAGAGTCAGTACTCCTAGTACTCGGAGCAAACGAGGGCGTGGAGATGAAAGTGCCAATGGCACCCCCAGTAAGCGAGGTCGTAGCAGTCAGAGTGACAGCCCTGAGGATCCAGTAACACCCAGGCGCTCCGGAAGATCCACAGCAAGTGGAACTCCCTCCAGTAAAGCTGGCACTCGTAAGTTTGTTTCATGTTCATGCATTAACTTGTCTAGGATGCATGTCGGTTTAAATGGGGATGTTTCTACCTAATCCAAATCACCTTTTTTTTCAGAGGTTCTTCAAGAAATTGAAGGCTAAAATTTTGGACGAGGTGTTTCTGATTTTTTTTTTTTGGGGGGGGGAGGTAAGTGGGTATTGGCACCATTTGGATACCTTTCTGACCATCCTCAACTGAAATTTGAATTTAAATTAGAGATGCCTCCATGCTCTAGAATATAAATATGTTCACTACCATCCATGTCAAACCACCCATTTAAAAAAAAAAGTTTAACCTTACCCCCTTCAAATTGGCCCAAATTCGATGTATGGGGTAATCGACTCTTCCCAATCTGAAATTTTAGCGCCATCGGCCGAATAGTTTTCGCGCTATGGCACGCATTCCACAAGTATGTCAGCCAAAAGTGGGCATTTTTTCAATTTCGAAATGATTACATGTATATCTCTGGGTTTAACCCATTGGGTATTCTGACAAGGAATTACCATTTTACTACAATTTCTTTATTTGAATTCTTGACAAAAAATGGGAAATGTAAAGGAATTAAGGAAATTGTTGATTTTTGTTACTTCCAGCTCGTCGAAGCACCCGTGGTAGCACTGCGACGTCGCCCAAGGCTCCATCCGACAGGCCTTTGGATTCCTCCCCAGGGGGTGAGCTGCCCCCTATGCCATCCTCCCCTGCTTCGGGGGAACCTTTACATGTGCATGATACTTCCCTCTTCTCCAGCCCTGGGGGTGCCAGACCAGGTCAGTTATACATGTTTTTTTTTCATTTTCAGACAGAGTAATTTTTTTTGTGAATAAACTTTATAGCCCTTATTCTGCTAAAACTTTAATCCAACCTGTTGTATAGTGGGCTGGAAATTATAACTATTAAAACTAACTAAGTTGAGTAGAAGACAAACAAAATGGAGCTTGCAGAAATAGGTGTGGTCTGGTGTGTGGTTTATTCCAGTCTCCCCGTCTCAAGCATGTACAAGTCTCACATGGTATTCAAGTGCACTCATGTGCATTCATATGTAAAGACACTTTCATTGTTATCTTAGAACATCATGAATTAGTTATGAGCAGGTGCTATGCAAAGCTAAGCTTGCATGAGGTTTAATGGCATGCATTTAAACATAACATTCTTCCCCTTGTTGAAATTGATTTGATCAACCTAATTTTTTTTTTTTAATAACCAAACATCTCTGAACTAGAAAATTCTCAATTTCAACGACTTCAAACTTTTACATGACCATATGAACTTGACTGTTCATTTATACAATTTTGAAGTATAAAATTCCTTCTTAAAATTGAATTTTTCCGTTTGCAAAGTACCTGTACCTGTAAAAACCAATTTATCAGTTTTAAGTACACAAGAACATGCAACATTTTTTAAAAGAAAATTGTACCTCAGAAATTTCAAGAACTTCCAGGTATTAACAATAACAGTTTCTTACTTTCAATAAGCCTCTACAGAATAAAACTTCTTTGCATGTATACTCGATATACTTTGTAATTTTTCAAAACTGTTTCAACTTACAATGTGCAATATATAGGTAAATATTAAATGTAATGACAAATTTCATATCGAAATGAATTGTTTGTAAACATGCATGAAATTATCTGAGTTACTAAGCATACTTCTTACTTTGAATCATGTTTATGATAATACATATTTATGATTTTATTTCACTAGACATAAAAGTATCTGGCTGACTAAGCATAACAATTATTCTCACTCTAGAATAACTTCCATGGTAACTATCCTTGTTACCTGACATTAATGTATAACTCAGTATTTCACATAATCTTTCAAGTAACTCGGTTCTTTCCGAATTCTTGTACTTCTTCTTACTCTCCGTTCTGGTGACTCATCTTGGAATTCCTGTTGGGATTCCACCTCTACACTCTCCTGAACATTAGTGCATGGTGACAAATGAAAAGCATTCCAAATAGTGCTATCTTGCAACTGATAAGTAGCATCTCCTTTTTGCTTGATAATTTTCATTGGAGATCCAAATTTCACTTCACCTTTGTGAATATGCCTCTGTTTTCTCACACGAACATTATCTCCTACTGAAAACTTAGGAACTTTTGCTTTCCTTTTCTCATCTGTGTACTGACTTGATTTTCTTTGATTCATCTCTACCCTTTCTCTCACTTTCCCTTTAGAACTCTCTTTTGATTTTGGAGGCATCATACTCTTCACATCTAGTTTCGTTCTCATTTTCCTCCCATGTAGAAGTTCTGATGGAGATACACCTGTAGTTTGGTGTGGCGTTGACCTGTACGCCTCAAGTAACTCAACGACTGACTCTTTAACAGATTTCCCTTCAATCCTAGCATTCTGTATGCTTGACTTTAGAACTCTATTAAATCTTTCTACCTCTCCATTTGCTCTAGGATAATACAATGAAGATTTACAATGAGTAATGCCATTCTGCTTTAGGAACTCTTCGAACTCATACGAAACAAACTGAGGACCATTGTCCGAAATCAAATGTGTAGGAACTCCCTCTCTTACAAACAATGACTTGAGCATTTGGATAACTGTACTACTAGTCACTTTACCACAAAATGCTACTTCTGGCCATTTGCTATGGTAATCTACTACAACTATTGCAAACCTCTGATCCTGAGGAGCATCTATGAAAGGACCAGTAATGTCAATAGAAATCTTTTCCCAAGGTGATTCTGGGAATGGAACCGATTGCATTGGAGCACTGTAAGTGTGCTGTGACTTATCGTTCTCTCTACAAGTAACACATGACTTAATCCTTTCTTCAACTACCTTATCCAATCTAGGAAACCAGTACATCTCTCTTAACCTACTTTTGGTACGTACAATACCCTGGTGTGCTGAGTGAGCAAAGTTAACAATCTTTGACTGAAGTACTGTAGGAATTACAATCCTATTTCCTCTCATGACAATATTATCTACTACTGACAACTCTTCTCGCAGCATAAAGTATGGCTTCAATTCTTCAGGTATGGTCCTATGATTTGTAGGCCAACCTTTCTCTATGTACTTCTGAACTTCAACCAAAACTCTGTCATTTCTGGTTGCTTCTTGCAATTCTTCAATCGTCACTGGACAATCTACTTCTACAAGATTCAAGACAAACTCATCATCTTTATCCAGATTTACATCTCCTTCCTTCTTACTCAATGGTAAACGAGACAATGCATCTGCTACGTAGTTATCACTACCTGCCTTGTATTCTACAGTGTAGTTAAACTGTAACAACTGAGCAGACCAACGAGCTATTCTCATCGGTTGCCTGCCTGTACCTCTTGTACTTAACATGGTTACCAATGCTTTGTGATCTGTCCTAAGTACAAAATGCCTACCCCAGAGGTATGTGTACCACTTATTACACGCCCAAACACAAGCTAAAGCCTCTTTTTCACCAGTAGAGTACTTTCTTTCAGTGGGTGTAAGTGATCTAGATGCAAATGCAATGGGAGTGTCTACCCCATCCCTGACTTGACTAAGTATGGCTCCTAGCCCATAATCAGATGCATCGGTGGTGACAATTGTAGGAAGATCAGGATTGAATAACCCAAGGACTACTTTCTGTGCTATGATCGTTTTGATCTGATCAAAAGCATCTTGTTGTGCATCCCCCCAAACAAAGGATACATCCTTACGAAGCAAACATCTCAAAGGTTCTACAACGGTAGCATAATTAGGTACAAACTTAGCATAGTAGTTTATCATACCCAACACTGATCTGAGCATCCCAATATCTGTGGGTGCTGGTGCTTCGAGGATTGCTTTGACATGACTATCATCAGGTGACAAACCCTTACTACTGATACTATGTCCAAGATAACTGAGTTCTGACAAGTGAAACTGACACTTCTTGGGGTTCAAGCGTAAGCCTGCTGACTGCAGCTTTTCCAGTACATTCTGTAGATGTTTATCATGCTCAGCTCTGTCCTTCCCATAGACGATTACATCATCTAGGTAACATTGTACTCCAGGTAGACCAACTAAGATGACGCTCATCATCTTCTGAAATGTAGACGGCGCTGATGCTAGCCCAAAACATACTCGTTTGAAGCGATACAACCCATCGTGAGTAATGAATGCAGTGAGATCACGACTCTCTTCGTCTAACTCAAGCTGGTGATACGCTGACGCTAAATCCATCTTGGAGAAAACAGTGGATCCTTCCAACTCTGAAAACAACTCTCCAATATCTGGAAGTGGAAACTTATCTACTACAATTGCTTTATTCACTTCGCGCAAATCAACACATAATCGCACATCTCCCGATTTCTTTGCGGTAACAACAATGGGAGAAATCCATTCACTCGAATCGATTTTCTCGATCACGTCTTCCTTCTCTAATCGCTTTAACTCTTGCGATACTTGATCCTTCACGGATAATGGAAGTCGTCTCAGCTTCTGCTGAACGGGAACGTGATCCGCTTTCACTTTGACACGGTGCTTGAAGTTACGAGCCTTTCCAAGACCTGTCGCGAATAGTGTAGGAAACTTCTGTGCGATGTCGCTTCCATCTGTTGACATGGACGATGACGTCGATGAAGTAGTATTATCCTTTACCGTCTCAACGTAAAGGTTGCTACCTTCGACTCTAAGATTCAACTCTTCGAAGATATCCCTGCCAAGCAAAGCTGAACCTCTGCGTACGACGAATATCTTAGCGATCATAGACTTGGTTCCAACCTTGACACGTGTCTCGAAGATTCCAACTACAGGAATGTTTCCCTCAGAGTAATCTGAAATGTTGACGTTTGCAGGTTGAAGAGCTTCTACAACGAAGTGCTTCTTGTAGACGCTGAGTGGAATTATTGACACACTAGAGCCAGTGTCAACAGTCATCTGAACCTTGGCTTTCCCAGCAAGTTCAACTTCACACTTTATCGGCTTCTTTGGGTGTGTGTTAACGGTTAACACCTGTGGCGATTCACGTTCAACTCCATCATCATGATCATGAACTGCTCGAACCTTTCTGGTTTTGCGGCAAACCTTAGCCCAATGTCCAGTTTTTCCGCAACTGTGACATTTAGTTCCTTTTGCCTTACATTTCTCGTCGAATGAGGCATGAAGAGTGCTACCACAATTTCTGCAACTCTGTTTCTGTCCTTTTCTGTCTCTACTGCTGTGTTTCTGTTCTTTTCCTTGTTCTTTCATTTTCCGTCTGTCTAGCTTGTGAACACTTTCGCGAGCAATTTCACTTCCCTGAGCTATTGCTCTGGAATCTCTTTCCGCATCTTCAATGCAACTACTGCAGTCAAGAACCTTCTTAAGCGTTAAATCAGGCTCAAGCAACAGTCTCTCACGAATTCGTGTGTTGTAACAACCTTCTACCACTTGATCACGAATCATTTCTTCCTTCAAGTCCCCAAACGCACAGTGCGTCACAAGTTCTTGCAAGGCGGTAACATACTGCAATACAGTCTCGTCAGACCTTTGCCTTCGTCTTCTGAACCGATATCGCTCAGCAACGACGTTGATTCGTGGCACGAAGTATGCTTCTATAGCTCCTAACGCCTTCTCATATACATCTTCGTTCGAGCTCGTCACTGAAGCCGTGTTCAAGGAGTAAAATATCCTCTGGCCTTCAGCTCCTAAACAGTGTAGAAGAAGTGCCTTTTTCCTCTCTGGTGGAAAAACATTGCTACCTGAAGCTAACATGTAGTTCTCAAATTGCTGTCTCCATAACTTCCATGGAGTGGATGAAGAACCCGGTGATGACAGAAAACATGAAGGTGGTGGAATTGACATTTTGGAACAGAAAGTTAAATACAGGAACAAAATCAGTTAATTATTTCCAAATCCGTAAGCATCCTCGTCGCCAGAAATATGTTGTATAGTGGGCTGGAAATTATAACTATTAAAACTAACTAAGTTGAGTAGAAGACAAACAAAATGGAGCTTGCAGAAATAGGTGTGGTCTGGTGTGTGGTTTATTCCAGTCTCCCCGTCTCAAGCATGTACAAGTCTCACATGGTATTCAAGTGCACTCATGTGCATTCATATGTAAAGACACTTTCATTGTTATCTTAGAACATCATGAATTAGTTATGAGCAGGTGCTATGCAAAGCTAAGCTTGCATGAGGTTTAATGGCATGCATTTAAACTTAATCCAACCCTGGGTCTAAAGTTTTAAGAAAGGTTAGACCAAGGTCTAAGATTTCCTTTTTGCTAAACATGACATTAGACCGAGCATCAAGTTTGACTGAATTAATTACCAACCTTTATGGACAACTGTTTATTGATTCACGCCCGTATTCTCGAAAGCCTAAATTAAACATGGCTTAAGCTGGCTTAACTTAGGCTACCGATTTATGGAAGGCCATTCGTCAACCCCTAAGTCTTGTATAAATAACTATATTTATGTAACAAAATATAGAAGCAAAATTATTGTCTGGCATGAAATGAGCATCAGAACCCTGTATTATTGCTTACTTCCCCAAATCTGTTGTTGACGTTTTCGGAAAAAATGAAAAGGGAATCTTTTAAATGCCTCGCTCTATTATATAGAGAGAGGCCGTGAGCCAAAATTTCCTTGTAAATCTAACGCATTTCGCTATAGTTACAGGAAAATATTGGCTAAGTCTGTTAACCAGAGAAGTTAATGTATATGCATCAATGAATAAGAAATATTGTCAGCCAAATTTGGTTATTTATGAAATCTTTCACAACTTCCTTTTTATCTACCAGGAATAAGTGAGCTTGACATGAGTTCACCTTTGAACTATGGCACCCCCAGTTCATCTCGTCTTGGAAGCACCCCAGGTCGCAGTGTGTATCCTTTTCAGAAATTCTTTTTGGTCTTGAAATTTTACATTAGGGAGATGGAAGATTTGTCTACTGCAGATATTAGGATCGTTTAATCTTTCTGGCAAAAAGAGGTTGTATTGGCCTGTTGAGAGAAAGGAATAAGTTCTGTAGAATGCTGGTCAGCAGTCCTGTTAAAAATCAGTCGTGGATTAATATGTAATTTTGAATCTAATCATTTTTTTTTAGTTGAATCACTAACAAGTTTAATGGTTGAATGTTTTCAATTTTTCGCAAATTTATATTGAGAATTGACATTGACACAATTTTACCTTTAAGGCTTGCCTGACATAGCAATAAAACAAAAAATTTTGTATACATGCAATCTTTATTCCTTCCCTAAAGATGGTATTGTACATAAAAGGTGAACTAGATACTTTGCCATCAGTAGATCTGTTAAAAACATTTATGAATCTGAATACAGTAATACATCTGTGCATTTCACAGTGATTCCTTTCTTAAAACAATAGTAAATAGTATCAGTACTTCCTGGGCCTTGTGTTATAAGAGTTGCAATTGATTTGGATTGATCACAAGTCCTCTGATCAATTGCACACTGACAAACTCCTCTGTAAGACATTTTATTAAAATGAAATTTGTTAACCGTTTATCCATTCCTTGACTTGCTAAATGTGCAGTGGTACACCCATCCGCCCAAGAAGTGACATCCGTAGTGACCGGAAGATAAGACAGGTCAACTTGGGGTCGGATCAGTCGGTAAGTCATATGACGATGCTCTGACAAATGCTCTAGCGACATTTGCTCTGGGCTTTATTTTATCAAAGATATAGGGTTAGGGTTGCAATCGAGCTGTAGGTTAGATTTAAGGGGAGGTATAGTAGTCCAGAGGAAGTGTCATACAGCCTGTAGGGCTTATTTCCACATCAGGGGTAAATCACTTCACAGTTACCGTGGCAGCGGTAACATGAAAGCCACTTAACTTTTAAAAAATGAATTGCTTCGTTCACAGATAAAAGATCCACTGTCAGAAATGTTAAATGTTTTTGTCATGGGATCATACTGTGCATCTCATACTTTGCTGTGCGCTTGTGTGAAGGGTACTGCCAAAAACTGCAGCAGGATAGTCTTAAATGTAAAGCTAATTTACAGTCTGCAGCAGATTTCTTTGGTTGTAGTAGCTAAATAGCAAGATTCTTAGCTCCTGTGATCATCGCCTATTAAAAGTATAAGAGTGTGTATGTTTGTGTTGCAAGTCAAAAGTTTGTGTTTCAGACCGACAACGAGGGAATATCGTAGAGTCAACAACAACAAAAAAAAATTCTGGCAGACTTTAGAATTAAGGTAGCTAGTCAGGCATGAAAAATGTTAAGTGAGACCAGTTAAAGGTACAAAAATGGTTTTAATTTGTATCAGTATCATGCTTGATTTGAAATGGAATTTGAAGGTCATTCAGAATTCTTGTTGTGAGACTGATATGGAGATGAATGCTTGTAATTGAGAAACCTAATACTTGCTTTTTATTATTTTGATATTGATTTGTGATACAGGTATTTGCATTATTTTTCTACATTTCGTATATTGTTAATTGCTTCGTGATCATCTTCTTCATTTTTTTAAATAGGGTGAGCCAGCTACAGAGCCTACCGGTGCAGTGACCAGTGACCAACCCGGTGGTCAGCAGATGGTCATCTGGGGAACTAATGTGGTCGTCACGGAAACCAAAGACAAATTTCAGCGCTTTGTGGAGCGTTTCATTGATCATGAGGCAGATGCTTCAGAGGGTATCAATCCACATGAACCACTCTACTTGCAGAAATTGGAAGAGGTACTTTGTTTATTTAACTCTCTTCCGTGAATTGCAATTTTATCTTTTTTTCATCATAGTGATTTGGACCATCACATTTTAATTTAAAAAGCAAGTTCTATTCCATTTTTTTTTAATCAGAGAGTGTTCCATGAAAAAAATTGCCTTTCCGTATGACAGATTTTGAATGATTTCTGTTATGGAAGTGAATGGCAAGGAACAGTAACTGAAATTCACGAATTCTGATTATGAAGCAGATTGGTCATTTTGATTGGCAAATGTACAAAAAATAGGACCTAAACTCAAAGACTTATACAGACTTTGATTTATTGATGTAAGGATGACTTAAAGGATGAATTAAACTGGCAGTAGTTCAGAATATAAATCATAAAGAGCAATAGCACCAGTTCCTTCCAATTACATTATAGTCACTTTCCTGTATTGCTCATTTTCTTGATATCCTCAGATCCAGACCCTTGAGCTTCCTTTCCTGAACGTGAACTGCAAGCATATGAAAGACTTTGACGCAGAGCTCTACGGTCAGCTTGTGACTTACCCTCAGGAAGTCATTCAGATCTTCGACATGGCGGCCAATGAGATGTTCTTTGAACGTTACCCTGATACCAACCTGGAACACCAGGTCCAGGTCCGGACCTTCAATACAGAGAAGACCAAGAACATGAGATCACTCAATCCCGAAGGTGGGTCCAGATAGACAAAGTTTGAAATACATCTTTGTATTTGTATTATTTTTAAAATACATTTTTACTTCAATGGAGTGGATTTGAAATCCCACTGCTGCCACCAGGGCCCTGTTTCATAAAACTTATTATCAATAACAAGATGCAGTGATTGTTATAAGCTACAGAAATCCTTGCATTTGATTGGCTAGGAGCAGATTTGTCGTAGATCTCTGGCAGTTGTTATTGATTACAAGTTTTATGAAACGGGGCCCGGATGTAAAAATGGCTTATTTAGGGTTCTTAACACAGGTGTAATAAAAGATAAATTGATACTTCATTCCAACTTCATTCCAACTTCATGGTACCAAATGGCATGTGTAAAGGTGATACATGTAGTGTACAAGTCTGAAGTAAACACAAAGTGCACCAACTCCATATTCAAAATAAGACTCTGCATTGTGAAATAAGACTCTGCATTGTGAAGTGAACTGCATTCTGCTGAAGTGTTTGATTGCAATGGTCATGATTTTACAGTCAAACCTTTTGTGATTAGTTTTCTGTCACAAAAATTGTACTTTGTAGAGATGATTTCATCAGCAGCTCAGGTAAGAAGCTGTACTTAGATGATGAATGTCAATCCAGTGGTCTTATTAGTCCAGATATACCAAGTGTAGACTAGGTACTACTAGGCCTTGTGCTGTGTCTACATGTATAGGCTTGAACCAAGACACATCTTAAGGCTCAACACTAATGGGGTCTGGTACAAAAAAATCGCAACAACAAATATCAACACTTTTAAAAAGGCCTAGTGGACATGGTCTCCAAATATCATTAGTTTCTCAATGATGTTTTCTCTCGATAATGTTGGATAAAATCTTTAATATTACTTTTAACCAAACATAGGCTAGTATTCAGAAAGATGAACTAAGTTAATCTTAGTAGTTAAACTTAGTAAACCAGCTTATGGAGCTTTATAAAACGGGTTCAAGAATGTAGCCATCCTGATAGGTCAAATAACAACACATGACCATGCAAAAAAACGCACGGCGAGGGGACTAACGCACGGCTAATCCGGATCAAACACTAAGATTGTAAGAAAACACTAAGATTTTATACCCGTTTTATAAAGCTATTAATACATGGTTGTGAATTCGTGCGTTAGTGCGATCCAGCAACACGCAGGTTTTTATCGTGGTGTCTAACACACTCGGCTACGCCTCATGCGTTAGTACACCACGATAAAAACCTTTGTGTTGCCAGATCGCACTAACGCACTCCCAACCGTGTATTAATAGTATACTAACAGTCAAGATATTCATTCTGTACAAAGTATTGTAATTCTATAACAAAATGAATCGAGCTATGAAATGAAAATGGGAAATGGATTTCATGTTGACATGATTGTTGTTTGTTAATTTAGTTACAGAGTTATAGTGATATTTTTTTACAGGATAAAGATGTTGAATCAGTGGAATAAATCTGCCCACTTAAACCTGGACTGAAGTTAGAATGCTTTTATGAATACCAGAAACTAATAGGTGATATTCATCAAATGTTTGCTCCATACAGATATTGACCAGCTCATCACCATCACCGGTATGGTAATCCGCACCTCCCAGCTCATCCCTGAGATGCGAGAGGCCTTCTTCCGTTGCCATGTCTGCTCCTTCACGCAGAGCGTGGAGATCGATCGCGGCCGCATTGGAGAGCCAGCCGTCTGTCGTAGCTGCCAGACCAAGTACAGCATGGCCCTGATTCACAACAGGTCACAGTTCTCAGATAAGCAGATGATTAAACTGCAGGAATCACCCGGTAATTTGAGATTCCATTTCGAAGGAATATTTATTGCTATGTGGGTAAGAGGGGCTTAGTCCTGTATTTGATCTTATATGCATTGAAAGATTAAAAAAATTACTTTTGTCAGTGGTTAGACAACCAGTTAATCAGGTTAAATCCAAATGATTCCTACTTACACACAACAAAGCAAATGGTACCCTACCATAGATAAAGATATCTCAAACTTTACTTATTAGGCCTACTCAATTTAAAGTGACAGTAAATTGAAGCTCCTACTGACGCCATCTTTCAACAGGATTTGAATTTTCCCATCATGCCCCATTCTAGTTTGTAGAAGCTTAGAATGTATCTGTAGGCAATTTTCCACCTGTGCAACGTCAAAAATAATAGTTTGAAATATAAAATGTGCCTATTTTCCAAACAGCTGTTAGTAAAAATTCAAAATAAAATGCAATTAATTTTCAAATTATAATCTCAACTTAGCAGTTATTGTAAGGTGGCGCTGTTCAGGTTTTTCCAGTTTAATGCCATTTTAAAAGAAGGTGAACTTTAAAGCAACTAGTCAAGAATATTTAAATTAGGAACTTGTACCTATAGAGTAAAGACCACCTGCCTATAAACACTGTATTTGTCGCCTCCTTTGAACATAGACAGGTTTCACTGTAATTACTTTATCTTACTTTCTGATATTTTCAGATGACATGCCTGCTGGACAGACACCACATACCGTTGTCCTCTACGGTCACAACGACCTTGTAGACTACGTGTCTCCCGGAGACCGGGTTTCTGTGACCGGTATCTATCGTGCCACTCCTCTTCGTGTCAACCCCCGTCAGCGCAACGTGAAGGCTGTCTACAAGACATACATCGATGTCATCCAGTTCTGTAAGGACGACTCGGAGAGACTGCATGAGAATGTGGATGATGGGTAGGTTTTGTGGATAAACTTGAATGGTGGCATGACACATGGTCCATCCACATTGCTCCCGGGTCAAAGATATAGTATTAGGGTTATAGTTGAAGTTTAGGGTTAGGGTTCCATCTAGAGTTGAAGTTAGGTTTTAGGTCAAGTGTAGGGTTAGGGTTCAGTCTATAGTTGAAGTTAGGTTTTAGGTCAAGTTTAGGGTTAGGGTTGCGTCTAGAGTTGAAGTTGGGTTTTATGTCAAGTTTAGGATTAGGGTTCCATCTAGCGTTGCAGTTATGACTTTGGTCAGAGTGGGAAATTGGTCGTGGAGCAATCGTTGCAGGAGCAGGGGTCATAGGACAAGATATCATCATGCAAGACTCCATGGTTTGCTACCATAGCATGTTAAGTGGTACAGAGGTTTCAGGCAAATCAGTAGGGCAATGTTGCTGCCAAAGGGATATCTTAATCGTTTCAGAATTTTGACAAGGAACAATATCTGAGTTAAAGATAAAGTTGAGTTCTGGTCATATGACTACTTTGTGAAAGAAACTGTCTCAAAACAATAGACCAGTTCGTAGTTAGCACATGTCCCAAATGACCCCAAATATCCACAGATATTTTAAACATGGAGATGTCCAACTTTGTGCACTTTAGAGTAATCACTCTCAAAGTGATATATGTGCCCCATGAATAGCTTTTGTTTCGCCTTTTGGAAAGCATACTTCCACCTGGGTATCATGGAATGCACCATTGGTGGATAATTGAATAATGATTACATGACATTCATGAGCACATATCAAGTATTCGTGTCAGTGGGTTTTAGACTTTGTCACAGATGACCTTTATCTGCTCATGCTTAGATTGTATCTACGAACTGGCTTATTGGAAAAGGTTGATCATGTCTACATGAGATTTGGAGTACACTGTGAGATTTTGGAATCATCACCTTTCCCAGAGCTCAACCTTCTCTTTAAAGAGCTAAAATACTTCCTCATTTCATAATTTGTACTTGATTAATTACATGTACTCCTTTCTTTCTTTCCCCTACTCAACTTTGTTGAGTAATGGTTGTGTAATTATAAATGTACCTTAGAATAAATCATTTTGAAATTATTCTGGATATATGAGGATTGATTTAATGAATATGATCTAATTACTATTTTCGTGTTTCCTATATTCTTCTTAGTGATGATAAACAAACCTTCACGGAGGAACGCAAAGAAGAGCTCATCAACCTATCCAAGACACCAGATATCTACAACAGGCTTGCTAGAGCTCTTGGTATGAATTTGTAATTTTTCTGATTGAAGAGAAATGCACTTTTGTTAATGCAATAAAAGAGGACAAGAAAAGAAAAAGAAAAAGATGAATGGAAAAAAGATATATTTCTGACAGAAATTTCCTGAGAAATTATTGCAGCCCGGCATCAGGGACTCCATAATCTGTCTATTCCAGAGGCTCGTTAACTTATTCTGCGGTGAATTGTGATGCATTTTGAAAAAAATGTAAATGTGTAAATGTCAAATCAGGGATGAAAAAAAAGGAGCTGCATGCAGCGAAGGTCCGACATGAACTCACTTATCTATATATACAAATGTGAAGTGCGGTATGCTTTAAAAACAAACAAGACCTGAATTGCTGATATGAGAGGGACTAATGTTCAAAGTGTGTCATATTTATCTTTATCCTTTACCTACACATATGTGTCAATATGTGAGGTTACGGTTATGTAATAATAAGATGTTCAGGAATCATACGTTTGTAAATGCCTCTCTTTTGCATTGAATGTATCTGGACAATGCAACTTATGCAAAGAAGAAGGGGAAGGGTTAGGAGGTAAAGGACAATTCTGGATGAGACTTTATTTTTATTGATATCACATGAGGTGCAAAGGGACTATGGCCTGGTGCACATGAGGCATTATTTCCATTACGCCTTTCAAGGACATTCAGGCATATAAATGCACAGAACAGGGCCCTGTTTCATAAAGCTTGCTATCACTAGCAAGTTGCCATAACTGCTATAAGCTACTGAAATCCTTGCATCTGATTGGCTGAGAGCAAATTTGTCATAGAAATGTGGCAGTTGTTACTGATAACAAGTTTTATGAAACAGGGCCCAGGTCCAAGGGGAATCTCGAGCCAGGATGTGACTTCGGGTTTGTCCAAAAATCAGCTTTCAACAGAAAACAGGCATGACAAACTACACAGGCAAACGAGTGCATACAGAACATTTATGTGACAACTCCAGGCGCAGCCCTCATTATCTGTATGGGCCTATTGTTCACTGCTTACTGTGGCATGAATTCTATTGAGTGGAACAATTGGTTGGCGTAATTGGCGGTCGTGGAATAACACCTCGTGTGCATGAGGTTTAAGGATTTCTGTGTCTTGTTTTCCTTCTGACAGCTCCCAGTATCTATGAGAATGAGGACATCAAGAAGGGCATCTTGTGTCAGTTATTTGGATCATCTAAGAAAGACTTTTCAAATGCAGGAAGGGGTAATTTCAGGTGAGTTAATTACGTGAAGGCATTTGGTAACATTGTTTCCAGTAGAGATACTTATTCACATTAGTTGAGATCAGGACTATTTCTACATGACCACGATGTTCGTGTATTACAGAAAAAATCTATCAGAAATGATGTAACCAGCTGCTGAAAATATTTAATACATTTTTTCTGCCGTTAAAGAAATAGAAACCTTTGACATTATATTGCTTTAGAATCTTTTTAGACCTGTATTGAAACCTGTATTCCTCATATGTTAAAGGCTCATCTAAATCATATTTTGATAAATAGAAATTAAAATATTTTATGTGTGTATCATTCTGACCTTAGATCTGACATCAACATCCTACTATGTGGAGACCCAGGTACCAGCAAGTCACAGCTGCTTCAGTACGTCCATCGTTTGGTCCCCAGAGGGCAGTATACTTCAGGCAAGGGATCCAGTGCTGTGGGTCTGACTGCTTACGTCACCAAAGATCCTGAAACAAGACAGCTAGTTCTACAGACGTAAGCAAGCAATGTTTTGTTGAAAAAAGATAGCTTTGTCGTTTAAATGGCATGGTCCTGATATACATTGTCAACCATCCAGAGGGAAATGAATGGAGTGGAAATGATACCAACTCCAACTCCAATTCCAATTCCAATTTAAGATTTTGTCTGTGCCCCCTCATATTTTAGGCCAACTTTCGTAAGCTTACGAATTTGTTTCAAAATTATGGATCTGCCACTGTTGTTGCAATGTCAAATCATGATAAACTTTCATGGTCAAAATAATACATGAGGTTGAACAATTTCACCAATTTGTTGTATGAAATATAAAAACTGAAACCTAGATAACTCCATTTTGAGATGTCTAAAACGACTTGATAAACAGTACTGAAAGTCTTCTATTCTTTTAGTTACATCAAATGGGCTTACAGAACTTTTTTTTTATGTGCATGTTAAGTGTCAATTAATTATTTATTTATTCATGTGGAGTTGTGCAAAATAATTAGCTTTATATAAATGTACAACAATAAGGAATAACTTGCTTAATTTCTACAAGAGTTCCCCGCAATAATTCATAGGTTTGTTCACATTATTGTTAATATTGGCATTTACTTGTATTTTATGCATTTGATCACAGGGGAGCACTGGTACTCAGTGACAATGGTATCTGTTGCATTGACGAGTTTGACAAGATGAATGACAGCACAAGATCAGTTCTACATGAAGTTATGGTTAGCACAAAAACTTCTGAGTTCCTATGTCATTTCAACATTGTATGCCCTTTTCAAATGTTTGTGGGTTCAAAATAATGTTCAGCAGTAATATTGTGTGCAGCTGTGTTTTTTTCTCCCCCCCCCATATTGCTTCTTGTCATTCACTTAAATGAAAATTTTTGCCCTGACCTTTTTATTATGGTGGTTTCAAGATTCATGTTTAATGAGGCCTGTTCCTAGTAAGATGGTTTGAGCACTTGAAGTTAAAAGATTTTATGTTTGAGCCCTGTGGGGCACTAATGTGTTGTGACAAGGCATCAATCTACATTTTCCTCTCCACACCCAAGAGAGAAAACTGTTCGGATTGAACATTCCATATGCACTCCCTGTGACCATATGAAAGGAATACTGTCCAGGGGAGGTGGAGAATGTGTGCATGCATGAATACATTCATAGAGATAATGTATTGTAAAGTAGCAATAGTTGTACTGTGGTATTAAATCCCTTTCGTGCTATGGGCGGCAATTCCACCCGAAAATTCAAGCATTAGAATAATATGTTTTGACGAAGAACGTCTATATTTTTCTTCCAGAAATAATAATGAGTACCTCTGACATTAAGTTTATATCCATAGAAGATTATTTATGCCCAATTTTGTAATAAAAAAGCATATCAAGTCAAAATTTCACTCTATAAATTTAAGTTTTGGCAATAAATGTCTAGAAATATTGGTTGCCCAGAAGGGCATGAAAAACATTTTCTAACTCCTGATTACTCATTACCTGAATTACAGGAACAACAAACACTGTCCATTGCCAAGGCTGGTATCATCTGTTCTCTGAATGCACGTACATCTATCCTGGCTGCAGCTAACCCTGTCGACTCTCAATGGAACCCAAAGAAAACCATCATCGATAACATCCAACTTCCTCATACACTTCTCTCAAGGTTAGAATTGTTCTTTCAACCATGAGCAGTTTAGAACTCAGATTTTTCTTAAGGTTTAGATTAATCAGCTTTGCCACGTCATACTGGCACCAATTCTTATCTTTCACTCCAACAAAGTTTAAGGCAAATCAAAATGTATTATTGAATTAATCAACGGGAGTGAATATCATGTAATGCAAGGAAAAAATTGCCAATTTTTACACAGAAGTAGTGATCATGAATTCCACTCTGCAATACCAATTTATAGAGACTTCAATGCTTATTTTCAAGTAAATCATTCTTATTCACAATCTGCATAATGTACTACTGAAATGGGCCCAAACTTCTGTAATTTGTAGCCCTGTAGATCAAAAATAATGCAAAAATGTCACTGAAAGGTGACACAAAAAAGTTAAAAGAAATCATATATGTTCAACTTATAGTTGTAGTTGATTTAAAAAAAATAGTAATCCTTGAAATATCCCCCTTTACTGCCATGGTTTCAGCTGTACTGGTAATATCTATTATGTTTATGAAGAAAATTACTGATAATTTTAAAGCATGTGATGTTTACTGTTACTAGTTGATCCTCCCATCTCTAATCTTATTGATTGTGATATTAATGTGATCAATCTGATTGTGAGAGAGTTTGGGCGCCATGTAATGTTGGATTTGACTTGCGACCTTTGCCCTTAGATTTGACCTGATCTTCTTGATGCTGGACCCCCAAGATGAGATCTTTGATCGTCGCCTTGCCAACCATCTCGTTTCTCTCTATCACCAGGGTGGTCAAGAAACAGAAGAAGAATTCATGGTAAGAATCATTCACTGTAGAACTTTAGTGTCAATGCTTTCATCAGTCTCTTGTATTTTTTGTAAGTGTGAGACAAATTGTTTGAAACTTGTCAAGTCAGAAATTTCAAAATTATGAAATGACATTAGATACCTGAATGAAAGCATAAGTGAAGAAAACTGAATCCCTTGCACTACTTTCATTTTATAGAAAATTTATATAGATCCAAATTTTGTTATTTAAAAGAAGTAAATTATTTTATAAAATATTATTACATGTACACCCATTTTTGCTCTTTATTGTGTCTTTAGATTTAATCAGTAATGAACATTTAAGATTTTTTTTTTTCATTAGGAGATTGTTCCTAATCTATGTAGACTAATGAAATTGACAATTTCTAAGTATTTTTGTGGAAAAAAGAATAAATTCACGGTGTTAAAGATAAAAGTTGCACACTTATAGCATTATTAAACCTGGCCCGTTGCACAAAACTTGCGTTTGAACGCAACTCAGGAAAATCAAACGCAACTTTATTTTCAGCCAATCAGAAGTGCGCATTCAGGACTTGCGTTTGATTTTAAGAGTTGCGTTTAAACGCAACTCTTTGTGCAACGGGCCCCAGGCCTGTTCAAGAAATAAGTCCTGCAATTCCTCAGGTGTCTTTGATTGACAGGTTGTACATTACACAGGAAATACTTGTGTGCAACTTACACAAACAGATGTGTAACTGACAAGCTTAGCAATGTGTAAATTGCAGGATTGAAGAATTGACGAGAAATCAACAAGGGAGTAATTTCTGGCTCCAAATTTGTAAACGAGGAGGAATGTGTAATTTACAATCAGTCAATGAGCTTGTAGAAATAGAAACCTCTTTCCAGTTAAGTTTAAGAGGTCTATCTGAATCTGGTTTATTGTAGATTGAAACATTAATTTTTCCTTTTCCTCAATCTGAAAACAAAGAAATTACTGATATAATATTATAAAATTATATCTATTGCTTTGCTATTTATGCAGTTGGCTTTTTTCACTAACACATAGGGGAACAATTGTGATATATTTGGAAAAATAATATGTATAATTATGTACAATATGTATCTCAAACATTGGCATTATTTAAAGTGAGTAACTGTTTGAAATTCGAAAATAAAATTTTTGAATTGTAGGTTTAGTTTTTTCAGGGTTACACCATGTAATTCTTTCAAGGAATAAGAGCCCTGAAAAGGGCTGGTGAGCTCCGCTAAGAGCTCTGTGGTTCTCGACGTTTCGATCAGTATGCTCTGATCGTCATCAGGAGAATGACTAGAACACTGCCCAGTGGAGGCTATTTATTGCCTACGGAGGGATCCGATTCACAGCCTGATTGGCGCCAATCGGAAATGCCCGCGAATTCTATTCACGGCTGCATTCTCATTCTGGTCACTGATGGCGCTAGTTTTCAGTTTCTCCACCATGAAAGTGTTGCTGATACTTCACTAAATACCGGCTCTAAGGGGAGCAATCATTCAGCGGAAAATCTGGCCCTTGTTCTTTATTCAGAGAAAACAATGGCACCGTCCGGTGCTTTCTCTGTTTAGAGGAATTATAGCGCCATCAGTGACCAGAATGAGAATGCAGCCGTGAATAGAATTCGCGGGCATTTCCGATTGGCGCCAATCAGGCTGTGAATCGGATCCCTCCGTAGGCAATAAATAGCCTCCACTGGGCAATGTTCTAGTCATTCTCCTGATGACGATCAGAGCATACTGATCGAAACGTCGAGAACCACAGAGCTCTTAGCGGAGCTCACCAGCCCTTTTCAGGGCTCTTATTCCTTGAAAGAATTACATGGTGTAACCCTGAAAAAACTAAACCTACAATTCAGTTTCTCCACCATGAAAGTGTCGCTGATACTTCACTAAATACCGGCTCTAAGGGGAGCAATCATTCAGCAGAAAATCTGGCCCTTGTTCTTTATTCAGAGAAAACAATGGCACCGTCCGGTGCTTTCTCTGTTTAGAGGAATTATAGCGCCATCAGTGACCAGAATGAGAATGCAGCCGTGAATAGAATTCGCGGGCATTTCTGATTGGCGCCAATCAGGCTGTGAATCGGATCCCTCCGTAGGCAATAAATAGCCTCCACTGGGCAGTGTTCTAGTCATTCTCCTGATGACGATCAGAGCATACTGATCGAAACGTCGAGAACCACAGAGCTCTTAGCGGAGCTCACCAGCCCTTTTCAGGGCTCTTATTCCTTGAAAGAATTACATGGTGTAACCCTGAAAAAACTAAACCTACAATTCAGTTTCTCCACCATGAAAGTGTCGCTGATACTTCACTAAATAAAATTTTTGTTCGCAGTGGCTAAGTAGGCACTTTTAAAAAAGAATTTTACTGTACATTTTATATCATATGTTGTATAATTGAATGTAATTTAGAGTCATAGTAAAATTTCACTGGGATAGTATTTGCTTACATTTAGGAGACATCTCTCTGAAGGTAGAATCATGCATTTATTTTTCATTCTGGGTTTACATTGTCATAGGAGGAAAACCTATTCCAGAATATATTGGGGTGCAAAGGTATGAGTGCTTTATTTAATAGGATAACCTTAAGTATACCTCAATCTCAACTCCTTATTTACTGAACTTGATTAAAGTGATATTTTCCACGTTAATTTAGGAATAAATGTCACAGGGCACTTGAAATACAGGGAAACTTTAGTTGTTCTGTGCCAGCTTTATGATGGAAAAAATTATTCACTTTATTTCCCTTTAACTTAATTTCACTTTATTACATTTTTTGTATTTCCCCCTGATACACACAGGACATGAGCCTCCTGAGGGACTACATTTCCTACGCGCGTACCTACGTCCATCCTAACCTGGGTGATGAGGCTAGCCAGCTTCTTATCCAAGCCTATGTAGAGATGAGAAAGATTGGCAGTGCCAGGGGAATGGTGTCTGCATATCCAAGGCAACTGGAGTCACTGATCAGATTGTCTGAGGCACATGCCCGCATGAGGTTCTCAAAGGAGGTGGAGAAAGAAGATGTCCATGAGGCAAAGAGGTAAAGATTCTTGTTCAATTGTTAGGTACATTTAAAAATAAATATAGAATATAAATATGAGGACATTTAGAAAAATGAAATGTAGGCCAACTTAGTAATATTTTCAATTTTGTTTGCTATGCAAATCCTAAATGTTTTGTTAGTTTAAAGAAGATGAAAGGCAAATTTGCAAACTTTCAGTTGAATATTATTGTCAAATTTATCTTGGTGCAGTCTGGAGGAAGGGTGGATGCTAAATTCCGCAGATGCACATTTGGTTTGTCGGAAATTCTGTGAAATATTGATTTTTGTTTACAGTAGTTTTTCACATTCAAAATGAATAATCAAGTACTGGGCAACATTGGCAAAGTAGCCTTTCACTGAAACATCTGTGTACTTATTCCTTTGTCCTCTTTTTCTTAACAGGCTACACTATGAGGCTCTGAAGCAAGCTGCGTTTGATCCCCGAGACGGAACCATCAACATCGATATCCTAGCGACCGGCGTTAGCAACACGGCACGCAAGCAGCAGCAGGAATGTGCCGGCGCCCTAAAGAAGCACATTGAGGCCAAGGGCAAGGTGGTGATGCTGAAGTACCATCAGCTCTATGAGGAGTTCAGGCAGTCCTCTGATCTGGTAAGATTCACATTATTTGCTTCCCTATCTGTTGTATGGTATTATTATGTTTATTCATTACCAACATGTTCAAAGTTACATTTGGTATTATTATGTTTATTCATTACCAACATGTTCAAAGTTACATTTGGTATTATTTTGTTTATTCATTACCAACATGTTCAAAGTTACATTTGGTATTATTATGTTTATTCATTACCAACATGTTCAAAGTTACATGAAATTATTGCCTGATAATTTGCTATACTTTTTGTAAATAGAGCCAATAAATTGCAGAGATTGCTTTGCAACTAACAAGAAACCCGGACCCAATTATCCGTGCTAAAAACTGTACTCTGGTTACTGTAATGATGATTGCAAATGTACCTTGTGCCAGTAATAGCTTAGAAAATATACCCTTTGCTGGTGATTATGATCACCCAATATGCCTTGTACCAGTAGGACATACCTGGTCTCTGGGCTTGTGCCATCCCCCAGTTTTCAATATTAAACAGTTATGAATGATTATGTAATTAATTTCAACTATATCACTCTTCTACTGGATTGATATAAATCTGACATGTCTTTCCCCAAATTTTATCCCTTGTTTTATGTGCAGCCAATCACAAGAGACATGTTTGATGGAGCTCTGAGGATTCTTCAGGACCAGGACTTCTGTATCAAGACCAACAAGACCATCAGGATCATCTAAAAACAATAGATCCAAATGATCCTTTACGAGCTCAGGACCAGGACTTCTGTATCATGATCATCAGGATCATGTATAAATGATTTCAACAGATCTTTGCTATCCTTTCAAATGCCTGGACCAAGCATTCCCTTTGTAACTAAGCTGAGCATAAATGGACTTCAAAGGACTCTTTCATATCTCGCAACTAAGATATCTGTATAGAGATTTTCATCAGTAATAAATAATTTATATTTTAGATTGCAGGCTATGTAGGAATGGAGATGCTTAAAAAATACCAGTATTGTACTTTATTCTGTTTATGAGGGCAGATTTGATTCCTGATTTGAAGCATCTAACCAAAGTTATGCTAAGCTCATGAAATTAGAAATTGTTTTAAATTAACCCTTTTTCCCCTCAAACCAATTATGAGGAGGAAAGGAGGCTACTGAAAAGAGCAATGGCCTTGGATCTCAAAGGTCCCACGTTCAAAACCAAGTCAATTCAGTAATACTCTGTGGTAAGGCATTAATTCTCATCACCCCCTCAGATAGGATTTGCAGCCATATAGATCTGTTGGTTGTTTATCTAAAAAGCATTTACTTGCTTTCTTAGTAGCCAGGGAAAGTGAATATATAAAACAACACCTGCAATGATTAAAATCTGTAATATATCGATAGCTGTTTATAATTTAGATGGTTCCGTTATACAAATGTGTTGTATAGTTTATGATTTCTATTCATATTTTTTTCATTTTCTTTTGGTATTCTTACAAATGGTTTTGTGTTTGTTAAATGATCAAATACATGTGTTTTCTCCCAGGGCTTTAGAAATATAATACAGTACATATGGCATAAAATTTTCACTTTTGTAGATGAAATATCAGCAGCAGTTTTATGGAAGCATATGATATGTGAAAATATCACAACAATATTTTTCCTAGTCAAGGAAAAGCCATGCACAAGTTCTGTTTAAGAAAGTACCCCAAAGGTTTCATGAAACTTTCATTTACAGTCACTTTACTAAATGTTACTAAATATAAATTGAGCATTTCAAATACTCATTAAATATGTCATGTAAATTTGTTTATAATGGGGATTGTCCTAACTGCTAAAGTATCACTCTCACCTGTGATTGTTTCATACATTGTGTGTAAAGAATGTTCCAAATACTTTATGCGATAAACATGTATTATAATGCTGTGACTTATATGGAATGGTACGCATTAATTATAATGGTACAAATTTGTACATAAACATTAATGTTTAGTGTGTATAAAGTTGATGTCAGTATGTGTTTGAATGTGTAGGATATATGTAATTGGTTCAGATTATTTTTGGTTTATATTTGGATAACTGAACCACCAACAGGTTAAAAAGACATGTTGGAATTTAAAAATTCCTTCCTGCCAATGGAGAGTAACAGAAATGTAATAAAGAAAGTAGGAGTGAGTTGAAGAATGGAGATCAGACAGAGATAAAGAGAGAGAGATAGAGGGGGGGGGGGGGGGGGGGGGGGGGGGAAGGAGCAGAACCAAAAGAGACAGACTGGAGAAAGAGAGGGAAAAAGCAAAACATAGAAAAATAGTCAAGAGAGAGAGAGAGAGAAGAGAGGAGAGATCAAAAGGATTCAGAGAGAAGGAGGAGGGGGCAGGGCCAAGAGAGGCAGAATGGAGAAAAGACAAAGTGAACATAAATAGGCATGTCAAAATAGAGATAAGAGCAAGAGAGACTTGAGACATAAAGAGGCAGAGAGCTGGGGGAAAGAATAGAGGCAGAGAGAAATAGAGAGGGTGTGGCTGGAAATAAAAGGGAAAGAGAAGGGTTGAGAGGCAAAGGAGGACGAGAGCTAGACCCAAAAGGTCGGATAAATCCACAAAAAAATGTCTGTGATTATGGAGTGTATGAGATTAGTAGATAACATTAGTTACAAATGCTTTTAAAACTGCTGTTCTGGACACCTTTTATCAGACTGATATTTAGTGTACAATTCAAGTTTCAGTTGGAAGCTCGAGACAAATGAGAAGCATGGAAAGAGGGACGTAATTAGGAGCAAGAAAACGATAGAAATTTTTATCTCTTATTAAGAGATCTAAAGTTAAAAGGTGGGGGTTCAAGGGATGGATAACAACCAATAACAACCTTTTTTTCCAATAGTCCCAGTTTTTTGTGGATTTCATGTCTTTAGAATGGCATTTTGGGGAAGTGATATCCTATATAAGGCAATCCAATCTCTCAAAAGGACTAAAAATAAAAATTCAATTTTCTTGGAACACAGGCTAATCTATGTGATAAAAAGTCACGACGTTGCAAGATAAAACTCGGTGTAAATCTACGTTCAGCTGCTCGTTAGGTGCACCCAAAAACTACTGGAAATGGAGGAGGACGACCTTACAAAACAGGTGAGATATTTGTATATGCTAAAGCAAAAGAAGTCTACACGATCCATAACTCTATGATATTTACTGGACGCTCCAGTCACGGTAAAAACTCTACCAGGATTCCGTTGCTCGGCACCGGGTGGCCCCTGGCCCAGCGAACGGCTGGCGTGGCAAGGGCTTGGGCTTGAGCCTTTCAGCGCGGCGCTGGGGTTCTTCGGGAACAGCAGAAAGAAGGGGGGGGGGGGGGGGCTATGGGGCGTTGGAAGAGGACAGTGTAAGAATAACTCAAGAACCAGAATTTTAAACAATTAAGGGGAACAATGTACAGAAGATGGTAAGAACATTAAAGCTATAATAAATGTGAGAACAGGTGAAATAGAGAGCTTGGAGAGGAAGAAGAATTGAAATAAGAATTAGAAAAGACTGAACACATACATTGAGGAGATATGGATTAAAAAGAAAAGAAAAGGAGATGCCGAATGAAGAAGGAGATCAGATATGAGACTAGTGTGATAATGTAGAAAGAATAAGGGAAAGGGAAGAGCAGATGAAACAAAAGTAGGCATAAGGCAAATAAGGAAAAGGGAAAGAGGGAAGAAAAAACTGATAGAAGGATTGGATAAGAAAAATGACACCAGAGGGTCTAGAAGAAAAGAGGAATTAAAATCAGAAACAACCTAAAAACGAAAGGTAGAATGAGCATGAAGAGAGAGAGAAAAAAAAGAAAGAACAATGGGAATATAAGAGAAATAAAATGAAAAGCTGAAAACAGTTTGATTTCACAAAATAAAGGGAGAAACAGCAGAAGGAAGAATCTCATTGATGAACGTTAGAAAGATTACAACAAGACAAATGGTGCTCCTTCTTTCTAGCTTTCTTGGGTTAACTGCCCTTCAATACTTCCAAGCTATATTATGTATAATTTTTATTTTTGTGTGAATTATTGTGTTTGCCCTTGTCTTCTTTTTTTTCACCCAAGGTTGATGAAATTGAGGCAATGTCAGCTATTTATGGAGATGATTGGTGTGTTGTGGATGAAATCAACAGGATCTACAGCATTACCATCTCAGATGAAAACAATAAGAACATGAGCATATGCCTCCAGGTGAGAATTCGTTTAACTTTCCTTTTACCCAAAAATGAATACTGTAAATGAACTGAGTGGTAATAAACTTTGAAAAGAATACATGTTATATTGACAGGGCAGCAACAAATCCTACCATTGCATCACTTGAATGAAGCATTTCAAATAGTGATTTTGACTAAATAAAGTGGAAGTATGTCAGAATCAAGCGTTTATTTGAATGCTTTGTTTAAACCCTTAACAGATCTTGCATGGTTGGACATCTTAGTCCAAGGTGTTTTGTCATTAGCTGTCCCATATATGCACCAAGAACAAAGAAAATTATGCATAAATATTAACATTGCAAGTGTCATTTTCCTTGATATTTGGTCTCATCTACATCTAAGCTATGGTAAGACTGTCAACTAGATAGAATTATGAGATATACTAAAAACTCTGATGTTGCGAGTAACATAGGTGACAGAATACCCTTGACTTGCCATAATGTATCAATCATATTTTGGCAAGCATTAATTAATATGTGATTCATTGAAGAATATTACCTTGCTGCTGAGGATATCAAGAGGTATACCTTATGTATGATGTTCCCATAAATGGTTTGAAATCTCTCTTTGTTATTCAGGTCATTCTTCCCGATGAGTATCCAAGTCAAGTACCTCCAGTAACTGAATTAAGGTAATGAAGGATTCTTTATTCATCAACTTTCAAATAGAACTTAAAGGTCAATGCCTACTGATTAATAAAAAAGATGAATTGGGTGTAAAACAAATTCATCTAATATTCTGCCCGTCTAATCCTATTTTTTCTAAACCAAGGTTGGCTAATATGCAATTGGTCTAATATACTTTTGCCTAACCCCAAATCATCTATTATTCATGTACTCTGGTTTTCAGTTTATCCAATTAATTGTCATTTGGCATATTGACCAATGGTTTACTTAAATATATTGCTCATTTGGTCGTATTCTCACTCTGCAAAATTAGTTGATGATGTATTTTTAATTTTTTTACTACATTGTATATTGAACATTTTCTCGTGTCCCGTCTTAGAAATTATCATTATTTTTGCACATCTCTCTCTTAATTTCACTTGTTCCCTTTAGTGCACCATGGTTGTCAGGCAGTAACAGAATACTCCTGGAGTCTAGCCTGGCACAAGTTTGTTTGTGAGTATTGTAGCAAAACAATAGCATTAACACAAGAAAATAATACTCGCAATTTAACTCCTTCCTTGCAACGGGCGGCATGTAAAAGTTTAAGATTGGAATAGCAATTATTTCTTTTACCTGAAAAAGAAAATGATACAAAAATTTCAAAGGATGTTCCAATGGAAGATATTTAAAGACAAAAATTCAGCAGTTAACCAAAATAAGTACCCTACATTTTACTCTTAAATTTCATTTATGATTATTTTTCATAAACCCAGTGGCACTGAACAGGTTAGGAAAGTTTATAAGAAAGATATTGAATATGGGAAAAGAAAATCACCTTGTTGACTCTTATAGTTAAGTGAAAGAAATGGTTAAGAATTAGTATACTAGTTCAATATTCTATTTAAAAGTGAATATGATGTGTATTAGAAATCAGTTGAAATATAACATGGAAATTCATTTTCACAGTAAATGAAAAGGAAAATTAGGGAACTACAATATTTTGTTGTTTATTAGTTGTATTTGTTACATATATGGGATGTAAGAATGTAAGAATGGATCAGTATCACTATTTACTTTCTAATTAAGTGTTCTTTTTATCTTCTTAAAATTTGATCATTGTGACAGAGAAAACCATGGAGAGAGTGTACTCTATCTGATGGTAGAAAGGATAACAGAATTTCTGGCAGAAAATACTGCAAATATTGAAGTCAAAGAAAGTGTGAATTCTTTAGCTAACAAGAAAGGTAACATAAATTATGTGCTTGAACCAGGGATAGAGAAAGATGTATGCAATAATTGGGGGAAACTGAAGCCCCTGCCCTTTTGTACACCATTTCCAGGAGATGATTAAACTTGTGAATCAGTTTAAAGTTAAAGCTCATAGACAGTCTCTGCAGCAAAAATCATACTGGCAAGAAACTTATTTAATATAGTCACATACTATTCTCCTTTTATCATAAGACACATGTACGAGATTATTTAACATTCCATTCACGATTTCGAACAAATTTTAGTGTAAATATCTGTAAGAAACGCTTGGTAACGGCTTTTCACTGCCTCACGCTGAGACCATATCCACCCGAAGGTTCCCCACACAATAAACCCAGCGCTTCGCACTATGTGTAGCCTATTCTATAACACACAGCAATCCTCATGTGAGTAATGTGTGTGGCCGTTGTTTGAATTTACATCCCCTCTTTTTTGGGCCAGGGATTTTTATTCTTTTCACCTCTAATTTGATAAATATTTCACTTGAGGACGAAAAAACTTCACAGCATCTTAGTTATGTTAGTACCCTGCTATTTATTAAGTAAAATCAAAGAAATCTCACGAAAAGTTTTTGAGGGCTTCCCAAAACTATCTAATACCTTTAAACAAGTATCATTTAAAATCACACAGAATTCTTCAGAAATAATAATTTTAGGATTTTATCAATATTGAACTTTTTTTGTCCCCGCCGAACGAAGTTCGCGAGGGGACTATGAAACGGGCTCCGTTCGTGTGTGCGTGTGTGTGTGTGTGTGTGTGTCCGTCCGTCCGTCCGTCCGTCCGTCCGTGCGTCCGTCTGTCCGTGTGTGCTCAAATGTTCGAAAATGCTACTTCTCCGTCATTTCTTGGCCGATTTTGATTCTGATTGTTTTATCTGATAGGGCTGGGTGGGGGCTTCCAAACTGCTACACAGAATTTTGAAATTCATTAATTATGCAAATTTATGCAAATTTATTCAAAATTGACGAAAAATGCTACTTCTCCTCTATATCACATCGGATTTTGATTCTGATTGTTTTATCTGATAGGGCTGGGTGGGGGCTTCCAAACTTCTACACAGAATTTTGAAATTCATTAATTATGCAAATTTAAGCAAATTTATTCAAAATTGACGAAAAAATGCTACTTCTCTATTTCACATCGGATTTTGATTCCGATTGTTTTATCTGATAGGGCTGGGTGGGGGCTTCCAAACTTCTACACAGAATTTTGAAATTCATTATTCATGCAAATTTATGCAAATTTATTCAAAATGGCTGAAGGTTCATAATGTTTTCATGTTTTATATTTCAGTTGTATACATGCATTGTTGGTATTCTCTTCTTTTGCATGCAGTAACATTATTATTTTATTCACTAAAGTTTTTCACTGAAGTTTTAAGGTTCAGGCTAGTTAATTTCCACAGATCTGCACTTCCGGCGGGGACATTTATTACGCATTGCGTAATTTACTCATTCACTTGTTTTTAATGAAAATAGGTGCAGGTGCATTTCTATTTTTGTGTTAGATGAATGTTGTTGGAAATACACTACACAATTATGTACCACAACAAAAAGTTTGAAATTTTACATACGACATCATAATTATAATGTCCTTATATTTCGTGACTCTTTCCTTAAAATTCCTTTGTTGTAGATGTTGACGAGGATAGAAGTGATTATGCCACAGACCAACTTGCCTCTTCACTTAAACAAATCTATACAACAGAGACAGTGATGAGTAACCAGGCTCCCCCAACCATAGGTGAGTACATATGTTCGTTTGTTTTAATTTTTTTTATTTTTTTTTTTTTTTGGGGGGGGGGGGTTGCCCAACAAAATTCATGTAACAAGTAATATTAAAAAAGGATACATAATATGAAAACTTAGAAAAATTACACGAGGTACGTGTATTATCATATTAAACACTAAAGGAAAGGTTCTTTTTTTTTTTTTAATGGAACTCTTTAATTTCAGTTTCCTGTCTATGAATTGTTATATGCTCATTGTGCAAATTTATTGATTCTTGTTGACTTTGGTTCTAGACAAAAGGAATTGAATGAAATATTAACAATAAAGTAGCTTTGTAGCTTTTACTAGCCTGAGCTGTCTTAATACGACCCAATATCTGAATAACACAGTAAAATTCATTTTTACCATCCCTTTTTAAATTGTGTGTGAAATTTTCAGAATTTTGCATTTGAGGGCAATTATTTTGTTGTCTGTTTTCTGACTTGTGATTTTCATTACAGATCGAGCATATGATATTTAACACTGGGAGTAATGCCTAAAAATTTGTTTACAAATTCCTCCCATTAAGCTCCCTCATTTACTAAGTACTTAATTTGTGTGTTTTATTTTTTTTTTCTTGTTCAGATTCAGAGCTTCCTCCACTTATACATGGTGAAACCATTACAGATAGGAAAAGCACATTTCAAGCACACATTGCATTCCCTGTGGTAGAAGTACAACAAGTAAGTCCTCTGTCAACAAACAGTATTTTTATTCAAATATTATCCTGAAGGAATATGTACTAAATATTTTGGAAAGAAGAGAAACTTGTTTCAGTCACATTTGTAAGAATATATGTTACAGCAGTTCCATCTGTACACATGGAAAATATGTGCTCTATATTGAATTGCATATTTACTACTTCCATATGGTGTGATATTTCAGTTTAAGATCATTCATTTTCATTTTTTAATGATATGACTGTTTTGTCTTTCAGGTTAAATGTCTACTTCACAAGCTGTGTGAAAACAAGAAGATAGCTCATGCCACTCATAACATCATGGCATACAGGTAAATTGTTTTGCATGAGAATACATATTGCATGCATATACTATACTTTGATGTGTCTTAGCATCTATGTATTGTAGAATATGAGTCAAGTGTAGAGGGAACTGTGACTTCCAATTGGCATTTAAAATGTTTAGGTATATGTTAACTGGTGGTTCTCAACCTGAGAGTCATTTGTTTTTGTTATTTTTTTCCTGGAAACCACAAAGGGCCATTAATGAATCCTTTATAATTATACAACTAAACATTTGGAGTTGCAGGAGGTAATTGAATCCACACTTTGACCATGTATTGCCTTGTTTTCTTAAATATACATATACCTGCATTTAGCAAATTTTTCAACATTTTTAGACTGTGATGAAATCCAAAGTGCTTGAGACAGCAAGATGAGCAATAAAGATTTTTCTTTAAAGTGTATTTGTAGGTGATCTGGGCATTTTCCTAAAGTGCATTTATGCCAAGAAATATGAGAAGGGATTTTTTTTTTTCTTCGCACTTGTAGGATAACCTTTTATGTTTTCTTTTTAGGCAGTTTAAGATAATAAATTTATGCACAACTCTTTTTTTTTTTTTACAGGAAATGTTAAATAGTTCATTTAACCAAAGGCATTGTAAACTTAACATTGTTTAGAAAGCTGAATTGTTTATACCACTCCTCCATTATGCTGCATCTTTTCTTTTCATCCATCCTCTCAGGATATACAAGGAGGATCATGACTCCTTCATCCAGGATTGTGATGATGATGGTGAGACTGCAGCAGGTGGAAGGCTACTTCATCTACTCCAAGTAAGACACATTTTTGTTTCACTTTGTAGTTTAACACCTAACTCTGACCTATATAAAGAACATCCCTTCTCTTGAGAAAGGATTCATTCTTGGAAAAAAAAATATTTAGATAGTATGATGATGATGGCGAGACTGCAGCTGGTGGAAGGCTACTTCATCTACTCCACATAAGACACAGTGATGGAAACATTTTTGTTTCACTTTGTATTTTGATACCCTATTCTGACCTACGAGAACATCCCTTCTCTTGAGAATGGATTCATTCTTGGAAGAAAAAAAAATAGTATGAATATCTATTTTCTTCATTTATTATTGAACATTTGCAACTGTTCGTTGGCTTTTATAATGTTACTGTTCACAATAATCATGGATGATTTTTCAACTGAATGAAAATTCCTTTTCATGTTCTGTTGTGCATCCTCTTTCTCCTCTCATCCATCTTTTCACCTTCCTAATTTCTTCAATCATTTCTTCCTTTCTTCCTATTCTCCTTTCTCTCCCTCTTTTCCCCTTCATTTTTTTTTTTTTTATTTCTTTCTTTTTCTTTGACTTAGCTCATGTTCTGCTTCGTCCCTTTATCATCCTTTTTTAGATTGTTGATGCTAGGAATGTCATGGTTGTAGTGTCTAGATGGTATGGAGGAATTCATCTTGGACCTGATAGATTCAAGCACATTAACAATGCAGCTAGGAGTATACTAAACAGCTCAGGATTCATTCAAAATAAGGTTTGTTCTCGCCTACACCTTCTTGAACAAAAAATCAGTGCTTTCAAATTATGTTTCATCAAATGTTTTTGTTTTAGATGTCAAATGATGAATATTGACACCTGTTCTGCTTATGGTTTACAAACCAGTGCTTTTTTATTTGTTGATGGCCAATGCAGAGTATTGTTAAATGTGATATTTGAATTAACATGGGACATGTATATATCAGTAATCAGTCTGTAAACTTACGAAATAGGAAGTAGCAAACTTACGAAATAGGAAGTAGCAGATACTTTGAATATATTTTTTTTCACCTTTGAATGGGACCATTATTGTAAGAGACATAGAATCATCCCTATATATATATATATATATATATAGGGATGATTCTATGTTTTTTTTTTATATATATATATAATATATATACACATGTATCCCTATATTTGCCATTAAAATGGTTAGCATTTAGAAAGCCTACAAAAAAAAATTGTATCAAGGATTGCGGCCTTACACAGATTTCCATATAAGTCCTATCAACAATCAAAAGTAATATATGTAGCAGATTTTAGCTAGTAGGTCTCGATCTTGTCCACTAGGAATAAGTGCTAGCAATGAATCTGTCTCCATTGTAATGAGCACTTGACAAGTTTAAGAATGAAACAGGATGTTTGCTGTAAACAGTCTTATTATTTTTCTGTTTGTTTTTGACAGGATACCACACAGAAGTCACAGAAGACAAAGACAAAGAACAGATGACAAAAAACCTCTTTGGCATCCTCAAGATTGATATATTCATAATATAGATAACTTTATGTATAGTCTAATTGCCAGATTTTCACTGCTATCATGTAGCTATTGGACACCTTCAGCTGAAGGCGGGTATTTTAAAACATGTCCTGGGACTACAACACCTCTGTAACTGCAAAGGTGTCAAATTTTTAATGCTTCCCTGTTCTTACACTCACCTCACTCATCTTCCCAGTCACGTTTCTGGCCGCGCCCCTCCTGTGCTCAAACTTCACTCACGTCCACACTGACTGGCACACACAGACCTCCAATAGCTCGCTGCTCTCATAAAAAACATGCTCTCTCCAATATTGTCCGGCCCTTACATCCATAAATCACATGGTTTCCCATACGAGAACAATCCAGCTTACCGCAGGTGATAATACAGTGCATGAAAATCCAATCACTTTTAAAGTAGTGTTTACTTTGTAGACCATTTCAACACAATTGACAGATTCAACCTCAGATCCTGACTCAGTCACATTATATTTGAATGCTTTTGATGGACCTGCTTGAAGACTTCTTGTTGCAGCAGCATGCGAAGTGGTTCATTTTTGGCATTTTTGTCTCGCCTGCGTAAGCAAAAAGCGAGACATAGGCACCGCTTTTCCAACGATGGCAGCGGCGGTGATGCCGGCATCAACAATTTTGGAAATGCTTTCATTTCAAAAGTATATGTTCGATTGCCATGAAACTTGAACACAAGGGTTGTAGAGTATCACAAATAATGTGGAACAAACTTCAGGTCAAGAGTCAAGATCAAAGGTCAATTGAGTTAAATTGCGTTCCAAAAACTTAACCTGAGGTTAAGTTTTTAAATTTTTACTTTATTTCAAAAGTATTTGTTCAAATTCTTTGAAACTTGGCATCATTCTTGTTCAGGATTGTTTTCGTGTCACCCTCTTTCAAATAAATACCCAAATCTTACATTTTCATCACATTAAAGATCACCTACTGACAGTTTAACTTGACTTGACTTCTAGCCATTGCTGATCCACTGCCACCATGTAACAAAAGCTGGTATTTTACTGGCAAAAAACATGAAATAATTCAAACGGCAGACATAATGTACAAGTGTATGTAGCAAATGCCTATAATCTGCCCCAGAGTCAGGGGTCATAACTTCAAACATACATATTCATGATATGCATATTGAGACAATAACGTGCTCAAATGCATTTGCAAATGCATGATAGTGCAGAGGGTTCCCATCATATGGCTGTATGTTCCTTTGTGGTAGTGCAGACTTCGTGTGGCATTCCAACAACAAATGTGTTAACTGATTTTACTGTTTTTGTAGCTCCATCAAATTAGAAACATCAAAATTTGAGTTTGATGTGTTTTCTCCTAGTTGCTGTCCTTGCATGGGCATTGGCCTTGTAGTGTTGTTGTATTCCTGTGAGGAACTACTGAACACTGATATTGGTTCCTCAGGTTTAACCATAGCTTGTTCCTTAAACTGTTGTATGGCAGCTACTCTTGCTGTAGCTGCAGCAAGCTTTATTTCTACAGCCAATTGCTCTGTCCTCATCAGTTCTTGTTCCTCACTTTCAAGGGATTGTTTCCTTTTCAAACATACCAATTTTGCAAGCAGTTCTGCTTTCTTTGGAGCTGTTTCCACAAGGGAATTTGTGACACTTGAATTTGATCTATCTGATACAAGTGATGCACGGTCATCCTCTTCATTCTGCCCTGTGACTGCTTGGGGGTTTCCTTCCCCCATCCATAGATTAAAGCCTTGGAGCAGGTGATTTAAATCTACCATTGAACCTGGAAATGTTCTATCACCCATTTTGTCAGTTGTGACCTTCATAATGTGCCTGCTGTTCCATTCACTTGAATTGAAAACATGTCTTTCAGCTAAATGTAACTGCAAAGATGTCCAATTTTGAATGCTTCAGTTCTTACACTCACCTCACTTTGGCATCCTCGATATTGATACATTAATAATATAGATAACTTTATGTAGTGTCTAATTGCCAGATATTCACTGCTCTCTCGTAGCTATTTGACACCTTCAGCTGAAGGTGAGTATTTTCAAAACATGTCCTGGGACTATGACACCACTGTAACTGCAAAGATGTCCAAGTTTTAATGCTTCCCTGTTCTTACACTCGCCTCACTCATCTTCCCAGTCACGTTTGTGGCCGCGCCCCTCCTGTGCTCAAACTTCACTCATGTCCACGCTGACTGGCACACACAGACCTCCAATAGCTGGCTTCTGTTATCAAAAACATGCTCTCTCCAATACTCTCCGGCCCTTACATCCATAAATCACATTTCCCATAAGAGAACAGTCCATTTCACTGCAGGTGATAATACAGTGTATGAAAACCTTAATCTAATCACTTTTAAAGTAGTGTTTACCTTTCAGCTCAAATAGGTCGACTTCTACTTTCCCACAAGGGCAATCTGGTAGTTCAGTTGGCTGTAGTGTCTCCTTCTGATTCTGTTGTTCATATGTTCAGGACTCATCACAAGTGGATATGTATGCCTTGATATCTACATTCATACCTGGCCAGTGTAGACATTTACGTGCTCTTCGAAGACAGCTCTCTACCCCTAGATGAGAGTCGTGTAGCATTTCCTTCATCTTTTTTCTTATTGTTACATGTATGACTATACGTTTTCCTCTGTACAGAAGTCTGTTCTGGTAGGATAGCTCGTCTCTCACGTGGTAGTAGGTATTTCAGTACCTGTAATGTTTGGATTTTGAAAATCCAATTGTCCATTACTGGTTGCAGTTGAAAGAGATCTCGTATAGCAATAATATCAACACCCCCAAATGGCTTGGATGTATTCATAATTTCCTGTGAATGTTGGTTTATGAAGCAAAACATCTTGGTTCCTACCATAGATATTTCATCAATGAAGAGAAGCTTCAATTCTCCAAGTTTAGTTCGGAGGGTGTTGCGTTTATTGTGTGATAAAGGTTTGTAGCTGAAACCTTGGTTGGCTGGAATGTTGAATGCTGAGTGAAGTGTTTGAGGCTGCTTTTCCTGTAGGAGCTGTAAGGAGGACTCTCACTGTATCTGATTCCGTATTATAGTGTCTTACCAATGCTTGGTAGAGAGACTTTGTTACTCTTGTCTTGCCAACACCTGCACCTCCACTCAAGAAGAGCAGTAGTTGTTCGTCTGTTGTTTTAACATTTTTTAGCACATGGTGAAAGAATTCAGATTGCTTCTAATTCAGGGATGAAACCATCTCTCTGTATGCTCTGTCCGACAATCTATTTCAAATCCTTTCTTCATGCATGTCTGTTCCTGGTTGTATATTCAAATCGGAAGCTGTATCATAGTTAGTGAACAGGGGAGCGTTTCATCAAGCATTTTGTCAGTGATTTTTACTGACAAATTTGCTTTCAGCCAATCAGATGCAAGGATTTCAGTAGCTTATAACAGTTGTCGGATGAAATATCCGACAACTTCCTTTCATGAAACGCTCCCCAGGTTTTCACCTTGGATAGTATTTGAATCTTTGTCAGATGTATCTTGGTCTTTTTCATTAATATGTTGATTGCAAGGTGCTACATCATCAAATTTTTCTTGATTGGTGTTGCTGTGCATCTGTTGTTCAGCATGGTCCAATTCTTCTACATGGTGATTATAGACTCTTTGTTTGCTTCTACTAATGCATTAACCATTTGGTATCTTTCTTCATATGTCTGGCAGTTGCCAATAATGTCACTTTCATTTATGTATGGATAGAACAACATCAAATTTTCTCTGTAGTAATTTCAGGATCCTTTTCTTTGTCATAGCGAACATAGCATAGCGTATTACTTTTCGCTGTTTTCTTTGTTTCACGACAACTGAGCTTGTGATTTTCAATACCCTGAGGCATGTTTGATTATCCTGATATAGATCAGAGTCATCTTCCCTGTTATCATCACTGTCTGATTCAGTGTGAACTTTAACAGTTTTCTTTTCTTCTCGAACTGCATTTTTTTCATGTCATACCAAGCAATGAAATCTGCTAAGCTCAGGTGTGCGGCCTTTCTTGGTCTTTCTGAGTGTCTCTTGATGTTATTGCTGCACTGAATATCTTCACTATCTGCAGGCATAGAATCAAGCTGTTTTGAAGGCTTGAGGATGAAAGGTCTCTGATCTGGATGTGAAGTATTAATGAATGCATGCCCGCATGAAGAATTGGTTTTAGGGGCATTTGTAGAATAAGATATATTGCTTCAGGTGCACTGATCTCAATGTGTTTGAGAAACTTGTTTCCAGTGAAAGGAACTTGATCTTTTATATCAGTTGAACCTTTCCTGGCTTCATCACAAGTTTGTCTCAAAAGTTTGCTCATGCCTTTTTGGCCTTTTGAAACATAGTTTACCACATACATTGCACATGCATAGGCACTGGTAATAAATTGTATGTCCGTGTTTCCTTGCCAGGCTTGTAGGACAGTAGGGTTGTAGGCATTAACACGTACATCGTTTGGATCACATTTGATAAATACCTTGGGTCCTGCCAGAGTACTTCTGATTGCAAGCTCATAATCATCATATGAAATGCCTAAATGGTTAAGAAACAGTTGAAAAGTCAGTTCACAAACTTCAGGTTTGCCAAGTTCAATCTGTATATCCTTCCACTTCTGTTTGTGCAACTGCTTTTCTTTGTCTTCCATGTCAACTGGAAGAGGTTCTAGGATTTTGGTACTTTGCATAGGTGGCAATGGAAAATTGAACCTGCACACCTTACCCTTTTTTCTTATTTGTTTGTCAGTGACATTGCAGTTTTGTCAAGGTATCACAAACACCTGACCCTTTTGTCTTTAAGAGGTAATGAAGTTATCACTGATGTTTCGATCGTTGAAGTTGAATCTACCTCATATTTAGGGGCTCCATCCGCCCACAAGACACTATGCATACTTGCCAACATTTGAAATCTAAAAAGAGGGACAAATTTGGCCGGGGGTCCAGGGGGCCGCCAAGGCCCCCGGCGGGGTTCAGGGGCAGCGCCCCGATGGGGGTCTCAAGCTGAAAGAAAATAGCACTATGGAGGACCATTAGAGGCTTAAAATGACACCAGAATCACATAATATACATTCTCTACACACATGGAGAAACAACTTATCAAAGACCACTGCAGACCTTAAATCTTCCAGCATCTCCAAGGTTGATTTTCAAAAACATACATATAATAGAAGGAAAATTATACAAGTGTCAGCAATATTGCATGACTGTAGTTTGGTATCCATGATCTTGAAAATTTTATCCCCTGTTGATCTTTCGGAGCACTGTTTCAGTGACAAAAGTTCACACGCTACCTGGCCAATGCTATCGTCATAAGTTTTCAGGAGTATTGGGTACAGTTTCACGGCTCCTTGATCAGTACTGCCATCTGTAGCGATACTGTAAGGCTGATGTTTGACTTTACTGACCAAAGCTTTCGCTGTCTGCTAGGGTACAAAGGATGTTACTTGTTTTTGTCCGAGCAGCACTATAACCCTTAGCAATTTTCGATTCGGGAAACATTTGTCTGACTGAACAAATCACCAGCATGACCAGCATGATCAGAAACACCAATTGCTATGTTATGTTCGTTCCACCGAAAAAGCGGTAAATCTTACCTCGGCTCTAATGACAGAGGTGTCCTCCTTTGGCATAAAGGTAGATATTTTTGACATGCGAGTGGTCACGGTCCACCTTTTCATTGTCGATGTGTTTTTTCTTCTCGGTATGCCTGGTAATATCAGACATTAGCTCCTCCACTTGAGATTTTTATGTCCTGCCGGCAACACATGCAAAATGCGAATTCAACGCCTTTTGTGCTTGGCTTTATGAAAGGAAATCGTTGTTTGTACTCCTCTTTAAACTTCTGTGACCGTTTTCCACCCATTTTGATCAAATCCTCTCCAGTTTCGCGAAATAATTCCGTTAAATCCACGATCGATCGTGACAAAGCCCGTGCGCAGTTCAGCAAGCGTTAATACATTGTCCCACATATAGAGATCGGTGCTGTGCTTACATGCGTTTTGCATGGCCCGCACGCTGCATGGGCACCGCTGCATGCGAATAAAACATTTTTTCGCAGTCACACATGTACACCCAGTCACATGATGGAAGAGCGATCGAAACTTGCGTTATTTCGAATGATATACCGTACATGTACCATCGGTCAGTTTGGGGTCGGTTTCGTCGGTGGGACTGTAACATTACGTGTATCGATAGCTCAAACCTGGAAGTCATAGACAACACTGTATTTTCGTATGCACAGAACACACGCAAACACTTTTTTTTTTCTTTTTTTCTTTTTTTCTTTTTTTTTTGGTCTAGGTTCAAAAATCGGGACATTCCGTTTTTACTGCTCTAAAAATTTTTAAAAACGGGACAGTTGGCAAGTATGCACTATGGAGGTGGACGGATCCACAGTGTTGAAATTGGATAGTTACATATATTCAGAGATTTATTTATTTTATTTATTTATTTCTGCATGGCATTACATAGTATGATCATTATGACAAAAATGAGAATAATACAGGAACAATATATGGATAATGTAATAACATGCAGAGGGATGGCAATATAAGCTTAAAGCTTGAAGCATTACAATACATTTTCATTTTTTAAATAATACATATAAAAGGAAACTAATGACTAATCATGACACTAACAACAAACTTATTGAAACATTACACTATTTACAAAATAACATGAAAACAAATGCTGTATGAATAGAAAAAAAGAGAGAGAAGTTTATTTCTACTATATACAAAGGGAAAGTAGAAGCAGAAAAGAGAAATCAGAAAGGTGAAGGGGTGCCCTAATGTTGACCAATAATATATCAAGTCTTCGATAAGAATAGTAAGTACAATACATATGTCACCGACGGGCCAAAATTCGTGGCCTCTCTGTATTGGGTTAAGTTACTAAAAGTGGGAGAGCACAACTTGAATTAACAACTATTTACTTAAATGATTTTAAACCCGTTATTCAAACTGAAGATCGGAGGAGAAAGAACGACGCTAGTAGATTAATCGTATTAAACTTCGATGATGACTTTATTATCTATATTTTAGTTATCATGACAATTGGCAACGAAAGAATTTACAACTGGATAAGCTTAATGACAAAATATAAATAAAAACTAAACTTCAACGCAACACTGTGAACGCAGAGACGGGCTGCTTGAGACCCTGCACATTGATTTATACGGCTTAGAAAGAATACAGCTAGCTGCCTGTCTACCGGACCAAAGCTGATCTGAAGAGTCGGTTTTAAGAATTTCACTTCACCAAACTTGAAATTTAGATGGGAAATTGATGTAAATTAAGAGAGACTGACGTTAGACTTAGAGCTGATCAACTTGAGTGCAGTGGATGTGAAAATGACTCTCTTCTAAAAATGTTTTCGATGTTGTCATGGTTGCATTTTGATAACTTGCGCATGCGCATCTGATCAATTTACACAGTTTAGTAAAATTTAATGAAAGATATAGAAAGGTGAAGGGGGAATATGTGTAAAAGCATGTGGTATTATAACACATATAATATTGATTACAATGTAAACAAATAAAAGCATCCTTTGAGTTATGTACCTTAGAATTCATGCATCTTTGAAAGGAGAATTTGCTTTACGGCCATACCCCTGGTTATCCATGGATGTAATCCTCTTTTCTTGTTTTTAGATTTTTCATATGGAAAAGGTTTATTGAAAAAGTAATGAAATCAGGGGCCCGATGCATAAAACTTAACCATTAATGGTAACTCTGCTATCAATGGTAACTACCATGGTAACATCACTCAACAGCCAATCAAAATCAAGGTTTCCATGGGAGTTACCATTGATGGCAAAGTTACCATTAATGGTAAGTTTTATGCAACGGGGCCCTGGTCCAAAAAATGTCATAAGCTCTATCAACATTATCACAGGCATGAACATCATCCCAATCTTCTGAAAGTAAATCTGTGTTCAGATGAAAGACCCCTTCATCAGTAATTCTTCGCTTCCTTACATCTCTTTTCTTAGGAAAAACAATGGTTTTAAAACCATGAAATATGCAAAACACAGGAAGATGATCAGATATTTCAGAATAGAACAAGCCAGACTGGAAGTGGCCTTGAGATGTCTTTATAAAAATGTTATCTAGCAATTAAGACGAGTGATCACTAATCCTGGTCGGCTTATCAATCATTACACTGAATGCATTTGAATCTAAAATATTTTGGAAGCAAAGAGAGTGAGGACTTTTGCTTAGCAGATCAATATTAAAATCACCCATCACACAGATTTACCAGAGGAATTCAAAGTTAACATAAGATATTCCAGATCATCAAGAAAATTGGCCACATCTGTGGTAGGTGGTCTATAGACATGTACAAGACAAACTACGAAGTTCTTACCCTCAGGAAGATCAACCTCAGCAGATAAACATTCAGCAGTACCTCTCGGGAATGAGAGGTCATCCCTAGATTTAAATGATAGAGAATCTGATATATACAACATTACTCCACCACCCCTGCCATTTGTTTTTTGCGAACTTCTTTGTAACCATCTAATACAAAAAGAAGTGGAGATTTTGCATTTAGCCAAGTTTCAGATATACCAATAATTGAGCAGTTAAATTGGAATGAAGATAAAAGAATATGAAAATTTCCATAATTCTTAGACTTTGAGCATTGCAGTGCGAAAAACTCAGATATTGAGTTTGATTTGGTTGAACTTGCTGAGGATGAAATTCACTGGGTACGTAATAATTACTGTAGATGTTTTGTTGCAAATTATATTCAACATTCATATAAAGATTGAGGGGACAATAACAGACCTGATATAGTGGTTACAAACAAATGCACATTAATAGACAAAAAAAGACAGACAGAGGAAAGAATAGACTAATAAGAGAGTAAAATGAAGCTCAACTACAATATACAATACATATAGAAAAGCATAATAAGTAGGCTGTAATGAAAAGTGATATTTGGATTACGTACCACCCCATATCCAACTTGAAATGTAGCATAATACATGAACATGTGTAAAATATGCAAATGAAGGAGAAAGAGATTGAAAACATAAGATAGTGCCTTGAGCAAAACAATGAAATGATTGTTTCAGCGTAGTGACCACAATCACTAGAATTCCGGGAGTTTGGGTTTGGCAGTTCTGTGGTCAGGCAATGAGATCTTAAAGTCACACTACTGTGTAAAATATGGAGCACCTCCATTGCCCCTCCATTGCCCCTCATAAAAGCGAAGCTTGGTGCCCTGATTAAAAAGATCTTGAACCTTCGTATGTTTCTTTTTTGCTTCAAGGTCATGCTTTGTCATGTCCTCTGTTAGGTTATAGTTTTCACTGTGGAGGGCTTTTCATGCGTTTTTCATGATGTTGACTTTGTCACGATACGATATCATCTTGAAAATGATGTGGCGCGGGCGAACTCCTTTCTTACCATCCCAATGGGTGCGCTCCACCTTGATATCACACTTGAACTTGGACTTGAGGATGTCCTCCACAATCTTGATGCAGTCCTCTTGGTTGCCAGTTGGTTCAGGGATACCAACCAAGTGGCAGTTGTTGCGCCTCGAGAATTGCTCAGCTTTGTTCATCTTAGCCTCTTGATGCACTACTTTCTGTTGTAATTGATTGTACGCTTTTTCCATTTTCTCCATGCTTCCTTCCAGATCCTTGTTCTTCTTTTCAAGGTCATCAATTCGCCGACCTTCAAATTCCAAAGCTCTCTCTACCTACTGAATGCTTTCTACTATTGACTTGACAGCTTTGTCCAAAATTGTCTAAAATGTTGCCATTACCTCTTTAAGAATATGAGTCATAGCAGCAGTGGATGCGGCAGATTCTAGCTCGACAGCAGCAGCACCCATCACCAGATCCTTGGGATTAGCTGGGCTTGTCGTTCCAGCCTTGTGGCTAGTTGAGGTAACTATGTCTTGGTGAAATTCACGGCTCAGGTAGATGTCACTCCAAACGGACTCCAGTTCTCCCTTTTTTGTAGCTTTCCTTTGATTCTTGGTAGGCATGTTGATTCAAAATATTATCCAGGTGATAGAGATGCGCACTGTTAACTGATGAAAATTTAAAAGAACAAGAACATCTAAGGTTTTTGAAATATCTTATGGAGTGGTAAAAAAGTGCATGTGGTTAGATGGCTGCCATTACTTTACCTAGGGGTTCACAAGAACTTTGAAGGAAATTTCGAAAGAATTTCTTGACCCTGTGATCAAAATATCTTGTGACAGTGACAGGATCTGATCGTATTAGTTTGTTCTTCTTTTCCCAAGTAAAATCTGCTATTTCTTCTTCAGTATATTGTTTGTTGTCAACAAGTCTACTCAAAAGATATTTAACAGATCAGTCCAACATGTCTCTGCAGCAGAGAATGATATAAACCATGTTAGTAATCCTAATTGTCTGATCATGCCAAACAAGTCTCTTTTTTTTTGCTGTCTCCCAGTATGGTGGTAATGCTTTCAAATTCTTGAAAGGAAGGATCTCTTCTTCTCTTCTTCTTGATGTTTCTTTTAAATTCTTGAAAGAAAAGATATCTTCTCCTCTGCTTGTTGATTTTGCTTTCAAATTCATGAAAGGAAGGATCTCTTCTCTTCTTGTTGATGTTGCCTTGAAATTCTTGAAACCAAGGATCTCTTCACCTCTTCTTGTTGATTTTGCATTCAAATTCTTGAAAGGAATGATCTCTTCCCCTCTTCTTGTTGATGTTGCTTTCAATTTCTTGAAAAGAAGGATCTCTTCCCCTCTTCATGTTAGTGTTGCTTTCAAATTCTTGAAAGGAAGGATCTCTTCTCTTCTTGTTGATGTTGCTTTCAAATTCTTGAAAGGAAGGATCTCTTCTCCTCTTGTTGATGTTGCTTTCAAATTCTTGAAAGGAAGGATCTCTTCTCCTCTTCTTGTTGATTTTGCATTCAAATTCTTGAAAGGATTTCTTCACTGCTTGTTGATGTTGCTTTCAAATGCTTGAAAGGAAAGATCTCTTCTCCTCTGCTTGTTGATGTTGCTTTCAAATTCATGAAAGGAAGGATCTCTTCTCCTCTTGTTGATTTTGCATTCAAATTCTTGAAAGGATTTCTTCTCTGCTTGTTGATGTTGCTTTCAAATTCTTGAAAGGAAGGATCTCTTCTCCTCTTCTTGTCGATGTTGCTTTCAAATTCTTGAAAGGAAGGATCTCTTCTCTTCTTGTTGATGTTGCTTTCAAATTCTTGAAAGGATCTCTTCTCTTCTTGTTCATGTTGCTTTCAAATTCTTGAAAGGAAGGATCTCTTCTCCTCTTCTTGTTGATTATCTTTCAAATTCTTGAAAGGAAGGATCTCTTCTCTTCTTGTTGATGTTGCTTTCAAATTCTTGAAAGGATGGATCTCTTCTTGTCTTCTTGTTGATGTTGCTTTCAAATTCTTGAAAGGAAGGATCTCTTCACCTCTTCTTGTTGGTACCAAGTTGATCCTAAATTGTTGACGCCGCCACCGCGGAAATGCAGCGCCTATGTCTCGCTTCAGCTATGCAGACAAGACAAAAACTATCCCTGCGAGTTCTGAGAAAAATTATAAAAATTTAGTACAGGAAAAATTAATGTTAATTTCCCACTAAGAATGAAAAGAATTGTATTGTGCCAAATTGATACCTGGTAACTATAAAATAATTTAAATCATCTTACTGCAGGAGTAATTTCACAGGAACTCCATACAGTTATTTCTTTCTAACCATGTAATTTTGCTTCCCTTTACCTTTTGGACCAATTTTTATGCCTCCGCCCACCGAAAGTTGTTGTTCGAGGCATTATGTTTTTGGATTGTCAGTCTATCTGTCCCTCTTCTTGTTGCCTCAAGAACCATTTGAGGTATGAACTTCAAACTCACTGCTAGTATTTATCACTATGGGAAGACAATCTGATTAGATTTTGGGTTACGTAGGTCAAAGGTCACAAAGGTAGATTTCTGAAATTTCAGGTGTTGGCTTCATTAATGTGATATTTCAAGAACCATGTGAGGTATGAACTTCAAACTTGGTACTAGTATGTATCACCATAGGAAGACAATCTGATTAGATTTTGGGGTATGTAGGTCAAAGTTCAAAGGTCAAAGAGGTCAGTACTGAAATTTCAGGTTTTTGCCTCATTAACGTGACATCTCAGGAACCACTTGAGGTATGAACTTCAAACTGGGTGCTAGTATGTATCACTGTAGTAAGACAAACTGATAAGATTTAGGGGTAAGTAGGTTAAAGATCGAAGGTCACAGAGATCATTTACCATGAAATTTCAGGTTTTTTGCCTCCTTATTGCAATATTTCTCTTGAACAGTTTGAGCTATTAACTTCAAAACTTGGTACTAGTATGCATCACCATATTGAGGCAGACTGATTACATTTTTAAGTAGGTCAAAGGTCAAAGGTAGTAGAGGTCAGTATGCATGAAATTAAAGATTTGTTAGTTTTGTTATCACCATACCTCAACTATTTGTATATACATGATTAGGAGATAAGGTAGTTAGACTTTTAGCTTGTCAGGTAAAGGGTCAAAGAGGTCAGTCACTATGTAATTGTAGGCTTCTTTTTCTGGTTATCACAATATGTCAAGAACACTTTGAGTCATGAACTTAACTGAATTTAGGTGGAGGCATATAGGAGACGCAGTCGCGTTCATCTTGTTCAATATATTTTTCAAAGTCAGATACATGTACACTGTAGTACCTTTTAATCTACATAAACAGCCAGTGAACAGGAATATGAAAGCTTACTTTTAAACTTGTCTTCCAATCTTTTAAAGTCTATAAATTATGATGAAAATTATATTTCTATTAAATTCATATTTGAGTCTATGACATATTGGTCCTCTGTGTGCTACCTTCTTGTTGTATTACAAATAGAGCCCAAACAGACTTTTTCTTTTTCCTCTCTCTCCCTATTTCACCATTCCTCTCTCCTCTTGTGCTTCTACCTCCCTCCTGCTCTCTGTCTCTCTCTCTCTCAATATACATATTTGTCTCCTTCCTTCATAGCTCTTTCCTCTTCTCTTTCTTTGTAATAAATACCCATTGATCATTTTACTACATAATGTGAGTAGCACAGCATTTATTATTGAATACAATTACATTACTTGTAGAAATTCTACAGACATGTAAATGACGTAATATACATTCAAAGTAAAGTAGTTCAATTTCGTTAAAAAATAAAAATACTTGGCTATTAGGAGGACCTCATAAATCTTTTTTTTTTTCTGTTATTTCATAACGAGTCATAAAAACAAATTTATCACTGTTTTAACATCTTATTTCACTACACTTAAATGTTGTAGAATATAACAAAACTTTAAGCTTTGCTCAAATTACAAAGATTCATGATTACGCAGATTTTTGTTAGCAATTTTTTTTAAAGATATGGCATTCACGTTTTGCTTTAGAACACTTGCACATCTACCCTGCACATTTAAGTTGAACTTTATTGTAAAAACTTTAAAATAATTTTTAGCAAATGCTTTTATATCCTCATTAATGATTGTGGTTTAAACATGATAGGCATGAATTCTACAAGAATTTTAACCCAATGCCAGATTTTATATTAAATTTGATTATGAAAATGGGACTTGCATATGGGTCTCAGCTGTCCCTTTGTTAAATCTGACTTAGATTTGACTACCCTAGCAATGGGTTTATTCATATTTTTTGTAGTAGAATACAGGCCAATAGTTTTCTCTTTTTTGTGTTCTTGTATTGGCAATGTACAGGCTGGATCTTGTAAATGCTGTTGTCAAATGACATGTCTTCAAAATATTCCAATTATTCCAGATATTAACTCGCTTCCATAAATACTAAGACCAAGAATACTTGTCTGCAATCCTTTGAAAGTTCATGTACATGTAATATAACATCAATGTATGTCTGCCTTTTTTGTTATCTTCCTCTTTCTTGAAATTCAACCTCAAGTAAACAGTTCTCGACTGAAAACTCACATAACATCTGCTGAAAGGCAGAAGGGCATTAACTCTTACAATTCTACATCATGGATTTAAAGCCCTTCTGGCTCTCAACAGACTATATACCGGTACATTGTTCATTTACCACCTACTCTTAAAAGTCTACCTGTGAAAGCAAAAAACCATTAGTCCACTTTGACCCTGATGACGTAGAGCTTTTTCGTGGTCAAGATGAACAGCCTCTCGTTGGTCGCTTGCATTCCAAGGATGTCATCGCTCGCGTCTAGACTGACAACCTGCTGCTTGGCTACCTGTCCGATCACGCGTCCACTCTTACGATTCCTGATGGGGCTTGGAATGTCAGCAGGTTGTCTGTAGATGTAAGCATGCTTGGAGCAGTCGCAAAGTACACAGTAGGATATGTCCGGAGAGCAGCTGGCAAACTTGCAATTCCTCTTTGAGGCTTGAACGTAGCCCAGGGCGTTGAAGGTAGCTTCGTGTTGCCATGGTGTTGAAGATTCAGCTGATGTTGGCTTGGGCTGCCAGACGACCCCATCGACATCATGACGGAGACAGATACAGGGTGGATGATTGGGTAGAAGGGGTGCTTTGAAGAGCCGCTGATGGCTTGAAATGCAAGCCTATAAATAAAAAGGAAAGAAAAGCATGAAAAAATTTGGAATGTAGAATCTACAGAATAGCTACATGATCAATCAATCATTCAATTACTTTTCAATCACATAGCCCTACCTTTTGTTTTTCACTTAATAAGTAACCCATTGCAGTATTCTCAATTTGTAGTTGAATGATAGAGCAATTACACAGATTTGGTAACATTGATTTAACTACTATTGATAAAGGTATACTAACTTTGGAGAATTGTACCTTTCAACAATTATATGTGTCCTTTCCAATCAAAGGTTTTTAGTTTTGGGGGGTTTTTACCAGCTAGCTTTTTTCCTGAAATGCCTACTTCAAAATCAACCATATTAAAATTCAAACACTGACTCTTGAAAGTTTATTTATTGTAATTTTTAGCAACAATAGTGGCTGGATGAAATTTAATACAAAGTTTGATTAGTAATTTTACCATAAGACTATAGGCCTCCAAATTGGTTGTATGACACATGCTCCTGCGAAAATTTCTCCACCGTCAAATTACTACACTAATCAAACTCCTAACTTCAACCACTGACCCAACACCATATAGTGGAAACTCGCTATATCCAGGACCTTGGGACCATGAAAATTACCTTGTTATATCAGGAATCTCCTTATATCAGGGTAAAAAACAAAAGAACATAAAAAGACCTCGGACCAGGAAAATTACCTTGTTATATCACAAATCTTGTTATATCAGAGCTCTTTATAGCTAGTTTCCACTGTATCCAATTCTAAGCCTTAACTTTACCTAAAACCAGATAGGAACCCTAACCTGAACCTTATACAGTGGAACCTCTTTATAAAGAACACTTGTCGATAAACTCTCAATATAACGAGGTAATTTTTCCGGTCCCACTCCTTTGTATTCTGTTGTTTTTTAACCCTGATATAACAAGGTTTCAATATGAAGAGGTAATTTCCTTGGTCCCAAGTAGTTTACTATAACGAGGTTCCACTGTACTTCTTCTGAAATAAAGCCCAGAGCAGTTGTTGACAAAGGAAATGTTGGATCACCCTCCAAATTACCTTGTGTGAGATGGTGTGTTTCAGCCCATCTATCCTATAGATACACACTTCATTCTCTACATTCATATCGCATTCCTCCAAGTCTTGTGGACTTATTCCTGGTCTACCTCCAATGTTACCGCTGGGATCAGTACCCTGAGAGGGAGGGGATGAGGGGAGAGAAAAATGTGAAAGATGACAATGACAGACTGAATTTAGAGGAGGATATCTTTCAAACTATCCCAATTACAGGTGCAAATTTGAAGTTGAGTTCTGGTATTGAGACTCATTTCTCAATTTTTAAAAGAATTGTCTAAAAGTCATGCTGAATTACTGATCATGTAGTATAATTCATTATGGGGGTTGTTTGAACAAGCTAATTCTGAAATGTTTTGCTTTGTTAAAAATTTGCTGAAAATCATCCCCAAAACATTGAGAATACATAGCACTTTCTATTCATTATTTTACAGTGACTTTGCAACAATTATGATGTTGTATATCCAACATGTTTTAGAAAAATGTTTAGATTGCAAAAGGGTTTATTTGCTTGTTAGTAGTTCTGAATGTCCTGAGGATTCTGATCATTTATTGCTATTGTACTTATAATAATTTCTCTTTAAAGAATCCAGTCATACCAGTGTTTCTGAAGTTAGGTGAGCCAGTCGTTCATGGATCTGTCTTGCTTGATCAGGATCAGCGACATACTCTCCTTTAGTGTTCCCAACGACCACCTCAGTCCACATAAATCCTTCATCTTCTTTGGATAACATCACTTCCAGTCTGAAACATCAAAACATTATAAACTGAGCATCAAGAAAAATTCATTACATCATAGAGGAACACTCGCTGAAATCCAGTAATCAGAAATGGAAATGAATGAACACAGGTTTCTGTTTATCCTTTGCCATCACATGCATAAACATAACAAGGTGTCCTGAAACAAATGTCACAGCACCACAGACTTTCCACAATGTGAGATACACTCAATGAAATCTTCTATAGAAATGTTTGAACAATATGAAAAAAATAACAGTAGGCTAAGTTCAGTGTCTTACACCTATTCAAAACCACATTCATTGAAATTATGTGGAGTATAGTTATATTTATTTTCACATCACCACTACGTGTTGAGGTAATGCAATTTTTGCTTCAGAGTGTAAGACGCTTACCGGAACTTGTACTGTGTCTCATTTATGCCTCTACGAACATGACACTCACTTGCGTTTCTCTAGGGTCCATGTACAGCAGGAGATATCAATCAGTCTGTAGAGGGCACCAGAGAGGAGTTCTTCACCATTCTTGATACTGATGTCGATCCTATCAGCCTCCATCACCATGTGGATGTCAGGCTTGGAGACGGTTTCCGGAACGATGAAGGTGAGGATGACATCTTCCCCGGTCTGAGTCCATGTGAATAATGGTAATGGGGTTTCTGATAGGAAAGGGATATAATATACATGTACATGTAATGCATCATTCATCTCATATTATGTAAACATAAAATAATTCACCAAATAAAAAGAAATGGGTACATTGGAAACTCACTATAACAAGGTCCTTGGGAATATGAAAATTACCTTGTTATATCAGGAATCTCCCATCAGGGTAAAAAAAAACAAAAGAACATAAAGACCAGGGACCAGCAAAATTACCTTGTTATATCTCAGAGCTCTTTATAGCGAGTTTCCACTGTATAAATCATTTATTGTATATCATATTCAGATCATTTCAACAATATCTTTCCAATTCTTCACACAGTCTGTGCACAATACTGCTGCACAACAAATCTTGATGCATATGGTTCTCATGTCATTTTGTTCTATTTTTTGAAGTTACTCTTATTTTCATACTTATACTTTCATGTGCCCATAAAAATGAAAAAGCTACAGTAAAGTTTCTTTTCTTCTGTGTTTGTGATAAACAGTTATTTAGAATAGTGCATGATCATTATCAGCTTGTAAAATATTACATCAACTGTAATTTTATTGCACCTAAATAACAATGTACAAGAGAAATGTGCAATAAAATATAATCTCTAGAGTAACCAGATGTAGTTTATGGCTTTATGCAGTTAACTATTTCATATAAACTATTCAACTTGAAGAAATTCTACTTCCTATATTGATTACTTCTCTTACCCTCTTCCTCTTTCTCTGTCTCATCATTGACCTCCTCTTTCACGGGGTAGAGGTCATCGGAGATGATTACAAAGTCAGATTCACTAGCAACAAACAGCCCCTGGGCTCCCTCTTCAAGTCCACAGTACACAGGAGCTGTCTTCCCTCTCAGTTGCCTTGTATTTTCCACCTCAAAGTTGGATTGGTCTGAATATGTCACAAGAATTGCAATATAAAAGTTGGGCAACAATGAAAGATCAAGTCCTTTGACATGTTAATAGACTTTTTCTGACTTAAAATTTATGAACATAGAGATTACCGAAGTGTGACGTCATACCTGCCAAGTTGTCAAGGTTGCTGGTTACAAACAATTTTGAGCTAAACAATGGCGTGGTGGTCACAACAGGTGCCAAACACTGAATTTGCCCTGCTCCAGCCCGTTGCTCAAATGGTTTCGCAGTGAACCTCATGCATGGGCTCTGTTGTTTGGAACCAGTATCCCGGACGATGAACGAATATGAAGTCAGCACTTTGGTACTCTATTAACCCTTTCAAGACAATTGACCACATTTTGTGGTTTGGCTTAATAACTTTTGATTAAGAGCTCTAAAAATTATACCAGATGCATGAGTAGAAAGAGCAAAAATTTCTGCACTCACTGTGTCCATTTTTGTTACATGACCATATTGTGTTCGATGCCAGGAATTTAAAAAAGGAGATTAAGCTTTAAAATCCTTAAATTGGCAACACATTGAGAGATTCAAAATCATTGTTTTTTATCGAAATTGGCCATTTTTCCAACTTTTCGACAAAGTTTCTAACCATGTATAATGTTTTCAAAGACATTACATTTTATTAGAACCATGTAGCACTAACAGAAAAATATTATTGTTGCCAATTTGAAGAAAAAAACGTGATCAATTTAGCCCTTAAATAATTCCTGTCCTGAAAGGGTTAAATGTAATACTGCTGGATCCAACAAATACTCCAGGCTTTATTTCATCAAAGGTACAGCACTGGGCTATGGTTTCAATGATGTTTCAGGTTAGGTTTAGGGCAAGGGTTAGGTACAGTGTTGAGTCCAAACTTGAAGTTAGGGATATGACTACTGTTGGATATTCACAGCAGAGCAATTGTTGCTCGAGCCTAGGGCATGTGTCATGCAACCAACTTCTCCTTGTTCCATGGTAATGCAATTGTAGGGGAAATGCCTCAACATATGAAAGTACTGGACAATAAATGTATGTTAGGTTGTTACTCTGAAAGTCATGTCCACATCCTGCACTGTGAAAAGATACCTCCTATTTGAAAACGCTTTCAACAATTTAAAGGTCATGTAAAGTTTTGGTAAGCCCTCAAAAACTGTTCGTCAAATTTCTTCAATTTTTGTTGATAAATAGCAAGATACTAGCAATACTAAGATACTGTGAAGATTTCGCCTCCTAAAGTTTAATATTAAACAAATAAGAGGCAAAAACTAATTTATGTGCCGGGACAGGCACGTAAAATCCCAACAAAGGCAGCATGTGCTAAGCTGTACACACACGTGTAAAACCAATGATGAGTGGCTACACACAGTGCACACAAGCTGTCTCTATGCGAAGCCCCAAGATTGCTGTACAGGGAGCCGTTGGGGTGGAAGGGTCCTAGCATAATGGCAGTGATCAAGCATTCCTTACAGATATTTACACTGAAATTCACCAGAAATCATAGATGGAATACCAAATGATCTCTTACAGACATCTTTTGATACAAGGAGAACAACATGAGACTATATTTAGCATGTTTCTTTCCAATTTCTTTTTTGCTACCAATACTGTACATGAGCTTTAAGTAAAAAATCATGCATAATTTGTGTCTTCCTTGGGCCAAAATAATGTACAATAATATACTTCTCCTTACCAGCTGTCTTTTTCAAGGTGATCCATTCCATGTATGTTTCATAGTCGCTCTTGTTACTCTTGGAGGCGACACCCTCTCCATTCTCCTCATTCACTGGGCATGATTTCTCCACATGAAGCAACACACAGTCCAACCTGATCTCAGACTCCTCTTCTCTGCATGCTGCATGCTGTAAGATAGCTGGAGCACCTCCACATACTTCACTCTTGAATATCACCTGATGTTTGGGGAGAATTCGGACACTAGCAATTGAGTATCTGAATATAAAAACGGCCCAAGTCCATGGCAGGTCATTTCGAGTAAACTAAAAAAAACTTAATATTTTTTTTATTTGTCCAATAAAATTATATTTGACTATGATGGTAAGACAACATCGTAAATACAAGTTTATGTGTACATTGTTATCATAAATAAAGTTCTCGTTACTTGTGGGGGGTCCTTTTGTTTGATGGACTTGGGCCGTTCTTTGAATCATATGGACTTGGGCCTTTCTTTGAATCATATACAGAGTAGGCTCCTGTAGTATTACATGTAATAGGTATTATAGAAAGAATGCATTAAAGAGTTGTGTTATGTTTTTCAGCTTTTAATCAGTATTGCTTACAAATCTGTGGTTGCATGCTATGACACAATGTCCCTCATCAACTACCATGTTAATTTATGGGATAGCGTGTGCGTGTGTGTGTGTGTGCGTGTGTTAAATGAGGTCGCATGCCAACAGTTCAAAAACTTGCAAAACCAAGCACTGTGCATGCATAACACATTTCTTTCTAGACACCCTGACCCAACTCTCTAAGCCTTTTCCTCTGATTCTGCTTCCATTCTGATTCATTTCTGTGTTTTTTACCACTTATCTCCTCACCACTGTCCAACAAGTCATGTCCATTATGTATGCCAGCCATCTTTGAAGTTTGGGAGTAAGCAAGCTTAGACAAGGAGTGATGAGAGAGGGCGCTATGATATGAATGTAAAAATGACCCAAGTCCTGGACTTGGGCCATTCTTACATTCATACTAGTTTTCACTCATTCATTTTAGGCACTTCCAGGGGGAATTCAGGTTTATAATTTATACACAAGGTGGGCATATGTATAAGCAACAATTTCCCATGTTTAACTCAATTTGGCCAAAAATTGGACTTGGGCCGTTTTTATATTCAGGTACTCAATTAGCAATAAAGGATTGCTAGAGGGTAGTATTCATAAAATGACTTAAAAGTGAACAAAATCAAACAAATCTGAAACCACTGACTACCAAATTCTCTCCTTCCCACAGGATTAATACAGGGATCATCTGGGTAGCGTTTCATCAAGCATTTTGTCAGTGATTTTTACCGTTACTGTTATAAGCTACTGAAATCCTTGCATCTGATTGGCTGAGAGCAAATTTGTCAGTAAAAATCACTGACAAGACAATTGATGAAACACTCCCCTGGTTTCTGTAGGCAATGGGTTAGTAAATTCTGCACTCTAATCCTTATCATTCTCAATTCACTAACCATCTCTGGTAGTGTGTGTATCACCAAGATGCTTTCAAAGGTACAGTTTAGCAAGGTTTCGCAAAACTGGGCATAAATCTGTAACAGATGAATGTCAAAAGACATACCGACAAGACTATCTTCTAGTCAATTACAAGAGAAATTTGACCCTTTTGCAACGGATGCCATTTTTGTGAGGAACATCTCACTCAGTGATTTTTTTTTTTACTTTGTTATCTTGCTGTTTACAGTTTGGAGTGATTTCTTTATTGCCCAGGATATATAAAATTGCCCCTTTTACAGTTTACATGTAGCATATTTTAATTTTAATTCTAGCTTCTAATATAGTCAGGGGAGGCGCTACAGGGGGGGCGGGGGGGGGGGGGGGCAGCCGCCCCCTATCATTTATCAAGCGAGCAAAAAAAAAAAAAAAAAGGGGAAGAAGGGGGAAAAAAAAGGAGAAAGAGAAGGGGAAATGGAGAAGAGAAGGGGAAATGGAAGAGAAGGCTAGGCCATGCAATTATGAAATGACTGTTATAGTGACTGTCCTATTTGTTATTTCAAGACCCTCGACGTGTGACGTTGCTATACGCGTCATTTTGCCCCCCCCCCCCCCCCCCCCCCCCCATTTAAATACCCTGGCACCGTCCCTGAATATAGTCATTAGAAGCTGAGAGCCAGAAGGGAATTAACTCTGTAAAAGTATATGTTAACAACCTCCTGGCTCTCAGCAGACAATTTAGAAGAACACAAGCAGGGCCCTGTTTCATAAAACTTGTCATCAATGACAAGTTGCAATAACTGTTATAAGCTACTGAAATCCTTGCATCTGATTGACTGAGAACAAATTTGTTGGTAAAAATCACTGACAGGACACTTGATGAAATGCCCCCCAGGATTAATTACCTTCCACTGAGTGGGCTCAAATTGGTCCCTGATGCCAGTCTCCAGTACGTAAAGGAGTCCTACCCCATCAGACAACACACACAGATGAGGGGAGGGGAAGTGAAGGGAGACACTATGTCTTGACCCCGCCCTCTTGGTCACCCCCTCAGGAATGGTGAAGACAACTGAAGGCTCAGTCAGCTGTGATTCCTATAAGATCAAATAGATTATCATGCTCTTGATTATACAAAGTTTGCCAGATGTTACACAGAGGAATGGATCTGTTTGAAGGCAGACAAATTCAGGGTACATATATCTTCCTCTAAATGGAAGTTGATAACTGCAAGATATCAAGTCATATTAAGAGTTTCAAGCATGAAGGCAGACACACTCCAATTTCCCATACTATCTCTATCTTTTGGAATAAGCACGCATACATGACAGAAGTCACTTTGATATTAAGTTCCAAGCAGTGCAAGAATTAAACCTTTTGTTCAGGTGTTTTGTCTTTCTAACTTTAAATACAAAAAAGTGAAGTTTTATCTAGTCCAATTTTTACATTCAAAACAATTGTCAATTTATCAATTTTTGCATTTGTTTTCTCACAAGTTTACATTCCGCAACCCCCCCCCCCCCCCCTTTATTCCCACTGGCATATTTAGACCCTCGAAACTAAACCCAACACATATCAACCATATTTCCTTTCCATACCAGAACAACTCTCTGCTGCAGGACTCTCCATTCGGTATCAACATAGTAGACACAGTTGGGATTCCATAAATCACCAGTCAGATAGTTGGTCAGGCCAAAGGCTTGCATATGCTGGAATGTGTACTCATCATCTCTCAGTTTCACTTCATCAACCCCTGAAACAAAGAGGAAGAAAGAAGGTGAAAAAATTTGAACAAATAACCTTTTTCTCACTCATGGAACCATTACTATGTGGGACTGTGTCAATTTCGGCGTCAATCACTATCTGTCACCTTGATCAAGTGAAATTTTCAGGCTGTTTTTGGCTGGTGATCTTGCTCCTTCACAGCACACAGATGTGCTAGAGATTACACTCTATATGGGAGGCAATTCTCTATAATATAAAGGTATGGAGTGTGAGGTTATCATCATAGTCATACCCTCACATAGACTACATGTATATCATATGTGTGAGAGCCCTTTTCTTAAACAGGGACCATCTCTAGCTACTCCCTCTTTCTTTTTCCTTCTCCCTCTCTTCCTCCTCCTCCTTCTTCTTCTTCTTCCTTTCTTCTTCCTCTTCTTCTTCTTCCTTTCTTCTTCTTCCCTTCTTCTTCTTCTTCTTAGCTTTCCAAATCCATTTTATATGCAAGTGTGTGCGTACACACTGAATGAGCGGTGAATTGTTCCACAAAACATATAAATTCATTACTTTCATCAACTTAACTGTAAAATTATAGTTTTCAAAATAAATAAAGTAGATCTACTGTATGGTCAGAGGTCCTAAAGCTATGCAGGTCCTAAAGCTACGCACCCCGCAAATACGCGCAATGCGACGCGTTCAGTACGCCAAACTTTTGGTGTGACTGAGCAACGAGATTATCATTTACGTTCGCCAAAAAGAATGAGCAATTTTCCTTTATTTTTGGTGATATTATCACTATTTGCAAATCTGGATGAAATTCACGTCAGTCAGCTTAAAAAAATCAATATTTGCATTCACTTATATTACGTGTGCGTAGGGGTGCGTAGCTTTAGGACCCTTTCATTTTTTTGACCAAATTCGACATGGGTATCAACATCGACTTGAAAATTAATGTTATGGTTATTGATATTTGTCCGTCGTAATTTTCTCAGGAATTTAAGTTAAGAAAATGTAGACCCAAGATATATAAAAGACATTCGCATAAATCATTGAAAAGGTGACTTTTTAGCTGCTGGAAACAAAGTGCGTAGCTTTAGGTCCCCCCATCATACAGTGTAACTAATTATTAAGTAAGAACCTCCACTGCTCTAGATCTAGACCCTCTACGCAAAAATTAGTTCATGGGACTTGGCTTTGATTTTACGGATCTCATTCATCACAAACCAAACTCACCAGATTTGATTAAGAGATGATAGGTAGGCAGAGGGTCGAGTGATAATTTGTAGCCATCAAACTGACTATCAAGAAGGTCCCGGTTTACTTTCAGAACTTCAGTACAAGCAGCCATTTCGTCTGATTTTCTGAGAACTCATGCAGAAGAAGAGTATGGAACGCTATAATGTGCAGCGCGGCGCATCAGCACACGCTAGCAAAAACACGTTTGACAAAACACGTCACTGCACATCGCCACTCGATCGAGCGAGCTACAAACATCGAAATAAAAGTTACAACAATTTTCAGAATACCACCCTAGGTCGAGACATCATGGGGGTGGGGGGGGGGGAAGTTTTCTGCACATTATAACAGATGTTTAGCCGTCTTGTGTATACTGCTTTGATTAAAAGAGATTGGCAGTGAGTAAGTGAGAGAGAGAGAGAGAGAGAGAGAGAGCAATTTATAAGCCAAAAATACTACAGGCATGAAAAACAAACATGAAACAAGATATAAACAAACAGTTTTAAAAATTTATTTGCATGTCTACTGCGCATTTTTTTAAACTTACACAATTACGCTTCAAAGGAAAATCAAACATTACACCAAAAAGTTTGCTTTGTTGCGATGAGTTGAGATCACTCATGATAATAATGGTGATCCTCCCCTGAAAACTTGGGATGATGACGTCAAAGATGTTGACTAATAATAGAGATATTTCTTTATCATATGTGTAGGACTAGAAGAAAAATGTCCTTTTCTTTATTATGATATATCCATAATGTATCAGACAAACTACGTCTGTTCCATCATTTACAACATTGATCAAATAATTCAACTTGATACGAAATGAAAATTAAAGTGAAGGTCATTTATGATACAATATCATGACCGTATTTACAAATGGGAGAATCTCTATATCAATAGTGATTCAAACTAGGGGCAGCAAATCTCAAGAGTCGATGGGGGGGGGGGGGGGGACAAATGCAATATAACGAACACTAAAGCCCTATAAAATAATTGCAATTTGCATAACTGTAGACCGTCGACATTTTACTTCAATTTTTCACTAAGTATAGTCTTAATGAATCGCTGCTCCTGAATAAATTATCTTCATCCTAAAGTCTTCAAAGTTTGAAGCCCATGTTACTTCATTTTTCTTTTAATTTGTTGCGATTTATGGCCCAAAATCAAATATAGAGAAAGCAATATTTCTGATTTTTTTTCTTCGATTCACTAAGCTTACTGATTTTGCGTCACATCAGATATGGATGAAACAGTTAAATTTCTCAAAAATGTTCGCAAACTGAATATTTCAGTGGAGTTGTTTTCTCCCTATTCTTTTACTTCTTGCAAATCCTTTCTATTTCCTCTTTTTGTCTCATTTTCTTTCCTCAGTTCCTCAGTCAACTGACATACATGAAAGTACAATTCAATGTTTTATTTATATAGATTTTATCATTTTTCATGAACGACTGAAATATCAAATCTTCAAATTCAAAAGTCAACATAATTATTGGTATCAACCGAACACACCCTCATGTTACAAAGTTTACGTCGTAATGTATTATGATTTGTATATGTCTTGTATTTTATGTTTTAGTCCTGTGCATTGTTCTTAAAAAACAAGTGACCTGGGCCCCATTTCATAAAACTTGTCATCAATTACAAGTCGCAATAACTGTTATAAACTACTGAAATCCTTGCATCTGATTGGCTGAGAGCAAATTTGTCGGTAAAAATCACTGACAAGACACTTGATGAAACTCCCCCTGAACCTACCTTGTATTTCCCTATGTTTCTTATGCATAAAGGTGATGTTGGAAAAAGGAATCTCTAAATCACCCAATCGAATGGTTCAAAAAATAGGAGAACAAAACAGAAAGGAAAAGAAGGAAAGAAAGAGGAGGCAGCGTGAAACTGAGAAAAAGATACGACCCCCTCACTCAATAAGATTGTACTCTTTTTGGTTTAAGTATTCTTTTATTCATATTTTGTCAGTGAAATCAACAGTCTATACAAAAATGGAAATATTACAATCATGAATAAAGCATATACCATGTATACAGAAACTTTCACAATTTACAAATAAATATATACAGTATATGGAAAAATGTATACATTCATAGAAGAACAAAGAATTTATACAACTGAAAATATACCTTAAATATAACTGTTCCTTTTCTGTGTTTTTTTTTTTTTCACTGAAAGAAAAATTCAAAAAAGATAAAAAGGAGAAAGAAAGAAAAAAAAAGTAAAAATGAAATATGAGAGAGAGAGAAAAAAGAAGAAATAGATAGACACACCCGTACATCCCAACACAATACCTCACTCCTTCCAAAACCCCCCCCCCCCCCTTCCCCAGCACCCAATCCCCGAGCACCCCTCCGCACCCCGTTACTTGCGTGAGAATCTGCAGACAACCAATGACATAACAAAAGTAATGTCCCTTGGGAGGGAAGGAAGTACAATCCACATAGTTCTTAATTAACATATTTTATCCATTGCACTTCGCAACGCTTCCAAAAGACTCCTCCCTTCATCCGAAATCAAAAGCTTCCCATTTCTTTGAGAGTAATGACAGGGTGTTACGATCTACTATCTTTTTCTTTTTTCTTCAACTTGATTTCCTACCAATATTTCTCTCACTTCTTTACTATTAGGCGGTATATTTCTCTTTCTGTATTGATACTCTCGTAGTTCATTTACCGAGTGAGATGCCTCCCGGCCCCCGCCCCTCAATATACATAACACAAACATCTCCACTGCACCTCATCATTGCAGAAAATGCTACGCATGTAGTGCGCAAATACAACGTAACTATTGTCAAGCGTATACGCAGGGGCATTGTTTTGTCACGAGCATGTGATCTGATTCTACGTCGCTGGTTGGTTAAAAGTTTAGCTACGTCACGTCTTTTTTTCCTTGGAAACCGCGCGCTTTATCAAGATCATAACCACAACAAACCCTACACTTTCTGATTTATCGTACTGTGGAGAATACGTATTGTATCTTCCTCCGAGTTTCCGAAAGCGAATTTGAAGCAAATATTTTGCTATAAATTCTTCTCTCTTGCTCTTTACAAACTACAATTTGCTTAAATTTCTAAGGTGAGTTCAAAAACACATAAAAAAGATAAATTGATAAAATGAAATAGCCAGAAAACCATTGCCCCGATATTGTAACTCAAGGGGCTGGGGGTATACACTAGTACAACCCCGCATTGACACCCCGATATTTATTTTTAAAAACACTTTTAGATCACTCAAATAGAATTACAGACATTGGTCGGATTATAAGATGTAAATGACCTTTCAAAGGTATCATACTTTTTGAGAATTGGGGAAAATAACAGGGCTTAGTCTGATAACCCAAAATAGTTATATGTTTCGTTAACTTTGATGTAAAATAGGTTAGTGAGTGACATCATGCATCAGTTCCATTACACCATCTGATTTCACCTGGGATTATATTATCATTTACGTCTAGATGATTTGACAGACGTATTATTTGTAATCACGCACTTAATAATATCAGCTTTAAGTATTTATAGAGTATACGGGACATAAAAGACATGTATTTTGAAGCACATTTTTATTTTCAAATTTCGAACAGCATGATGATGATCACAACTCCAACAGACATTGAAATGTCAGGTCAGAGACATCGCCGGGCAAGACGTATGAACGGTCGCCGTCAACGACTTGCTCTCGGATCGGTAGTCGACCATGAAGTTGAAATCAACACCGCCATCGATATGGCCAAACTAGTCCCGTCCAGCAGTGCTTCTGTTCCAGCTGACCAAAACTTGGAAATGTCAGCTCAGAGGCAGAGACGGGCACAACGAATGGCCACAAGACGTCAGCGTCTTAACCTGGGACCAGCGTCTGATCACGCGGCAGAAATTGCACAAGTCATCCATGACTTTTCTGCCGCGTCTTCTGTAGACGAAGCAGTCCTCGAAGTGGTCGACGATGGACTTGCCCTAGAGACAACTGAGATCGAGGCCAAAGACAACAAAGCTGCCTCTCTTGCCTACCCCAGAGCTCATTTTAGACTGATAACACAAAAAGTGACAGCGAAAATGAGGAAGTGGTTCGGCAGACGGGACTAAACTTCTACACTGTACAATAATTTTGTAAATATGTATATATGTAATAATCAGTAAAACAAACAACAGCAAAATCTAAATAAATAATCAAAATGTGACACAAGTGACAGTTGTCACTAAACGGGGGGGGGGGGGGGGGGGGGGGGGGGGGAGGGGGTGCTGTAGCTCCGAATTCACTCGACAACTTAGCCGACAATCAAAGTGGAGCAAAAGCTTCTTTTCAGCCGCGTCTTCTGTCGACAAAGCAGCTCTCGAAGTGGTTAGCAAGAGACTTGCATTAAAGACACGATAATATAAAACAAAGCTATTTCTCTTGCCTACATCAAAAACTTATTTTAACACGATAAAAACTACTTTCAAAAAATAAACTCAAGGGCAATTTCAAAGGCCTATTGTACTGCCCATAGAAATCTTGTTCGGATTACGTAATACGCCATTGTAATGTTCGCACATTTCTAAAAGTGATAGACAGGGCTATTGAAATTGTCTTGAGTTTATTTTTCGAAAGTAGTTTTTATCGTGTTTTTTAGACTTACTTAAAAATTATCAACCACGAAAATGAGGAATTGCTTCGCAAAACAACGAGGTTAAACGATGAGAAAAAAAATATCCCTGCATATATCACATTATTTTTTTGTATAAAACAAACAACATCAAATGTAAATAAAACCATTTTTTTCATATAAAAGATAATGAATTTGTAGAATTTTCTTTTTGTTTTGTTTGTTTATGAGAATTCAAGTCAAAGACATGTGACAGGTTTACAGCAAGTATAGTCTCATTTTAGATAATGAATAATACTGACAGTTTACTTTGGCGACACTTGCTCCGGGCTTAACTTTTTGTAAGAAATATAGGTGATATAGGATTCGGGTTTTAATTAAGTTTTAGGTTCAAGTTAGGTTTAGGATAGGATAAGGGTATAGTCAATGTTTGGTGCAGAGTTTAAGTTTTAGAAAATTGAGGCCGCGGAGCTGTTGTCGCCGGAGCATGTGTCGCAGAACCGGTTTTAATGATGATAATTATAATGATGATAATGACGGAATGTGATGTTGATGATGATAATGATAGTGATGGTGATGGTGCAGGGAAGATGATGATATTGATTTACAGGTCAGGGGCAGATCCAGGATTTTGTATTTAAAAAAAAGGGAGGCACAAATCTCACAAAAATTTTATGACAACCCCAAAAAAGGGTCATCCGATATTTTTGGGTCCCGTTTTCATCCAAAATTCTCTGACAAGCAAAAATAAAAGATAAAAGAAGAAGGTCACCAGGTCTATAAAGGGAGGGGGGGGGGCACAATGTACACTTTGGTTTCAAAATCTAAATCCGCCAATGTTGATGTACGTTGTTGTTGATGTAGTTGTGGTGGTATTGGTGGAATGACGACGATGATTTGATGATGGTGATGAGTGATAAAGATGATGAAGATGATGATGGTGATGATGATGATGATGATGATGATGGTGATGGTGATGATGATGATGATGATGGTGATGATGATGTATATGTTGTGATGGTGATGTTGGGATGACGACGACGATAATGATGGTGGTAATAAGGAGGAGGAGGAGGAGGGGAGGAGGAAGAGGATGATGATAATGATGACGATGATGTACGTTGTGGAGGTGGTGGCGGTGGGATGACAATGATGATGATAATGATGACGATGATGATGACGGTGATAATGATGATGATGGAGAGGATGAGGAGGAAGAGGAGGATGGTAATGATGGTTACAATCATATCAAACGTTACTTGTATGGAGCATATCACTCAGGATCGGATCCAGGGCTCTTTGAATTGCGGGGCACATTTCTGGGGGGGGGGGGGAGGAATGGTTGTAAAATGGTTATCACATCACAATATTCGAAAAACTGTCAGAGAATTAATTGCAGGGTGCCATTTTACTCCCAAATTCGGTGAAAAGCAAAACAAAAACAAATCAAAAACAAAAACAGCCATCGTATTTTAATATTGGAATTTCTTTTTACTTCGAAATTCTCTGATAAACAAAGTTAACGAACAAAAATGAATGCCCATCACTTTAAATGAGGGGGGGGGGGCATTCTTTGAACTTGTGTTTGAGGGGGGGGGGGGTGTGACGGTTGTGCTCCTTCTCAAAGGAGACGTTTCTGTTTACTTATAAGAGATAGGTCAGTATAGGATATACATCTTCTCTTGCAAGATGACTATACGTTCCATGTGAGTCTTCCAAAAGTTTGCAGGCCCATTATCCTACAAGAGAACAGATAATACGTCAGGCCAAATAAAATGAATCATAGTTTCTCGTCCGGATTTTTCGAAAAGGAAGAGGAGGGGGTTTCATGATATTTGATATTCGATGTTTTCCCAGCACACATAAATGCTATTGGGTTAGTTTCAACATAAAATCTTTGATATAAATTGATATATCTATGTACTATAGACGCTCAAAACTAGTTGGAAACTGCATTTTGCCTATTTCTCTTGTATAGGTTTAAATAGATTTTTCTTAAATTCTTGTCTAATAAAAACAAATTCAAATCACAAAAAAAAAAAAAAAAAAAAAAAAAAAAAAAAATTTGAGGTGGGCTAAAATGATAAGGAGGAGGGGACAAGAAATTATAGGAATCAATTTTGTTCGGCCTATAAAAAGCCTGTGGCCAAACTTTTCCCATTTGGTTTTGTAGGTTTGTATGTTTTCAGTATAATCATAATCAATGAACAGTCAAATCCATAACAAGTCCTTGTTACTTATCGAAACACTGAGAGAATTAAAAGAGGATGGAAAACTCTTTCTTCCCCTGCAAGCAAATCAATAGGACTGTATCTATCCCGCAGGCATATATATCTTCATTGAGTTCTATCGATTCTGTATCTACCCGTTTAGCAACGCACTATTGTATTCTCCGTGTACACGAGCTCCGCTAGGCATTGTCTGGGTATATAGTTTGAAGAGCCGATTTTATATTTGTTCGCTCGCGGTCTGTGTAATTTTTACAGCGCCCCTATTGTTGAACCGTACGGGTCGTATTTTGGTCGTCTGATTCTTGTGTTTGAAGTGTGCGGTGTATTCTGCTATAAAATTTGCTCCAAGTGTGTCATTGTTATGGGAACACAACGCGTTGAACTTGATTTCTACAATGCTAAGTAAACTCATGAAATGACGTGAATATACGTACCTGTTGAAGGATATATAACTCAGCTTGGAGTAGATTTATATGAAAATTATCATGGTGTCTCCGAGATTTCATGACAGCGTGTAGCGCTTCACGTTGCCAAGCACAACCCGCCTATTATGAGCTCATATAGTCGGTGAGTATGTTATTTCAAGGATGTTATGAACGAATATAATGTTGCATGCTTTAACCCCCTTAACACTTTATTATTATAATCAGCTGTATATTATGCCCATTTCCCAATAGTTTCAAACATGTTAACTTAGCTGCATAGTCATTATAGTTGCGAATACTGGAACATGTCTATTAAGATTTGTTATTGATTCATTTAATCTCGCTATAAACAGCGTTCACAGTTTTTTTTAATGTGTTCATACCGCATATGTGCAGGTATGCATATTTCTTTCTCTCTATAATTTGCTACAGGTACTAAAATCCATAACAGAACTGAAATTGCCCTTTTCCAAGCTATTCTTTATTCATTCATTATCTACTAAAATCCATCATAAAAATGCCAATTGTCCCTGTATTGCATGTCCTAGCTATATGCTTTATTCATTTATTATCCGAAAATATAGGTCACAGTAATTCATAGGCCTATCTTTATATTTTAGCCATTATGAAATATTTCAGAGTAAACACGAGCATTTTTTTCTCATCCTCTGAAACGGCTATGCTGATGTTCTGGCCAACATGATGTAGAATTAACCCTTTCAGGACAGGAATTATTTAAGGGCTAAATTGATCACATTTTGTTCTTCAAATTGGCAACAAAAATATTTTTCTTTTAATGCTACATGGTTCTAATAAGGTGTAATGTATTTGAAAACAATGTACATGGTTAGAAATATGTTGAAAAGTTGAAAAAATTGCCAATTTTGATGAAAAACAATGATTTTGAACCTGTCAATGTGTTGCCAATTTAAAGATTTCAAAGCTTATTCTCGTTTTTAAAATTCCTGGCATCAAACGCAATATGGTCATGCAACAAAAATGGACATAGTGTGTGCCGAAAATTTTGCTCTTTCTACTCATACATCTGGTATATTTTTTAGAGCTCTGAATCAAAAGTTATTGAGCCAAACCACAAAATGTGGTCAATTGTCTTGAAAGGGTTAAGGTCCTGAAATCAACTTCTGTCAAAGTATATATAGATGAGAAAGCACTCCAGCAAGTTTTATCGATCCAGCCTTGTACACCCATGGTCCTATATCTTTTATTCTTCCATTGTTGTGTGTGATAGCAGTCGCCTCATCTCATTGAACTTTGAATAGGCCCACTTGAGAGTTGAAAATAACAGTCAATATCTAAGATTGATAGCGAAACCTAACAACGCAAACTTTATTTGACAAGATAAGAACAATAAGGTTGGACATTAATGGCATTAACAAATAACAAATGATAAAAATTATGATTCAGTCACACGACATGCCCTCCCCTCAATAAAGGGTGTGAAATCTTACGAAATAACTACATGAAGCAAAAAGAAGTTTACAAGCAGAGGAAAAGAAAGAAATTAATATAGTTTTAATGTCTTGCCTAATAACTGCAAGGACCACATCAGCATGACGACTAGAGACGTAGTATTAGAAGCGGTAGAAAAATAGAAATGTGTCTAATTATTATCATAGTTGTAGCAACGAGAAGTAAAAAAACAACAACAAAACAATAAGGAGAAAAGGAATACTACGACATTTTTTCAATGAACGACTAATTTCACATGTATTTACATTCTCCCTGTACCCGTGTGTAAATAACTTGATATAACCAATATCACGAAGACCGTATCACATTACTAGTTTCGATTCTGTAGACCTGTTCATCCTGTGTTCAAATTTATAAGTTCTACTCCAAGACCCCAGTGACGAACGCTTGTACTGTTGCATTCACCTGTTACCATGGTTATTATTTATTGGATTCCAATAGTCACAATGCACACTGGATAGGCCTACATTGTTTGTTGCCATGTGGGCAAGCCTCTTGCAAGCTTTATGGTATGGTTGTCTTTAATTTTTGTTGTGGTAGAAACATACCTGAAATTTGACTAAATTTGTGAAGTGGTCTATATTCCTTGCAAAATGTGCTTTCTAAGATTAGTTTTTTTCATCATCAGAACTGTTTATTATTACAGTGTTTCGTTAATTGATATCAAGATGGTGATTTTTTCCCTCGGAATCCTAAACAGGGAGTGATACAAGGTGATCGGGTAAATGTATCTGAAGCAAAGATGGTGGCAGAACATTATATAGAAATAAGATGATGGATATTTGATCAAAATTAGTGGATAACAATATTATTATTCAACTATAATTCTGACGAAAACGAACTTGGAAGAATTTACGGACAGAAAGTTTGCACGGTCGTGGGATGGGGGGGGGGGGTGAGGGGTGGCCCCGCTTCACAGAAAGTAACAAAGATATGAGGGAATTTTCCTAACAGAATCATTCAAAATGAAAACTGGACCCAGAATGTCTAAAGTAATAATAATCATGATAATGATAATTATGATAATAATTATCCTATATATATATAGCGCATCATAAATATGTTGCCATGTCTATTCGCTTAACAAAATAACAATTTAGTATTCTTATAAGATATAATTACATTAAAATGTAAAGTAAATTACATAAAAAGTAAAGTAAACAAAAATGATGGTCCTATTATTGCAGACTTATCACCATATCCTCTGTAGTATACATGTACAGTATGAATAATACATGTACAATCAGTGGCGGATTTAGGGGGGGGGCAATCCCGGCCCGTGCCCCCCCCCCCTTTGCCCATTGTGCCCCCCCCCCCCTTTCGACCAGAAAAACTTTTTTTTTTTTTTTTTTTTTTTTGCTTGTCAGAGAATTATGGAGGGGAACTGGACCCCATAACCCCCCCCCCCCCCCGACTTTTGGAGGGCTGGCGAAAATTTTTTTTTTTTTTTGGTTGCACCCCCCCCCCCCCCCCCCCCCCCCCCCCCCCCCCACTGAGCGACTTTTCGAGGGCTGGCGAGACCAAAAAAATATGGGTCTCCCTCCAAGCAGTTTCCCAAAGTTGACAATCCTGCATTTGTATGCCCCCCCCCTTATACGAAATCCTGGATCCGCCCCTGTGTACAATTACATGTATTATTTTTTGATTGCATGTATCGGTATGCAAAATTATGGAATGTTTTCCTTATTCTTATTCTTGCATCAAGTTGGGCCTTTATGTCCAAATTGCTTTGTTTTATTTACTAGGTTTCTTGTGTATGATGTACAAAAATAAACCAGCGATTTCTCTGCGTAATGTATACCTGTACTGTCCCTCATGCATATTACTTTTGAAGAATTAGTCAACACAGCAAAGTCTTATCGTGTTGAATAAACATATCCACTTATTTTATTATACCATAAACCAATTACTTATCATAAAACATGGGCAGCTTCATTTCATCAAGTAGATCATCCGAATAGAAAATAAAATGACGAGGGTGTCATCTATGGTTGCCGGGTAGTGAATCAAATGTCAGATCAAAATCACCTCAACCTTAGAAAAGTTGATAATTATCTGTAAAATCTGCATCTACCAGTAATTTGGTTTTGACGTGGGCTATATTATAACTCCTTTGTCGTGCAGATTTGATCGATAAAGTGATGTTGAAAAAAAAAACCACAAAACAAAATAGAATGAAAAACAGTAATCATTTTCCATATATTCGTAAGGAACTATTGACATTAAAGTTTGATTTTTTTTTTCAAACTTCAAAGTTTATTTAATTCCACATATTATTTCTTTTTCTTCTAAAAATATATACGTATAGGAACGTAAGGAAATTATACATCGAATATTAGTCATACATTCATTGCATACTCTTTACAATGGTAATATCTAATAATAAAGCAATTTAAATGATCTAGACATGGGAAAAAAAACAGATAGAGGAGTCTATACTAAAAAGCCGTCTATAGATATGAATCATCGTTTTTGTAAAAGAGAAAACACGCAAAGATTCATGATTTGGTATAATATTTGATTTTGAAAATTATATATATAGGCCTAAGGCATATCAGTCGAATGAAGGCCTAAATAATGTACATTTACTATATAATTATGAACATGTTTTGAAATGGATTTTTATCATTTTCTCATTCTTAACATAGTTCAATTCTTATATATGCACCTTATTTATTAAGAATTGTCGATCACTCATTGTCAAGTATATATTTTTTTTCTTTCTTCATTTGCATGTATACCTACTGCAACAAGATCAGAAAGGAGAATGAAATATGAATTGAGTTTGTGTTCAAATTTGTATGTGTTCATTTGGATTGATATCTCAAACGAATGTTCAATTATGCTATTTTATTTTGTGTCAGGACCTAGAGGTTAATTACAGCAAACAACCAACTCAAACCAATTTTCGACCCATCGTTCTCATAGGCGCCGGAAGTGGGGGGGGGGGGGGCAAAATGCATTTTCGCCCCCCAAAAAAGCCCCCCCCCCCCACATAAAAAAAAAAAAAAAAAATCAGTAGTAAAGGAGTAAAAATCGTGTGTATATTAAAAGCTTGATTGCTTTATTACGTAATTGTAAGCCTTTGTATTCATTTTTCGTATTCATGGAGATCACTGAAGACAGATAAAGCATTCAAACTTTAAACTTTAACGTAGTGGAGGTTTTGTATTAGACGCAAGGTTGCCAGAGTTGGCAGAATTCTGCTTTCTGGCAGAATTTTGACCGCTTTAGCATAATTTGACAAAATTTAGCAGAATTTTAGCATAATTCTGGTGTTTTTTTTTTTTTTTTGCTTGTCAGAGAATTTTCCAGTAAAAATACACCCCAAAAATGCTGATAACCTTTTTTTTTTTTTTTGCTTGTCAGAGAATTTTCGAGTAAAAATACACCCCAAAAATGCTTGTCAGAGAATTTTTGAGTAAAATTTTGATTTAGCAGTAGGATCTGTATTGTTGTGAGAGGGTGGGAAAGCGTGTGTGATTTTTTAGGGGTGAGAAGACATGAGCCCTTGAAAGGTGAGCCCCCTTGAATGTTTGCCCCCCCCCCCCCCCATCCCAAACTGCTTCCGGCGCGCCTGATCGTTCTTATGTACGATCTTTCACTTTGTAATCAGAATAATCGTGACAGTTGACATATCCATAGACTCGATCAGAAATCGGACTCGACAAAATCAATATCCTCATTCCATCTTTAGCCATACGATAAAAAGGCAACTTTAGAAAGTGAATACGACCTGACAACATTAATCAATATCATTCGACCTTGTCTCAGTGTTTGAGGTTTAGTTGGGTTTGGTGTCTATAATGCTGACCTTGCGTGAGACAATGGTAGATATAATTGGACACAAGTGAGAAACTTAAGACATACATGGGATGCGGTTTCCACTGTCAGAGCCCATCAATGTTCAGAATAGATCACCATCTTCTGCAACACCCGCAAATATCTTGCTCAAAAGAGATACACGTCCTCATCTATTGATGAATTCCACGTCGGCTTCGGCTTCTTCCTTGGAGTTATAATTTGTCTGAAGAACATCTATCTGAAAAACATTATGATAGAACAGAAGACATAAGGGAGACCATCAAAGCTTTCCTGGATGATTGCACATTGTAAATGGTGCAGTGGGATATGGTAAAGTGAAGCAGTTGGCTCAAGATCGAAATACTTGGAGAGACAATTTTGTTTGAGAAGATGAGAGGGTCACTAAACCTGTTTCTGGACAGATGACTTTTGATAATGATCGAGGATGATCGGAAAGTTGGATGCATACATAACTTTTGTCTATAGTCCAAAGCACTATAATTTTGTTTGAGAAGATGAGAGGGTCACTAAACCTGTTTCTGGACAGATGACTTTTGATAATGATCGAGGATGATCGGAAAGTTGGATGCATACATGTATATCTTTTGTCTATAGTCCAAAGCACTATAATGTCAATGGGCTTGATACATTGATTGTAATAGATGATAACTGCCATTGCCAAGATATCGATTGACCTTGTCTACACTAAGGTCATTATCTGGCTTTTGTCTTGTTGTTATTACTCTTATCTTACTTTGACTGAAAATCTTCCAGATGATCAAAGTCTGATTATGATTCAATATTGTTTGAATCATACGAATAATAATTCAAGTTGAGAAGATTTCTTTTAACGGTATACTGCACTATCACTTTACATTCATGCCGCATCAGTTGCCCATCGTGCAAAAGTTCGGCGTCCAGGATGCCAGCAGCCGTTTCATCGACACATTCGACCTGATGGTTTTAGTCGGTGTACCGGTATGAAAAACATCATAATAACCGAAAAAGTTGAACAGTTACTAGTGATGTACATTTACATATCATTTTACAGAGTGTCCACATGCCGCATAGATTGCCCACCATGCAGAAAGTCGGCGTCCGGGATGCCAGCGGCCGGTTCATCGACACCTTCGACCTGATGGTCCAGTTGCCCTGGGGAGCACTCACCACTGTAGTCGTCCACCATGACATGACCATACTGCAGCTGAAGTCTGTCATCGAGTTCTCGGTTGGTCTCCCGTGCGATCTACTGACACTGGGATACAAGCGCCATGCCTCCCTTGCCGATCACCTCACCCTTAGGGAGATGCGATTAATACCAGGTATGTTATACATTTTAACCCATTGCGTACGTGAAGCGGGTGTCCCCATGCTAAGCCTATGGGAATGGGATAATTTAGTAGTCAACGGGTTAAAATACATTAAGTGGGGAGTAACGAGGGAATTGTGCTAGAAGGAATACTACTTTTTATCCCCCTCTTTCTGGCAGCTTACCTTTTTTTTAAAACAAAAATATGCTCTGTTCAAATGAATAGAATGATGACTGCGATGGTCTTCTTCCCCCTCTTTTTTAAATTTTTTTTCATTATTATTATTTATTTTTTTTTTTTTTTTTTTAGCGAATCCACTTTTTGGTACCCAACTGGTCTATAATGCCTATCCTCTGTAATTTCCAACCATCAGAGAAGCAGAGGCACTATAAGTGCATTTTCTTCACTTGGTAATTACATAACAGATATCTTTGAAAAATTTCACAAGACACGAAGGATGTGTCTAACTTTGTAGGCTACCTTGATGATCCAAGCCTTTTCCATGGCTAAAAGCAGCAGTCACAACAAAAATGTATTTTTATTGTAAAAGCACGGACCAATGAAGGACAGTTTAAAAATCAAAATTATTTTTGTCTAATTCCACATCTCTTTATAGGAGATCGCATCAATGTGGTTCTCGAATATGGATTCGAAGAGCTCGTTGCTGGTGCCGTTTCTGGAAACACGCAGGTGATCGTCAACGACATCAAAAGACATTGGAGTGAGGACGATGTCGAAAGGAGACGGATGGTGGTCATGTTTATTGCCGCACATCGAGGGTTTCATTACCTCATTGATAGGTAGGTATACCCTCGTGCAAGCTGCGTTTGTTTTATTAATATTATATCAATGAAAAGTTTATTGAGAAATGCTTTATCTTCTAATGCTTGAGCCTAACGCGTTATTTCAGAATGCAAATGAGATAAAAGGAATGTTAAAATCGGGGGAAAAGGTGTATTGATCAGAGCAAGATTACTCAGACCAATACAGCATACATTACAAGTTGATAACGCAAATTTATAGTTTAGGTCTACACAAAAGGAGATATTTTGGAGAAGCACATTGTCATGCGTCGCCAAGTAGAAGTGGTAATATTGTTCCAGGCCGTTTGCCGACAGCAATCAGAGACATTCTGAAAGTCATATTGAATGGGGATGTCACACCCACCTCTGCATGGTGACGCCAGTGTGCCTGGTTAATAAAATTACCATCCTGATTTACAGAATGTTGACAGATGGAGCTCATCCTGACTCAGTGACGCCTTCAGGTCGTACGGCTCTTCACGTCGCCTGTGCCATGGGGAACGGTGGATGCATTGATACCCTCCTTCAACACGGAGCTAACACCACTCTGAAGGTACAATGGTATACCTTAATCATTCCGAAGTCTTTACATGCTTAATGTATATAGGGCGCAGGTCTGTATACCAAAGGCCCACAAGACCTAATCTTCAGTCTCACGATTCTTTGGAGTAGTTGTCAGAAGGCCTATGAGAACGAAAAATTCTGATTATAGTTCAGAATATCCACGAGAATGAAACCGTTGGTCTTGTGACCTTTCGTCTCGTAAACCTTTGGTCAACTAAGAATTCCTACTCAAGAGTTATGATGCTGTATTGGTACTATTGCATATATGAATATTTCCACCTGAACAAGATCGGTGACGATATTCTAGGAAGTCGGCCAACATTTCTCGTATAAACATGATAAATATGACCCTTTTGTGAAGGTGCGGTTGTCATAGTATCTGTTTTATCAATTTCTCATCCTTGCAGAAAAGTCATCCCTATTTCACAACTATGAATGTAGTAGAAATAATTAGACACAAACTTGAAAGCATAGTGTTTATTCCATGACGGTTATCTGGGGTACGTCGGGAATAATGCTCTGATGGCTACTTGAATGTGATGATCTGTGGCGTCTATTTGAGAGGTTTCTGTAATCATAAAAAGTATAATGTTCTTTTATTTGTTTTTTTGGGGTACTAGTTTGGAAAGATATATGTGCCCAAGTGTGGTTTTTGAAACTGGCGCGTTAAAAGCATTAAAGTGCAAGCGGAAGCCAGCCGGAATGACTTTTCATAACATGTTCTCATCATTTCCCCCTTAAAATCTGCTTAGGATGCGAATAACAAGACTCCAACTCAACTCGCCTTCAGTTGCGGCCAGCAAGAAGCGGAGCGGCGGATGGTGTTGTACGAGCGGGCTCGATCCCGGCAAACCCGACGACTGAGCAAGCACGATGACTGGCTACTAACACTCCCGACAGCTAAAGGTAGTCCGTCGACGCCTAAAGGCACTTCGTCGTCAAAAACTAATTCATCCTCGTCGTCGTGGTCTCGCTCGCCGAGGTTTCCCGTGTCTCGTCTGGCGAGGAGCGTCACGCCGACACTAGCTTTGCAGGAGTTATCTTTGTCTCCGGCACCAGGTAGAGTAGAGGGGAAAAAATCATGATCTAGGCTCACTCTTTTCTCGAGAAATGTATTCATCGTCTTCCTAGTGACCTGGTCCATTATCTTGTGGTGATCTCAAACCACAATGTTGATTTCTACAATATTCACTATGGAGAAAAAAAGCCAACTGATCTCCAACAACAACAAAACAGTAAACCACAAAGTCCTTCATTGGTTAGGCTCAGAAGTGAATTTACGAAAGAAGTGGCGCATGAAGTGAACTGATTAGACTCCGATATCGGTGTGAAGGAAACGTGGTTTGAGACAGTATGTAGTATAAAAGTTCACAACCAAAAAGCATCTCATTGATGTATTACTTTCGAAGAGAATAATACAATTTTTGAGCATTCGGTCACAAAATATTTTTAAAATTCTTATGTCCCCCTACAGGACCTGAGCTGATGGTGAAGTCTTTGGGTGGAGCGATGAAGACGAAGAAAGCTGTCGATAGGTTTTCCGTTAGGAGACTGACCCATGCCAATCTGGATGGGTTCAGCGAGAGCAGTGAGAGCAGTGTTGATTCGGAGCCCGGCAAAGAAGAAGATCTGCCGACATTCGACGATCAGGAATCCGATCATGCTGGCAACGAGGTCGAAGATAATGAGGTAAGTTTCTTAAACATGGGTTCATAAAAAAAAAACCTGACAGGTAAAATCTTTTAGTGTTACCGAAAGTTCCTGGGCTGAAATGGATAACCTTCTCTGCAAGCTATCAGGGATGCTAGCTGAGCCCCTGTCAACATTCATGACTGTCATCCCTACTTACCTATTCCCAGTTACGACTTCATCTCAAGAATAATAATGCCAACAAAGAATGATTGAGTTAGCGCCGTGAGCGCCAAGCAGAGGCAGATAACGGCGTTGTTTATGAAGCCATCATCCTCATCTTCATCATCATATCCGAACTTCAGGAATTTTTGTAAGTTTCATGTAAGTTTCATGTCTAAAACAGTAATGTTGCAGAATGTCATCACAATAGGCCTATCCCCAATTTACTATGATTCACCTTACAGAATCTCGATACCGTACCAACATCGAGTCCGGATGACACCCTTTCCATCGTCACCATGCAATCATCGACCCCTTCGCCCCGACCACCACCGATGCCATCGGCCATACGACCACCCCATGTCCTTCCCACGAGGACGGCAGCGTGGCAACAAGAACCGCGGAAAGTCCGCTTCGATGACTCGACGAAAACCACACCGACCCCGTCTCAGAAACCAAGGGCACGATCGGCCCCTCCACGGAGATCAATAAACATGTCATCTCTGACGTTGGAGCCAGAATCAACACATCGAAGGTATGATAAAACTAATAATAATATTCAATAAGCTTTAGCATGACCTAGTCTATTTGAAAATGATATAGGCTACGGATTATCAAAAAATCCATGAACTTAGAAAATATTTCAAGATAAATGCCAACACTCATTAGCAACCATGCATAGTGAAGAAATAGTAGGGCCTATCTGTAATGTCGTAGAAAACCTACCTCTTAAATAAAACTGGTTCCACGCCGGGACTTAACAAAGGAAGTTTCCTCGTAAAATACAAACAAGAATGTTTGACCTTTTAGTCATTTTTCACTTCATGTTTTAATGGGGAGTGTTAACATTTCTATGTCCTATTTCCACTTTGCAGCCTAGACAATGAAACGGACCCCGCTTCGCGTCTCGGCGTTGGAGATAACGAGCAGCCAGTTACCAGCAGCAATGGAATCCATTTCAATAAACCCATCGCTCCTCCTCGGAACAAACCACGAGCGGCATCAGCAAGACTTCGGAGTCCCCGGTACAACCCACGATATCCTGATGACCGGTACGGTCAAGACGAAATACTGGACATGAGAAAGATCAAAGATATCCAGGCATCCTTGGAATTAAGCGTTGGTCTGCGTGAGACCACTGACCAACCGCTTCTGTCGAATGGTCGCAGAAAGGCCACACTTGAAGAAAACAGTGAAGCCTTTGACAACTGGTTGGAAGGGAAGGTACAGGGTGCAAAGGACAGGAAACTGTTGAACAACGTGCAGAAGATGTTGGATGAAGCATTCGGCAGAGCGGACGAGGAGATTAAACGACAAGAGGAGAAGCGACCAAAGATAACTGGACAGTCCTACGATGACTGGAAGAAACAGAAAGATGAAGAGATAAAGAACAAGAAGAAGGCGTTGTTGGAGAAACAAAGACAGCAGGAAGAAGCTCGGAGACTCCAAGCGTCGATCGACGCCGAGAACGAACTCCTAATCAAGGCATGGGTCGTTCGTAAGAATGAAATGGAGAGGAAGAAGAAATTTAGCGAAGTGAGAGAAAAGAAAGATAAACAGAAAAGACTGGCCGATCAGCAGAATGCGGCGCAGAGTGCCTTCCAAAAATGGCGACTCAACAAGGAGTGGGAGGAACTCGTCCGGTTGAGAGAAGGGAAAGAATTCTTTGATCCCGCTTTAAAGGCGACCAGAGCGAGCGTGAAACGATCAGCAAGAAAGCGAATGCAATCTTCAGTACGTAGTAACCAGAAGACAAACTTGAAATATGGCTCGTAGGTACTGGATGATGTAATCATTACAGACGTTCTCTACGAGCATCGAACTTTGAACCTTGCCAAATTTTATTTTCATCACGCAGTGCCTTTTGTGAAATGTGGATCGATTTGCATTTGTCAATCTTTGTATATATTTGGTATATCCGTCCCGATAGTCATTCCACATGTGTTGCAATAAAAATTTCGACAGAATAAATCATATAGAATTACAGATGCAATCTTATTGTATTGTGTGTTGCACACCACAGTGTTTATGTTTCAAAGAACATTAAAGGGGGTACCCAATGCTGAAACAATGTTAGTTCATTTAAAAGATCATGATTTTATTAGAAGAAAATCATCTGCCTTAATTTTTTTTTTTAATTCGTGTTGCCAGAAAATCCCCGAAATATGGTAAGATTTCAGAATATTTTGGCCCCTCAGCTGTGTCCCAATTTCAGCTAGGTAACCACAATGACGTCAAAGTGGTTACCTTGTCGCGCAATTATAGCAAAATGCGCGCAAAAAAGGTGTAATGCATTTTGTACAGTCCAGCGCGCAACACATCTGCAATACGCGAACCTGGGTAACCACTTTGACGTCATTGTGGTTACCTAGCTGAAATTGGGACACAGCTGAGGGGCCAAAATATCCTGAAGTCTTACCATATTTCGGGGATTTTTCTGGCAACACGAAGTTTTAAAAAACTTAAGGCAGATGATTTTCTGCTAATAAAATCATGATCTTTTAAATGAACTAACATTGTTTCAGCATTGGGTACCCCCTTTAAGTTTATTATGCCTACGTATCATAAGTTATTTCTATCCGTCCTCTTAGCATAATGATTGCATGTAGTCTTGTTATCTTCCTATACACTATTCAATACTTCTGTGGTCTCATTCTCATTTTTGCAGAATATGACAGTCATGTATTCTGATGCATATTTTTTATTTTGATGGTGACTGTAAAACGTTAGCTATATTTAACAGTATTAGTGGGGATTTGTATAGCATTCATGTCGGGCACATTTGCCACTGTCGGCGCTCCAGTTAGTACCCCAGCTTTATAGCCCGGCTGGCATTACAGCGCTCAAGCATTTTAAAGAATCTATTCCTTGGACAGGTACCCATTTACATCACCTGGGTCGAGTATGGCGAATATAGCTGGATGTCTTGCCAAAGGACATAAGATTCTACAAAATGTGGGTATATAGACTCATAAGAAGGGCTTTCTGATCACATTCTTAAACGAATGCTATACAAGCGATAATTTTGTCGGTTAAATTGTTATTTAGACTTATTTGTATTGCAAAGAGGATCAACTAATATTACCAATAACTTTTTTGTTCTACGTGAGATTGGACATTTGGGTTATTTATCAAAGAATTAAGAATTATCACAGGAAGTGTGTATGTGTTGAGCAAGATGGAGATGTAAAAAATACTTCCAAACCGAAACTTATGAGTTTTAATAAGCTTATTAAAAAAAAACCTTATTAGAAACAAAGTCACCTTGACTGAAAACGCAAAATATTTGACTAAAAAGGAAATATCACAAACTTTCTGCTATTCCTATATCGCCTCCTCCTCCTCCTCAATTTCTTCTTCTTCTTCTTCTTCTTCTTCTTCTTCTTCTTCTTCTTCTTCTTCTTCTTCTTCTTCCTCTGCTTCCTCTTCTTGTTCTTCCCAAAATTTCAAAGGCTTTAGAGTATATCCCTCCCTCTCTCTCATACAGGCACACACCCATCCATCCATCCACCCACCCCACACACACCCACACTCACTTTCTACTTCCTTTGAAATATGAACGTATACCGGTACGTGTATATTACAGTCACTGCCTCAGTCATGTTTGTTTGTGATTATGCATGTCGTTTGCAATAAAGATTCTTAAAGAAAAAATCAATAAGTTGCTTAGTTTTGTTTCAGTTTTATTTTCTTCCATCTAGCACTCGTAAATTTGGTGACACGACATTTGCTCCTGCGACATTTGCTCCTCCGTCCATATCTCGAAATGTCAAAGGATAAGGTCAAGGTCATGATTTTTGTTGTTGTTGTTGACAATGTTAAGATTAGGATTAGGGTTAGGGTTAGGTTTAAGTTTAGGTTTATAGGATTAACATAGCAAAATTAGACCGGACCAATTGTCACAGCAGCAAATGCCATGGAACCGTAAATTTAGCTTCATTCAGTTACAAATTAAAAAAAAAATCTATGACAGCCTATGATTTCATTCATATCATTCAATCACAATGTAGAGACCAGGTAATTCGAAAGATGTCAGCACTTTGAACCGATTTTCTACCCAAAAGTGTATATAAAGGAAAGCATTAGCCAGTGCTCAGCATGCAGTACTGAACTTACTCCAATCGGGGAGGGGACATTTAAACTGAAAAGAAAGGGGGTGATAAAAAAAAAAAAAAAAAAAACAAAACATGAAGATAATAGAGGAAAGGCACGTTTTAAAATTCATTACTGTAATTGTATTTCGCCAGTTTATAAAAGCACAACTTGCTTTGTTTTACTTTAATGTAGACCCCTTTATCTGACTTTACCGGTATTTTGGTTTTAAAAATGAAAATTTTCTATATGTTCAAGTATGTAAAAAAAAAAACAAAAAAAAAACACCCCTCTGTCCGTATAGGAGCTTCCCATTGCGGTTCTACTCCTTACGTTTATGGAACTTTATTAAATTAAGATTGATTCACATTTTCATTCTCTCTACTCGGGTAAGAGGATCTATTCCATCTAAACTTACTCCAAACCGCGCTGCAAAACTTCAGCTTCGACTTGCCCTATTGCCCGGGCCTTATCAACATTTTGTTAACCTAGGCATGATGCTTCGAAAGTTGATCAACAAACAGTAGCGAATGCAATTCACCATATAGCGTGAATTTCATTTTCAGGATTCTTTAGAATTTGACATTCATGGATGACCAGTTGGCCTGTTGGGAACCATAGCCCCGCAGTCATTTGCAAAAATCACACTCATGTCAAAGAAAGAAGAGTGCTCTTGATAATAATGCCAGTGCATTTTGCAAATTAGTACTTTTGACCCTGCCCCTTATTCTGATGTACTGCTCATTCTATGACTGCAAAATTAATGTGTTATCATTTTAAACAGGAATAAGCAGACTTTTTAATGCTCCTAAAAAAAAGGCAATTTCTATGCCATGACAAGGGAGACACCATCAATCAAACTTGAGTTTCTGAACTTTTTTTGAGGGGTTTATATCTCGAACCCCAACTCAACCATCCCTGTCAACACTTGCATGGGCCTCACCCCGCTACCAAAATAACTTATCATAATAGATTCAATAGTTATCGTAGACATGATAAAGTGAAATCCTCTTTCCTCTTCTAAAGGAAGGGAATACCCCCTTCCACAACTCATTTGGGGAGTTACAAATATTCGAAAAATAAAATGTAAGCTCCCATAACTCGAGAAATGTTTGATGAAATTTGTTTATTAAAAAAAAAAAAATATATATATATATATATATATATATAATTATATACATATATATGCAAAGGCATTTCATAATGCAATGCAAGGTTTATATACTCTTATCAATTTTTTTTCATCTTTTGTAAAAGAGACGCTTAATTTGTCATTCAAATTTATGAAATTACATTTTATTTTATTTCTTCGAATGAATAAATTTCTTCAAATATTTCTCGAGTTATATTAAAAAGTGTCAGGGGGATTTAGTTGAGTGTATTTTTATTATAACGATTTCCGAAATGAATAAATATATAAACAATAGATTAATTAATATATAAATAAATGCAAATTCTGCATTCATCATAGGGAATGATATACCATTTCAGAGCTCAATAAAGAAATAAAAACTAGGCATGCGGTAGGTATCTCGGAAACAATTACCTTGCCCTACCCATTTGTTTGCAAGGATTTCATTCAGCTGAGGTGCTCTGGATTTTGGGAGGCATTCACGTCATAAAGAGAATATCAAATCATATTCAGTCATCTGCCCTTTTTATTCGTTGTAAGATAGCTAGGCTATATGCCCGAGGGCCTAGCTGCGGACTCTTCCGTGTCCCTCGATCATCATACCTACCCGAAATTTGATCACGGTGTCAGTTGACTTACAAGAGAGCCCATGAGAAAGGTTGGCGCCCGGGGGGGGGGGGGGGTGGACTGCGGCGGGCCTCAATCGATCGAGCAGACAGTTGAATTTGAAAACAAAAATTAATTGTCACTGATTTCTCGTTTTGATCATAAGAGGCAATCAGATTATCATCATTGAAATCATTTTCATAGCAAAATGATAATTAAGTTGGTAATTATTTAGACCTTTTTTCGGAGGGGTGGGGTGATGGGGGTGGGTGGTACGTCGAAAATCATGTCTGGAAATGGGGGCTGGGGCCGCGGGGGCTTAATACTGGAAAGGACGGTTTTGGGGTTAGTTTGGGTATTAATAGATGTGAAGTAAAAAAAGATATGAAGAAGGGGTAAAAGGAGAAATTTAGAGTCAGTTATACTTATATATAGCTATGTTGCTGTCTGTCAATTTATTAATGGCCAGTAGGTACGTATATCGATGATATATCGATAGCCTGTATGGCGGCGCCATGGTCCAGTGGTTTAATGCGCTTGACTGGAGATGCGAGGATCGGGCGTTCGATCCCCGGCATGGCGCTTATGCCCTTGAGCAAGGCATTTTATCTACATTGCTCTTTTATCATACATCAAATAAATGAAGTGCTAAAGGCATATTGATACCAGGGTGTGCGTGTGTGTTATTTAAAAAAAAAAAAAAAAAAAAAAAAAAAAAAAAAAAATCACACTTGGCTTTCCATACACCACTAGTCGTACATAATTTGTATTATATTTCTACGTGATTATTTTTTACAGATTTTCACCTAAAATTACAAGCAACATATAATGCCTTATGCCAATCAACCAACGATACAGCTCACGGAGCTCACGGATGACAATGTGAAATTTATAATTGAGGACACTGATCTCAGGTAAAGCCTTTTTCAAATCAAAATTAATTTCTTTTTATTACTTTTTTGTGTCAATTACAAAATTGAAACGAAGGGGTCTGTTTAACGCACAACTCAATTGAACTAGAAACATGATGGTTTTTCCGGTCACAATGCTGGCGACGCGACGCCGGTCATGTCAGACTAAGGGAAATTAGTTGTCTTGATAGTCATATGGGCCTGATGTTTTATAAAATTTGACATTAAACATCAAGCCACACAGGGGAAGCAGTCTCCCATGCGGAGAGACAAGTATCAGAGTATGGTGGTTGATCCAGTGTCCGAACACTTTTCAGAAAATCAACGATAGAAAATTAGATCTAAATATCAAACAAATATCTGTCAAACTTACATAATGAATGCTCAAAGTCCTACAGAAAAAGAAGTTGATGGAATTTTAAAAAGACAACCTAGATTTAATACGATATTCCCTTCCGAGTGAACTCCTTCCCAACGACGTGGCGTTTTGGTCCCTTGAAAAAGGTACTGTATTTCCGAACGTGTGAAACCTATGGGAAAAAGACACACCTTTGTTTCAATAGTGTGGTTTTCATACGCGTAATCCCACGCGTATGAAAACCCATTTTAGGCGCTTAACTGTACACGTTCGGTAATACAATTGATTTTCTGAAAAGAAGTGCTAAAATAAACTTTATTCTTGCCAAAATCTTGATTTAATGTAAAAACATCAATGCAGTATCCTGTAAAATATCTCAAAAGCATGATTCATGAAAATGACGTCACTACTCACTATATAGTTTATACGCACTCACACTTATGCGAGGTTATTGGAGATAACGTACTTCCGGGATGGCGACTCAATAGGTGGCTGCTGTTGAGTCGTCACCTGTAGTTTCTTGTTACCTTAATCTTCCACCCAAAATGCATTTTTTTGAAGTTACTATTTTGTTTCTGTGATTTTAATATTATTTCATTATTCTAACAATCCTTTTTAACTAAATTATGATCCCTTATCTCAATTGTTTCTGATAAAATACACATAGACTATACTACCTATTTCCTGTATATTTTACATTTATATCGGAATGTATATTCTGATGTAAATGTCAGCCATCATTTTGTGTTTTTATACAGTCCTGATGAAGATCATTGATCGAAAGCTTGACAAATAAAGGAGGACAATAAAAGCTACGGCCGTCTCATAGTGACATTTCTTTCATTATATATATATATATATATATATATATATTTTTTTTTTTTTTTTTCTTCTTCTTTCAGAAGTTCTACATCCTAATTTTGTGCTGGATGTTTGTCATGTGCACCCATGTAATTCAAGATGTACCTCGGATGGTGTATAATATTTGTAAAAAATGTTATATAATGTCATTTTCTCATTTGTAAATAAACTGAAAATAGTAGTGATCAGTTATTAGTTCAGCATGCATAATCTTAATTCAGAGCGAGTTGCATTCATTCATCCAAAATGTTTATGGTGAGGTTATGGCTAACTTTGGAAATAAGGTTCCCTTTTGATATCTATCCACACACAAACTGCACACCCTAAGGCATTGGCTTAGCAAGCTTTTGCAAAGAGATGGGAGTGAGACCAAGTATATGTGCCGAAAAATTTGATTTGCAGAGAAAATGTTAGATATACCGACATGTGTAATTTTCTGACAAAATATATTTTAAATATCAACGGGGACTAACTACACTCATGTCCTTGATGGCTACGCTAATGCCCCAATACCAGCCCCTCCTTCAACAAACACACACTCACGCACACCCCCACACACACACACACACACACACACACACCACACCAATACTCGCAGCTAACGACGTCAACGAGTTCTCAAAATGGGGAGGGGAGGGGGTCACTTTGAGATGAGCAAGGGTGTGGGAGGGGGCTGCATGTCCCCCTCACGCTACTGACCTTACTTTTTGCAGTTTAAACGTCTAATTGATACACGTAATAAAGTTGAACAGTCCTTGCTCTTCAGTTGTGGTTCTGATCAAACGCAAAGGCCCCCCCCCCCCAATGCAATATTGTTTACTTGGTATTTTTTGCTGATTTTGTGTGGTAGTCACAGTAGAAGTCATCAACGTAGGAGAATTTTTCTGGAAGACACTCTGTACATGACCAGTTTTCGCAGTTCTCAGAAAAACTGGCCCACTTTCGTTGATCCTTCTTCGGTTCTTCCCAGTAATCGCATCCGCATACATAACAATAAGATGTTTCCTCCTCTTCAATTTCTTCTTGCAACATATCTTCTTCTTCTGTGTCTTCTGCTGCTTCATTGTCTTCGGGTTGTGTGGCATCCACGCAAACATCTGCCACTACAACAATGCGACGATTCTCAAAGGGAAATGGTCTATTTGAGTTATCGTCTATATCGTCCTCTTCGCTGATGTCCATCGCCTCTTGGTGTTCTTCTCTTCTCACTTTCTTTGCCACGAAATCGTCTCTGTGCCCCTGTCGTTTCTTCCCCTTCATCTACTCTCAGTTCCTCCAAGACTTGGGCGTTTGTGTCTTCCAGACCCACAGGCGGATCCTCGATGACTTAGGTGTCTTCTTCCCCTGGATTGACAGCTGGAAGATCTGCCTGGATAGTCGCATCTGCATACCGATACTGGGGAGTAAGGGAGAGGTCGATGTCAATCGATGGAATAATCCTAGAGCGGACCAGCTGCTGTTTGTCAATAGCGTTGGGATCGAGTGGGTAGATTCCCGTCTTCCTGAATCCATCGACAAACCCGCTATTCAACTTTCCATAGAGGCAACTGTCAGGTCTCCCTCTAGTGCAGTCTCCACCTGGGAAAGCCTCCTTGAAGATGATGAAAGGAAGCATTGCTGTTCCTGATGCGGCAACAGTACCAGCATGGAAACATGCTGACTGCCACTCACGGTGACGGAGTGTGCATGCTTCTGACGCTTGGGGATCACTACCCGCTGCGTTGACTTATTCAAGTCCACCATTGTTTTGTCAATGTTGTATATACGTTCTGGTTTTGCATGGAAATCATACCTGTCAAAGACTCTACGCAGAAGCTGAAAATACTCCCTGATGTTATCAGCTGACGTGGCACCGGTCAAGCTTGTCTGCTCGTCGTATTCGTAGGATCTCGTCAGGGTAAGCCTGACGAAAACGTAGCCACCAATTGTAGCTTGGTCCATTCGGACCAAACTTCCCCTCCCCACACTTTTTGTCTAGAATCTATGCGTACATGATAACCAGGTTGATGGTCAAAGGAACAGCCTTTGCTGCCATATACCTTATTACAGTAAGCAAGTCTCTCTCTAATTCTTCTGGGAGTTTGGTTGCTGCTCCCCATTAGCTTTGAGTGGCACTTTACCATTCACCCGGTCGCCCAGTGACCTTCTGGGGACGCCCTGATCACGTGCCACTGTTGCAATAGGTATGCTCCTCTTTGTGACATCATGATAAGCAGTTTCCATTTATTCTTGCGACCACGTCCAGTGCGGCACCTTTCCTCTACTATTTTTTGACCGACAAGACAACTCCTCCAAACTATATATGTTTATGTATGAAACCATACATAAAACCAAAATATATCATAATCGAAGAGAGTAAAGAAGGAAGATATTGTAGAATATACAGCATAGTCTAATCAAGAACAAAAATGCAATAAGCAAAATAAATATAAAAGGCGAAAATAATATTGCAAATAAAAGTGGAGGGTGCGGAAAAGTAAAAGGAAAGAGCGGTGCATTAAGATTAAGCAAAAAACTTACCTTATTGTGTCGCTTCTTCGTAAAATTAAGAAAAATTGCTTTGTGATTTTATTCTGTCTTTCATTTAAGTGACTTCAAATTGTTTCGTTAAACAATTACGTACATGTATAATACCATATACTAACTAGAAGAAATCTTGTCAGAATCTTGTATGGAAGAAAGAGAAATGTATTAACAGCAAATATATATAATTATGGTGGTTCTTTTTAAGCATAATGTCTTAACTGAGCAATACAGCATTGTCAAAAAGGTACAACAAAACATATACCCACCTCTAAGAAAGTAAGAAGGCAAATGTCTGCTTGTAAAGTTGTATGGACTATGGGATTGGGTTGTTGCTGTCGGGGAGAACAAATGACAGCTAACCTTTGTTAGAAGAAATCCACTGGCCTAAAGCCCCTTTCACAATTGGTCTGCGACCGTTTGCGACCATTTGGTCACACGACAGGCTGCAACAGGCTTCAATCGCCATCGATCTCATCAGGTCGCAGAAAGGCATTCACAAATGCAACAGCGGTCGTAAAACAAAAGCGACTAGAAGAGACCGTTGCACGAGTAAGGCGCATTTGCTCGCATATGCTCGTGCGAGTGGTCTTGCGTTCACATGTGAGTGTTGCACGAGTGATTGCGAGTGGCTTGACGCCAATCACAATAGTCGCACGATCGATTGCATGGTCGTGCGAGTGGATGTGAGACCATGCGATCGCTCGTGCGATTGAATGAGACCGGTGCAAGTGGTCGTGAGAGTATTCGTGCGAGTGGCGTGGGGTATAAAAACCCCCTCGACAATTAACCGGTAGTCAGTTTCAAGTTGGCCTTCTTAATAGTCAAGATGCCAAAGAAGAAAGTTACAAAGAAGAAAAAGTTGTTAGAGGAGGGCCCTGTTGCAGAGGATCATCTCCATAGTCCCCCTATATATACCCCCGAGGAATAGTCGCATACAGTCTTATACAGTCGTGCAACGGTAGTACAACGTTGTAAGATGTGCTGCGATCGGTCGTGCAACAGTCTCATGGTCTTAGCACAATCGCACCCATTCGCAAGACTGGTCGCTATAGGTCGCTAGCGCACGTGCGAGTGTTGCACGACCTCCAGCCCACCCACTGCGACTATTGAGTCGTGCGAACTCTCGCATCTAATCGTGCAACGTTGGGCAACACTCATACGAGAATCGCACGACTGGTCGTACGACCTAATGCGAGTGAATCGATCGCATCTGGTCGTGTCTGGATTTTGAGCATGTTCAAAGTTCAGATGCGACCAGTCACGACCGCATCAGTTTCGTGCGACCGCCTGCAACGAATGCGAGTGGTCGCAAGACACCAAGCGATCGGTCGTGCAACACCCCGAAAAATCTGTTGCAGGCGGTCGCAAAATGGTCGCAGACCAATTGTGAAAGGGGCTTAACAGGCTAACTTACTTGTCAGAATCTTGTAAAAAAAAAATGTTAAGGGCAAATATAGAAAATATGATTTTGTTTCCTTCTTGTTTAAAGTTAATACTTTTATGTTGTTACAAATGATTATACCCCCCCTTCCTTGTTCCATTCCACATGAGACAGTGACGGAACCGGGAGGGGGGGCCTACCAATAAGATATGGCATACACAACATAGGAAAAATGAAATCTTGAACCCCTCCCCCCGTTTGAAAAATATGGTAACCTTTGTTTTGCTTGTCGGAAATTTTTTTAAAGAAATGTGGCAATAATTTTTTTTTTATTTGCCCCCCCTACCAGAGAATCCTGAATCATAAAAATATGAATCTACAAATCTATTTTCATACTCTCATATTTATTCTTCCATTATCCATAATCCTTCATGCCATTTAAAATCAATTTTTATAGACAATATTGAAGGTGCACACACACTCGACATGTCTTTATAAATCCAATACTGCACGCACCACACAGGCGCGTTGTACATACATGCAACACGCTCGCCAGATCTACGTGGACTCGCCACCTTGTAGAGAGTTCTACGTTAAAGCGCCACCCCCTTCTATTTTTTAGATCATACCACCCCCTTTTTTAAAATGGTACCAGCTTGATCAGTATATTTTAATCTTCATCTCGACAGCAAATTTTGTCAACTTACGTCATCATATTGGGCTACAACTACTGTTGAGTAGGGAAGTCTCGTCTTTGTCGCCCGAGCTCCACCTGCCGGCTATTGCAGGAGTGTGTGTGGTAGTTAAAATTTGATCGCACCCAACTCTTATTCATGTGCCGGATCTTACAAGAGACTTCCAACGGCAAAAGAATATATTTTGACCTATTCACTGTAGCCGAACAGAGTCTGAAGCGATTAGAGGACGAGTTGACTGTAAGTGACAGGTGAGTGGCGAGTTAACAACAGTGGCGACTCAATACGCATGGACATTACAATGAACCTTGCATACCACCTTTGGAACTTGCTAAACTCTTCCTCTTCCTGCCCATCCGACCACTTCAACGATCGGATCATGAGAAACATGAAAAAAATACAATTTATGGCGACATAGATGTGGATTTACTTACCGTTCATGTGTAGCTTTCGCTGTGCGATTAGCGTTACAAAGATGCGAAGATTGCCAATCCGACCACTTCAAGGACTGGATCATGAGAAACATGAAAAAAATTACAATTTATGGCGACATCGATGTGGATTTACTTACCTTTCACATGTAGCTTCCGCTGTGCGATAAGCTTCCGCTGTGCGATAAGCATTACAAAGAGGGCAAGATCGGCACGGAATGTGCGCTGTAGTGTAGATGAACGGAGTACAAGGCACGCTGAGCGGTTCTGACACGGCATGCTAAAATTAATTGTGCTAATATCTCGCACCATCGCACGCATAGACAGTTGTATATGTGCGTGCGAGATATAAGCACAATTAAATTTAGCATGCTGCGTCGGAACCAGGCATAATAATATGCCTGTCTTTAGTATCTTCCCTACATGTACATGTAGGTAAACCATAACAAAACAAAACAAAGCAAAGACAACCCCCTCTTCCACCCCCCCCCCCTCAAAAAACCAAAAAAAAAATCAAACAAACAACCCCCCCCCAAAAAAAAAAAACCTCTGACGATTAAATTTATTGTTTTGCTCTTTTCAAGGGGACGATATATATACGTATATAATCTTTTGAATGTCAATTGAGTCATGCAAACTTTTTTTCTTTATTGATCACTAGTGTCGCTAACAGTATCAGGAGGACCATACTGGGTGAGGTTCCTACCATTGCTATAGACTGGGTGGAAATACAGGCTAATAGCTCGGTTCTTCATGATGAGTTCATTTCTCACAGAGTTGGTAAGTCAAAGGAATGTTATAAAGTTGGGGTAGGGAGTAGGTCAGGTGATACATTCGGTAGCTAATTTGTGACAGCTCATTTTCTTTAAAGATCCAAGAGAAGAAACAGTGGGGAAAATATATTGTAGGATGGAGGGCCTGTAGCATAAGAAATGTCTATTTCAGAACACCTGTGCTTTGGTCTGCAGGACTTGTGGTTTCGAAACTTTAAGTTAACGAAACAACGACTCACTAACCACGACGAGGGTTCACACGGGCCCGAAACAACGATGCTCGTTGTTCTGAAACTACAAGCCGAGGGATCGTCGTCGTTAACACCGGAAGTAGATACCGATTTTGTGTACAGTACACATACAGATCCTGTGTTCATAATTGGCGCGAAGGGTATGACCCAGAAGTTAAACATGAACAGAGAGGTCATCGTTAACTACAAGTTTGCGAAACTTACAGTTTATTCTGCCCACATGGTCCGAAACTGCAACGGAGGACCCCCCGCTGCTCGTGGTTTCGGCGTCAACCACGGGCTAGCTTGTGGTTCTAGAACTACAAGAAAACTTGAAAACTTGAAGTTTGGAAACTACGAGTCTGTTCATACAGTCTGAAACTACAAGATAACTACAAGTTAAACTTAAAGTTTAGCTTCCTTCGTGTGAACTTGACTTAAGACCCTCGACTGTGATGAATCAAAAGGTATTCTGTTTGAATCCCTGCCTCGGGACTAAAACCCTTTGGCAAGACACCTATCTACATATGCCGCACTCAACCCAGGTGAAGTAAATGGACACGGGTAGGATGAAATTCCTTGCCTGCTTCAGTGCCTTAACCAGGGCAGCTGGGCTAGAGCAGGGACAATAATCCACAGCTCTTTGGAAGCACATTTTCTGTTGATCAGATTTGTCTTAATGTGGATAAGGAATTAAACCATCATCTTACACATTGTTGCTGATTTATTTTTTGGTTGTTAATGTGGGGAACGTAATTTTATAACTTGCAAAACATTGTGTACAATTAATCTAAGGGATAATTATAGGAAATATGGAATTGAAGAAATGTGACTTGTGGAGGTTAAGTTCATATTTTGATTTATGTAATGATCTGAATAATTTCTTTTCTATTTGGTAGGCCTCATTCCACTCACAAGTGATGAAGTAGTTGACAAACTCAACTTCAACAGGGTAAGTTACATTTTCTTTCTCTTTTTTTCCCTCTCATTTAACTCGAACTTTTCAGCATATTGCAATTTCTTATAACATAAAGTCCTGAAGTGGGTTATTTAAGTGAGATAATTGAGCATTAACTGATTTTTAAAACAAAGTACTGTAAAACCCGAAGCGACAAAACTTTTGCGAATTATTAATGACAGCCAATTTTGCAGCCAGAAACTTTCGTAAATTGCAATGATTTTATGTTGTTTTAATTGTTTCGAGGCATGAAACTTTCGCGAATCTCGATCCTTCGCGAAATTCGTGAAAGTTGCATGCACACAAAATTTCTGGTTTTACGCAAATATTGTAATATTAAAATTTTTTGACTTGAAGATAATCAGTATTCTATTCTAGGCACTTGGACATGATTGAAATCAAATTATGCCACTCATACTATTAACATTTCACTACTTGAGTCATTAAATATTATATTTCACTACTTAAATCATGTTCATGTGTAATTTTTTGGAACAACTTTGTGAACTTTGTATATGTTGTTAGTCTTTGGACTGTTTTTTGTCAAGGATATTTTATTAATAAACCGAAACAATTTTTAAAAAGAAATTGATTGTTGTACTGCATTTTCTCAACAGGACTGTGGATGTGAGGAGTTCTGTTCAGAATGTTCAGTAGAGCTGTCATTAGATGTGAAATGCACCGATGATCAGACACGTCATGTCACCTCTAGAGATCTCCTATCAAGTAACCAGAAAGTTGTCCCGGTAAGGCTTCTTCATCTCTTCTGGAATATAGTTTATCTTTCTTAGATCTGTCTTTTACCCCTTCTAAATCTAAAAACCCTATGCATTCATTGAACTCAACTGTGACTGCTTGGTAATTTGTGTTTATTTTAACTCCAGTGCTGACCCAGGGATGACATCTCAAAGCGCTTTGCATTCAACGAAAAAGAAGATATATAAATTGCTACTATTAATACTACTACTGCTGCTACTATTATTATTATCAGAAAGTTAAAAGTATGTACCATGGAGATGAATAGAGGTTGATAGAGTATTTTCTGTTGGGGAAACTGGAGAAAAGCCTTGGGTGAACTGGAATGTTGGTTACATGTCCATCTGTTCATCAACTGGTTAAAATGTTTAGAATTTATTTGACAGCATATTTTCATTCTCCTTTATTCTCAAACTGAAAATATATTTCCTATTTTTTTAAACCGCTTTGGTATCTTAAAGTATGCATGTTGTCCAAATCCACTTCAAGATGGAGAGCATGACTCTATTTTGTTGTTTTGTATTTTTATGTATACAGGTTCCATCAAGAAACCAGGAATCCAGTGACTATGGTGAAGTAGATGGTGAGTTTTGTAACAAATGGAAAAGATATGGAAAAGATACCAACAACAGAATGTAAAACCAGAAATTTTTGCATGGAATGAAAGAATTATTTGCAAATTTTGACAGTTTTTCTAGATTTGCGAAAAATTCCTTGCCTCGAAAATCATTGAATGATATCTTTGGAATTTTGCCATTCATGCTTCCTGCTGTAATGGACATCATTAACAGCAAGGAAAAGTTTTGGGTTCTTATCTGTAGAATCTCTGGTAAATATTTTAAAATGATAGAAAAAAACATAAAATCCTCCAGTGTGGAAGGTAAGTGGCTCCCAGTTTTTAGTATATGAAAAAAGGTGTCAGGGAATAAATGATTTAAGTACTTCAAAATAGGGCAGTATTTTGCAATTCAGTGTATTTCAAGGAAAGCAATACCAAGTGTAATCATTAACTGTCTTTTCCTCTTTTTGAATTCATCCAGATATCCTGATTGTGAAGCTGAGGAAAGGACAGGAACTAAGGTTACGAGCTTATGCCAAGAAAGGTTTCGGTAAAGACCATGCCAAATGGATCCCCACAGCTGCCATTGCGTTTGAATATGACCCTGACAATGTCATGAGGCATACAGTCTATCCTAAACCAGAGGAATGGCCGAAGAGTGAATTTACAGAACTAGATGAAGAAACTCGTAAGTTTTGTAGAAATTTTATTCAAGGGTGTCTTTGTTTATGATCTGTTCTATACCATGCATTGAACTATATACTGCTCCCATTGCATGTATAACAAGATTATATGTAAAACAAGATTTAAATATAACAAGGCAATTCAGGCAATCCCTTTTTTCCCAAAATGTTCATGTGTAAACTTATTGCAGAGTAGCTTTCAATGAGCATGTTTATAACAATATTTCTGTTACATATTTCTTCATCAGAGGACCCCCACAACGCAACATTCCAATTTCAAAAGATTTTTAAAAAATAACAAGGAAAAGGGGACAAACATCAAAACTAAAATGATATACACATACATGTATAATTCATCCACTATTATATATTCAAATTATCCAAAAATATTTCCTCCAATTTGTCCAATCATTGTAATTGTTTTTATACAAAGTCATTTTGTATAAATATGTACCAGTTGAAAAACGTATGTCATCTGTTAAATGAGTTTGAAAGAAAACAATGCATCACTCATTTTTTCCTTTTCTTTGATATTTCCAAACAGCCCAGGGCAAGTTCGATGGCGCTGCTGTTCCCAACAAGTTTTTCTTCAATGTGGAATCCATCGGTGCTCTGACGCCCGAAAACATCGTCTTTTCAGGACTGTCTGTACTGAAGAAGAAACTGAGTGATCTTCAGACACAGCACAGCCACGAAGCACAGGCACAGGCTGAAGGATTGGCCATCAACTGAGGAAGGGCAGTGTTTCTTTGGAAGAATTGTATAAGACTCTTTAAAGATTGAGATCTTTGGAAAAGAGAGCACGAAGAGAGTTCTTGTGAAATCAGCAGACTGAGTGAGGACAACTTGAAGGAATCAGATATCAGTGGAGTATGTGAGACGTTATATAGTAGTTGATGTCACTTGATGCCACTGGATGTCATTTTGATGTCATTTTGATGTCATTTTTCTGTAGTCTAACCAAACTGATCTAATGAATTTGAGGGATCGACAATAAATAAAACTATTTAGCCGTTAGAGGGTGTCAACAGATATTTATGAAATGCTTGCTTTTGATTGGTTGACGCATGCTGCGGGAGCTGTGGGTCCAGCATTCGGTTGTGTCGTCTACTTCCAGTCTTTTCGCTTACAGTACATTTCTATCGCGGCTATGTATGACATGTCCTACCCTTATTTTCCTCCAACCAGCACATCGCTGCTTTGCTACTGAACCCCATACCCCCCAAAACCCTTTTGTATGATTTAAATCAATTTTTAAGTCACTTTTCAATAGCATTTTAGACCCATTCTTGACTAAACACATCAGGGCCATTCTGTTTAAAGTAAAAAAAAGGTCACACACATGACCATCTAATTTTGCCTCATTCCGGAAAATCAGATTACATTTTATTGCTTTTTTTTTTATATCGCGAGGTTCTTACATGAAAAAGATTTCCCTTCTTTGGACAAGAATAAGTCATTTCCCAACCACAATGGTTTTACAGAGGCATTTAAAAGTGCCCTTTTTTGAGTGGTCACACACGTGACTGACCCAGTTGTCACTTCTAAAAGAAAAGAATGTTCACTCATTTTTGACAAATTGCTTTCAAACTCTTCAGAGCAATCCCATCATACAGCAATGAAAAGTGGAAACTTGCACTCCAAGGGAAATACAAGAAAAGTAGGTTTGAATACCAACAAATAAGACTCTTTTTCGTGCGAGGTCACACACATGACCGACCTTATTTTAATCTCTGAAAAAATATGATGTACTCTCATTTCAAATAATTACCCTCCATCTGCTGGGGGTAAGACTGTTATTCAAATATCAAAAAAGAGACATTTACTACAAGACAAATACTGAAAAATTAGGTTTAAATGAACTATTTTTCAGGATTTTGGTCACACACGTGACTGAGAATGGCCCATCAGCTAATCAGTACGAAAACTCATTAGTCACGCCTTTACCGGAAGTAGCCATCACAACAAAAGTAATATAACGCCGCCATCGGCGACTGTCTTACAGCTATTGTCGATCCCAGGAATTCTAAAAGGAAGAGTTTCAGATCATCTACCATGTGTACATTATTGTGACTAAAAACCAAACAGGTTCTTAAATAGTGAAGTTTGATTCCATGGACCTCTGTGTTTTTAAGATCAAGATTAAAAATAGAAATAGGTACATAATTCAAAATTTGTCTTCTTTAAAAATATTATTTGTCATTCATGTGTTTGTAAACTTGTTGGTACAGTGAAGGTTAAAAGACAGTGAATCTTGATATCTTGGCCCGTATTCAATTTAATACAAAATATGAGTATTTTACTTTGTTTTCGGCTTAGATAAAATACTTTTAAAAGCATCTTTTGTATTCAGTATTGTACCCTAAGTCTATGACAGCTTCCAAACAGACTTAAATAATTTAGTTTCGAAGCGCAAGCCTTGAATGTCATGCATGTGGCTTTCGTATATATATGGTTCATTTATATAAGCTGTGCACAAGCACATTATGTGAGCACGCATTTAATATGACGCATTAATTGCATATAATTTTGGACTGGCTATGTGACATCTCAGTGGCTACCAGCAAGTATTTTGACCTTTAAATCAGCTTGCTAAAGTAAAATACTTTGATGTGAGTTGGGAATTTAACTTTGCCAAGACAAATGCTATAGTTAAATGCTTTACTTAAAGGGATTGATTAACTTTGTGAAAAATTGTGAAATCAGCTCAAATGCAAGTGAATTGTGTGCACTCCTCTAACTACATATATAATTAAGGATATGTGAAAGTATGAGAGAAAATGGAACCCGTTTACTATCCTAAAAAAGAGAAAATCATGATCGATCGCTAGCGCAAGTCGCTCGGCTTCTTCGCTGCGCTGCAGTCACAAAAACCAAGCTCCGGCGCTTGGCGATTTCAGAGCGGGTTTCCAGCCCGTAGGGTATTCTGTGATAGAGCGGGGTATGCCAAACGTAAGAGTTCTTCAGGGTTCGGTGGTACTCTATCCCGACATCAATGTTCAATCGTAAATATCTTGATATATAAACGACCGATCAGCTTATAAAACTTAGGCGATTCCTGTCTGACCTAAAGGTTTGCAATTATGATTCCAGCATTAGCTGGAACAGTGATTTTTTTTTTTTTCAATCCTGGGCAAAGTTAATCAATCACTTTAATGCAGGTTTTGAATTGAATACGGGCCCTGATGAAGTTAACATTATTTGGTATATTACATGTATTTGAAACCTACGACTATAGCCCCTGAAAGTAAGTTCCTATACCCTCATTCTAGCAGTCATGAATTGAATTACATGTATGAGCTTTAGTGTGGTGCCCACCTTGGGTTCGGCTATTTTAGATGTACCGATACTTTATAGTGTTTCCAACATGCCCGAGTCGTGTGAGATGTGTACACCAGTGTAAAAGTGAAAATTTCTTTCACGAGAGCTACTAGAAGTCCACCTATTGTGTTCAGAGATTTTAATGCACTACGACCCATGGGCAGAAGTATTATTTGACGGTGGCTCTTTTTTCATTTACAGTGGCTTTTTCAAGAGTTTCAGGGGTTAATAGCCCTTAGCCCCCGCTTATTTTTTTCACTGGTGTACACACAGGAGCAGGAATTTCACACAGAATCTAGTTCAAGCAGATTTGTCTCACAATGCATCAGAACCCAAGTGACAGTGTCATTAAGCAATACAAACATTTCTACAGAAGAAAATTAAACAAATTCTGATGTCTTTGTTTTGTGAGATAAAATTGGCCCTGTTGTAATAATGTGAATTCTAGAAGTAAAGCGGTGAAGACCAGTAAAGGCATCCTTAAATTTAAAAAATGATTTTATTTGATTAGGGACTCTCTTTCGTTTGACCATTCTAGTCTGATATGCCATTTTAAAATGACATAATTGTTGGAATAATTACATCTGTACTTCCATTGCCAAGATGTGTGTAACTGTGTATCATGTTTTTTTGGATTCAAGTTTTGTAATTGTGTAAATATAGTTTTAAATAAAAAGGAGAAAGAAATTACTTGTACATGTATTGATTTGTTTGTCACATATTTACTTTCTAAGCCCCTTACTGTGTTTTATTTGATTCATAAAGGTTATCCTGAGTTCTGGTAATGACAAATTATTTTTAAAAAGAAAAAAAAAAAAAAAAAAGATGCCTTAAACGAGGCTATGACTAATTCATGAAAACTGACAATAAATCTACTATACTTATTCCCTACATTTCATTAATATGACATTTGGTTTCAGTGAAATTGTGAAATGCAAATTGCAGATAAAAAGCCCTCAAACTAAACCTAGTTTATTACATCTACAGTGGAACCTCATTATAAAGAACACTATTATAACAAACTCATTATAACAAGTTAATTTTGCCAGTCCTACTTCGTTGTATTCTTATTTTTTTTTAGCCTTGATATAACAAGGTTTGAATATAAAGAGGTCATTTCCTTGGTCCCAAGGAGTTTGTTATAATGAGGTTCCACTATACATGAATAAGACTTCAGTATGTGTCCTTGAGATTTCAAGAAAGCTCTCAACACTCCATGAGTGAATTATTTCAAAACAAAAATTAATAAATGGACATAATAAAAATTACATGAATATGCAACTGCTGCTTGCTTTCAGCATTTTGCAAAAGATATTTGACATAATGACTGGCAATATAAAATACCCCTAAACTAGTTTTTGATTGATACACAGAACAAACACACATGTACCTTCATTGCCTTGTACATACAAATAACATATATGTATATTTTATTATTCACTTTATTTTTTCCTCCTACTGTCAATGTTGAATTGCAATTGATAAATGGACAATGAACATTATTTAACATACACATACTAGCTTCTACGAATGCCCGAAATACTATTGGCTGTTGACAGTTTATTTACATTACGCTGACCATTGATATGCAATGACAATGAATATGCATTAACTATATTTGTCATGATCACTTATTGCAAAATAATCATTTATTGCAATCTATAGATGAAGTTTAAATATTTGGATGAAGGAATAGGATGAAGATTATTACTTACGAATGTTTCAAAACACTTAAAGGCAAAGTCCACACTAATATCAAGTTGATTTGAAAAAATTGAGTCAAATTAAACAACCATAACAGTGAAAATTTCACTGAAATCGGATGTAAAATAAGGAAGTTTTGCATTATTTCATGAAACAGTGATATGTATAACATGGGCGGTATGCAAATGAGTGAACCGATGATGTCACACACTCACTTTTCCTTAAGTATTTTATTATATGAAATTTCAAATATTTCAATTTTTATGGATGTGATAAAGAATCTCTCCCTTTTATCAAAATAAGTTACAATAATGATGATTTTACATGTTCCATAAGGAGTCAAACCATGTTTTACATTATTGAAGCAAAAAATTGAAATATGTGATATTTCATATAATAAAATACATAAGAAAAAGTGAGTGTGTGACATCATCAGTTCACTCATTTGCATACTGCCCTGGTTATGCATATCACTGTTTCAAGAAATAATGCAAAACTTCAAAATGCCGTAACTTTCTTATTTTACATCCGATTTCAATAAAATTTTCACCGTTATGCTTGTTTAATTTTACTCTATTTATTCAAATCAACTTGATATTAGTGTGGAGTTGGCCTTTAACAATAACGTTCATAACTCACATTATTACGGGTCGATTTGCAAATATCAGGTATTCACAATAATAATAATAATAATAATTACTCCTCCCGAAAACATGGTCAGCACACAATCATCAAGCACTATACAAATACAATTATTATATCTCAATTCTTCCTGTTACTCCTGCAAGAAGATAAAGTATCAATGATCATTGAGGTAAACTCATTTGCATTCAAAGAAACTGAATCATACATATTCTTCTATATGCAATGAAAACATTTTAAAACCTTTTAAACTGCAAAAGTCTATAGCTGATTTAGGGCTGGGCAGAATCACAATAGAATGAATATCTAACTTGTACAAAATGCAAATCATATATGTACCTTGATAAAATCCACTGCAACATTTGCTGGTACATGAACAAGGTATTAAATATGAAGCTATAAACCCTGTTCCAAGAGCTGGAATTTTTCTGTGATTACAGCCATGTTTGAGTGGAAATTTTAAGTGCTTTTGACACTTCGCAGGTTCATACAACACCATGAAAACAAGCAGATATAAAAGAACAATTGTACAGATTCAGACTAAAATATATCCATATTGCATGACAAGGGTGATATAAAATTATATTCTCCACATGTCCTACTGAGCAGCAGGGTCATCACAGTACTTGCCCTCATAAACTATTGGTATATAAAAAAAGACACATGGATGTTAAAACATTGGGAAAAACCGGCAATCTGCATGTTGCAATGGCATGTACTGATTGACCCCTGACAATTGGGCAAGCAGCACCTCCATGTAGCTTCCAACTATGAGCTCCATGAAAACACAGCACAGTCCGAGAATCTGCTCATGAAGAATTCTAGGCAATATCGATGGCCCACAGTAGATATACCTGAGATTTCCGTGTCATTCTTTGCTAGAATCTTTTGTCTCTCACCATAACCTCATATATTGTAAAAGTGGACATTTTCATGGGATTAATTTTTTGCGCTCAGCCGAGTAAAGTGAATTTAATTTGTTTTAATTTCAACGATGTGCTTGGCTAACGGGCAAAAAATGATGTTCACAAAAATAATTCGCATTTTTATTTTTGCGCCGATATCATGCCGAAATACGTGAAATATTTCCTCAACGTGAAATATTCCACGTTTATAGTAGCTTCCAAATGTCAGCTCACTGCATTCAAAGCAAGCACAGTCAGAGGAGCCTTGTTTGTACATGACAAATCCACTCGGCATCTTCAGCTGCCACCGACTCAAAGAGCGCTAGGAGCAGGGCTATGTAATACAGAGCTCTAGGAGTAGTGCTATGTGTTATGTTTCATCTTCAGCCAGCTTCTTCTCTCTCTCCATCACCGAGTTGTAATGCTCTCCAAGGCCATACGCATGACGATGATACCTGTGGGGATATACAAATATATTGGACAGGAGAGGTGTCACAAAATATACATCATGAAGGTATATTTTAGCATTCAAAATTTGACCAGGTATGATGGATTTCAACACACTTAATGATAATAATTTTGATTGACACTTCCCCAAGATTTTAGAACCGATTTATATAAATGTTTTGATCATGGGATCTCTTTTTATCCTTTCCTTGTGAAAAAGAAATATTTCCCCTGAGGTTATTTTCATAGTTTTGCATTCATTTCCAGAGCTTTTGAGAGTTAACATGCTCTCTTCTGTTCTACTGTTTTTGTTTTGCTGGCAGGGAACATAATATATTTTTATTTTTTAAGTAAACCAAACATTATCCTATTCTGCCACAAAAGTACCATCCTTAAAACAGTAATGTCTCACTCTGTGAAAACTGTGGTGGTATTGAGCTGTGCAGAGTGAAAGACAGGTGCCATTTAAACAAATACAGAGGAACCTCGTCATAAAGAACACTTTTATAACAAACTCTCGGTATAACAAGGTAATTTCACTGGTCCCACTTCTTTATATTTTATTGTTTTTTTAATCCTGATACAACATGGATTTGATATAAAGAGGTAATTTCACTGGTCCCAAGAAGTTTGCTATAACGAGGTTCCCCTGTAATATCAAACTATCATGTTCAAGTACTAGCCACGTCCTATAGAAATTAATATTTAACTTGAAACTTGGAGAGTTGATATTTCTACTTACGATAACATAATAGGTTTGTCCTTGAATTGTTCTCCTATTGTCAGTAATGGACCTTCTGCTTGTAGCACCTCAACGGGTTTCTTGTATACCTCAGTTATTGCTTTCATCTGAAAACAATATCAAAGTGCTATCACTAATAATGATATGTCCATTTTTATAGCACAATGAAGAATCTACATTTACAATGGTACAATGGTAAACTTCAACCTACATTTTCTTAGGTTGAAGTTTACCAAGGGTTTAAAAAAAAATTATTATTCATTTTTTGCTCCCATTTCATTATGTTATTCACTTGATGCTCAATATCTAAAATGAACATTAAAACTATTCTACACAGAAATGAATTCTGACATACCTTTTTGGTTGGTTTTGTTTTCTACCAGTACACGAAATCTCTCAAACATTTCTTAATTCAACACTTCATACAGTTATCACTTAAAGGGGGTACCCAATGCTGAAACAATGTTAGTTCATTTAAAAGATCATGATTTTATTAGAAGAAAATCATCTGCCTTAAATTTTTTTTTTAATTCGTGTTGCCAGAAAATCCCCGAAATATGGTAAGATTTCAGGATATTTTGGCCCCTCAGCTGTGTCCCAATTTCAGCTAGGTAACCACAATGACGTCAAAGTGGTTACCTTGTCGCGCAATTATAGCAAAATGCGCGCAAGGTGTAATGCATTTTGTACAGTCTAGCGCACAACACATCTGCAATACGCGAACCTGGGTAACCACTTTGACGTCATTGTGGTTACCTAGCTGAAATTGGGACACAGCTGAGGGGCCAAAACATCCTGAAGTCTTACCATATTTCGGGGATTTTTCTGGCAACACGAATTTAAAAAAAACTTAAGGCAGATGATTTTCTGCTAATAAAATCATGATCTTTTAAATGAACTAACATTGTTTCAGCATTGGGTACCCCCTTTAACACTACTTATAATGACTATTTAGTTTATAATGCCATGCTTCTTTAAGGTATATGGAAATCATGAAATATTAGTTTTCTTGATTTCATCAAATATTATACACATCATCCTTCTATATATTTTGTAAAAACAGCCTTTTTATATAACAATAAGAAAAGTTTGACAGTAAACATGAGAGACACTGCAGAACAAACTGAGACAGAGGGAAACATCAAACATGAATCAAACATATCCTCTAACTTACCTCATGATGACCACCCCAGGCAGCTGTGTTAGCAACATCATCACAATACTTCTCATATTCATCTAGGAAAACAAATTGAAAAGTGAATATGTCAAATCTCTGGCAGTCAAATCAATATATAGTACGATAAACTCCATCAAATAAAGTAAAACTGTGAATTAATCAAGTGGTCAATCTGTATAAAGAGAGCATACAGTTTATCGAGCACAAAGTTCAGGACAATATCAATTTTCCTTATGGTTTTCAATACTTTGTGATATCTGCAGTCACTAAGTGGAGACATAAACAAATGCTGGAACATTTTCAAATTTCAGATTTAAAAATGAAAAATAGGGCATTTGCTTCAAAATTCAAAGAGGAGAAAGAAAGAAAGAGAGAAGGGGAGAAAGAGAGAGAGAGTGTGTGTGTGTGTGTGAAAGAGAGAGGTAGAGAAAGACAGACAGGGAACAAGAAGGGAAAGAGGGAGAGAGATAGACAGAGGGGGAGGGACTGTGAAAGGGTAAATATTAAGGTGGTTAAAAAGGGAAAAGGAAAAAGGAAAATATTCAGCCCAAAGTGCTGTGTCGCTGTCATATACTGTAAAACCAGACACGTTTTTGAAACTTTCGCAAATTGTAAACAACAGCCATTTTCACAGCAGGAAACTCGTGATTTGCAAAAATTTAGTGTTATGTCAATCATGATTCAATGATTTTGTAGCATGAAACCTTTGTGAATCTGTGCCACTTGCGAAATTCGCGAACATAAATTGCATGCAAAAGTTTCTGGTTTTACAGTATATGACCTCATTTATATTCAGCTTTGAAGCATCTTGCAGAGTGAAAAATTATATTATTCAAAACACCATAAAAAAAAGGACGTCCAAAATTCGAATCATGCTAGCTAGTTTTAAAACATGCCTGTAACAGAAGGGCATTTGATAAAAATTATATCTCACCTGGTGTTAAGATGTCCCCTGTATCAGGTTTCGTCAGGAAGCACAAGAATTCATCTGCATTGGATCTCATGCGATCTGATACCTTCTGTCTCACCAACTCCATTTTCTCCTGACAGAAATCACAGATTTTAAAGAGAAGGTTGAGTTGCGGGAAAGGTGAAAAATAATTTGTGAGCTTTCTCATTCCTTCTATGTTGGTTTGGAAGATTACCATAGTACCATAGCAGAAATGTCTCCTGAAAAGGATTGCTCTTAAAATGCCCTCACATTCAAAATATGACAAGAAACAGCTGAAATGTTCAGGCCAAACATGCGTGTGTGTGTGTGTGTGTGTGTGTGTGTGTAGTCCAATATACACATTTCTGAGTGAAGTGCAGGTGACTCTCAAGAGTCTCAACAGGACTGAGTCAATTTCTTCTCATTTTGGTGATTCCAAAACCTTACAGCATACACCCACCTATTCATATGTACTATATAATCAACCTTTCCCAATTGCTTTGAGAGAAGGATATCACAATTCAATCTCATGACCAGAACTCAACTTTATCTTTAAAGTCAAATTTTAACTACAATTTAGTAAACAAAGATATGATAAAACATTAAAGGAGAATGAAACCCTGGGGAAATATAAATTTTAATGAAAAGAAAGGATAGAGAGAAGCAATTTAAAAAAAGTTCCATAAAAATCGGTTACAAAATAAGAAAGTTATGAAAGTTTGAAAAGTCTCAATTTACTGAAAGTTAACATTCATAAATTTTAATTAATTTGCTCTGTTGCGGAAGTCACAGTATCAAGAAAATAGATTTATATATAGTAACATAGTAATTTTCAAAGAAATATAAAATGCATTTTTGTTTTTAGAATATATTAATATATCTGTTAAATATTTTAAATCTCAAATGGGATTTTGTATCAGGAAGAAAGACAATTTTGCATTCAGATTAAAAATATCTTTATGTATACATCAAGAAAATGGCAGCCCCCAGGTATCGCTAGCAGACAATAAATTTTGCTGAGAAAATCTTGATTTATACCCATCTCGTATATTTTAATGCAAAACTAAGAAGGAATAGATTACATCTTTGAATATAAGCACATTTATATTTTGAGGTTAATTCCCCTTTAATGTAACTAAATAACATCACAGGACAGCTCTTACAGGCTGAACATTTCATCTTGACCAGAATGACAATGACCACATAACAGTCAATGATATCAGAGATCGTCAGCAAACAAATGCAAAGAGGTACTTGATCATAATTGGCACAAATCAAATGGCTTTGAACATTTTACCATATCACCAAAACACTTTAATTTGAGGCAGGTTAGATATAGCTCTCTCAAAGTTTTAGAGAAATGATAATTTACATGTGTATTTAGAATACCTAGTACCGTCTTTTGATTACACTAGATGATTTAAGGCCATTAAAAGCTGTGGTTCAAATCAATTTTTTTGTTGACTTTCATTATGCAACTGCATTGAAAAGTAAAGAAATTCCAGGTGTTATTTCTCTACTTTGTCGAATTAAGAATGTTACACACCTCAATATCCTGTAATGATAGTTGATGCACTACTGCATTGTACAAGCAATGACCATCTGATGGGATCTGAAAAAGAAAGATGGATAAAAATATAAATATTTGAATTGTTTATATAGAAGAATTTGGAAAACAGGAAACTAGAATGAATTAAAAACAATAGCTACAAGCAAGTATAAGGGTACTAGGCTATGACACATTTCACTTATTATTAGCTAGCTTATCCATAACTTAGAGCGACACAAAATCTTTTGATTGGTACAATATCACAGACAATCAAATGCATCTATCTATATATATATATATATATATATATAATATAATTCATAATTCATGCATCTGATTATTATTACTTGAATGTGTTCAGTCTTTTACTTTGATAAAGGTCTGTGACCGAAACGTCAGTAAATTTTACGTGTTTTAATTTCAACATAATTGTTTGCTATCTATTTCAACACACCGACGCAGAACCTTCTTGATTTGTTTACGACTTATATATATATATATATATATATATATATATATATATATATAAGATAATTCTAACCTTTAAATCATGGAAAAATCTATTATACGATACAGTGGAAACTTGGTAAAAAGAGGTCTGATATAACAATATTCCTGATATAACAAGGTAATATTCTGGTCCCAGCTCTTTATATTCTATTGTTTTTTTAACCTGATAAAACGAGATTCCTGCTATAACAAGGTAATTTTGATGGTCCTAAGGACCTCGTTATACTGAGTTACCACTGTATATCTGAAAGGTCATGAAGCCATAATACAATTAGATTCCATAAATATCACATGTACTGAAACTATTTTGTCTTTTTTTTTTGACAGAAAACACTAACACATCAATGAAATATTAAAGAACTTTCCTTTGCCTTCATACCTGAAGAATTATTTAACCAAAGACTAAGCTTTACACTTTTCCAACTTTCAGAATTTCCAAACAACTTTTTGCAGTTTTGAACTTACCTGTTTGATTTGAAGATTTCTCTTTGATGTAATTTCTGCAAACTGTCTGTTCTCAATGTTCCTTGCACTGTTCACATTATCCTTCTCTGCTATGGCTATCCTTTCTGCTTTCTCCTTTTCGTCTTGGGCCTTTTTATTCTGGAAGGAATTACAAAAATAATACATTAACTAAATAAAAGAACAAAATAACAACTTCATACTGATAAAAAATGAATAAGATCGACAGATAGATATCAATGAAGGGCCTTTTTTTAAAGACGTTATCATTATATGTTTTCAGTCTAAATGTAAATGAGATCAAAGGTATCCTTTATAAGTGGGTGGTTACATATATGCAAATGATAAATATGTGGAGCCTTTTCTCTTGAAAAGACAGCACAATGTCAAATATACATTTCAGTGCAAACTCATGACTCAATTTCCATATTATTCAATAAGTAGTAATGACATCTCTTGCCATATGAGATATTACATTTCTTCACATCAGTATCAACACTTTACCAAGCTACTTTCTTCATACTTATCTCTTTCTTGTTTCCAATAACTTAAAAGATTTTAAGTATTATAAGTATTAAAATAATTCTATTTTTTAGTTAAAGTGAGGGGGGGGGGGGTGGGCTCTTATTAACTGTCAAAGACCTGAGCTTACTCTTCTTTTCTGTGCTTTTGAGAGCTTCTGTGGTTTATCTACCGATTCATCTGTGATGTCTAAACATCCAAGCATTTGTTCTGTGGCTGCTGCTTCCTTTTAAGAAAAACAGAAAGGAAAAAACAATGAATATTAATAAATTACCTTCAATTGTCAGATTAACAATACAGACTGATTTCACCATTTTATAGACTAATCAAGATGGATAAAAAAAAAATCAAACACTACAAACAGTCCTTTCAAGAAATCATGAAGTAAAATTACATTCCATATTTTCACACTAAAATCTATTGACTGTTTGAAAATATGAATCTGTGTTATTTGGCCTGCATAAGATAAATATCAATTCTCCTTTAAACATTTGTTTTGTTTTCCAAGTTCAGTTTGCACAACTGCCATCATTGTGGAAACAGTGTTTGCCCAACTACACTCATGGGACCAAGCATATGTAGGACTGTGTCGCGAATTCACTGCTTCACTCGTGTAAAACAGACAACAAAACCGCAAGATTTAATTTACATAAATTTTCTAGATTACCTGATTCAGGCACTTATACATGAACAAGCTTATCTGAAGATAACCTTGTACTCCAGACTAGCTTTTACAGGTGAATAGGCTTCAGTAGTTTTTGTGAGTATCAGCGGGCCTTTTTCCAGTCTAGATCATTCATAAATGAGAGGAAAATAATTATTTAAAATTTCACTTTCAATTCTGAATCCCCAAATTTGTGGCACAGTATGAGTTGAAGAGTCCCTGAATCAGGTAATCTAGCAAATTTAAGTAAATTAAATCTTGCTTGGAGCAATTTTGTTGTCTGTTTTGGACTGCTGCAACAGCGAATGTTGGACAAGGTCCCACATAGGCAAGGGCCTATGAGTGTGATTCAGGGATTCTTCAACACTAACTCTGCTGCAAATTTTGAGTTTCAGAGTTGAAAGTGAAATTTTAAATAATTATTTTTCTCTCATGCTTGAATGATCTAAACTGGACAGATCCCCGCTGATTGAAGACTATTTCGCAGTTAAAGCTATGTTGGAGTAAAAGCTTATCTTCAGATCAGCTTATACATGTATAAGTGGCCCAAATATTTGAATGTCTCAAGTTATCAGGTGAATGGCTTTGCACCACCATTTATCAGGGGACATCTTGTTCTACACTCACATTCTGAGCTGCATCTTGTGGCTCAGCTGCCTTGCACGCCTCTAGCTCTGCCTGATGCCTCTGATCAAGTTCTGCTTCTAACCTGGCGATTTCCTCGGTCGCTTCTTTCTTCCTTTTCTTGTCTCCTTTTGGCACAGTTTTCTTTATTCCCTGAATCTTGGCTGTGAAATAAAAATGTAACATGTCTAGCTCGGTCTCGGGATATACATGTAGACATTCCTAAGATTAAATACAGATCCATGCAAATCAAAAATTTTAAACAAACATTTCTTTAGTATTAATGGTGCATGATAAAAAGGCAAAAGAATGAAAAAGTGCAACCCCACTCACTCATAGGTCCTTGCCTATGTGGGATTGTGTCCAACATTCACTGTTGCAGGCTTGCAGCAGTCCAAAACAGACAACAAAATTGCTCTAAGCAAGATTTAATTTTCTTAAATTTGCTAGATTACCTGATTCAGGGACTCTTCAACTCTTACTGTACCACAAATTTGGGGATTCAGAATTGAAAGTGAAATTTTAAATAATTATTTTCCTCTCATGTATGAATGATTTAGACTGGAAAAATGCCCACTGATACACACAAAAGCTATTGAAGCCTGTTCACCCCTAAAAAGCTAGTGTGGAGTACAAGGTTATCTTCAGATAAGCTTGTACATTATAATAAGTGAACCCCACCCCCCTCAATTGCCCAGTTAAAAATATGCCCATATTCAGTGAGTAGGCATGCATGCACTTCTCCCCATAAATATTTAAATAAATGTGGCCTCTGCTTCTTATTCTTATATTATTCAAAGCAAGTCTTTCTTTCGTAGAAATCATGATATCAAAATAAACATTTGTAAATAAAATGTAGGAAAAGAGGAAAGAGTACAAAATATTACAGATGTGGGACTGAGACCTTTGAGTGAAAGTCCAGAGGCAGAGCTACTCTCAAATCATAATCTAATGTGATATTTATCCGTATACTCATAAAAATCTCATTGAAATATGTCATATTTCTCCCAAATCACTGGAAATATATATTATAGACAGACAGAACGTTACCTTGTAATTCTTTCCGTTCCTTTCTGTGTTTTTGTTCCAATTCATCCATGATGGTCACAACTGTAACAATCGCTTCTTTTCTGTTGTGAAGTTGCGAGAAATAAGAATATTGAAAGCCAATTCAGGCCGAGTGGCGGACCAAACTTAACTCGCATCATCAACCTATGAAAGAGAGTGTAGAGGATGCACGTGGATTTGGCGTAAAGCAAGCGAACTTGCAAGCCACGAAAATCTGATTATAACCTCGGCCTCGAGATTCTTGCTGAAACATTTGTGATTCGATTCCACTTACGGTAAGCCGCTGGCGTTGACTCTCTCTATCACTGAACTTCTAAGAGATTATCTATTCGGTAAGTATACTAAATGTTATGGTCATGGTAGAATATGTGAGATATATTTATTTGTATCAATGTAATTCTGAAATTCGGCAGTTATGCACCTTTAAGGCGTCACTCATTGTTTCGCCGCGCCACTGTTTCGTCGCGCCACTGTTTCGTCGGTTGTTTCGTCGCGTGCATTGATCGACCACTAGCTTTGCTGGTGTGCGGGGCGGTGGGGCGCAAGGGATCGGGAAGAAATGGGTAGATGTATAACTACACGGAGGTACAACTTTTGCTCGGTGGGAATGGGAGCTGCAACAAAAGACCCTAACTTATGGTGGTGGATCCAGTGTCCGAACACTTTTCAGAAAATCAACGATAGCAAATAAAATATCAAACGAATATCTGTCAAACTTACATAATGAATGCTCAAAGTCCTACAGAAAAAGAAGTTGATGGAATTTTAAAAAGACAATGTAGATTTAATATGATATTCCCTTCCGAGGCCGAGTGAACCCCTTCCCAACGACGCGGCGTTTTGGTCCCTTGAAAAAGGTACTGTATTTCCGAACGTGTGAAACCTATGGGAAAAAGACACAACCTTTGTTTCAATAGTGTGGTTTTCATACGCGTAATATCACACGTATGAAAACCCATTTTAGGCGCTTAACTCGGTAATACAATCTGTTCGGAAATACAATCCTTGACTATACTGACACAATTTCTGATTAGAGGATTATAGTGTGATATGCCTGCATTATAATTCATTATGATTTCTGTGTTGTTTCTTTTCATTATAAACTGGTACTTGTCGAATTCTTTGTTGAATTCTTTGTTCCTAGTATTATTTGATGTTTTCTGAAATTCTGATGTGAATTGGATGATAACCTCGCATATTATGTGTGAATGGATGATGGTACATGTAGTGGTATGATGCTTTGTAAACTAATTTTTGGACTGGAAACAGTTTTCAGTTCCCTTTTAAAAAAATTGAAGTCTAATTTTGAACACACTTTTCACACCATGTTTTAGAACTCACAAGAAAATGTTTATTTTTTAAAACACATTCAATGATTCATGACGTTAAAATTTAAATCAGTGCACTTGTTTCTGGGGATTTCAGATGTTTATATGTTTTGACCTTCAGCTGGCACTATCCCTGGTTCTTTCACCTGTTAAAAAATAATAGATCTAGTTAGGAATACAATAGAATACCAACGATAAATAATAAATGAATTTATAATCGACAAAGAAGAAAAGGAGAAATGAAAGAGCTGATAAAGAAGAAAGTTTATAATGTACATGTACATGTAGGAGGCCTCAGCTCACTAACCTGAGTTAGACAATAAAGAAGAGTAGAAAGGCCAAGGAGAGTGTAAAAACTGAAGAAAACTACATGTAACAGAAGAATGAGAATTTTAAAAAGAAGAAAAGAACAGTAAGAATCAGAAGAAAATGGAGGAGAGGAAGAGAAAATTTAGGAATGGAAGAATGACAATAGAAAGAAGGACCAAAGAAGAAGATAGTGAAGAAAGTGGAGAAGACAAGGAAGAAGAGTAATACAAAATATTGGGATTGAGAGTATGAAATAAGATAAAGAAGAATGAGAAGGAACAGCCAGTTGGAGATAAAGAAGAGATGGAAAAGAAGAGAAAGAAGCAGATGAAGAAACAAACAATATTTGGGAGGAGTATTGTCGAGTAGGAGAAAGAAAAAGGCAGACAGAGGAATAAAAAGAAAGGGAAAAAATTGAAATCACTTGTGTGAAAATGAAGGAGAAATGAAAAAAAGATGAATAAAAAGAATCTTGATTCTGCATGTACATGTAGTGATGGTAACAATGATTAGTGCTTATAAAATCGAACCTGCTTTAGTGACCACCTGTCTTTAAAGACCACATTTTTTGTTTTGATTGAACCAGTACCTCTTATTGAGACATGTGTTCAAAGAAACCTGTAAATAAATGCCATTTGCATATAAAGACCCATTTTTTTGGTCTCCCTTGGTTGGTCTTTCTGTACAGGTTTTACTGTATACATGTATATAGTGGGTAATATTCACTAAAATCACTTTGGCCTTTACTTTTGAAAGCAGCCTAAGTTAAACCTGGCTTAACTTGTAACTACTCCACTGATTTATGGAAAGGCTTAGTGTCAACTTCTACATGTACCACTTTCATTTAAAAGGGAAGTCCACCCCGATTTCAAGTTGGTTTGAAAAGAGGCAAACAAATTAAAGGCTTAGTGTCAATTCCATCATTACAAGTTGGCTTTAGAAGAAGCAACAACAAAAAAAAAGAAAAAAAAGAAACAGATCAGTGAAGGTTTTATCAAAATACTATAAGAAATGAGAAAGTTATGAATTTTTGAAGTTGTAATCAATCAAACACAAATTGGCAACTCTGTGAGGTATCTTGCGAGCTCCTCTCCCATTTGCTCTGTACCCCAAAACATCATTAATTTCCATTTTCTCTAAAGAAAATATTCAATTATACATTTGATATAATCATTGCTCATATGTTTTTACACAAAACCTGTATGAAAAAAATGTATTTCTTCATCACAAACAAAGAAAATGAAAATTTATGACATTTTCTGTACTGAGCAAATGGGAGATGAGCTCGCAAGATAAATGTACATGTGCGTCACAGAGTTGCCAATTTGTGTTTGATTGATTACAAGTATCTTATTTCTTATCAGGTTCTGGTCAAACTTTCACTAATCTGTTTCTCTCATTTTTGTCTCGCCTGCTTAAGCAAAAAGCGAGACATAGGCACCGCTTTTCCGACGGCGGCGGCGGCAATGGCGGCGGCGGCGACGGCGTCAACAATTTGGGAAATGCTCTCATTTCAAAAGTATATGTCCGATTTCCATGAAACTTGAACATAAGTGTTGTAGAGTATCACAGATAATGTGGAACAAATTTCAGGTCAAAAGTCAAGGTCAAAGGTCAATTAAGGTCAATTGAGTTAAATTGTGTTCCAAAAACTTAACCTGAGGTTAAGTTTTTGAATATTTACTTTGTTTCAAAATTATTTGTTCAAATTCTTTGAAACTGGGCATCATTCTTGGTAGGGATTGTCTTCATGTCACCCTCTTTCAAATGAATACCCAAATCTTACATTTTCATCACATTAAAGGTCACCTACTGACAGTTTAACTTGGTTAAATTTTGAGTAAATTTCAGTTTTGTCTCTACATACAATACATGTATACATGTACATGTAGTATGTGCATGTATTGTACACATGCATTTGACTTCTTTGCTGGTAGTGGATTTCAACAAAAATTGGCAGGGATCATCCTTAGGCAAGGAGGATCGAAGTTAATATAGATAGGGGTACCTACCGAGGGGGGGGGGGGGGGGTCTTGGGGGCACCACCCCTAAGAGCACCAATAATGACAGTAATTAGATTCATATTTGCTTCTTCTTTAAGCCCTGATGCGAGATTGTTAGCAAAGTTGGTAGGTATTATCCTTAAAGGAAGGAGACCTCAATTTCTGAAACAGGGTACCTTGCCTCAAAGGGGGCTCAGGGGCAGCAGCCCTTAAGCACCCCCATTGTGAAAATGAGATATTTGTTAAATGCATGGCTGGGTTCTTACCAAACTAGGTAAGAATCATCCTTAGGCAAAGAGGATCTAAATGAATGCAAATAGGGTACCTATCCCTTAAGGAAGGATGGAGTGATGGGGGGGGGGGGGGGGGCTCAAAAGCCACCCCCCCCCCCCCCCCCCCAAGAGCCTGTGACACCAAATTGACATTTTTCTTTCTTCTGTAAAAACGTATTGCCACATGTACATGTAGATTGTTAGCAAACTAGGTACATGTAGGAATCATTGTTCAGGGAAGGAGACTTCAAATTGTTCCAAGTATTGTAGACCATTATCTTCAAGGCGTCTGATGGAGGGGCACCACCGGCACCCCAAAGTGTCCCAATGGCAATTATTTCATGTACACATATTCTGCTGCTTTAAAACACACAACTTGATTTCAAATGAACTTCACCATCCAATAAATCTTACTTGAAGGGATTTAAGTTATACAGATGGGGTACCTGGCCCACAAGGGGGGGGGGGGGGGGGAGGCTCAGGGGCAGCACCCCTTAAGTGTTCCAACCTTTGATTTTTCACCAAGCGAAAATTTTGCCCCGAAAATTGCGTGATGCAGGCGAGACTGCCCTGGGCATTTCCCTTGTTCTACTTTTGTTCAAATCAATAAAATACCAGGATAGACTTTCCCTTTAAATTACTGTAATTATGTAATAAAATGAAGAAATAAAATCGATTTGGGTGCAAAATGAAAATCAGAAATTATTTCATAGAGACAAGTTTTTGTATTTTCACGTTACTTTACAGAATTATATTGATTTGTAGAGGATGAAGAGGTTGACATACATGTACATGTAATTTACAATCCAGAACTACATTTAGGTGGACTAACTCTATGCAATTAGAGTTGGGAACGGTTTCACTGTGGTCTAAATTTAGGCAGCTTTCAAGAATATGGGCCTTTATGAGCATATTTACACTGTGTTCAGTAAACCATGGCAGCATAGATCTATGTATTTGAATACAGGTATTCTCTCCCTGCTAGCCAACCATGCAAAGAGGTTATTATTCATTTTCATAGGAAAAGATACCGATCTACTTTCTCAAAGTCACTGGTACATGTAGGTTGTGGTATGGGAAACCATAAATTTCTGATTTATGCACGTACTGATTTATTCATCGATATGTAATGACATGGAAATTTAGCTTAGAATCATTTTTCCGCATTGAAATATTTGAAGCAACAACAGGAAATTATAAATCATGAATTTTCCCAGTCAGAGCCATAGGTAGATCTTAAAGTTTTAAACATGGCTTGAAATGATAACGACATAACAACTTAAATTGCCAATATGAAATGCCAAAAGTTTAACATAATTAAAGACAATTAAAAAAAAAAATTTAAACTCTATTATAAAGCACTAATAGGTTCAAGATGTCAATCATTATTGTATGTATACCAAAAGTGAAACTTGCTTTTAAATATGTAGTGTATTGTATTTGTGTACAATACTGTAAAAGCAGAAACCAGAAAGATCGTTAATGACAGCCCATTATGCAGCAAGGAACTTTTGCAAATGACAATAATTTTATCTTGTTTCAATTGTGATTTTAGTATTTAGCGGCATGAAACTTTCGGGAATCTCGACCACTCGCGAAAATTCACGAAAGTTACATGCACGCAAAAATTTCTGGTTTTACAGTATATATATATATATGTAAGGACGACATTAAACTTGAATGCTGCATCATATAGGAACTAGTTTCACATAGTTCATATAGGAAATTTAATGTTCCTTGTTATTGATGAATTACATCTACAATGTATGTAATGGAAAGAAAATGGATGTTTATACAGTATTATTGATAGATCCCCAGTGGAAAAGAAAAGAGTGGACATAATGTTTCTCCTGTAATTATAGGCCTGTAAATGAATTGTAAATTTGAGTATCAGTTGTGTATAGGCATTTTTATGTTTATAATATATGTAAGTCTATAAATGTAGTCTACATGTACAACTTACATGCAGTAAAATGACTTAGAAACAGACCTGAGCTTATGAGATGACAGAAAAAACAACTATTCATGGCAGTTTTTCAAACATTTTTTTTTTGGAGTATACTGTAATATTGCATCATCATGTACACCAGTCACATGCATGCTAGTCATCCATCCTTCAGTGCTGAATAAATGAGCTGACAAACATAGTTCTGCCTCTATTGATTGAGACGTATTTTGATTGATTGGTTTTATTTGATTTGCCTATCTGCATACAAATTACAATTTCCTTTCATTGTCCTCAATATCTCTTAGCCCACTCCATCTTCATGCATGTCGGCTTTCATAAACCTTCCGTCGTGCCATTCCGGACCGCCAGCCTTGTGTATCCTACATTGTACCTAGTCCTACCTAATTTGTTTACAATTCATTTATCATATCGTGCATGCATGGCAGTCAGATTTCAATAAACTTTGAGCCTGTCAGGGAAAAAGAGAACATTTAGAAACAAAATAAAAGTATAAAGTTAACAGGCCAGTGTGCACTGTACTGTAATGATAAGATAAACTTGATAAAGTGTGCTTTGAATAATAATCTATTTCTGTGCTTTTAATGATAAACTTGGTATTTTTTTTGAGGATCCTATTCTACTATACATGTACATTCAAATAAGAAGTATCATGAATTGTTAGATATTTTTTTTTTAATTGATCCAACTGAAGTTACCAAATCATCAGAATTTTTTTATAAATTTAGACTTCTGTAGAGACAAATGTAGATGGGGATGTCATTATGTACTATGTGACCGTAGCTAAGGGAATGAACAATTATAAAGAACTTAGTTGAAACACAATTTCTTTAAACTTAGCTATGATTATATTTTCACCTGTAGTCAAGATGGTAGATTATTACCTATATGGGGTAGTTTTACGATGCATTTAAAATTCATATTTTGCACGGTCCGCAAATGACCTTGTTCTGAGCGGTCATCATTCCCTGATATTTTCCCTCTTCCAGGTTTCACCATTCACTTTGTGTACAAAAAGTGCGGTCAACATTGAGCCCAATTAACATCCACCCTTAATATCTTGTCAGTGTGCTTTTATTAAAGTGCATACATGTACTGTACGCGCGGTATTTTGTACGCGTTAAAGTGTTGACTTAAACAATGGATATGCGCGGTAACAATTTACGTCACAATTGCTTGTCCCAGAATACATACCTGAGCTGAGCTGCATGAATAACCTGAAATCAGAGGGACTGACAGGCAAACAGACATGTCTGTCATTGCTACAAAATAGACATGTGCATGATATAGGTAATAATAATAATATTGACTGGCTCTACTTTCGGGGAATATCTAGAAAATGTTGCCCTTAAAAGAACCATATTGCCCTCGTCTTCGACTCGGGGCAATATAATTCTGTTGCGGGCAACATATTCTGTCAATATTATATAAATATCATTCAAGCCCTGAAGTGAGCAGAATAGAGAGACGGCAACCTTGCTATATTTATGTTTTGTATCATACGATCCATAAAGGTGTGGTATGAAATTTATTCCTTTCCACCCAGAACTTTATTTAATGAGCATACATGTACATATATACACTGCGTAGCCTGACTTTCAGTCAGAAGTATTCTCATTTTCTCTGTTTCTCTCAAATTCAAAATTTTGAACATTTTGAACACAAACAGAATATGTTTGCATAACTGCATAGGCCTGTGCATGTAGGCCTACATGTGTATCAAGCTTTTTTTCTTTCAGAAAGATAAACTACTCCTACATAAATTGTACTTGCATGTCATCATCATGCTATTTTGGGCTTGAATGTGTTTACATGAATTCCATTTGAAAACAACAGCAAATGAAATTGATGAAGATGAATATTTTTTTCATAACAATTTTGTGTGGTGATGAAAAGTGATGATGACTAATATTAAATATAATTTTGTAAACAGGGGAAACAGTACATTGAACATACTCACAATCAGCGTGAAAAAAAACTTTAAAAAGCCACATCTGTTATTATAGCTTGTTCAAATATATTTTTGTGACACGCAGGGTGATTTTGTTAAAAGCACCAGTAGGCTGGGAAAAAGATTTATTGTAATCTTAGTTTGCGTTCATAGACTACAATATTGTACAGGTAGGCTCTGTGTAGTTCAGTTTCCAATTAAATGTATCCATTTTGTATTTATACCATAACACCATTCATGTAGGTACACGCATGTAGTAGTTAGTAAGGAAGATATGTGAGTCAAATTCAGGTGAATTTTTGTTAAACAGGATTGTGAAGATGGGTGAGTATAATGATATTTCATATTTTCTTGTTCCCGAAAACATTGAATAGTAGAGCTCACTTGAGTCAATAGAATTAGAAGCCAGGGATCTTTATTATTCCTTATGGAGTTGATGCATCAGACAGGGCGATTCTTGCACTTTGGCTCCGAGACTTGGCCATTAGTGTGTAGATTCAATAAAAGGTCTATTTACTGTTCATGTCATAGGGTACATGTAATGTAGATGTATATTTAATAATTTGGTTGTAATACATGCAGTTATTTTAGGTGCATGAATATGGAACAGTAAGAGTGCCTGAAGGGAAATTTTTGTTGGTACCCAAGCCAAATCATCATACATGTACATGTACCTACAGGCTGTAGTGCAATGTAATAATTGGGCTTAGGCCCTATCAGAGTTGGTTGTCCTCTCACCTGAAATATGGATTTAGCTGTCAGGAAAGTCTGAAATGGGAAACAATAAAGGAAGGAAAATAGATAAGAATCAAGGATAGTCTTTGAAAGATTGGTAACATTCAGGTTATTTAGCATTCATAAACAATACTAGAATGATGGGGATCAAAAAGATATGCTTCATGTTTTTAAAAGCTAAGAATCATAGTTTCAGCAAATCTGTTTTGTCACTGTAATGCATACATGTATGTACAGTTACACGGTGTTTTTTATTCCATCACTCAAAGTCACCTAACCCGTGATTTGTGTGACCCCATACACAGTTGTATTATGTAAGTTTTGTATTTAGCAGACTATACAAGGGCAAACTGTGTCTGTTGTCTGATTTTTTGTGCCTTTGTTCCTGCAGTTTCATTGTCATCACATGTCCTTCTGTCTAAAGAAATATTTACTCAATCGAAGGAAAAAAATTATGTGGGAAAAAAAAAAATGTATGTTTGTAGTGTGTACAAATAATTTGCATGTGACCTATTGTATTTGGGGGAGAAAGCAGCAATGGCAAAGGAATGATTGACATTGGAGATATACATGTATGTATACTAAGGCTAAGTTCATAGAATTTGGAAAAAAAAAGTTGTTATTTCACATATTAATTCTCTCTCTCTCTCTCTCTCTCAGTACTAATTTGCCCAAATTCATGGAGACCTTCATGTAAATCTTGTATCCAGTATGTTTGAACCAAAAAGAGATCGTTTTAGGTTGAAATTTTAAGTATCTCTACAATGTAGTACTGTAGTAGGTCCTTGATTCGAATACAGCAAGTGTTTGGAGTGTAAGTATAATTTACAGAGTCTGAATGGCAGATTTGATGCATTTCTTTCTAAGTTGTCTCCATCTTGGGAACCTTTCGTCATGTGTTTAAACCAAATGAAAGAGTACCTGAGACTTATTTGAAGGTGCCCCAATCTAGGGTTTGATTTTGGTAAGGACACGGGTCCAAGACTCCAAGTTATCATTCAACACAGCAAGTGAGCATTGGGTGTCCAACTAGTGACAGAGTCTGAATAGAAGATGTGATGCATTCCTTTCTAAGATATTTCCATCTGGTCCCCTCGTCGTAATTCCACCCATCTTGTATAGTGGCTGACCATATTACACCAGTCTTTTAAATTATGTTCAGGGCTAACATGTTTTAGCTTCTGACAAGTAGATTCATACACATAGGAGTAGCTACATGTATAATATGTAAGCATGCATAGTACCTGTCATACAGATCGCATTTTTGATTTATGTTCTAAACATGTGTAGATTATACCTATGTAGGATATCTAGGAAAATACACAATCATCGCAATGTATGATTTTAAGTGACTTCATTGATTCCCTCATCAAAATCATGTACTGTTTAAAGAAGGCAACTGTCTCTATTACACTTCTGAAATGAATTTCTTATTAATGAGTTGTCAAAAGTCGCCGTAATCAAATGGTTTGCTTTGAAATCGACCACCGATAAAGTAGATATCAACTTTTTAAGAAAGGATTAATTGATACAGATTTGATCTCCTTTAATTGGCAGTATGGTGTCATAAAACATTTCTTTCTCTTTAAAACATACACAACAGTTAGAAATTTTACTCGATTATTTATATTTTTTCAATAGAAACGACGGATTTCCCTGATGTTCTGGCCATTATTCAGTTCAGTACTTCAATCAGAAATATAAATATTTTACTCAGTTCTCAGCTTAGATGAAATACTTACCCAACTTCGGTATTTAGTTGATTTTTTCTTGCTGAACATTTTAACCCAAGTCTAAGATAGCTAGCTAGCGGACTTTATAAACCAATACCTAATATGCAAGCCTTGGCCTGAGGGTAGGGGCAGGGTCTATAAGCCGCGCACAAGCAAATTAAGCATGCATGTTTTACTATAATGCATTTAATGCCCATAATTTTAGATTGGCTATATATCTGTGATGTCACAATAGCTTTTTGTACATTTAAGTATTTGGCTCAAGATTGGCTTGCTAAAGTTAGAGTGTACCAATCACCTGAAAAAATAATTTGTGTACAGCTAGAAAGTATAAAGTCAAACCTCAAAGAACTTTGTCTGGTATTCTATAGGTCAACAGTTAATAAGTATAAAGGAAATAATGGATAACATGAAAATGCTCGCGCGGAACTGAACTCAGAGTTTGGTTCCGCGCGAGCCTTTACCTAGACGAGCGCGTATGGGTGCGTCGAGTAGTCTACTCACGAGTCGCTTTTACGTTTATAGAGAGTGTAATTAAAATTGCAATATCTCTTTATAGAATTAATATTTGAAGCCCATATTTTGAATATAGTATAACGACATGCAACCTCTTACATACCGAGCAAAATTATTTTTGGTGATTGGTACCCTTGAAATACTTAGTTGTGATCTGAATATTAAGACATAAGCCATTTTACTTTAATAGCTAAGCTAAAATACTGACTTAATCCCAGTATTGAACTGAATACTGGCCGTAATATAGGTGCATTTTTTCTATGATATACAAATATACCAAGCTGTGAGAAAGTATAGTGGAAATTACATGTATATATCTGAGGAGGGACTGGCATAGTAACTATTGCGAGTCCCTCCGAAGATATATAATTTTCCACTATACTTTTGAACTAAATGCTTGGTATATTTGTTTTATATCTCTTCTTTACAACTAATTAAAAAATCCTCTCCTCATTTGTTTTTTTGTAACAGTCTAGAATCTCGCCAAAACGCTGTCCAAATCTTGATTTGAAAGTTCCTCAATAGTGACATTAGTCACTCTGCAGAATTCACAAAAAACAACCAAACCAAACTTGAACTGTCAGTGGAAGCAATAAAATCGTTGATATCTGCCCCCTGTAAGAGGTCAAAGCGAACTTCCTCGGAGGCCGCCATGTTTGTTTACATATCCGATCCGAGCCGATTAGCTACCAGCTGATCTGGATCGAGCGCTATATAGCGCGGGGCTAAAGTACCGGTGACTTGCGCCGATACTGCAGGCGGCAAGGTTATGAGCAGTCCATATAAGGACTCGCTTAGCGGGGTCGTCTGTGCGTTAGAATTTGACACAAATTTTGTCAATGAACAGTGAGCATGCGCAGTAGTGCCTTGGACGAAAATATTAAATAGAGCATGCGCAGTTCTGCCCAGGAAAAAATAGTTAAAGATATTCGGAGCTCTGGCAGAGATTTGTTTTTCCTAGTGAAATTATATTTTATCAATGACCAATCATGTATTTAGAATACTCATGAATATTCATTGAAGGGATATAATGTTTACTAATTAATATAAATAATGTTAAAATGTTACTCAGGTAGACTATCCCTTTTAATAACTTTAAAGCCACCTTATTTGTACCACAGCATAATGTGTCTGGTACACATGTATACTAATAGCAGGATAATCGTTCATCTTCAAATAATAATTAGCATTATTGATATCGGGCCTCTGAGTTGTGCAATTAAATAAGAATATTTTGTCTCCTCTCAATTACAGTGCGCTATATTTCCCGGTGTAATGCGTCTTCTGGGAAATCTCCAGATTTTTCATTGACAATATAATGTGTTTGACTGTTACAAATCTATCCCATATTTTGTCTCGTCATACATCCAGGAACTTTTTTGGGAGCCCCTGCTAGCCATGTGCAGTAAAACAAAGGGCATGCATGCAAAATAATGGGTACATTTTTCAATGTACAAAGGCTTTACAATATATACAATGGATACGTGTGTTAATGATTTACATCATAATTGCTCTGATCAGATTACATACCTGATGTGAATAACCTGAAAATAGAGAGACTGACAGGCAAACAGACTTGTTTTTAATTGCTACAAAATAAACATACATGTACATGTATACCTGATATAAATATATGTATTGGCTGGCTCTACTTTCGGGGAATATTGAAAATATTCTGTTATGGGCAGTATATTCAGATATCCCTCTCAAAGCCAAAGCCATCCAATATCATATTTGAATATCCTCATCTGCCCTTCGAATCTACAGTGTACATGTAGCACTATGCCTCCTCATAAGTTGGATCATCGATTTCATTTATGTTTATGGGTGATTCCAAGCTATTTTGTCCCATACATGCACATTACGTTACCAACCAGGCGACCACCTCTAAGATTTTAGTATATCTGATTATCTGATGACTATATCAAGCTGATAGCCTGCCTAGGGCTTGGATCAGACAAAATATCAAATAAAATTATATTTTTATGTAAATTTTTGTTTACAGTTCCGTAATACAATTCTATGGTACTTCGTAATGTATAGTACATACTTGTCCTTATCCAAATAATGCTTAGAATGTGACTTAAAATGCTCAAAGTATGGCTTTAAATGCATGAAAGGAGTGGACTATCCCTTTAAGTCACTTTCTCTGTATGTTACATGATGGGTTTTCATCTTTGGATAATGCCATCCCCATCTGCCCAATTCCATCCCCAGCCCCATGCCTCCTCATTAGACGCATCATGTGCTGAGCCTTGATTACCAAGTCCTATCTTGAAATAATTAACAGGCTGTGTAGGTTGGGTCATGTGAGAGAGGGAACACAAGGGAGGCGTGCTCGCTTGGGAGTCTGATTACAAAATATTTGGTGTCATGTCGGACTCTGTTCCACTGTAATGAGGCTAGCACATGATGGAGAGTACAGTGTCTGATGTCATTGACTTATTAAGAACTCTTCACCTGTGAATGTATCATTCTAGGTGTTAAAAAAATCATTTGACACTTTTGATCGTTAATGACTCAAAGTTAAAACTAGTATCACACTAACATTTTTACATTGTAAAATTGAGGGATGTAAAATTTATAAATGGGATAAGTTTTATGACATTTCTTTAAGTACTACATGTATTCTTAAAACAATGCTCCAAATATTTGATTAGATTCTCACTTTTTGAAAAGTCAAGGCCATGAAATCTGTGTGTATCAGTAATTGATTCAGAGGAGAGCACATCTATTGCAATTGTGCATTGCAGCCAGTGCATTATATTACACTATATTTTAAAATGAAACATGAAAATAATTGTGGCAGTCAGTCTTAAATTCAACATAGAATTTATTGTAATCTTCTAAAGTAGTGATTTCATATTTTGAATATTATCAAAAATAGAATGGAACAGCATTAAAATATTTTAAGTATGTACAAATGTACTAGGTGTTAAAAAAAAAAAACGTTTGGCACTTTTTATTGTTAATAACTCAAAAGTTATAACTTATATCAGACTGAGGTTATCACTTTGTCCAGTTGAAGGATGTAAAATTTATTTGGAGTATTAAAGTTTTGTAAAATTTCCTTAATTAATATTCTTAAAATAATGCTCCAAATATTTAATCAGATTTTCACATTTTGAAAAATCAAGGCCACAAAATCTGTGTATCAGTAATTAGTTCAGAGCACATCAGTTGCTATTGTGCATTGCAGCTGAAATTCCAGAGCACCTCTTCTAACCCAGAGTCATGAATCATTAATGACACTGGATAGTAAAAGGTTGGCATGAATGCACAGTGGTATTTTTGTATCCTGAATTAATTACTGATACACACAGATTTTGTGGCCTTGATTTTTGTTTTACTACTTATTTAAATGCAAAAACCTAATTAAATATTGAGAGCATTATTTTCAGAATATTAATTAAGGAAATTTTACTAAACTTTAATACTGCAAATAAATTTTACATTCTTCAACTGGACAATGTGATAACCTCAGTCTGATACAAGTTTTAACTTTTAAATTAATAACAATCAAAACTGTCAAAAAAATTTGTTTGAACACCTAACACATTTGTATACATGTAAGATTTCAATGCTGTTCCATTCTATTTTTGATAATATTCAAAATATGGATTTATCACTACTCAAGAAGTTTACCATAAATTCTATGTTGAATTTACCGCTGACTGCCAGAAATTATTTTCATATTTCATTTCAAAGTATATTGTGTAATGTGTAATATAATGCACTGGCTGTAACATGTGTACACACTTCACATTGCACTGAATCATACCTTGAAATGAAGTTCATGTGATTATAAATACTACATGTAGATTAGAGTATATCTGGCCTCATTCAAGTGGATATGAAGACCGCTTGGAGAAAGGCCATTAATGCTTTAAGGACAGGAATTATTTAAGGGCTAAATTTATCACTTTTTGTTCTTCAAATTGGCAATAATGACATTTTTCTTATAGTCCTACATGGTTCTAATAAAATGCAATGCCTTTGAAAACAATATCCATGGTTAGGAACTTTGTCGAAAAGTTGAAAAAGTTGCCAATTTGGATAAAAAACAATGATTCTGAACCTCTTGTTGGGTTGCCAATTTAAGGATTTTAAAGCTTATTCTCCTTTTTTAAATTCCTGGCGTCAAACACAATATGGTCATGCAACAAAAATGGACACAGTGCCTGCAGAAATTTTTGCTCCATCTTCTCCTGCATCTGGTATATTTTTGAGGGCTCTGAAGCAAAAGTTATTGAGCCAAACCACAAAATGTGGTCTTGAAAGGGTTAAGGAAATAAAACATTAAGGCCAAAGTGTGAGAAAAAAAAGACGGTTAACAATGAAACGATGATCATATATTATATGGCAGAAAATATATAAATATTTTTTAATATGTTTACAGTACAGACAGAATTCAGTTTGCAATATGATATATTCATTGGTTGGGCAATCATTACTTTGTTTTAGTATGCATTCAAAGTAGTGCTGTCATTAAATTCAATTTATGAACGATGTCAACACTTGTTGAGAAGACATGATCAGTAAATTTAAAATGCAAGAACAAGTTACTGCCGCTGCAGGGAGCCTACCGCTGTAACAATTGGTGATGAAATTGGAGCATAACAATAATATAGAAACACTAAAACAGCTAAAAGAAGTAAATTACAACACATAATTTGATGTGGAATTCGGACAAATGTCAACTTTATTCCATTGGATATTTAATGTGGAATTCACAGTTGAATATTATAATTACGTCACCAATATCAGAATCTTTGTCGACATGTCATCTTCCTGCTAAAATGGTATTTTGTCGAAAAAAGGCTTGTCAATAGTCATTTTACAATGTTTAGATTTCATTATATATGTTAAGTGTACGTGCACATTTACACATATAGGATCAAAATGTCACCTTTCTTGTTTCAAGCGAATGTGTTTTTCTTTCTCTTTCATATTACCACAGAGCTATGTGAAGTGTCAAAGGTCAGTAAGTCACAAGACAACAAGATGTCTGACAGCGAAGGAGAAGTTTTTGTTGCTGAGGAGGCTACCCCTGAAAGCCTTATAGAGGAAACCAGCTCAGACAACACACATGAAACGCACTGCAGTACTACCCAATCCAGCCAATCCATCCAAGAACATGGCGCCCTCTCAGGGGAGAGGACAAACAGTCAGGGTTCTGCTTCAGCTGGTGCTGATGTCACATCAGTCAGTCCTAGAGCTGAAGTCAATAAACAAAGTACTACTCACGTGTCTGCTCGGACAGTAAGGAATGCTCATGAAGCAGGGGGCGACCGTGCTCTAGCACAGGGAGCTGGAGCCTCATCGCATCATAGCAGTGCCACCGATACTAGTACACCTACAACCGATCGTGCCGACAACAGTACTGCACCTGACGCAGGATCAGCCACTTCTGCAGAAGGGCCTTACAGTACTTCTACACCTCTGGATGGGCAGAGGTACCCTAGCCAGCTCACAAGGAATTTTAATCGGGATAGGGATTACTGTGAGCAAGAGGAAGAGGAAGATTGGGAGGAACTAGGAGAAGGGATGGGGAACGTGGCAGGTTCCATCCTGGGCTACTCGCCCCTGGTCTATGAGAACAATGAAGAGGAAGGGGATGCCTCCCAACTAGATGAACTCTATGTTCCCATTAGTGGGTATGAGGTCATGGAACAAAGGGCAAAGTTCACAGTAAGTATGATTTTCATGTTGAAGAAAAGTATATCTTATGTCATTCTCTTTTGTCTATTCAGTCAAGATATCCAGTTCTCTTTCTGCTAGAATGTGTGATACATGTATTACGTTATTTTTTCCTGTCTTCCTATCCATTTCTACAGTTCGCATAACTATTTCATAAATCTCTCCTCAACCTATCCTTTCTCTGACTGTCTGTTTTACCTTGCTCTTTGTTCTCCCTGTGTGTGTGTGTGTGTGTGTGGGGGGGGGGGGGGTGTCCATTCCATGTGTTTGTTCTGTGTGTGTGTGTGTGTGTGTCTCGAATATGGTCCTGCTCTTCTACTTCTCTCTCTCCTCTACCTTTCTGTAGCACTTACTCCCTGTATTTTTGCATATTCTGTCATTCTCTCTCTCTGTCTCTCTCTTTTTGCCTTTGTCTCTCTTTCTCTTTCTCTGTCTCTGTCTCTCTTTCTCTCTCTTTCTCTCTCTTTCTCTCTCTGTCATCTCTCTCTTTTTCTCTCTCTCTCTCTGTTCTTGCATCTCTTCCTCTCTCTTTCGCTCTTTTCCTGTCTGTCCCATGCATTGGTAAGTGAAGCATCTCATTCCCATCTGCTTTCCATTAGTTTGACGATTGAAGGAGTAGCCATGGCTGCATATCATATACAATATGAACAGTATCCCTCTCTACTGATTACAATAGCAGACGAGTATCAATACCCAAGAAGAAATACTGAAATGGGATATATCAATCAAATATACAAAATATGAAGGTTTTTAAAACATTCATACATGAACAGTGCTCAAGACCCCTCCATGGATTTCGACATCAACAGCATTGATTAATGCTCAAGAGCCAGACAGCCCTTAACTCATCATTTTGCGCAATAGGAATATCCTTCTGGCTCACAGCAGATGATGTGTTTGCTGATTCTATCCTCAAATTTACACACACACAAAAAAAGCCAACAACAGATTTTTATGATAATGAATTCAATGTGGCACATCATGTCAAACATCTCTTTGCAGTTTCTAACATTCGTGTATCTAGATCCATTTAAATAATGCATTTTAAGATGTCAACTGGAAGTAATTGCATTTGAGCATCTGTGTTAGGTTTCATTGCAGTACATGTATGTATCAGGCTTACTGTTTCTGTCCTCTGTCAGGCTTTTGTGGGGTTTATTCAGAATGAAAATATTACATCATCTATTATATTTCATTGTATCGTAAAACTTTCAAAGACAATGTTAACACAAGCAGCGGCCTTCATGAAATTGATCTGTGGTTAAAAACACAACAACCTAAGACATACAAAGAAAGCATTTGCCTTTGTACATCTAGGTTCAATAATAAATACAGCCAAAAGCATTTGTAGTAAACAAAAGGGCCTGTTGATATGAGAAATATGTTAAATATTGAAATAAATGGAGACTCAAGTCTGCCTTTGTCTCTCTCTTTGCTATGGCCTGAGTACTATAAGCCTCTGATCAAATTAATTGCTGACCCCATAGGCCCTACACATACTTAACTGTGTAAATTTACCAAGGCTGCTATTAAGAGTGGTGTTTGGTACCCTATGATCATGTATGTCATGTTTGTCTGACCAACAGAATTACTGCATAGAAAGTAGTTTGTTTTCTCATTTTAAAGGGTACCAATCGCCAACAAATATTTTGCTCTGTATTTTAGAGGTTCCATGTCATTATACTATATTCAAAATGTGGGCTTCAAATATTACATGTACAGTGGAATCTCGTTATAACGAGGTCCTTGGGACCAGAGAAATTACCTCTTTATATCGAAACCTTGTTATATCAGGGCCAAAATACAATAGAATACAAAGAGATGGGACCAGGAAAATCACCTTGTTATAACGAGAGTTTGTTATATCAGTGCTCTTTATAACGAGGTTCCACTGTACTTCTATAAAGAGATATTGCGAGTTTAATTATACTCTCCATAAGCATAAAAGCGACTCGTGAGTAGACTACTCGACGCACCCGTATGTACTCGCCACGATAAGGGCTCGCGCGGAACTCAACTCATAGTTCGGTTCCGCGCGAGCACCTTAATATTATCCTTTATTTCCCTCATACTCCTAAACTTGTTGATCTTTAGAATGCCAGGTAAAGTTCTTTGAGGTTAATTTTATACTTTCTAGCAGTATACAAATTATTTTTTTCAGGTGGTTGGTACACTTTAACCTAGTTTTTTGAAATAATCATCTTTCTGATATTTTGAGATTATGGAGTCGGTCTTTCAAGTGAAAATTGACATCTAAATCAGTAGTAAAACAAACAACCTAGAATGCACACCACTAGGCTGGTGAGATGTTTGGTATGAGGAGCAGTATAGTCATTGAGATTTGATCTAGGAATATTCATGAAATAGCTTTAGACGGGACACGTTTCCCCCCCGACTCCCTCTGCCCTGGATAATAGGCAAGGGGCTAGGAAAGGGAAATGGTTTAGACTGTGTCCTAGAGTTTAAATGCAAACAACTTGAAAAATTTGAGGGTCGTGCAAAGAAGCTTTTAGTTAGAATACCTGGTTTTACCTTACAATAAACCAAAAGGTCACTTACATGTACATACATGCACATGTATATAGGCAAGTAGTTATCTCTGTTGTCTAACAGCAATCAATCATATTTTACAGAGACTAATTTAATTGATTCAGTTATGATGCAGAGGCCCCTGGTTGACAACCCTGTTTGAAAAAGACTAGATAAACATGAATAAGTATAAATTGTTCTTTGATTTGAATAACGGCCGATTATGATATGACGTTTGTTAGTCCTAAATTATGTTTTAAGTGTAATATACCTCTACTTGTACGTTGATTCTTGGTAGACGGTCTGGTATCTCGCCAAGTATTTGTAACATCACATCCGATGTAAGGTAAACATCGCCTTATCTTTTTAATAACTTGAACTTTCGACTTAAAGAAAAGAAGAACTCAAATACAAAGACTCCAAAACATGCACGGCATTGAAGATGAACTCAAAAACAACAAAAAATTGTGGGGGCAAAAAAGTAATGCATTTACTTTGTACATCTTCACAGGGATGAAAATACTCTATAAAGTGAATCAATATAAGAGGCTAGATATGCATTGGATTTGATTGAAATGTGATACAAGAACTGCAAACCTTTATGTACATTGTATTTCTGCTTTAAAATTGTAATATTGTGGTTTACTCGTAGAACATCTTGTGCAGCCTGTCAACTGAGTTGTGTTACACATACAAAGACACAATTTACATGTTATGGAAAATTGAAACAAAGATGCCTAGTATTTAGAAAGAAACATTTTCCATTGTGAACTCCCAGTTCTGGAGTTATTATAAAGTTCTTGAGTGTATGTATATTTTTAAAATGTTAAATCCAAATGTGATCATGCTACTGGCATAAGAGGTCAGTGAACATTCTAGATAACAAAGCCTGTCAATAAAAAAAAAACACAGTTTTTGCAGACCAAAGCAAATATAATCTTAATTTTGTTTTTATTAGGCATCTGATTGTTTGCCAATAGGTCATTAGTCTTATCACTCATGAACTATTGACCAGATGATAAGGTATAGTGTGCATAAGGTCACTCCAGTTTGATTCATTGTACTTTGTATCTTCAGGAAATGTGGGTAGGTGAGAACAAAAATTACTTGCTAAAGGAATGTTTTTGTTTTGTTTTGTTGGTTTTTCTACTATTCCATTGAAATGGTCAATTGGATTATGTTTAAATATTGCTAGGTATGCATGTTCCAACAATTTTCAGTGCACATCCAATTAAATACACAAAGCCTTGAGAGTATGATGCAAGAACAACATTTCAAGCCTTTGATGATTATTATCTTCATAACCATAGTACAATTCCCATTAAAGCTACCACTCTAAATTAACTTGTATGTTCCACAAAACCACCTAGATCAATTTTATATCCATAAATCAGCTTATCTTGTGTTTCGCTTGACAGATCAGTTGTTTTCTGCAGTCTTTTTTTAAATCATACATGTACTTCTCTTCGATACCGGTGAGGGTATCAGTAATTCACAAAATCACAGCAGGGTGAAAAATATGATTTGATATGCAAGTGGATTTTAGAAAAAAGCAAATTCGTACATTGCAACCTTAAAGCAGATTATTTTTTTCATGTATGGTAGTTATTTCAAGAGTTTATTGGGCAATTTTCCCTCAGCCTTGTTTGCTATTATTTCATGCTGCACACTTAAAAAAAAAGAATTCTATGGACTTGGTGGAACCATTGTTAAGATGAAAAACTGTCCAGAGTTAAAGCTCTTGGGCATTTGAAGAAGGAAGAAAGATAAAATCGAAATACAAATGCCAGCATATACAATACATGTTTAACATAAAGTACGTTAGAAAAAAAAAAAGGATTTTAAACCTGAAGTACATAAAAAAAAGAAAGATGACATTGCTATCTCTGGTGGTCATAGAATCCTGGGGAATCAATGTCATAGTTATCGCCCCCTTTACATCATAGTTTTATATTCTGCATCATGTTTCTTGAAGGAAATGTGTTTTGCGGGTGTGAATATCAAGAAGGAAGGGGGAAGTGTTAAGAGGATTATGAGATAATCTGATGTCTGGCTGATGATCATAATTGGGTTTCTAGCTCAGGGTTACTGTTAATATGATGAAAGACAGTCCAATGATGCCTCCGTCTTTATGCATGAAAAGAAAAGCACAGTTCCACTGCAGTGGAGTAGTTAGGGGCACATACCCCCCCCCCCCCCCCCCCCTCCCCTTCTGCAATAAATGGTGATAAAGGGAGAAAAAGAGAGAAAGAAAGGGAAAGGGGGGAAGGAAACTTGATAAGAAGATGATGTGACCCTTTGCTACCCCCTCTCTTCACTTTGTTGCATTGGATTTCACCCACCTAGTAAGATTGCTCCCCCCCCCCTCATTCGCTAGACCCATGCTACACCACTGACAATCTGCCAAGATTTGAAATGGGAGATGAGGTTCTAGAGGATGTTTTCAGTGTCAGAAAGTGGTCCACTGTGGTTTCCGTATAATAAAAAAAAAAAAGGATGAGATTTCATACTGAGCAGGTGTTTGTTATTGTGGATAAAAACAGAAATAAAAACTTTGTTTACATGTAGATATTTTGTTTGGGTTACCTTCAAAGATAGAGTTGGATATTAAGAAAGTGCTGCAACCCCTCTATACCAGCAGTCCAAAGCACCCCTGAACCCACACACACACACACACTCTCAATCTTTCTCTTTAAAATTCTGAAACAATCGGAGGAATTACTGTGATTAGGTAAAGTCTCTTTATTTATCATCCTCTTGGTTCTTTTCTTTCCTTGTTACATGTATCAACAGCTGTTTCACAGAGGATACCACATATTGCGATTTTTCAATTTCGCTGACCATGGAATCCTGCAGAGAAATTATGCATCGTGTATGCCTGGAAAGTGACCCCAATTGAAATTTAGAAATGAAGAATTACTGTTTTCTAATAATAATAAATGTGATTTCACTTGAAACATGAATCTTAATAGAAATCTCTGTTTGTGATGAACTTCTAGTTCTAGATGAAGTTTACTTTGTACAGTATTTATGTACAGTTTTGACATCATCGTGGGTAGGTAATTAATCAAGTTACCCTGGATATGGAGCCCCTAGTTCTCATTTCCTTGTTTTGATTTTGGAAGTTATAAACATGTAGAAACAGGACACTCTTCATCTTATCTGCATGTACTGTACTTGAGCTATGTTGATAGTAATTCAAGTACACTACAGATAAGAGGAAGGTATGCATACATTATATCCCACATTGTGCAAATATTTGATTGTTAAAGTGCATCAACGTGTGCATAATTACATACATGTACAAACATGCAGACTTTCACTTTTATAGAGTTTCCTTGATTGAGTTATAGAATCCTTTCCTATGTATATGTTGGCTTATCTTTTTTGTGCTGTATAAAATAAATATAAGCCAACCTATACATAGGATAGGATTCTATTACTTCAAATCAAAGAAGCTCTTTAGTGTATGCATGTAGCATGTTTCACCTAACATTTATTTGATATTACTAATATTTATTTCATTCTTATAGTATGAAAGTATTTTCATTTATTTTTCAACTTCTGTTGTTTATTGTTGTTGTTGTTGGGGGGGGCGGGGGGCTTTGTTTTTGTCTTTGTGTGTGTGTGTGTGTGTGTGTGTGCGTTTTTTTTTTTGGTTTTTTTTTTTTGGGGGGGGAGGGGGTAAAACTCAGGGTTGCCTTATTTTTGTTGTCATAGAGAGCCCTTTAAACAGCAAGAAAGTTTGTGATCCCAATTTCTAATCAATGAAAGCTTCAAGGAAAGAGTGATTCTACATGTATGTAGGCCCAAAATGAATTTTTGTGTAAAATGAAATTAGAAAAGGGAGATTACATGATATTCAAATCTTTAGATGCAAAATATAGGCCTTGCTCACATACATGTAGCCCAAGCATCTGGCACAAATCCATTTCAATGCAGATGTCAGACCTACATGTAATGTAGCTTCTATGTAAATCATTGCCTTTCAGAACTAGATCCACTCCATCTGAATGTTTTTCACAAGAGCTAAAAATTGATCCACACCAGTATCTCATCCCTCTGATCTTGCTCTGATTTAGCCGAGTCCAGGAAAGAGCCATTTATTGATTTGGCCTAAGCCTGTACTCCCCCAGCATGTAATAATCGTTGGATGGTGTAGGGTTACATGATTGGGTGCTTAGGATGAATACTTTCCCAATTTCCGTGATTTTGAAATTGATGCCAAGATTTGTAAGTGCAACCTAGAAATAGAAAGTAGGTTTTATTAAATGTCCGTACAGTATTCCTGCCTACTTCCTTGATAAATTTAGCCCAGTATACATGTATATACATGTATATTTTCATACATTACATGTTCTTCACAAATGCTACAGTAAACCGTCTAGGCGAAGTAAGTGTAACATGCTTCAATTTGTGAATCTTATTAAATGCAGATCCATGTTTGTTGCTTGCAGCTAGTCCAGCTACTTTTATGTTTCATCATAAATTGCCATTCATTGACATGGGGAAAAACATGCCATGGTTTGCCGTGTCAGATATACTGTATAAGCCATAAATTTTGCGGCCATAAATTTTCGCGAATAGGACTAACCAGACTATTTCGCGAGTGGTTGAATTCGCGGTCAGAAAATTCTCAAATCTACAAATAGCGGTGATGATGTACTTTTGCAAAGCGAAGTGGTGAATTTCTGACCAGGAGACAACAAATTCAACCGACTTCTAATGTTGGCAATATTTTGGCGTGTTGTTAAATTCGCGACCCACTCACGATTCGCGAAATTCGCGAAAATAAAACCCCCGCGAAATATATGGCGTATACAGTTAACAATCCTTTAGCAGGGTCCACGCAATATGCAATACGTATAGAAAACCACATCAAGACTACTTATTTTGAGCCATTGTCAACAATGCAGGACTTCCTACATGCTTAGAATTTCATTCTCAAAAATAACAAAGTGAAATGTAATGGAAGACAAAGATGACATAAATTTTTCTCAGCGATAAGTACGTGTATGTAGGTGTATTTCATGATTTTAATATTTTATTTTTATGACTTTCCATTTCATCTCAAGTTGGTTTCAGTTTTTTAATTTCATGGCATTGTAATCTATGTATTCAATGTATCTTCAAGTGCCATCCAGAAAAAAACAAAAAAAACTGAGACCTACATAAAGTTTCTTTTCATTTAATTTCTTTCATTTCACTCTTAAAAATTTGAAATGTATACAATACATGTTTCATAATTGATTGCAGGTAAGAAGAAGTGGGGGAATCATAAAAAGCCATGTAGGCTTGTGAGAGATGATTCCCTGAAAATATACATTGAGTTAAAATTGGAACATTTTTAGACAAGGAGACATAGAACGAATATTGAAGCTATGGATAGGACAGATGAAAATAAAGAAAGAAAGAGGAGAAGAAAGAAAATAAGATATTAGGAGTAAACATTTTTATATACTTTTTACATAGCAGCATTTTAGGTCATTTAATTGACCCTTATGCAAACATTTGAAATGTTGTAATTATTTACATTTTTTGATGGATTTAAGTACATGTAGATGATTCCATACGAATGGGCTGTGAAAAAAAAAAGAAAAAAAAAAAAGGTTGTGTCTTTTGTGGCATGAGAAATGAAAGCAGAAGATTAACAAAGGGTATTTCAAAGAGTATTCAGAATCCTTTGTTCTTGGAAATCTAAAAGGATTGTTTTTCACAAGCCAAGTTTCATATATAGTTTCGCATGCAGCTCTACAATTAATATTCGTGTGAAAAACAAAAGTGTGGAGAGCTTCCCAGGGTCGGAAATTAAGCTTGCAAGACATTAATTAAGAGATGAAGAAATCATGCTGAGCTGTAATTAGTGAGTTACAAAAGTCTACTTTCCTTGGACAGAATTCTATTGTTGGGATTCCTGCTGGCTTATAACATCCTTCTGATCAAAACAAAAATAGTCTTCTTCAGAAGAAGAAAGCATATTGTATAAAATGCAAAGGGAAATTGTGAAAACTGGCGCATGTATGTGATTTCCCAATGATCATAAATGCTCTTTTGTCTCAAAAGAAATTTTTAATTTGCTTTTACTGTGAGTTGACAATTTGGATGAGAGCATTTATGGTTTTTTAATGATTTGAAAAACCTTTGTTTTTCAAGAGAATGTGAAAGGTTTTTCAAGAGAATGTGTCTGCCTCATTCATGTATTATTTTCCCCTATCGCTCAGTATCCTTAAAGAAAGGAGATATTAAAAAAAAAAAAATATTGATTAATTGTATGATTTCTTAATGAAGTTTCATGTTATCACAGATACAAGGTTCATTACTGTGGGTCACATTTGTCCAATAACTATAACGATAATGATATTTTTCATTAAAGGTAATAATATTAAATAATAATAATAATAACAATGGTGAAAACTTATAAAGTGCACACACCGTCCAAGGACGCTCATGGTGCTAGCCCAGCAACAGTTCTCTTTAATCCAGGTATACTACAAATTTATTTTATAATTGGATTTTAGTACTAAGAACTTAAAACAAATTCCCAACATTTGCATCACCCACTGCGACTCTCAGCTCCACCCGGTGAGGCCCGGTGCCCTCTTGCTGCTCCGTTCACTGACAATTTAAGGGACAAGCCCAGTCAGCACACAACTCACAGGAGCTCTAGCACCTGAGGCCACCAGGCCCCACACGGGTAGCCAATAAGACTAAAGGGTGATAACAAAATAAGTTGAAATGTATATACACGTAAGATTTTAATCTTGATTTTAGTAAAATAAATTTGCACTACTTAAGGAAAACAGGATTACAGATGAAAAAGGTAAGTCTTAAGACTATCTTTAAAGGCACACCCTAGAGCTGCCCTACTATTAACAGACATGAGCATATTCACATGTAATGTACACAACTATGCACCATATAGTAGGGTGTACCTGTAAATGAAAATCTTGATATTGTTATCGTTATCGGACAAATGTGACCCATACTTAATAGTCAAGTTCATAAGAACACAATTCTAATGTTAATTCTTCTTTTTTTCTTTCAATTTCTGTCTTGTAGGTCTTCAAATTACATGTACAGAAATCAGCTACTGAAGGATACTTTATTTTCAGGAGATATACAGACTTTACAAGATTGAATATGAAGGTAAGCAAGGACATTGCAAAATAGGTCAACTGTATATTGATAAGAGGTTCATGGAAGAAAAGGAATGGGATGAGAGGAGAAGGGACATAAGTTGGAAGGAATCATTTAATTTAGAGAAAATCACTTGGGGAAGGGGACATTAGTACTGTAATTAATGGTAGACAAGAATTATTTTGATAGAATTGAAAAGAAGTAAGACAGAGAACAAATTTCAAAATTTTATGTCAGAAAATTAGAATTTTATATCTTTCCTGCATTGGGGGGGGGGGGGGGGGCTAGATTGGGAATGAATGTTCATAGTACATGAATCATGTGATCGGGATAGAGGGAGGTAGAGGGGATATGTGTTGTAAAGTAATACAAGTGGCTAGTGCAATAATAACAATAATAGCAATTATAACAATAATAATAATAATAATAATAATAATGAGAATAATAATAATTATGATATGTCTTGTTTACCCAGGGTAGCCTCATCAGCTACTATAAATACTGTTCTCCATGAGGGCCCTGCAATCATATTATTATCCTGGCTTTACCCACTAGGCGCTAGAGCATTCCAGGAATTTCTTCCTATCTGATACCCATATATTTTACCTAGGTGGAGATAGACAAATCTAGCTTAATGTCTTGACAGAGGATATTACTCAGTGTTATACTGAAAGCAAGGATATTTTACTATATCAGCTCCTTATGATGTCAGCTTTATATAAATCTACAAAATGAATGTTTACTTGTGTGACGGTGTGTCAATGAAATAGAACATTTTTTTTTAAACCGACTTTAAGGATGTTTAGGCCGAACTTATCAAAAGTTGGCATGGATTTCTTGAGCTACATTTGTGATGTATATCAGAAATTGTCCTCGATATTTTCTTAAGATGTTAGAGACTTTCTAAGACTTTTGTTTTATAGAATTAAAGTCATCTACATGACCTTGAATGATTTCTAACTACATGTATGTTCTCACTCCATTCCTGCCATGTGCATCACAGCTGAAGATTTTGTACCCCTGCTTCCGCCTGGCCTTGCCTCCTAAGCGGTGGTTTGGTAATAACTTTGACCCAATCTTTCTGGAGGATCGCATGCTGGGTCTACAAGCCTTTCTCAACAACGTAACGGGTCACAAAGACATTAGAAAGAGGTAGGTTATACTTTGTCAGGAATTGTTTGACAGTAAAACCTGTATGGAATGACTGCCCAAGGGAGACACAAAAAGAGGTCTTTATAGTTTCTGTAAGCCTTTTTATTTTGATGATATGACATTGATCACTACAGACATTGGGAAGAGGTAGATGAGGGATATCTTGTCAGCAAATGTTCAATATAGTGAATGTTTGCCAGTCCAATATTACCCTCAAAGGAAGTAGATAGGGCCTGCAAGCCTAACTCGATAACATCACATGTCATAAAGACATTAGGAAGAGGTACATGTACATGTAGGTTTATACTGCTGGGAATCGCATCCTGTACATGTACATAAAGACTGTTTGAGGGAAAAATTCACACAGATGGAACATTCTTAGATAGGGCCTGTAAGTCTTTTTCAGTAACATAGGTCATAAAGCATTTAAGGAAGAGGTAGGTTCATATTGTTAGGTATTGTTCAATACAAAATTGTTTTACAGTCAAACCTGTATATAAAGACTGCTCAAGATAATCATCAAACACAGTGTATGTAGATAGGGTCTACCGGACAAGCTGTCCTCAACAACATACATGTAACAGGTCACACAGACTAGGAAGAGGTAGGTTCATATTGCTAGGAGTTTAATAATACAGTGTTTGCCGTCAAACCTGCATATAAAGACTGCTCATGGAAAGTGTAACAGGCAGAAACTGTAGAATGGATTTGTAGGCCATTCTCAAATTTTTTTCAGAGGTCTCAAAAGATATCAAGGAAAGGTATGGTTTATCACTAGGGATTATTACAGTATAGGGTGCTACTACAAATGATGTTGCCACAAGCAGGCAAACTAATCATAAGACCACTTGCCCCGAACTCTTTTAGAAAAAAAAACCCCATTGTTTTTATTTAGTCAAAATTATATGTAAGCTTGTTTTAATGTTTTAATAAGTAACTATGTCACTGCAGCTAGATAGGGTCCACAAATGAGTGTAATTTAGGAGTCTAATTGATCGTCAGCTTTCATTATGTGTAAGCTCTTCATGTGATCCATTGAGAATAGAAGCTGTTATGATCTAATCTTATCTGATACAGACATGCATCGTAGGATTCTTCTCCCAAATCCACCCAAGTTACATTTATCTCTGTGTTCTCCTGCAAATTTCTCTTTTCTTCTGCCATTCCCTAAGACACAAGGTAATTCAGGAGCTGCCTGATTACTTGCAATAATTCCTGTGACAGTTGTTTATTGTCAGCTGTCTTGATGTAATTCATGGATCTAACATCAAGATTTGAATGACTGAATATGTCCCACACAAGATGCAAAGATTCTATCCTCCAGATCAAAGTTAGATCTTTAAAGAGAAGGTTGAGTTCTTGGAAAGGTGAAAAATGATTTATGAGCTTTCTCATTCTTTCTTTATTAACTCTCTTACAACGGACATCGCTATCGCCGGTCAAATATGACCGGTAAAATTATAAATCAACTTGTGATGCTTCGTGAATTTCCGTACGAAGTCGTAAAACCTCGAGTGAGGTATTAAAAGAAAGCCTGAATCGTAAGCTTTCGACTGGTATCCAAATAAGGTATTTCCCGGTAACGCTCGGCCCCTTTCGGCGATTTCTAATTTACATATACCAAACGATCATTCACGAACGTTCACGGAGTGTCTCTGTGTGCGCAACGCGGTCAGCGTGCGAAGAATTGTTGCATTTTTCCACATCATATCGTCATCTTGGAACATTAGTATGGATCCCCAAACGGTCGATCAGAACTCAGAGATGGATTCTGAAGAAGAATTAGATATGGATGAACAATTGTTAGGCCAATCAAGCGATATTTCTGAAATTCAAGTGAATTATCCACTGACGAAGAGGCACCGTCAACATCAACACACACCAGCAATAGGAATGCACGTAAACGGGCACGAAGCTCTGCCCCGTGCAGAATGGGGAAAACGAGCATCACGTGGTAATATGAAGTGGCAGAGGGATAATGACATTGTTATTCTTCAGTGGAAGGACAATAAGCTTATTAGTTTTTTGTCATCAATTCATTCAGCCTCAGACTTCGGTTATTGCTTACGTAGAGTCAAGTAAAATGGGACTTTCCATAGGAAATTAGTGGCGGCATATAACCAAAGTATGGGGGGTGTAGATAAGTCTGACCAGCTCATTGGGAAATATGATATCCTTCGTCAACCACACAAGTATTGGAAAACCCTTTTTTTTCACTTCGTTGATATTTCAATTGTAAATGCATATGTTTTGTTCATTCAGTGGAAAGATGTGTATAATATCGCTAAACCGGCTCATTATGGTCAGAGACAGTTTCGCGAAGAGCTGTGTCAACAGTTAGGGGGTATAAAATCAGATCAGCTTGTACCTTTGTATGCTTTGTCTAAACATCCTAGCCATGTTGAAAGTATGAATGTGGAGGAAGAAGAGTATCATCTCCCAGAAGTAACTATAGAAAGAAGAACATGTAAAGTGTGTTATGAGGAAGGAATGGGAAAAAATGCTTTCAAGAGTGACACCAAGTGTGAAAAATGTGATAGGTATTTGTGCTGTACCAAGAAACGGAATTGCTATGCCAGGTTTCACAAGGAAAAAACGTTTAAAATATTCAGGAAATAAATAGGAGTCAAAGAAACAGAGACAGAAAGATCAGTTGTTTGAGAATTTATTTGAATGAAAACAAGTAAGCAATACATGTACATGTATGTTATTTGAAAACCTGAAATAGTTATGAAGTAAAAATGTAAGCTCATTGATATTAGCCAGAGTACATTTTCAAAGTAGACTACTGTTTGATTCACCTGACTTTCCAACTTTGCGTATTTTTTGAGGAAATATTAGAGTATTCATTATGAATAATAATTCAATTTTTCATGACCATAAGAATTTCTTGTTATTGCATACTCCATGAAACAGTAATGATTTCTTTCTTGAAACTACAGCTAGGAGAACACTTGGCATTGTCTCCATGATTGCATGGTAAAAAATCAACGCTAAAAAAAAATGTGTGCTTATAAATTGCATATATAGATCAAACATGAATATTCATAATATGGTAATTTGCAACATATTTTGCATAATTACACAAATTTGTACTTTGCAACACCAAGAAGCACATTCTTTTTGCATCTGTTCTATGGAACAGGTATTTTGTTGTAATTGCAACTTTATGAACATGTGGCATTGTCTCCATCATCCTATAATTATCTCTGAAAATGTGAACGTACAATATGCATTGTTACTATTGCATACTTACATATATGAATTATGCATTCATATGGTAATTACCTCATTTGCATAATTAAACAAATTTAATTATTTACAACAAAAAGGATTTTTTTGAAATAGTTTTTACAGTTAATTGATAAACCATACTTACTATGTTAAGTACCTCTTTAAAGTTGAATGGAGGTAAAGTTGATTCACTTTAAAAAAAAAATTATTTTGTCCAAAAATATGAAAATATTCATTTTTCAGAAAAAAATCGCAAAAAAGTCATTTTTTGTCGAAATCGTTCATTTTTTTTTTTTCGAAGTTCTTGTTTGGAACTTATCCTTTCCCAAAATAGCAATTTTGAGAATAATAAGCATTGTCTTTATGGTGTAATTAGCACTGGAATCCTGAAATTGAGTGAAAAAGTAATTTTCATAATTTTATTAATAATATGCAAATTTTCATACAATTAGCATATTGATGTTAATTAGTCTTTCAGTTGCATAAAATGAAAATTCAGAATCTTACCTTTCCAATGATATATGGTTGAGTACTTATAACATAAATAAAGTTTACTTAATGAACTCTTGTCTATCAGCATGTATTTTGGGGCTATTTCACTGTGTAGTGTCTAGTTGTAAGAGAGTTAATAGTTTGGAAGAATATCATAGTAGAAATGTTCCCTGAAAAGGATTGCTCTTCAAAGGCCCTCATATTCGAAAAAATGACAAGAAATAGCACATATATGCTACATGTGTATGTCGTCTTGTATGCCCATTTATATTTACAGTGCATATGCTTTTCAGTGAGATTTGGGTCAATTTTCAATTATTTTGATGCTTCCGAAACCTTACAGTATACCCCAGTTCTTTTGTAGACATGATCAACCTTTCCCAATTGCTTCAAGACGATTTCTTTTGCAGTGACCAGAACTCAACTGTATCTTTAAACACGCTTTGGGACTAAAGCTGCAATAGCCCAACCATGACTCACTGTCATTTTCCAGACAATCAGGGTATTTCTTCCCCTCCGCACTCTTTTAGGGGGTTCTGTCCCTCAGGAATTTGCCAGTAGTGCCGACTGAGGGTAACCCAGTGTATACCATGCTCATTGCTTCCCTAGGTAGCAGAAGTTTTCCTAATTTGGCTGTGCAGCCTTTGCCAAGGAAATTCAAGCCAAATTTGTACTAAATCCAGATGCTCTCCTTTTGAACTCTCCTTTTGAGACTAATGTATAAAAATGTTTTCACTTCGGGTGTGATTTTTTGCTCCTTAGAAAGGAAATATTGGATAAAATTCAGATGCTCTCCATCTGAGCTCTTTAAGGCTAATCTATAAATATATTTGCACTTTGGGGGTAATTTTCTTTCCTCCAAAGGAAATTTTTTTATACTTTGTATTATTCATTCATTATTATTGGCCACAATATCTGAATACTCAAAACAATAGTGTGTACTTAGAGCAAAGAAGAAGAAAGAAAAATTGATTTGAGTACTTCATAATTTTTAAAGTAAGTCAACGTACCTTAAATTTATACTAATGACCTGGAAAATATATATGTCCAGACTGTGTGACAAGATGACTACATACCGGTAATGGTTTTGATATATAAAAAGCCACTTTTATACTGATAATATGTGATTATTGGTCATGAGGATTGTCGTCAGTGGCATGATTTATTTTTATTGGAAATAGATAATTATCAAAATACATGACTGTATGCTCTAAGTTTGAAATTATATAATGAAGGATAATCAGGATTACTCAGAGAATGACACAGACTTCTAAATGACCGGTTTTTGTTTTTTTATGTACATATAGACAGGAAATATGAAATGAAGTGAAAGGAAAAAAAAAAAAAACTTTGCAGCCCTGGTATGGTTATCCAGTCAGATTTACAGCCAGACAGAGATAATTCTCCTCTATTTTTCTGGGTATTATGATTGCCTTGAATTTGAGTATTTATGGAGGATGAAAGATAGACTGCTTAATTCAGAAGCTGTGCTCATCAGGACTATAAAAGATAATTTCTTTCTATGTTGCATGTTTAAATTTTGTGTTACAGCTCATAATTCTGACGGTTCATTATTTTCAAGAATTTCAGAATTCCAAAGCTTTGAGACACTTTTCAGACTGATAATCTCCATTTATACATGCAAGAATTTTTGTTTGTGTTCAGAATTAAGCCATTGGAATGAGAAGCTCCCTCTTTTTTTCCAGGTATTAATTTCTGTATCTCAGATTGACTGTATTTCTGAATGACAATTATTTTGATAGCATTGTTTTCATAAGCATCAAGTAATCTTTTGATATTTCATCAATTATTAGTGTCATGTATATTAGATAATGAATTCCAGACAAAGGCTGCAGAGAAGGTATTTGTGTTTTGTCAAAAATGTGTTTATCATTTATTCTTGAGCCTTTTTTGCTGACATCCTTTATTAATGATTCTTGCAGGCTAAGTACAAAATGCTCCTTTTGCATCCATCTTTCTCTCTTGATCTTTCTTTATTTTAGTACCAGATACATGTAGCCCTCGGGTAATGCTCAATCCAGACAGTTTTTCTTTGTAATGGTAATGGATATTCATTTGACGTATGTGAAAATATATATCCTGACAAACAGTTAGTTTCCTTGTAGAGGAGATTGGAGTATGATGAATTACCCTCCAGATATCCGCTATGGATGTCCATAAGTTTCCCATGCCAAATTGCAGTTCAACCCATTGGATACGATTTAATTTTGGTATAACATTACATACGTTTTCTATATACCTTACAGAGTAATTCAGGCCTGGTACTCTACGGGTTAAGGACAAGTAAACATGAAATGCATGAAATAAAAATGCTAATTTGTAGTCGCAAGTTGATATCTTCTTTATCTTTAGATGATGGTAGGTGTAAAGCAGCTGTATGAAAGGCCTGCATGTATGTTTATAAGCGTTTGCCCCGGGGGGCATGTCTCAATGAGGCCTGTACATCATCCACGTACACAAAAACGGATAAAAAGGGTACTTTTTCAGCTTTAGGCGCGTAACCCAGGTTATGCATTTGGGGTGTCAAAAACAGCAAAAATCAAGAAAAAGTGTATCAAATTCAGAGGTGATAAGAAGAAGATCCGGGGAAGGAGGGGGGGGGGGGGGAATATAGTTCGATAATGTGTTCCAAATTAGGTTAAATTTCTTTTACGGTTCCTTTTTGGCTAAAAAGGGTCTACGATAATGTAATCCTCAACAGGATGTAAAATACCACGCAAGATATAAAATCACTGTTAAGGGTATAAAAATCAGAGATGTTAAGATGGGTTTCCCTGTTTAGGGTATCAAAACCACTCCTGCTGCAATCCCTGTTTAGGGTGCTTTTCAGAAAGTGATTTATGCGGATGATGTACAGGTCTCAATGAGACATGCCCCCCAGGCATTTGCCTGCTGTCAAATGCCACATCCATTCGGGAAAGCACTGAACAAACTCCAGAAAAGAAAACATTGTGATCTCAAAATTATTGATTTGACTGTACCAGTTATTATTCTTAGTTCAACTGTTTTCTGGTCACTAACTCACTAAAGTTTACTTTAATAGTTGCATAGAATTGTAGGACAAACCAAAATATAGCGCTTTCCCGTAAAATTCATGCTTTGTCTGATCTTGACAAGTGAAAACATGTATCTCTGCTATAAATGCATTTTCTGTAAGTTTGTGTGCAACCATTGTTCATATGATGATTATGGTTCTCTATTGTTTGGTGGAAGGATACGAGAGGGCCAAGAGTTCATACTTTAAGTTATTCTTTAAAGTGGAATGGATTTTTCTTTTGTTTCTACATTCCTTCATGACACTTGCTTACACCCCTCGCTATCGTAAAAATGTATTCATTTGATTCTGAAGTTTGTTCAGATTGGATTAAAAATATTCTCACTAGAAGTTGTAGGCTTATCCTGAGATACTTTCAGATTTTATTCATGGTATAAGAGTCTTTTTGAAGAAGGTATGAGTAATATTGATTGAGTAATCTCTCCCCAGAGGATTATGTATAGATTCTCCATTTTTCAAAGATAAATTCATACCTGACATGAGTGATTCAATAGTTTTCAACAAAAGGCAAGAAGTTGATGAATAGACATGTCATTTCATGCTTGCTCATACAGTCTCCCATGCAGGGTAATGGAATACATGTAGGTAAAGAAAAAAAAAAACACCTTTGAAATTGAATGATCAAAAGAAAATATCCTAGGGGTGAACTCTGTACATGTAGATTAATCTTGTTGATTGTAATTGCTACAAAAATGATTTATGTGACTGTGCAATATAAGACCTTGAATTCAACATTCTTAACAGTTTTATTTGGTTCAAGGAAGATGTTTAGATGTTTTTTAGACTGTAAAGCAAATTGTTGGAAGGATCCAAACTTCTTCCTCGGCCTTTCAATGACTGAATGGAAATAATTGCTCAATGTTGCAAAGGAGAACCTGAAGGCATGAGAGTGTTTGAAAGATTTGACTTTAATAGATGTAGGCATTTATCTTATCAGTTCAATATCTTCTATCCCAGAAATGATAAACTAAATGCTACCTTCAAAATGTTCCTTGCGACCCAATTTAAAAAAAAAAAATTTCTTTACAATGTGGGCCATATTGTATAAAGAGTTGGGAATAATTCAAATTGATCATAACTTGATATCATTTGCAACTCTTTACTAAAGAAATAGGAGTTTTCGTGTTTGTGATTGTTTGGAGGACTTGTGATCCATTCGAATCAATCACAACTCTTTATAAGACAGGGCCCTGGTATTTCAAATATTGTAGTCGCCCCAAGTCTGTGTAAGAGCGCCCGGCCTGAATAGATATTTTTCACCCTCTTTGCATTTATTGAAAGCCAAACTACCGTTAGTTTTCAAAAGTACCTCTTGATGGCAAACAAGGTTCAATTTGAACTGTCCTAAGGTATTTCGATCAACCAAATCCCTTGTAACAATATTATTATGGAACCTGTTATGGATTTGGAACAGCTAAAGAGATGATTGTTGTAAATTAGGTTAGGCGTTTTTGGTAGGAAAGGGAGTTCATAGCACTGACAGATTCCATCAACCTCTGTTCCCTCACACAAGGCCCCATTATGAAGTCATGGAGTGAGTGTAAAAGGGGTCAGGAGTGTGAATTTGTGAGTTGGTTTTTTGTTTTACTGACAATGATTGAGTCAGTTACATTATAATTTTTCTGTTTCATTTGATTGAAGTCAGAGGTCAGTGAAGTCAGTGCTTGTGAACAGACTTTTGTACATGTACATGTGTCTTGTGAGGCAAGTATAGCTTACATGTAAATGTTAGACTATTTTTATAAAGATGTCCACACTAGCAAGATTTTAAAAATCTTTTAGGATCACTTATATATCCAATATTGGTCACTCACACTTCATTCCATGAGTTCAAATGATTAAAAAAAAGAAGAAGAAGAAGGGGGGAAAAAAGAAGATTTTTAAAATGAAATTTCTTGAATTTTTATAACAAGAAAATATTGAAGGAACAATTTGAACTGAACTGCATAAGATGGATTCCAATGAGGATGCAGGAATGTGACAGGAAGGATATGTGGAGGATGTTTACGACGAGAAGGCGATGATAATGAAATCAAATCACTTTGTTTTTTGGGGGAAAGGTCTTCGTAAGATGAATCACTTGAAAGAGAAAGGTGGTCAGGGTAGGTTCTGTAGTTGAGAAGATAGATAAGGAGCAGGAATAGGTAGTCGTTTATTGGCCGACATTTATGAATATTTAATTTCTCTGGGAGATTGATTGTCTTGAGGGAAAGGTCTTTGTAACATGAATGGCTTGAAAGAGAAAGGTGGTCAGGGGAGGTTCCATAGTTATGGAGATAGATGAGGAACAGGAAAAGGTAATCGTTTACTGGCCGGCATTTACAAATATTCACTTTCTCTGGGAGATTGATTGGGAAGTTTGGAACATGTACAAGTATAAATGGTGAAATTTCCCACTACATGTATATGTTGGTTTAATATTGAACAACAAAAAATGTAATGTGCTAATATATTCAGGCTTTTTCCTAATTTCAGGCTCATTTATTCTTTCAGTTTCAAGTTTAAAGTGTACCAACCACCTGAAAAAATAATTTGTATACTGCTAGGAATTATAAAATTAATCTCAAAGAACTTTATCTTAAATTCTATTGGTCAACAGTTTAGGAGTATGAAGGAAATAAAGGATAACATGAAGGTGCTCACCGAACCTCCGAGTTAGGCTCCGCGCGAGCCCTTATCTTGGCAAGCGCGTACGGGTGCATTGAGTAGTCTACTCACGAGTCGCTTTTATGCTTATAGAGAGTATAATTAAACTTGTAATATTTCTTTATAGAAGTTATATTCGAAGCCCATATTTGGAATATAGTAGAATGACATGGAACCTCTAACGTACAGAGTAAAATGTTTTTTGGTGATTGGTACCCTTTAAACAGGCTTAATTTTTTACAGAACATATCTAGGGCTTCAACATATGAGTCTCCTGTAAGGCTAATTTGATGAAACCAACTGATATCCCTGTGATTAATCAAAAGTGCATCCATTGTTTCTTCAATAAAAAGAGGAAACTGTGGTCACTTTCCAATCATGTGACAAACATGTAGGCCTAATTGGAAATTGACACCATTAAGATATTTACCTGAATAGATGTTATAAATCACAGAAAAGGGAATTGACTTTTAGGATGATAATTTTTAAAAAAAATTTTGGAGGGGGGGGGGAGGGGGTCTTTTAAAGTATTGTGATTGTTCAACTACTTCAAACAAACTGCAGCAATAAAATGACAGCTCAGACATTTTCAAGAGAGATTTTTTGTTCTGTTATTGTCTTTGCTCTTCACGTGGCTCACCTAACTTTTGATTAATTGTACAGTATGCTTGAACAATTTGGACACGGAAGATGGTGCAATCAAATTAATACACGATGCACATCAAAATCCAATATATAGGCCTTTTTTCAATGTGATTGCCTACAATATGTAAATGGCATGTGATGTGCATTGTTTTGCACTTGTCCTCCTACCTCACACCCCAATGCCCACATGATGCCCTCCATGTATAGCATCATCACTCAGTCTGCATGATGTCATGTCTGACATTTGTTTTATGTATCTCCTCTTACAGTGCGCCCGTCAAGGAGTTCCTGTGTCTCAATGATCCGCCTGGACCTCATGACAGTCTGGAAGAGAGCAGGGTAGGTTCAAAATGTAGTTTTGAAGAGCAAACCCTCACTGGCAAGGGCTGGTCCCACGTAAACAATAATGGTGGGGAGGCCCTTTAATTGGCCCATTCAAAGATGAGAAAAAAGGAGATCTGAATCTGTATTCAAATCTCACATTTTTCCTGTTGGTTCACATTTTGGTATTATGAAATTAATTTTCTTATCTCACTTCCACTGGCTTTGGTTGTAACTCAGAGCGCTCTGCAAATAATGGCGGTTATTCACAAAAAGTCATGATCAGAATCTCACTAATTAGTGAGAATTTTTTGTCTACACATGTGAAAGGTGAGATTCTTATGGCAGTTCAAAAATCGATATACAGTGAAACCTGTCTATAAAGACTACTCAAGGGAGACAAGAAAAGTGGTCTTTATGCATGAGCAGGTGGTCTTTATGGACAGGTTCCTTTAATACATATTTCAATGGGAAATGCTCTTCAAGGGAAACAAAAATTGTGGTCTTATAGACAGGTGGTCTTTCTATACAGGTGGTCGCTAAAGCAGGTTTGACTGTATTTGAATCTCAATTCTTGCTCTGATTGCGAATAGCCCAATTAATCTAGGTTCTGTTTCTAGACTTTAATAGAACAGAGGCATTGCTAGAACAGAGGCATTGCTATAACTTTTCAAATCGGACAGGGTGGGGAAGTTGGACTTAATGTGCTGATGGGTCAAGACAGAAATTTACAACATTGATCGCAAATGTCGAAAAATTTCCAAAGTTGCTGACAGACATCATGAATTATGGTGGGGTGTCAAAACCCAATGCCTGCTTTATCAAACAAACTATATCATCTATACCAACTTCATCCTGAATGTGCTCTCCAATCGTCAATTTACTTGCAGGTCTCTCTCCTCAATATTTTTACTTTTTAAAAATGTACCTTTTCATCATTTGCCCAAAGTTTGATTGCTGTACGTAATCAAAATCGCTTCAAAAGTCATTCTGTTTGTAATATCCTTCATATGCATACACAACCTCTACTCTAGAAATTCAGTTATATACTTCAGTTCCTAGTATGTGTCAATATTTCCCTGATTCATACCTGCCTGTATTTGTTCTGCCGATTGCTCAGGATCCGTTCTAATATTCTCAGTCTTGAAGGAATCCTACTTTTACCTGTCATCTGCTTAGCTTGATCTTTATCTTTTCATTCCTCTCCTGTCCAGGTATTACCCAAAGCCACCAGTTTGTCACTAGCACTTCTATTTCTGTATTTCCCAACATCCTTCGTTCATTCAAGGAATTTCTACTTCTCTTTCTCTCTCTCTGTCTGTCTGTCTCTCTCTCTGTCTCTCTCTCTCTCTTTCAGTTAAGGGCTTGAAAACATGCACAGGTGACTAAACTCTACGTGCACTCTTGTCCTCCTCAAATGTTTGAGTCCCTACAGACATGGGCGGGCTCACGTGTATTGTCACATTAATGACATGTAGGAATGGGAAGGGGAAGGATACAGGGAATGCAGTCAGTTAGCTGCTATGGATAGGCTGCAAGCATAGACTCTGTTGGCTGCTTTCAAGAACAAAACTCAGATGATATTTCAAGCTTGACCATTATCATATCAGGAAGGTCTTGTACCTTGATCAAGACCCGCAGAGGGGCTTTCCATGATTTTTGCTAGAAAAATGATATGCTACAGCTGGTAATGTTTCTCCTAAGGTCTTAGATGTGTTGCCATAAATAGACTATTAAGGACTTCTGTAAAATCAAAATTGTGGTTTTTAATGCATAAGATTACTGAACCCAAAAGAATAGTCCTTCTTGGCTTTTAAATAGCCCTCAAAGATAAGAATTTTTTTTTCCTCTTGGCTCATGACTGTATATATCACTCTGTTGCTTTACAGCTTTCTGTTTCTCTCCTGTAATCGGTTGTCAGCCACATTGGGCATTGATAGATCACATCAGGAGGTAAAGCCCAAGAAACCACATTAAAAGTCGTAATCTGATTAGGTTCCAGGTCCTGCTCTAATGGCATCTCATGAAATTATGCTATTTTTAGACATCCCAGTACATTCACTATTCCGATGTCAAGTCCAAGTTCTTATCTGGATTGCTATCTGGGTGTAACTATCCGTCCATGTTATACGTTTGTTTTTCTCGCTTTCATCATCCTCTCCAATCTGGCCTGCATCCTGTTTCCTCTCATGCTCCATGTGGTATCCTGATGGCTTAGACAGGTCCTGGTGTAAATCTTGTATGGTTAATAGCATAGACAGAAGTGGTTTTGACGGTAAAGAATCCAGAGGATGCTCCAATTGGGTAATAGGGTATGGGCTGGGTGTGAAGTGTGACATATTTTAATCTTGCATGGCTTCTCTCTCTCTCTCTCTCTCTCTCTCTCTCTCTCTCTCTCTCTTGTACTCACTTCTTTCCTTTTCTCTCACTTTAATCTTGTTTTCTCTCACTTTCTCTCACTTTCTCTCTCCCTCGTACTTACTTCTTTCCTTTACTCTCATTTTAATCTCTCTCTCTCTCTCTCTCTCTCTCTCTCTCTCTCTTTTACTCTCGCTTCTCTCCCATTCTCACCTCCAGGGACATGTATATCACTGAATATGCTTTTCTTTCCTTTTCCTCTATAAATAAACTCCATTTCTCTGTAATTTCCTGTGCTAGTGCTTGACTTGTGAACCGTGTCTGTCTGTTGCTCTCTCTCTCTCCCTCTCTCTCTTAACATGAATACACACTTTTTGTCAGTATTCAGGTGCATGTATACTAGGTCTGGTATTATAGTGATAATTAAAACACGAAATAACAACAACAAAGGTGATTACATTTTCCTTCAAAATCAAATAGCTTTGCACAAATAAAACTTCTGAATTCTTGCAGATTGATTTTATTACCAAATGTAAACAGGTCATATTTCCCACCCATCAATTAAGAAACAAATATCTCTGTGCAGTATGTTAATTATAGAAATCATTCATGTGTAATGACATTGATGCACATGGAGGGAGAAAAAAATAATAGAAATATTCTCTGGTATTTCAACTTAATTTCAATAACAGCTATGAAGTTATGAAGCATTGTTGCCAATGATATTGACCTAGCCATGACTTTTTATTAATATTTTTAGAAAGAAGAAGCACTTTCTTTGTTTTATTGGAGTAGGGTTAACATATAAGCATTTTTCATTATTTCATATTATAAATGTTTTATATGTGCACTTTTTACCATTTATCAATTTTCCAAAGCTACTTGTTCCAAAGTTTACTTGTTTACCGGTGTTAATTGGTTTAGTATGACGTATCCGGACAACTACCCCCTGGACAATTACCCCCCGGACAACCACCCCCGGAAAACCACCCCTTGGACGACTACCCCCCTAGGACAACTACTCCCTAGGACAACTACCCCCAGGACAACTACCCCCCAGGACAATTACCCCCTAGGACAACTACCCCCCCAGGACAACTACCCCCTAGGACAACTACCCCCCAGGACAACTACCCCCAGGACAATTACCCCCCAGGACAACTACCCCCCAGGACAATTACCCCCGGACAACTACCCCCCGAACAACTACCCCCTGGACAGCTACCCCCGGATAAATTGTCCTGGGGGTAATTGTCCTAGGGGGTAGTTGTCCTGGGGGGTAATTGTCCTGGGGGGTAGTTGTCCTGGGGGGTAATTGTCCTGGGGGGTAGTTGTCCTGGGGGGTAATTGTACTGGGGGGTAGTTGTCCTGGGGGGTAGATGTCCTGGGGGGGGTAGATGTCCTAGGGGGTAGTCGTCCAGGGGGTGGTTTTCTGGGGGGTAGTTGTCCGGGGGGTAGTTGTCTAGGGGGTAGTTGTCCTAGAATCTTAGTATGAATGTACACATTTATATTAAACATGCTATCCCCCCCCCCCACTCTCTCTCTCTCTCTCTCTCTCTCTCTTTCTCTCTCCCCTCCCCCTCTCTCTCCCCTCCCTCTCTCTCCCCTCCCTCTCTCTCTCTCCCCTCCCTCTCTCTCTCCCTTCCCCTCTCTTTTTTCGCTTGTCTATTTCCAAATTTTACATACTCTTACCTTTAAATTTGGCTTTTCATCCCATTCTTCTTATCAAGTTTTAATAAGTCCTGCCCTTTGGCAGGTCGGGTACTTTCATTACTGATGCATAAAACTATGTTAACATCTAATAGTAAAACATTTCCAAGTTCATCATACATGTACGTGTTCTAATTAGCTTCTGTGGATTGATAACTTAATCAGTAGGAATCTTTCTCTGGTTCACGCTCTACAGTTTTGACATTTCATGCTCGTTGCCCTCTAGCGGAACGTCGCAAGTCAGCTCGCTTTCATGCTTTATGATTAAGAATATACACGTAGTTACAGAATCTAATTGAAGTGATCATGTATATACACGTAATGTGACGTAATGTTTCCACTGCCCTGCAGAGATAAGCTAATTAAGACCATATTTGAAACTCGCCATATGTGCATACCAAGAAGGGAACTATTGAGAAGCAGAAGGGTGTAACTGTGTTTTAAATTCTAGAAGTTTAATGCCGTTCTTGCTCTCAATGGGCAAATAAGATTGATAAATATGCATGAAGTAGCTAAACATGTATTGTAATGATGACAAAAACGTAAACAAAAACAATAATAAGGCACTGTACCAACAAAATCTCATTATTGTTTTTGTTGAAATTTAAATGAATAAATGAAATAAATAAATATCTCGGACAAGTTAGTTGTTGGAGTTAGTTTGAGATAAAAGATGATTGGTAGCAATAGGAAAATACAGAGATCAGACATACATGTACATGTACATGTAATGTATCACATGTGGTTAATACATGTACATTTTAAGCTAGGGGGGGGGAAGAATAGATCTAAATCTTGAAACAAGCTTTTTTTATGATAAATTCATCTTCTTTCTTTCTTTTTTTGTTCCAACCTACAAAATCAGATTTAAAGGAACCTCCCAAAGAGGGAATATTCAGAATATTCCTTAGAGGATGGCAGATATCTGAAGGATTTTTAGATAATCCTAATCTTTGGGATTAATGTGATAACATATATTTTGATCATTCAAAGCTCTCTGCCAAGCTGTGAGCTGTAATAACCATATTATAAAAGTTTCATAAAGCGATGATATCCGAATTGATTCACCTTGATCTCTCCCTGAATAAGCCCCTCGCCCCCATGGAGTGCCTTGTAAATGTCAAGGGTGGGGAGGCGTTTTTTTATGAATGATAAGATTGATCTGAAAAGATCCAGTCATTGTCTACTAAGTTTTACAACTGAAATAATTTGTTTTTAAATGACATTGTGACGTTTAAAAGTTGTGTCATTGATTGATAATCATATATGGATCGATTATATGCTAAATATTTAAGCTTGATGGAATCATAATTATCTCCAAAGCTCAAGATATTCAATATTTTAGGAATATTTTTGTATAGATTATTTTCGTATTGTTCTGAATGAATATATCATTTCATTCATTCTCTTTGTCAAAGGTATTTCTGTCATCTTAAAAAGAAAGCCAATTCTATTTTTATTTTTGATCTTAAAATACATAGAACCTCTTGATGTATCAAACTTCTAAAATTGTCTATTGGATATATTCTTAACAACAAGTTCAAATTAATAACAATGCCTTTTCGAAAATCCTCATCGTCACCAAAAGTCAAAATTATTTTTTCACCACTTATGAATGCTTACTTACCATATAATAGTACAGACAACAAGCAACTTTGTATCATTTACAAAAGCCTTGATATTCAGGATACTGTCTGTATAGTGTTGTACAACACATGCTCATGTGGCAATTGCTCCATGGTTGATCTCCAACACCAATCATATTCATTACTTCAACTCTGGAACCAGCACCATACCTAACCCTGAACCTAACCACCTTAAACCCTTTCATGAAGGAATTATATAAGGGCTAAATTGATCACATTTTGTTCTTCAAATTGGCAATAATAATATTTTTCTTTTAGTGATACATGTACATGGTTCTAATATTAAGGTGTAGTGTCTTTGAAAACAATATACAAGGTTAGGAATTTTGTTGAAAAGTTGAAAAAATTGGCGATTTCAATAAAAAACAATGATTTTGAACCTCTCAACTTATTGCCAATTTAAGGATTTTAAAGCTTATTCTTGTTTTTAAAATTCCTGGCATCAAAGGCAATATGGTCATGCAACAAATATGGACATAGTGTGTGCAGAAATTTGTGCTCTTTCTATTCTTGCATCTGGTATATTTCTTTAGAGCTCTGAATCAAAAGTTATTGAGCCAAGCCACAAAATGTGGTCAATTGTCTTGAAAGGGTTAAACCTTCTGCAACCCTAACCCTAACCCTACACATCTTTGACAAAATAAAACCTGGAGCACTTGTCACCAAAGCGAATGTCGGATCGTCCTTTGTAAAGTTTCTGAACTCATGATGAGGACATTAAAGTCATAATGGGGCTGTCATTATGTGAAATTGCTCCCTGGAATATTACGTGCTCTACTTCTTTTATGGCAAGGCTGTTTCCCCATGCAGTGCCAACTGAATGTGAAGGTCAAAGAGTTATCTGTGAGTGATTCACTGAAAAGAATGGCAATATGCATGTACATGTAGCTGGTTGAAGGTTCATGACATTTTTGTCAAATCATACTTTCAATATGAAATCATTCTAGGAAACATGCTTGGGCTGACAATGATTGTATGCTCATGATTTTGGGAAAGGAATCTGATTGCTTATGAGTACATGACTGCCCAAAATATTTGTACATAAAATGTTTTTATACCCAGGGCCCCGTTTCATAAAACTTAACATTAACAGTAACTTTGTCATCAATGGTAACTCCCATGGAAACCTTGATTTTGATTGGCTCTTGAGTGATGTTACCATGGTAGTTACCACTGATAGCAGAGTTACCATTAATGGTAAGTTTTATGCAACGGGGCCCTGATTTTGTTATTTTGTTATTTTTTTATTTACTCATATATTTTATTTTTTGTGTATTTATTTATTATTATTATTTATTTTATTTATTTATTTATTTATTATTATTTATTTTATTTATTCATTTATTTATTTATTTATTATTATTATTTATTTTATTTAGTTTTTTTTTTTTTTTTTTTTTTTTTTTTGGGGGGGGGGGGTAATAACGATAGTGATAATTGCATGCCTGCTTCTTGTATAACACTCATGTTTGTGTTTCCACCATGCATAGTAAGGTGATGCGGGACTTGAAGCAATGATCATTGCATCTCCAGTCTTACCACTGGTTGGTTTTGAAGAAGTTTTGAAAGACATTATGGGAAGATAATAGATTTTAATTTCCTGATATATCTATCTCAATCATGAAATGTGTCTTGTATGATTATAGAATGCATTGAACACAATGAACAATGAACATCTCGAGTGTAATCTCGAGTGTAAAGAGATCCATCAACTAACTGCAATAAAAGCCATTTCTGTGGCAGCAGACTTATTATGCCTATATTGTATCACATGTTCGTTACACAATCCTCAATGCTCATGAATTATTGCTTCAGCAGCACCGTGTCAGTACCCGCGCAAGACGTGCCTCGGAAATGTGAAGGCCACGGAGGCATACAAGCCTGACTCATGAAATATAACCAAAGTTGACAGCATGTTGCAATGAAATGGCTGCAAAGTCTCTGAAATTTAGTGGTTTGAATCACCGAGCAGGGATGATATTGTGGTGAAGATGCAGTGAAAGGGATTTTAATGAAAAATCGAACCACTGGAGCGAGATGTACCAGTAAAATTATGGCAGATTTGATTTATGCTCGTGTAAAGTGAGACTATCGAATATTATTGTAAAGATCTACTCTGAATGTATTGTTGGGGGCATTTCCATAATTCAAATAAAACCTTGCTTACAAATTTGTGTGGGTACAGTATGCCTTTGTACCTTGTATTCCTGCATAGGCAAGGCTGTATTTTTCCTCTCTGTCTTTTTTTAAATTGGTAATATGCATGCTGAAAATGTACCATTGGTAGATAGCGAGGAACTTATTACGTAATGCATTCTCGAACATATCACAGTCTCTACATCTTTAAGAAGTAGAGTGGAAATTTTGCCCTTCCCCTTTTAATCCTCCCCCAAATTAAGTACTTAACATGTTCAATGTAGGTGTGTTGTCAGTCATTGTAATACAATCACATTGGGTCACAGTAGCTCCTGCATTGGTTTTGACCTTTCCTCATGAATGGGATGAAATTTCTTGTCCATTTAGGTTATAGACCATTACAAAGTCATTGAAAGCCTGACCACAGTCGGGTATTGATGGACATCTAGTCAACATCGTGAAGTCTTTACCAATCTCAACAAAAAAATATTGATCAAATTTTTCATCTATTACAGCGAAACCTATCTATAAAGACCAGTCAAGGGAGACAAGAAAAGTGTCAGCAGGAGCAGGTGGTCTTTATGCACAGGTTCCTTTAATACACGTTTCAAGGGAAACAAAAATTGTGGTCTTTATAGACAGGTGGTCTTTCTATACAGGTGGTTGCTAAAGCAGGTTTGACTGTACATACTAGTATTGCTTTAGTTATCACATTTTTCATACTTCTTTTCCTTTTTGTTTTCCTTTCTGTTTTCCTTCAGGTAATGGTGGAGTCTTTGGAGGAGGTGGCGTACAACCTGAGAAGAGACTTGGCTGAGAGGGATAGATTGTTGAGGAAGAGAGACGAAGAGATAGCCAGACTCAAGGCTAGGATACAAGAACTAGAGAATGCTGGGCTTCCATTGGAGTAAGTCATGATTGAACTCTGTAGAATTTGGATTTATGTAGTGTGTGAAAAAAAAGTTCCATTCACATTTTGCCAAGCTGTGCACAACTTGATGCTAAGCCAAACCCTTAGCTAGCTCAGAACAACTTGCAGAGAAACTGGATAACAACTCTGAAACTCTTAGCATTACTAAGGCACCAATTTCATGTAGAACTTATTCAAAATGCTTATAAATCAGTACAAGTCACTACGAGGTACAATAATCTCTCGCAAGCCTAAGTTCATTGATGTATTACTCTGCACTGATTACTGCATTTCGCCACATATTAAGGAAAAGGAGAATGGGGAGGAGCAAAGAGTTGAAGGAGCAAAGAGTTGAAGGAGCAAGGAAAAGATGTTTGGTACTGCAGAATCGGAAAATGGCGTTGAACAGAGGCATACTAAAGCTTTTCATCTTGCATTCATCAGGGTATACCGCAAGATGAATAGAAAGCAGAGATCGAACAATATAACTAGAAACTAAAGGAACAAAGAGTGCAAAATATAACAGGTTTTGATTGGCTGCCTAAAAAAATGGGAAATTAGGCTTATTGCCAGCTGGTTTTATAATAACGGGAGCTACAATAATAATGATTTCCCGTTATTTTCAGGCAGCCAATCATAGCCTGTTATATTTTGCATGTTTCATTCCTTTAATTTCCGGTTATATTGTTTGATTTCGGCTTTCTGTTCATCCTTGTTGTATACAAAAAGCTTTAGTATGCCTCTCTTCAACGCCATTTTGTGAAAGAGCAAGGAGTTGGGGGAGGGAGAGGAATGGGCATAACATTTGGTATGGATGGGGTAGCAAAGAATAGGGGAACAAACAAAGAGTAAGAAGGGATCATGGGGTAGGCTTTGCTCAGAAAACAAAAAATAATTCTTTACCATTCTGGCAGTAAGCTGTTCACTAAAAAAACACATATAAATATGTTGTCTTAGCCTTCACATACTTCCAACACGTATACACTTTTTACGCGTTCACGCACCCCAAACCATGAGATATGGAGAAATATTGCATGATCATCCGGGTACTTATGCACAAACCTGGAGATAAATTGATTTTTTTGCTGGTCGGCTGAAAACCTTTCATACAAATAATAATTATCATGATTTATTACATCATTCTTCCTTTATCCATGTATTTCCAGGAATGAGCGTGTAGGGACAGACCAGGAGAGCGAGAGCAGTACTGTGGAGGGTGATCGGAGGTCGTGCGTTGAGGCGGATCTGATGGATCATGGGATACCAGATGCAAACGACGAGGGGATCTCAGAATCCATGGACAGTGCCCTTAAAGTCAAGTAGGTTCATGAATCAATAGGCGAGTTGTGGCTTTGTTGATTAACTCGTTGAAGACTACGTCAAAGATTACTCAGCTGCATTCTATGGACAATGCATGTCATACCAAAGTCCAACCGTCTCCGATGGGTTAAACCACAGGATTTTTTTATGGACAGATTTTAAGGCTGAAAACAAATATGGATCCAAATTAGTAGCTTCCAGACTTGATTATAATAAACAGATTCTAGGACAAGTACCCCCTCGACGTAGACCCTGTGGAAAAGTACATTTATCCCACAGTTGATTCCCCCCCCCCCAAGCTCTTCCCTGGACAATTACCATTAAAATGATAACCCCTTGAACAACTTCATTCATGATTGTACCCCCTCCAATAGGTAATTGTCTTTGGGATTATCATATAGGTGGAAATTGTCTTCAGGGTACTTGTCCTAGGTTTTTTTTGTCTAGGTTGTAATTGTGCTAGGGGGTGATCCATTGGATGGCAAGTGTCAAAGATGGCTGGTTGTTCATGGGGCAGTCTTCTGATTAACATGAAGTCACAGTTGTGTACATTAAAGATCATGTGTACATTGTATACAGTCTCTAATCTTCAGTGCCCCTGATAGTGTTCTTTCATGGATATTTGTAGATAGGAACCTACCGTTAATCTCATTATGTAAAGTGATTAGTCATGAGGCCCGAGTTGTGATAGTACCCTCAGTGGAGTACATGTACTTGTTAGTTACAACTTTGGATGCCCCATTTGATAGCTTTACTTAATGATTTTGCCAAATTTGAACTGGTTGATTTCAAGCATGTCACTCTGGGAGGCATTCTACAAAATGTCTTTCATGTTTGTGTAGCCAACACCTTTATTGTGAAGAGTCTGTTGTGGTTATCATGACTGATGGCTGTGGTCTAACGTGCTTGATGGAATTAACCACTTTAAAATCTAGGAGGTTTAAAATTCATTTGATTTTTTGTAATATCTCTTTGGAGTATAAACAAGTTGTGTGGTATTGCCGTGGTTATGTATAGATTTATCAATTACAATGAAAGGGAAACAATCTTGAGTGGTGGTCTGTCTGAAGACACTTATCTTTTAAGTGTAAAACAATGATAACTGATACATGTATGAATAAATCAATATTGAAATGTTTGAAAGGCAGGAAGATGTTGCTTTTCCGACAAGATTCCCATTTTCCTTTGATTCTCTACTTCATTTTCAGGCATGAAAAATATAAACCCTTGAAGATAGGCCTTTTCATTTTAAAGGGGAAAATATTTCTTTAATGGGAAAACGTATCACAATCTTTACTTACGAAAGGGTTTCGTAGAAAGTGCTCCTAAATTCTCATTTTGAAAAGTTTGCATATTATCTCATATTCATTTCATAATTCTTTATCATAGTTATATTAAAAAAAAAAAATCAGCAAGGCTTATTTAACTAGTCATTATGAGATGAATCAATTTTCCTTGCCTGTACCCATGTTTATTTTTAAAAATATCTTTGGGATAACAGTATTTTCAGACATTTTTACCTTTTCTGCTTAACCAATACATCAGATGCAAGGTTGCGTTTGTCTATGTACATATTATCCCAGACGATGTTACATGTACCATCGACTGATAACTTAAATTGGGACTCAAGGGCTATCAGATTAAATTATGTCAGGTAACATTTACCCTGACAGAGTTTTCTTCCACTCTTTATGGAGCATTAGGTTCTTGTGTGCAAAGTAGTCCTTTTTGAAGTCTAATCCAATCCATGAGATTGGTATAGTGCCATTTCCTTGTAAAAGAAGTCTGTATGTATATTGAGAAATTAATAATCATCAGTACATAGTGGTTCTGGGCTCTCTTGCATAAAAAGTTGTGATTAAATGCAACTCGAAAAATTTAACACAAGTCCCAAGTAAGCGATGCTGATTGTTGAAAATCAAGTTGCGTTTAATTTTTTGAGTTGCGTTTAATCGCAACTTTTTATGCAAGAGGGCCCTGATTGATCAAATATAGGTTGCATGCTTCCCCCCCCCCCCCCACACACACACGCCATTAGATATATTGTAGATGAATTTACATACATTGTAAGATGTAAAATTTCTAACATAGGCAAAACAAATATTGTTACTTGATAAAGAGCAATACAAGTCGGTTTAATTAATTGTAACAATAGCATGTTCGTGTTAAAATATTACATAGACGTAACATTCACACATTTCCTTAAAAAACCTCTGGCAAACTTCAAACTTTTCTGCTGAAGAGCAGAAGGGAACACAGTAGCTGTTAACAGTGAATGATTTATCATGGTCACCTAAGATACCTATTTAAAAGTTAGAGCAAAGGGATAACAAAAATGGTCAATACTTGCAGAAACTTGCAGTGCAGACAGATAGACGTCAAGAAGTGCTTTTGGCAGTTTTCATGACATGTTTTGTCATCGTCCGTTAATCCTTTTTCCTGTCAAGTCACTATCGATGCCATTTTGTATTGTGATTCAGTGGCAAGCTGAGGATAATAAATCTGGGGCAGGGGACGTTACTGGAAAGCTGTTTGTTTGAAAGTGTGACCTAGAATTGTCATTAAAAAAGCTTACAAAGTAATTCCATGATGAGTCGAGTTTGATTCAGTGTGAGATATCAACAGAGCAAATCCTCCATATTTCATTTATCAGAATCTACCCTAAAATTTCCAAGTTTTTAAGTATGTTTCATCTGAGACATAGTGCTTTAATTGGATACCTTTTGAATTCTTGTGTGTCCTTGTAAGAATCTGCACTGTAATTCTATGATTCAGCCTTTTATTTTCCAAGTCATTATAGTCAAACCATAAATGCGGAATGCGCTATCAGTGACAGATATAGACTAAACATTTTGATCTATACATATTCACATCGTATTATGAACTCGAAACTGCCCAAGGTATTGATGGTTTTTCTTGTTTTTCAACTCTAATGTTCACATGTACCCTTCTCTATCAATGCCTGTAAATCGATGTGATGCCTTTCCTTATTCTTCTGCAAGCCATGTTAATTTTATGCTCTTATGGAGGATTTTTGTCTGAATATTTGAATCTTAAAGCAGTAGTTCTAAAAGGCACTGTTCTACAAACCAACCTGCCCACATACTTAGGGCAACCATAGTGTCTCGATGGCGAAGCAAATGAAAACCGCACTTTACCGACTGAGCAAGCAGAGTGTTTTACTGCTACGTGTACATTATATGAACGTGAAATTATGGGCAAATGAAATTCATTTATTTGCAAGTGTTTTCGGGATCGAGTTTTTGCCACAGCAGGAGAATTTTTTTCAAATTAACGATAGGAAGTGCACCTCCTGTTGCATCCGGTTGCATCCTGTCTCATCCTATCCTGCTCAGAGTGCTACTCGAAGCTCTAAATGACACCTTTTTGAGGGCTCCCCTTTTTATTTTTATGAGCTGTAAATTTCTTTGTCTCACTGTTTTTTGTTTGTTTTTTTGTCTTTCTTCTCCATGATAGGATTGAATCCCTTGGAAAGGAGCCAGTCAAATGCGGTGGCATGGTCAGCGAGAGAGACACAGTTGCCATAGCGATAAGTCAGTCAGCGACACCTGTAGGCGGTGACTCGAGATGACATCATAGGACTGGCGATGAGTGACGGCAGCAACGAGTTTGTCGTTGGTGAAGGATGTGGGCAGAAGATGGACTACATGAGCCCATTGTGAAAGGGTTCCAGTAGATCTGATCCGCGTTGAAGCCATTTAAATAAGAGCTTTCTTGGGATGAGGTATCATCCTCATATTCTATGCACAGCAGTGCAGGAGATGTTATATATGAGCATAATTGCTGTAAAAACAAATCATGCTACATGCCCAGTGATTAAATGCTATTGTAGAATGAAAACACTGTACATGCCTTTCAAGCCTAGACCATCAGTTAAATGCTAATGTAGAATATTCAATTCTTTGCAAGGCCAGCTTAAGCTGTTTTCATATCATTTTAGCTTGCATCATTCATGGCTCTTCTGTCCCTTTTTGGTCTTTTCATATGAAACAGTAAGAAAATAAGATCGATGCCACAGAGTTATGCATGCGTTTTTATTGGCAAATTAATCATGTTTAATATTTTTGAGTCTTCAAATGCCTCTTCTAGCCTACCTAATCTAATCTAAACAATCAAAAGAATGTTTTTATTTCAACTGTCATCATAAAATAGTGCCATGTAATACAGCTACGTAGATAAGAGTACTGTAATATTTTAATTGTACCGAGATGCATCTCACAATGGTTGTGAGATGTTCAGCGTGATACATTTTACTTTAAAATTGTCCTTCACTCCTGTCAGTCTACTTCTTCTTTCTCTCCTTATGTTGCTCGCTTTGAATTTTAAGCCCACTGCACACTGTACGATCGGTCTATGATCCGATTTTGAAAGAAAATGTAATAGCATTAGATATAAACAGTTAAAAACATAAAATATGTTTGATTGAGGTTCTGAATAGTTAAATAGATAGTAAAATCAAAATTCTGGCCTATTATGAGCCTTCTAGTAGGAGGAAAGGCCAAATCGGCTCTGAATCGTAGTGACGTAAGAGCAGTCCTGCGATTGTCTACGATTTGAAACTGATTTTACCCTTATTCCGGATATAAGGTTGACATCGCACCAATTTGCTATGTTGAGTATATATGTTATTTGTTAAAATGCCGATATTTAATGCTATTGCTAGTATCGGATCGGAGTTGATCGTCTAGTGTGCAGTGGGCTTTATATTTCTGTCTTTGTCTGTGTGTCTGTTTCTATTTCTCTCTGTGTTTTTGTTCATCTGTCTTCCTTCTCATTGCCTCTCACTTTTTGTCCTTTTCTCCCTCCTGTTTTCTCCTATCTTTCCTTCTCTCTCTCTCTCTCTCTCTCTCTCTCTCTCTCTCTCACTCTTATCTCTCTCTATTTCTTTTTTTTTCTCTCTCACCCCTTCCCTCCTCTTTCTCTTTCTCAAGTTACTATAAAAATGAACATACATGTAATTTCATGATTGACAGGGTACATCCTAAGTGCCAAAACCCGAAAATCAAAAGTGAAAGTAATGATGCCTTTATGAACTCTATGTCATCAAAACCAATTATCTTTGTTTATGCTTCTGGCATGGGCAAAGTTCATTTTCTGAAATTGTTGTTTTCATCATGTCTTTCCGAGAAGAAGGAAATATATAAGGAGAGAATATTGATGAAATGTTTTGAATAAAATGGAGAAAAATGGATGAGTAGTTTTGTAATGTATTGGCAATTGTTTTATATGAAAAGGAATGTGCAATTAAAAAATCTTTCTGATTTTGTTGAACGATTGATATGAGATGTTTAAAGTAAGGATGAGTTTGTAAACATATTAAGGATTTGTTTGGGACTTGAAAAGAGGATAGTGAAATAATGAACTTTAGCAGTAAAATTTTAATATTCTTTATTTATGTAGCTATAGATGTGTGCAAAACCAATGATGTGCTTACACTAGAGGTCTTTTATAACACCTTTTAATGGTAGTGAAATCATAATCATATTTCAATCAATCTTTGCTATCGGGCATTGTATCAAAATGCCAGTCATGTACATGCAAATTTTACATGCAGCACTACTTATAATAATTTTAAAAAACCCATCAATATATACATAGATTTCAGTGCACTGACAATTTTGTTGTAATTAAGTTTTCAAATGCTAGTTTGATGCAAGTAATGTACGCTTTCCCTTGGAATAATCTTTGGTGGTTGTGAATATGAGGAGTGGTATGAAATTTATTATACTTAAATAGCCTCATCAGTCATCACTATCTTTATGTCATCATGATGGTCTTAACACAACATATATTTCTCAATGAAGTACTTTTAGATAAAAGGATAATTATGTTTGTTGTATGAATAGATTGTATTTTCAAAAGAAGTGAAATTTTGTACCATTCCAAATACATGTATATTAGACACAGACACAGTTCATTGTTCAAATTTCATTCATATCCTTTGTAAATGAAAGGAAAACATTCTTCATGAAATGAATATAATCAGACATTAATATACATTTGTTACATGTTTGTTATAGTATAAGACTACATGTATATTCACAAAAATCCATGCTTTGATGTGTTAAGTACATATACATGTACATACCAATGAAAACTGAGGGAGTCATATATGTACTTTACCAAAGAGATATTTCTTCATAATCCCTTCAAAAGATTAAATCACTTCAAAAGATTAAATCACATTTTCAATTTCTGGTTGTATTGTTTTGTTTATTCTTATTTATTTATTCATTAAATATTGTTATTATTGTTATCGGAACCATTGGTGAAGGGGTGGGAAATTCAAAGTGCCCCCTGTAGATTAATATCACTGACATCATCTTATTTGTTAAATAGATCAGTGTATTTCTATATAGTATTAGTATAAGTTACTAACTCTCTCTCTAAAAAAAAAAATCAAGTGATCAGGGGAGTGAAATTTAGTAAAAATAGAGTGAAATTTCACTCTTTTTTGTTAGAGATCGAGAGCACTTGATGTTCACTCGATATTCACTCCTAAACAAGTGATCACCGAGTATTTTTATTTTCATAATTTTGTCATGACAGTTAATGTTAGCAAACATTCTCATTACTTGTTGGGAGACATTTGATGTTAGATTGAGAGATTTCAAATAGTCCTTTTACTGTGTAAACTTGGTTTACATAATATTTGATACAAATGAACTGCAAATGGCTTTAATTTTGACATCCATGGAGATACTTTATTGAATACTGCTTTTAGAATGTCTTCCTTGCTGTGTTGTAATTCTAAGAACGATGTACTTAATTGCTTTTTGTAGTATTATTTTATGAATTGGTGTGGTTGAGAATGAAATATTGTCTATATATTTTTTTTTCTTCAGAGTTTAATTAAATTTTGTTGTAATTCAAGATTGATTGAAAATTATCAAAGCAAATAAATCTCTGCTTTTTTCTTATTGTAATTTCACAAGTGGGTTGATATAAGCTGTAGGCTTATTAAATACTGTGAAGACACATTAGAATTTATTTTCCACTTCTGTTTGAGGACAATAAGTTATGAACCATTTTTGTAATTGATCATAGTGAGATTTTATTTCACTTTAGTTCATGGGGTAGAGAAGACAGTGTCCAGAATACCAGCCATGCATCCTACTTTCCTTATTTTGTTTTCCAATGGTCTTTAGTTCACTCCTTTTGTACAATATCCTGAATGTCATTATGTTATTGTAAAGTAAATTCATTATTTGTTATTTAAAATGTGGATGTTACGCAGATCTATGTAAAATTGCAATTGTGTTCTTCCTGTTTTGTAGTCATTGGTTCGATTGTGTTACTGAAATATTTGTAAATATTGTCGGTTTTGTTTTTTGCATTGACATTTTTTTAGGTGTAACATTTTCATTTTTTGTGTGTGTTTACCTTTGATGGTAGTATTAGTTTACTGGTAGTCTAATTTTATCATCTTTTAAGTTTAGCTTGCCATGATATACATGTGACTTTTATTTTGGTGCTGGGAAGATATTCATTTAGTAGGCTATTTAGAAAGAGTACATATTGTAGTTGATGAGATGTTTTTTTAATGTCAATGAAATTAGAAATACAGTCTACTTATATTGATGAAAAAATAAACTTTGAAGTTACTCCTTCCAATACTAAAAGACTTGATTAGAAAAGGAATCACTTTTTAAGTGAAGAACTTTTTATTTTGGTATCATGCATCAAGTTTGTATGTAATTTTTAAGAGCAAGCGCCATAAATTATGCACAAAGTTACAAAAAGAATTAAATATCTTTTCTTGTCTTTGAGATTTTAGACATTTGGTAGTACAGTTCAGAGATATTGCCTTGGAAGTAGGAAGAGTCATTCAAATGTAAATGTGCGTTTACCATTCCAAAATTATTTTTCATGCCCTTTTAATAGTGTTGTCATATCTCAATCTTGTTGATTAAACCACTTAGAACATTAGGGTTTTTCAAGAAAAAAAATAAACAAAACATATTTTCATATGAATTTTTAAATTGAAACTTGTGAAATGTGGGAATATTTCTACTTAATTATCTTTGCATACAAGTACTACAAGGACCTGCTTGTAAAATTGCATGAAATTAGTCTAGTGGTCTTATTGCAATTTTGTTCATGCATTTAAAAATAAAATTTCTGAAATTCTGTAGTGAGTATACTTCATGTGAAAACCAAACAAATTTGGCAAATTTTGTTTGCATGATTTTACAGTGACACTTATAATCACATTTTACAAGATGCCTTTATCCTTGTCAGTGTAATACAAGACTACAGGTCAAGGAATATGTTAATATCTCATTGTATACTAAATGATTATTGCTACTAGAAAGACTTGTGCATAATCTAACCATCTTAGCAGAATTTTAAGAGGGCTTTAATGCCGAAGATAATCTATTTTTGCGATTCAAAGATCAAATGTACAATATACCTTTTCTGATGTAATAAATTTTTTTGTAAGAACGATGGCCAGTGTCATGACTGTCTTTCCTGGAATTTCTATATGGAATGTTTAAACCCCTGCTGTGTTGTGGAATACTGATGTTTTACTACTTGTTTTGATGCAAAAACGGCTCTTTATTTTGTCCTGAAATCAACACAAGTACATACACATTCTTTCTGTAGGTCTTTCTGTCTTCTTGACATTAGTTCTGATGGTAAGACTACATGTGAATGTATTTACACACATAGTCCTCTCTAAACTACAGTAATGAGACTCCTAAGTTGATAACAAGTAGTAAATACACATGCAGCCATATTTCAGTTATTAGTATTTATTAAGCACCAGGCTTTTGATATTACAATGTCATTTACTAGAAAATGGATGTACCCCTATAAACCCTCAAAATCATCATATTGAGCATCAGTCTAGATACAGAAAATTTTGATCACGAAATAGGAGAGAGGGGATGAAAATAAGCACATGTTATTGGTAGCTTTAAAATCTCTCATCTTTGTCAATCTAAACAAAATACATAGGAATGCGAAGTTTTCCACAATCTGTCCACAAGATTTCAGTAAAGTTATCTTGCTTTGATATACAAGAATTTAATAAATGAGTATATCCATTGGTATTAACACGGGAATGAACATTAAAATTTAAAATGTGTACAAATTCATGAACATACCAATTTACTGCAGTGTGTTGTCATGGAAATAGTATCAACTTATCCTAAGTGGAGCCCCTTTTAGGTATTATTTCAAGAAAACAAATAGCAATGACTTAGCCTACAACTTTGCAGCAAAGGAGTAGATAAGTACATGTATAAAGCAAGTGAACTGTCTACCAACCAATCAACCTATCAAGAATGAGAAGACGACACAGGCTTTTTATTGTCAAAACACAAAAAGGGTAAACAAATCAAGTACACTTTCAAGTGAGGTGTAGAATCAAGGTGCATTAATATAGATCAAGGTAGAAGGAATGTATCATTTACTTGTTGGTACATAGAAGAAAGAGAGTAAAAGAACTACAGTATATGCCAGTAAAACAAAAAAAAAGCTATTACACGATGTACAGGGTGACCCATCGAAATTGAGTGCTAATCTTGCAAATATTCAAAATCAGTCAGTCATTGTGCTATTCAAAAAATGGTTGAAATATGCGAGGTCTTACGGAAGAATTTCATAACTTTCTTTGTTTGTTCTTCATTTCCTAAAAGATTTATACTAAATCTAGAAGATACCCTGACCTAATAAAGTTCCAGAGCTTCTTGGAAAAATTGTTTAACTATACATTTTGAGAATTTGCAAGATAAGCAACTTTGTCAGGATGCACTGTTTACCTGAACACTGATACAAAGGCAGATTACTGTCAAGATCTGACTTTAAAGGGGAATTAACCTCAAAATATAAATGTGCTTGTATTCAAAGACGTAATCTATTCCTTCCTGTTGTCCTACGTAGTCTTGCGTTAAAATATACGAGATGGTATAAATCAAGATTTTCTCAGCAAAATTCATCGTCTGCTAGCGATACCTGGGGGCTACCATTTTCTTGATGTGTACACAAAGATATTTTTAATCCGAATGCAAAATTGTCTTTCTTCCTGATACAAAATCCCATTTGAGATTTAAAATATTTTAACAGATATATACATATATTCTGGAAAATGTGTAATTATGTGTTTTATATTTCTTTGAAAATTACTATTTTTCTAAATAGAAATCTATTTTCTTGATACAATGACGTACGCGATGGAGCAAATTAATTCAAATTTATGGATGATACTTCCCCGAGCGTCAATAGTGACAAACTATGCATTCACCTGCTTTGAGATAATGGACTTTAATAGTCAGAATGTGCGTTGTATAAACTATGTTCTGCTCTGCCAGGTAAGCCCAAGAAATCGATTTCTATTTAGCAAAACCAGATAATTTAAAAAGAAATCAGTGAATTTCAAATTTTAGAATATATGTATACACCTGTTATATATTTTCCATCACATATGGGGATTTTTTGTAATGAAGAGCAGCAATTAGCTCTAAGATTAAAAATATCTTCTTGACCAGAACAGTTTCCTATGGTTCATGTACAACTCCATATCATCAAGAAAATGGCATCCTCCATGTAAAGTGTTAGCAGATGATAACGTGTGCTAGAATGTTTTGATTAAACCCTTTTCTGATATTCTATTTCTAAAGTGATACAGGCCAATGATTAAGAATATATTACACCTTTGAACATAAGTACATTTATATTCTGGGGTTAATTCTCCTTTAATAGACCAAAGTGGAATAACTATTAAAACTGTAGCATTATTTGTGTTATCCCATCTAGATGCACTGAACTTCAAATGTACTTTGTGAAGTCAAATTACTGTTGCATATTACCTTATGTGCACTTCTCAAAGTACTTCATAACTACATGTACACTGATGAAGCTGCACAGTATGTAGAGTATTCATCTGGCTCGTCCAAACAACAACATTTCCTTGAGTACAGATATCTAATCTAATCTACAGCTAAAAAAAAAAAAAAAAAAAAAAAAAGAATAAAATATGAATGCACTATCTATAAAGTACTCAATTTGACACAAGATAATTCTTTAAACATGACTAAAAAACATACAATTTATAGACGATTGAATTTTAAACATTTCAAAGGTTCAAGGTGAATATATTCAAATGTTTTATGCTATAATATTCTTTGGTATTTTATGATTGTGAATCTACCATGCAGACAGATGTTCCACTTTACTTCCCAGCAATTTTTTGTTTTTGTTTTGTTTTGTTTGATTGTACATGTATTATTTCACTACTCTTTACACTTTTCTTCTACCACAACATAATTTCAGGATCCTGTGCCAGAATGATACAATCATGAATTATCAGACAAGTTGTTAATTTGACTAATTCACAATCAAACATTTTTCAGATATGCCTTGAACTTTTTTTCACCATTGACGCATAAAGACATACATGTACTTACTATACAAACAAGAAGATCAATATGAAGTGAAAAAAATGATTGTAAATCACTTTGACATTCTATTTCTAAAATTTAACGGTCAATCTTACAACTGATATGACATGAAAATGGCAAGCTAAGCACATAGAAACTATCTAACCTTTAAAAAATTCAGATATACACATATGATATATACAGAAAACAGATCACCCATGAATTCACCCTGATATGATATTGCAATGGCTAAATTTATTCATGAGAAGAAAAGAAATGAAAAGATATAAGGTGACTATTTCAATCCATTTTTAAGTATAGTAGTCTAATTTGCAAGCACATCTTTGTACATTTGTTTATTAATCTTTGCAAAATAAATAAGAAAGTAAGAATGTGTTAAACTTCAATGTCTCTTATTTCCTTATTAGCAGTACTGAAAAATGACGAACAATATGCTAAAAATATGAAAACAATTATCATATGATTAATAGATTTTGCTAGTTTTTATGACCGAGTTAAGAGAAAATCTCAGAAGAAAATGGCAACATATAAACAAAAATGAATATGACCAAAACTAACCATTATTAATAATAAGACAAGCAACCATCGATCTCACAAAGTATCGCTTTAACATTAAAACTGTTTTTTTCTCAAAATACACAGCTTATAGGGTAGTTTGCGTAGATAAGTTTTTACTTAACCTGTAGAATACTAAGCCCAAAATAACTTAAAATCAAATCCCAAGGAAACTCACTTTAAAGGGAATTGTAACCATCTTCAACTGGTTTAACAATGAAAATCTTAGATGCCAGTATAAACATATTACCTGTTTCTATCCATATCAAATCAATATCAAAGCTGTATCAGATCTAACATATCTATTATGGAAGGCCATAGTCCATGGGCCAGTATAGGTACAAGGTCCCCCCCTCCCTTCCCCTTAGGGACAATTTGTAGACATGTTTTTCGTTTTTCTGGTAGCTAGGACCCCCCCCGCTATCAGAATCTGCTTGTACGTGGTGGGTGTGACTGCTAGGATCATTACCATGGCAACGGTCAATGAAAATAGTGTTTAACAAAGTATTGTATAATTATTGAATGAATGTATATTTTTGTATGTATTTGGTGTCAAATTAAAGAAAATGAAAATTATCTATAGAATGACTTCAATGTAAAAGGTGTCTTGTGGAAAAATTGTTTTTTATGTTTTTTCCCTTAAAGTGAAATAATGCCATTAAATGCAAAAATCTGTAAGTTCAAAATTTCTTCTTGAAATGTACTCAAACTTTTCGAAGAATTGTCTGCATATGTTCTGAGTTCACTGTGAAAAATTCATGATTGTTGTTTTTTTAACACAAAAGTTATGGTCAACTGCTCGTACAGGTCTTCATTCCTCTGTTTCCATTCAAAGAATGGAGTTCAAAGAATTATAAACAAAGAGGAGCTGGGGTGACAGGGCATTTACTGCTGCTGCATCCCGGCTTTAGAACTCCCTACCCAACTCAATTAAAATGTCACCCACTCAAAAACTGTTTCAGAAACATTTGAAAACATATCTCGACCATCCATCAACCATGTACAGCTATTACACTTCTGCACGATCATATTCCGTGTCACCGACAAGGGACAACTCTTGTGAAAACGACCTAAAATGGATTTACACTCGTATTCAGAACCTGTACCAGCGACAGCCTCATGTGAAATAGACAGGCATGATGATGCGGCAGAGAAAACCGGGCAAGGACAAGCCAAATCAGACGAAGCTGTCACAAGTAAGCCTAGCAACGAATCTACTTCAGATGGATTAAACATTTGCAGTTTAATATCGGAGGGGATAATACGCGGCCAAAATATGCAACAGTGAGGAGTTTTCAGGGTAAGGTCTACGTCGACATTCACAAGTTTTACGGTTCAGACAGTGTTCATTTTTCGACAAAGAAAGGAATTACACTGTCGGCCAGCAACTTCAAATCCCTTCTTATGGTCACAAAGAAGATCAACGCAGGCATCTATCAAGCTCAACAACGTATGAAAAAACGTCAGTAATGGCAAATACTCCTCAATAAAAGCTGTCGAACAAAGTTTCTTATACCAAAGATGTTAATCAATATGGAGCTGTATTTTTATGACATGGATAAACTTGTAGCACTTAGACATGAAGTCTGGGCAATTGGTTGAAGATGATCTTATCCTCGTTAAACTGGTTGTATACCTACAGTAAAGAAAAAGGCATCTACCATAGACTAAAACGCATTTAAAAACACAGACTTTAATCGTCCCACTACAACAAATAGAAATTACACTCCGATACAACCCATTGATGAAATAGTATTCTTCTATTATAGACAGTCCGATCAAAGCATATACAGCAAGAATGTAGAACAATACGAAGCTCATTTTGATAGCATGGATAAGCTGCTTGTGTGTAGACAGAGAGCCTGGGCGTGTCAAAGGGATCAGGATGAACTCGACCATGATAAATTCATTCATGTGTAAATACAAGATAACGTGAGGGAGACTTTTACATTCTTCATTTACATAAAATATTCCATAAATTATCATGGCTACCGCAAGCAACAACACCTGCGAAAATGAAATTCCTGCTGATGGGATGGGAATATCACCTCGATGTTATCTACGTGGAGATGTTCCCCAGGAGATATACCATACCATTCTTTCTGAAGACAGAGGAATGAAGGCATTTAGTATTTTGTTATTTCATGGTGCATTGTTCGCCCATTTTAGACAGTTTAACAGAATAGGAGATCACATTGTACATGGACCTCTTGCAATGGGCAAATGTTATACTCATCCATTTTGCCGCGCAATATTTGCGAAAAAATGTCTCAGAGAGTTACAAGAAAATGAGGCAGATTACCTCAGATAGAAAGATGATGGACCTATGGTGGATGAAATTTTAGAGTTAGACGTATTTTAGAGTTAGACGAAGAAGAGGAGGCAGATGACTAGCCAGCTCAATGTAGCAAATCGTTGAACCTTGCAGACATGAACGAAAGGTTTTGAACTCCTTAATTAGTGATCATTCATGTGTGGACTTGTTGAAGCATGTCTAATTCCCCGTGGTGAAATAACAGAGGGCCTACCACTGAACGCCATTTCACTGAGTAGTCTTGTATCATCTCTCTTGTATTATCTGTATTATGTGTCTGTATCATTATGTTTTGAAATACTTCTTTTGAACTCTATGACCTCACATCTTTGCAACTCAACAGTTGCGATAAAACCATGGAATGTGTTCACAATGTTGTGCATCGGTCATCCAGCGTCACGCATCCAAGCCCAATGGAAATGGTAAGTGAACATGATTTTTCTCATAACTCATTAGATAGAGAAAAGGAAAGAGTCAGCTGTAAAGAAAGTTAAGAGATCACAAAGACTTGTTGATTCTGATGGTAAGAGTGATGAATATAGTCAGTCAAGAGTTGGAATCCATTGATAGACAAATTGAGGATTCTCATTATAAAGTTGGAGATAGTTTTGAGCAGATTATACAAAAAGAACTCAGTCTTCAAAGTTCTAGCTATCCTGAAGGTATACAAGCACCTGCCGAAACTGCTCGAAATCTCCTAGGATGTTCTACAGGGCTGAAATACAACGTGTCATCACATTCAAGGGTCATCCTTCTTTACATTTTGTCAGTTTGATGAAAAGAATTCTGAAATAATAATCACTCGAAAAGCTCCTTAACTTGTTGTCATGATCATATGATAATGAATATGAATATGACCTACATGCAAATGTGACCCAGTGACCTTACAAGGTTAGATCGCATGTGCGCGATGTACAGGCAGTCGCGATGTGATACCCAGTGCGGGGAATAAGCACCATGGAACTTGATTAAAGTTAACCTTGTTATATTGCACTTAATATGTGACATTGGCGACGAGGATTAAAACATTTTGAGAGTTGAATCTGTGGCTACCAGCTAGATCGCAGGAGCTGAATTGCTAGCACTTCGGGGAGTTCCTCACTTTGATCCTATGGGTAACGCGAGTTCTGTCAGCAGCAAGTGGAAGGCATGGCTTGAAAGTTCGAAGAATACAACGACAGTCGTAGTCCCTTTATGGAAGAGAGTACGGATGCTCAGCAGGCGCAGTGGAGAGCATTGCTTCTCTACACAGCAGGGCCCATGGTAAGAGAGACATTCAAAACACTCCCGAACAACGGTGCGAGGAATGAGTACAAGAAAGCTGTAGATGCATTGAATACTCATTATGTTGTAGTGCCCAATGCCCCATTTCCGAGACATTTGTTCTGTACGACAAAGCAAGAAGAAGGTGAAACAGTTGCCCAGCTTGTTACGAAGCTCAGACAGAATTTTTTGAGATATGATTATCTCTTCTGTCCCTCACCTGTTGGTGGAGTTTCAAACTGAGAGAATGGTATCATTTCATCAACCTCCTACCTGCAATGTGGAGAAGAAAGATTATCATAGGGCTTCTCGTTTCAAGAATGAACAAGCTACAGTTTTAATAAGATCTCTCTCTCTCTCTCTCTTTCTCCCACTTCTTTCATCTCACACTCTCTTCACCATTCTTTCACTCTGTAGTGTTGAGTACGAGCCCCCTGTAAATTCCCCCATCACCAACAATGCAACTGTCATGCATGTCCTAAAGATTTCTCAAGAAGCAACTGCTGCTCTTGGACAGCCATATGTGACTGTCACCTTTGACCGTACTGCAGCAAAGAAGGCAAATTAAATCATCTGGTCGTATCTAGATAGATTTTGAAAAATGTAATTATTTGACTGGGGGCCTTTCACACAGTATGCGCCTACATTAGTGCACTGGGAAAGTATATGAAGGGCAGTGGTCTTGAAGATCAGGTGTGTGTGATTCTGGGTCTGTTGAGAAAGTGCTCGCTGGAAAACACTACAACAGGGCAAGATACATACATGTATGTTCACTATAATGAAGCTCTGGAGCGACTTTTGTTAGCATCATACCAAAATGGAGAAGGTGATCTTCTACAAGTGATTTCCAATGTTGCACATAGTCCTAGCAATGAAGCCTTGACATCAGGGAAGAAGATCGAGCTGAATGTGGAAAAGCTGGATGAAGAAGTATGATCAATACAGGATGGAGATTCGAAGGGGAGAAAGAGGCAAAACTGCCCAGCTCTGGATGGACTTCATAGATAAGGTTTGGCTGTTGATGCAGTTTTTAATTGAAGGCTACAAAGGCCAACAATCTGGCATTACACATCGCCTATCTTCATCAAATGTGCCACCTCTTCTGCAGCCGAGACAAGGAGAACTATATGCCTGATACACATCAGTGTATGTGAACAAACTTCTAGCCCTTCCACAAACACATCCAGGGGCATTGGAGCTGCTGGAAAAGAACAGGCTGAGTGTGAATCACTCCGTGGTGCCAAACTCATGGAATGCAGTTGACATCACAATTGAGCAAACATACAACCGGCATGCAAGTGGACATGGACCAGGCATTATATTTTTAATTCAGCTGCAATATTGCTGCCTATCACAGGTGGAGCTCCACTAGACATGCAAGAGCTGAATATCTTCAGTAAGCCAGTCAAAATTAATTTGAATATTTGGTCAGAGCTTTGTATAATTTTTTTTTTTTTCATTATTAGTAAACATTTGAAAATGTTAATTTAAAAATAATTAAGGAAAAAATAAGCAAATCAAGGCATATATGTTTGAATACATCTATAAATATATTTTGAAAATTAAATAATAAGCAATAACACTAAAAATATATCTTCTTTTTATTCCTGAGAACAAAAGAAAAGTTCTTTTTTCATTTTTAGTAATCGTTAGTTTCGTTATCCCCATGACAGGAAGTGATATTTCCCTAGGATAACTTGATCATTTTAGAATATATTATGTACTTATGAGTAAAAAAAAAATCTTTGCCATATATAGCTACCAGAAAAACATCACTACAAATTGTCCCTAAGGGGGGGGGGGGGGGGACCTTGCACCTATACTGGCCCATGGACTACTAGATGTTACATCAATTCTGCAACTTGACCTAATTACAATCAATTAACACTTTCAGGAATACCAGTTGTTTTATGCAATTAGCCTGAAAATAGACCCAAACATGTGTTGAGCCCCACATATACTGTACAATATAATGCTGAAAAAGCATGAAAAGGATTAGGTGACAATGCCTGAAATTTGGAAAAGCCTAAAAACTAGCATACCTGAACTTTCCTATCATCATTCTCAAGAAGGATAATCTTTTGTTGTGCGTCGTAATTACCGGGTCTGTCCTAAATGTATGGAAGGCTGCTTTTGTATTATCAACATTCAGTACAGGGTTACAAAAAAAACAGTCTCACTTTCAATCGCTCTCCGATGACAAGAGCCCTCTGTTGTCTGAATCAGATCCGAATGGCATGAGATTAGAGTCCGCAGCAGATGATGACCTTAGAGACTGGGCAAGCCTGGCCTTTAATCTCTTGTTGTCTTCTGTCGCACTCTGCCACACGACCTCCAACTGCTCTTCAACTTTCCTGCAAGAGAATTTAATCAATACTATTTATATCCTCTGGCAAGACACTAATCTACATATGTCACTCCATACCCAGGAGAGAAATGGGGACCTGCATGGGCCCTGTTTCATAAAACTTGTTATCAATAACAAGTTGCAATAACTAATGAAATCCTTGCATCTGACTGGCTGAGAGCAAATTTGTCATAGAAATGTGGCATTTGTTACTGACAACAAGTTTTATGAAATGGGGCCCTGGTAGGACAACAAAAGCCATGATTGCCATCGCTTTCATGGTGAAGGTATGGTAGGATTACTCCCCAGGGAGTGGAGATGGTGTATATATTGTGTGCAAAAATGAATGTAATGACCATGGTAATAAAATCTGTAAAGTACTTAATGATGTTACATTGTATTAAGCATTCTGTAGATCCAGATTTTGTTATTACTAATTCACTATTGTTATCATGATTATCATTTCATTATATGCTTTATAAATCTGCAACAGCTAAAGATTGCTAAAAAAGAGGCAATTGCATCTATTACAATGAGTCAGATAATTTTAGTATAGCACAGAAGTTTTGAAACCTAGATTATTCAGGGACTTTGTGTTCTGACTATTTATATGCACATTTATAACATCACAAGTCTGCAGTCTTAAAACTAGATGCCATTGAATCTTTGTTGATAGACTTACCAATTACATTCTTATTTTATAACACATATCTCTGAAAGTATAGGCAGTATTACAAAGATTAAACAAGGATTTTTTTTCCCTGCAGTCCATCATTTTTTTATATACAGCGATTCAAGAAAAGTATTAGGAAGAGCGAAATATGACACCCATTTCCTATCATCCATCATTTTTACTACATGTATGTGCTGGGAAATCAAGGACATTATATCAAGCACAGTTTCTAATTTCTCTTTGCAAAATGATGTTACAGCTTGTTTCAGTTCCTATCTTAACAAAAAGAAGAGAAATATGTTTTGAAAGAGTGAGAGAGAGAAAGGTGAATAAAAAGCAATAAAGATTTTAAAGGAGAAATAGAGAGAGACAGATGGCTTTCTAGATTTGAAAGGAACATAAAATTCTTGACATCAACCATGGTACCAGCAATAGTTCTTGTAATTAACACAAGGTCAGGAAATGCTTGAAATGAAATCAACAATGTTTGTGTAGATTTCTTTCACATGTGACAGAAATGTACAACACATTGTCAATATCATCTATTGTTCCCAGGCAGCAAAGCATCTTGTAATTTACTTAGTGAACACCTGTGCAAAGAATGTGATCACCCCATATGAATTGTTATTGTTGTTTATTTGTTTGCCTGTCAAATAAACTCTGATTCGAGTTCAGTATAGGTCAAGCATATCTTGAAATATGATTTATAGCAAAGGTGTGTAACTTTAGTATTAAGGAGACTCACTGTTTATCAGCAGCTACTGCGTCCAGCGCATCTTGCTTTTCTCTGACTAGCTGACCGAGATGTTTCATTTCTCTCTCATATTGGCTCAGTCGTGATGTATGAAGCTCATCCTGATCCTTCATACGACCCACAATGTCATCCATTTTATGACCAGCTCTCAGTTTGTAAGTCTGTGATAAAAGAATTTGAAATTATGGTACAAATTTTAAACAATTTTCACATTTTCATATTCATATACATAAGCTTTCTTGATTCACTCTCTTTGGGTAGTCAGTATCTTCATATATTCTGTAAAATCCCATTCTCCTCTCTATTTATCAAACAAATCCATTCTTTCATTTACTTATTTATTCTTTTCAATTTTTTTCTCTCACATATTCGTTCATTTTCCTTTTCTAAGTTTTCCCATTTGTCCTTTTCATTCCTTTCTCATTCACTTTTTAAATCTAAAATTTATCCTTTCTCTCATTCTTACACTTTCCATACGATCTCCATGCAATTCAAAATTGCATGGATGTGATTCTTATCCACTTTCTATAACTTCATCATTTTTTTTCAAACTCTAGTCTTAGTTCAATTCAAGTTTAAAATGAAAAACAACAATAATATGACTGAAATGTATGAAGGGAAGATCTCTTTCCTACCTTGAGTTTTTCTTCCATTCTCCCAATAGCAACATTGCCAGCTATCATCTTGTTGACTGCTCTCTCTTTCTCCTGTGCTTGGGTATGTGCCTAAGTGAGAAAAATTAATTAAAAAACTTAGAATACAAGATACTACAGATATATCTTGGATTACTGGACAACTACCTCCCTCATCGACCCCACCCCTTGACAACTACCCCCTATAACAATTACCCCCTATAGATATAGGTAGATGTCCAAGAAGTACTAGGGGAAACTAGGGGTACTAGGGAAAGAGAGAGAGAAAAATAGGCCTATACTAAAAACAATACTCTAAACACAGATATATGGCGACGCCCAAAAAATACCTGGAAACCCCACTGCCCCCCAAAACAAAAACAACAAACAAGAAAGGTGTGATAAGTGGCAATTGGAAGTAAATTAACAATTAATTCTCACCATTTTTTTGTATGAATCTCTCTCTGCAGCCGTCTGTTCTGCGATCTCCAGGACTCTATTGAGATGTTGATTGGCTGCTTTTTCTCTGGCTTGGGAATGAGATAACTCCTTCTCTATCATCGTAAGCTTATGCTGCAAGCGTCTGTATCAGAAAGAAAGAGAAAGAGAGAGAGAGAGAGAGGGAGATGATAGTACACATTCACCTTCATGCCAAGGAACTTTTAAAACATCTTTATACTTGTAATTACTATTTCACATCAACTATTCAAAAACTAGATGAAACTGATTATATACCATCGCAGAAGATAGGAACTTTACACGCCCATGTACTTTGTAATACAACCCCTAATCCAGATTTGCTTTTAAGTCATGTATGCTATATAATCAAGTTTGAATTATTCAAAAATTTTCTAGCCAAAAAGGGCTTCATAAGAAAGAATGCATATGACTGTAAATTGCGATGCAATTGGGATAATACATATATTTTAAAAAGCTTGATTTAACTTGTGTATATGATCCCAAAAAATGAAAATGAAACATAAAGTTATTAAGGGCAAGTCATAAAAAACAATATCAAGTAAATTAATTTGCAAAGGCTACCAGCATATTTTACTCACAGTTATAAGGAAATATGAAACATATTTACCTTGGATTCATCCACAATTCACGCATACATTTACATATTCCATTCTAGATATTGTCTGTTATATCGTTCTTACTTCTGAGCCTTGTGCATAGCTTGTATCTCTCCTTTCAGTTGGCTGTTTTCTGCTTGATAGTCAGCTACTCTCATTGCTACACTCTGTTTCTCTGTCTCTACAGCCGTCAGTCGAGATAGAGTGTTCTCTGTCTCGGCCTCTACCTGACGCTTCAAGTCATGCATACTCCTAGAATAGGAATGAATAGTACATCGGCAATGATGCAATCCAGTTTAAAATGAGGATGATCACAGAAGTTACACATTTTTATCAACTTATGTGATGATAATCTTAACATAGTAAATCAACAAACACTGAGGAAAGATGCCTTTTCAGTTTCATTTTTCATCAATGGTCTATGCTTTCAGGATGAAGTTCACCCTGATATCAAGTTCATTTAAATGCAGTCAAATCATAGGAATGATCAATGAAAGTGTGAGGAAAATCCAACAGAGAATCAAAAATTTATAATTTATTACACAAGTTGGTAACACTAGGATTCCATTTGTAAGCTAATTTCATTTGTTTTGTACAATGAACTATAAAAAAGATCATTCTTTTTTATTGTAAATGATGGAATAGATACATGAACATCTATAAAGGAGGACTTACAAGAATATATTCCCACTGATATATTTTCAAGAATAATGATGATGATGATGTATGAATGATCTTTGTAGAAGAATGGAAATTCATGAATTTTTGTGTACAAATCAAATGGAGAGTTGTTCACAAATGAAATCAAAGAGCTGCCTATAGTGTAATGATCTTCAAAACTAAGTACTCTGTTTGGTTGTTTTTGTTTGTTTTTCCTTTCTCCTTCTTACCTTTTGTATTCCGCAACAGTATCAAGATGTTCCTGTACTGGCATCTGGCTCTCGGCCTCTCTGACAGATCTCTCATGCTGATCCTTGAGGGCGCCATACTTCATTTGTAGCTCTGACAGCTCACTCTCCACAGCGTTCTTTTCTGATTCAACCAGGGTCAGACGTTTTGTCAGCCGTATTGCTTGATTTAAGAAAGAACACATTACACATTAGAATAATGGAGTATGCATATTGAGTATGAAAGCTACCATGTACTCAAGAACTTTATATTTGAGCACTAGTATGACAACCTGAATGCAGGTCAACAAAGTCACCTCACATCAAATTTTTAATCAAACTAACCCACATCAAGCCAACTACTATGCCTCATCTAATATAAATCTATTCTACTCATTAATCAATCCACCCAAAACAACCAATCCACAACTTACTTTCCTGGCCATGTTTCCGCTGTTGATCATGGATTTTCTTCTGTTGAAGGTCCATCCGTTCTAGGACCACTAGATTTGAACCTGGGACCTTCTAGTTAGAAGACAACTGAGGTACCCACTGTAATTTATTTGATTAACCTCTAATCTAACATGAGGCTACCCATCCACCACTTCATCAACTACTTACTTTTCTAGGCATGTTTTCTCTGCTAATAATGGAGCTTCTTCTCTTGCAGGTCTATTTGTTATAGGTCCTCTTGATTTAAACGTGGGACTTCCAAATTTAAAAACCAGTGCAATAACCACTGTGCCTCATCTATATCTACCTTACCATTGATTCTTCAAATTATCAGTTAATCCATGACTTACTTTCTTGGGCATGTTTCCTCTGTTGATCATGGAGTTTCTTTTGTTGAAGGTCCATCTGTTTTAGGACCACTTGATTCTCCTCTAGGACCAGACGAGCCTGTTCTTCTATCTCATTCAACCTGAAAGAGGAAGGAATTAAACAGTCAATAAACAATAATACAGTTAACTTTGCATAAGTCAAATCTGTTGGAACCATTAAAAGTAGTTTGACTTATGTAAAATTTGATTTAGGAAGTGTAATTAACACATGTTTTTTTATAGTTTGGTCAAAAAAATTAATTCGACTTTTGAAAATTTCGACTTATACGACTTCTAGTTATGCAAGGTTAACTGTATAGTCAAAATAACACAGTAGCAGGTCCATCTGTAAAATGATTGACTAGTCTACATGAGAACATTTCTTTATTGATTTGCATACGATTATGTTCAATTAATTTTCCTCAATTTCATTCTTGTATTGTGATTTTAATACAAAATTAAACATAATGGACCATTGTTTTCTTTTTCCTTCTCTCTCTCTCTCTCTAACATGCTAAGATCTTTTTCTTTATATAAAACTAGATGTCTTTATCTCACTTTCTCTCTCTCTCTCTTCCTCTTTCTCTTTCACCTCACTCTCTTTTTCTCTCTCTGTCTTTCCACCCTAAATTTCCCTTTACATCTGTCTTTGTCTCTCCATCTTTCACACAATCCATCTCCTTTCTGAGAAGGGTCTACAATGACAAAACACTTAAAATAATATCAACCAATACTCTACTTAATTAGCAGAGTCCCCACTGCTACCTTTAATCATTTCTTTATTGCAAGGAATTAAAGGAGCACATCACTCACCAGCTCTCAGAATGCCTGGCCTTTGGCCCCGCCCCTCCACCGGTCTCCTCCAGTTTACGATGGAGCCTCTGGTTCTCCCTGATCACCTCCTCCGCGCTCCTCCTCAGCTCCTCCACCTCCTCCACGCTGGCCTGGATCTCCTCCTCCTTCTCCATGAGTTGAGCCTCATAGGCCGTGATGAGAGGGGAGAGGTACTTGGTGTCGGTCAGCCATCTTGGAGTGCTCCCCCTGGAGGGTAAACCAGGGGGATCCCCTTTCTGAGAGAGAGAGAGAGAGAGAAAGGTTGGATACATAAATTATGTTATGAAAAGAGATGATGTGACATGTGCTCCAGCCACAATTGCTCTAAGCTTTATGAATAGAGTTATAATTAGGTTTGAAATTGGGTCGTACGGGATAGACTCAGAAGTAAATGTCACTACACCGTGTGTCATAGGACCCAAAAATAGCATATTAACTGATTCATAATTCATTTTTTTATCTTTCTTCATGCCATTATGATTTATAACCTCTATTGAATTCACTGAACAAAAGTATTCGTTACCATTATCTTAAAACTTACATAGCAGCATTCGCAGGAAAGAAGATTTGACTTATTTTGGAAGACCTAATGTGGGTGAAATCTTCACACACTTATTATTTTGTAATGTTATTTTTTGGTTTGATCTATATCTCACTACTCTATAGTAAAGCACAATCTCTTTGGACCTGTACAAGGATTATGATAATGATGATTCACAGCATTTACATGGTGCCATATAATACATTCAAAGGTGCGGGCTCTTCAATTAAAGTCTGTACGGCAGTTACACATCTGATGAGACAGACAAGTTTTGAGCCATGATTTGAAGTGTTCTATACAAAGCTGATACAGATACACCTTATGAGCGTTTCATCAAGTGTATTGTCAGTGATTTTTAGCGACAACTGTTATAAGCTACTGAAATCCTTGCATCTGATTGGCTGAGATCAAATCTGTCGGTAAAAATCACTGACAAAACACTTGATGAAACGCTCCCCTTCTTACCTGTGGAGGTGCAAATTTGGCTTGGTATCTACTGAGCTGAACGTTGAGTTTGTGGATGACATTTTTGAGATCTTCATTCTCCTGTATCACAGCCTCTGCCTGCTTCTTGAGTTGATTCAAATACATCCCTGTGAAAAAATTCAGAAAAACAGTTTTACTGATTTGATGTGTGTATATAGATCACCAGTATGTCATCATCCACTGTGTTTGGCTACTATTGAATCATAATATACATCCTCATTAAGTAATTAGTATTGATTCTTGTCATATTCTTTCATCATTATTACCATACTAAAATCATCATCATCATCACCATCATTATAATAACCATCATCATCACCATCATTATAATAACCATCATCATCATCTTCATCATCATCTTCATCATCAGGAGCAACAGCATCATTGTCATCCTTTTCATCATCATCATCATCACCATCACCACCATCATTATCACTACTACCACCACCACCACCATCATCATTACCATCACCACTGGCCACCACCATCATCGTATTCAATTTGATTCAATTTTCAATTCAATTTATTCCACATTTGATAAAAAATTACAATGATAGAATACAATACATTGGAAATATACAGAATATTAACAACAATAAAAATATGAAAATTCAACAACAATGATAGGCACAATATACAATTAAAATAGTTATAAATAAACAGAAAATATTCAACGTCATCATTATCATTATCACCATTACCATTATCACCAACGGAAGCAGCATCTTCACTACAACCTCTACCACCACCAACATCATCATCACCATCATTACCTTCATCATCATCATCATCACCATCATCACCATCATAATCCTCCTCCTCCCTCTATCCTCACCATCATCCTCCTGATTAGACTGTGCCATGTCCTGTAGGGTCATGTTCTCTCCCTTGAGTCTTTTGTTGGCTTCTTGGAGTGCCCGCTTCTCATCTCTCTGACGATGACAAGTATCACTCAACTCTTCCACTTGAGCCTCCAGATCAGCTAAAGAATAACAAATGAGGGGAACATTTTCATTTTTAACCACAAACTTTGTAATCAGCATCACCAGAAATTTGGAAACTATTCCTAGCCCTTTCTCATCTTCCAGATGGTAGCAAATATTACTTGACGCTTCCACCTCCATCACTCATTGAATATGAGACAATATGATAATTTCATTCAAATATTATCAAAGTCATCAGCTTCATTAGAGACTACTTTGAAACTACTCCATGTCCTTTAGCTGATCTACATACAACAACACACTCATGAATACATCTGCATTTTCTATGAAAACAATAATACCTGTATATACTTTATACTTTTCAGCACTGAAAAGCTTAGATTCAAAGATCTACTGAATGGTAGTGGCTAGGCACCCATTACAAGAAGTACAATCAGGGAGATGTCCTTTAAAAGAAGATGTCACAATGAATGGCTTGGTTTTGCCATGCTGAAACAAACAAGATTCTATATCATGATAATTACAACTATTTGGTTGCTGCAAACCTTTTTCAATCATTAATGTCATAATTTCATGTGGCATTTAATACAATGTATTATCTAAAAGTGGATGAATGACAAAAAGCTTGCATATAGATCCTTTCCTTTAACCCTATCATAGACACCAACCCAGAATTACACTGGAAGCTTACCAACACGCCCTAAGGATTTATTCAAATCTGTTCTCCTCCCTCTCTCCTCCACCAGTTGCTTGGTGCGTTGATCCAAAGTATTCATTAGATCATCCCTCTCCCTCTGTATCAGCTCCAACTCCGTTTCCAGTCGCTCGTTTGTCCGTTGTAGATAATCATCACTGGCAGACTGGTTGAGCGACTCAGAGCGATTTAGATGACTATAGATGTCTGAATGACAGTGAAAAATGTACAAGAGAGCAGTGAGCTATCTAGTTCATGAAAGCTAAAAAAATGCTTTGGATAACTCAAAAAGAGCTCTGGTGAAAACACAATAAATTATATATGAATTGCCACACTTTTCTAACAGCAAATTACAAAAGACCTCCCCTGAGCATTCCTTTAATACACTGCTGCATTAAACCATAAATATGGCTATTGGCTATCATATACTGTAAACGTGGAATATTTCGCGATGTGAAAATTTTCGCGCATTTCGCACGGCATGATATTTGCGCGCAAATAAAAGCACATGAATATTTTTGTTTTTGTATTATTTTGCCCATGAGCCTGGTGCGTCGGCGAAATTAAAAACGTGAAATTCACCTTACTCGGCCGAGCACGAAAAATTAATCACGAGAAAATTTCCACTTTTACAGTATATCACATAGTTATAGTCTAGATGTGATTGGTTTAAACTGCATGATATTGGCTACTATATTACAAAAAGGGAAAGTATGAATTTATTATACTACAGTGAAACCTGTCTATAAAGACCGCTCAAGGGAGACAAGAAAAGCGGTCTTTATGTACAGGTTTCTTTCATACACGTTTCAATGAGAAACAGTTTCAAGGGATACAAAAATTATGGTCTTTATAGACAGGTGGTCTTTCTATACAGGTGGTCACTAAAGCAGGTTGGACTTCAGCTACTATATTACAAAAAGGGAAAGTATGAATTTATTATACTATTCAGCAGCCTCTTTACCTACATGTATCTTTCAAACATATCCAGTTCATCGTGCAAATACTACCACTGTCTACTGCATTTTAAGGTATCACAACACATTAATCCAATAAATAGATCTATTCAAAGATTATTATTTGGATATATACAGTGAAATGTGTCTATAAAGACAGCCTCTTAAGAGGAACAGTGAAACCGACCAACAGGTTCTACATCACTGTATATATTTCTTTCTAGATTGAGGCAACACAGATGATATGGACAGGGGTTCTTTATAATGAAAAAGTGGCCATTGCTCTATGACAGGTTAAAATGCATGTATCTTCATACCGTTATCTTGGAGTGCTAAAGGAGGTGGAGCTGCAGCATACTGGTTATTGTCTACTCTCACTTTCTCAATCATCTGTGTAGAAATATTATAAAGAAGATTAAAAGATAAGGATATATTTTATTGGTAGGATCAATGATTAAGTCTGAAGTGAAATCACTTGAACGGAAAATAAAGCAATTTTGAATAGAACCGGGAAAGGAGATCAGTGCAGATAAGTGTACAGAAAATGTTTAGTTCAAGAGATATTCTGTTGGGATAAATCTGAAATACATTCAATTGAGATTTCATTATATTGAAATAAACTTCACGTATACATAACATCTTTGATCATTCATTTGTAAAAAGTCCATTTACAGAGCTACAGTAATCCTTTTTTAATGGAAATTTATCTATATCTCAAATATTAGCTGAAATTTGGATCCCTAGCCTCTGCAAGTTTTGAAAATCAAGATTTGAAACTCAAGATTTTAAACTCTCCTTTGTAGGGTGAAGAATGTATATTTATATGATACAGTGGAATAAATGTTACAGAGACGTATACGACGCAGATGTGCGAGAATTACATCTTACAGGTTCATTCACAATGTTCTTTGCTTTGGATCGTCCAGACTTCTTAGTGCTTCTTCCCGATACCACCTCTTGATTACTGAGATCTGTTATGAAAGTAAAAGAAATTACAAACAAATGTTACAGAATAAACAAAGTGCCTTACGAGAAATTAATCAGTAATTATAATACTTCCGAATGATTTGACTGATAAAAAAAAACTGGTGCAATTAGAGACAACTAGAAAATTGTGCCGGTAAAAGCAGTTGACTAAAGATAGAAAACTACTCTTCCAGAATACTACAGAATCAGATACTGGAATACAACAATTGATAGGGAGACATAAAACACAAGACAAAAGATAGTTCAACTATGTTTCTCCTCCATTTTCAAGCATTTTTTTTTTTACATTTCCCTCTACAATCAAAGAAATTAATTTTGCATTTTGTGAGTCTGATGGATTGAAGTTCAACTCACATTTTATATCTGATTTTTAAATATAAATATAAATGATATGATCATTGCAGTCATGGGTGCAAATCCAGGGGGGGACAGGGGGACATGTCCTCCCTCCCACCTTTTTGAAAATAGGCGAATGTCCCTCCCCCCCCCCCCCACCTTTTTGAATAACCTTTTTTTTCTTTTTTTTTTTTTGCTTGTTAGAGAATTTTGGAGGCGAATGTCCCCCCCAAATTTCAAAATGGATTTGCGCCACTGATTGCAGTGACAGCAAGGATGCCATAGTTATAACTTGACTTCGACAGCAAATGACGATATTCCAAATGAAAGCCATCGATAAATGTTTATTTTCCACAAGGCAAGTTTAAATTGTTTGTTAAACACAAACCTGGGGACTGTGGCTTCCTTTTCCATGGAGGCGGAGGTGAGATAAGATCTGAGAAGTCATCTGCCGACACTCCTGTAAAGTCACTCTCATTGGACAATATGGACGGATGCCTCTCTAATGGCTACAAGTAATAAAACATACATATATAGTCAGTTAGATAGTCCAAGCATTATATATATTCTATAAAATGATGTGATGAAGGGTTCATCCTAAATTGAATGTTCAGCACCTCACTTAAAGCACACACACACACACACACACACACACACACACACACACAGGATGTCTACTTATCGGTAAGTCCCTAGGGAGTTTCCCAGTCCACTTTATGTTTTGGGGGACATACACCTCCCACATTGCATACTATATAATTGATCCATATTGTAATGGGTGTTTAAAAATGGTATTTTACAAATTTTACTGAATTGAACAATACTGCATTAGGTAATCTTAGGTAATCATATCCCCATTTTTCTTCAACGAAAAATATTTTTAAAATTTTTTTTGTCAAAGACAATATCACATGGGTAGGTGAGTCACTTTTTGCCTATTTTTCATTGAATAACAATAAATTATCAGTAGAAATTGTGCATTGCAGAACGAAATTTAAATCTTTAGCTAGGATTTTATAAGCAAATTTCCTTACCTCATGCTTTTTAATAGGCTGGGCATATAATCCTTCAAACTCATCAGCATCATCCTTCCCTCTCTTCTGTTTCTTCTCTTTCTCTTTCGCTTTCTTCTTTTTCCTCTTTCCTCCAGAATTCCCGGTCCCATCTGTCTCATCCTGCCCTCCTGGAGAATACCCTTGATCGTGACCTTGTGGATGACCCTGTGGATAACTTTCCTCATAGCCTTGAGAATGAATATCTGCCTGGTAGGTGCCAGGCAGTGTGGATGGATCCCGGGCAGAGGGAACCGGTTGAGAACGGTATGTATCGGTTCCTGTGCGGTCTGTAAGCCTGGGAGACTCTTCTTCCGTGGATGTGGGTGGGGTTTCCAACCTGGCTCGGTTTGAAATGGTGCCCCTCTTCTCTTGAGAAAGCATTTCCTGGACATCTTCCACTCGGGCATAACTGGACAAAACAAGAAATCAAACAATTAGTGATAGAAGTAAAGGTTGTCATCCAACGTGTGTTTCAATTTCAATTTGAAAAAAAATTGCATTCATTAAAATGTACCTGATACAATCTACCCTTTTTTTTAAATCGAAGTTTTTTGGTTGCATCACACACTTTACATATTGCTTTCAGTGGAATTGGGAGCACATACTTCAATATGTTGAACATAGTACCCAATGAAATCATTAAAACAAGAAACAATGAAAAGAGATTTCCTTTTATGTGTGCACTTTCTTAATGAAGTTATTAAAATCCTCTATATTTCACGTCAATGGTTTTTCTATTTCCTAAACAGAATTAGTGTGCATACAAAGACTCTTTAAAGAATATAACAACTTTGCTCCATCATTTCAATCGAAGCATGTATAAACATATGAACAAAACATAAACATACTTGCCTTGTACATATGAATAGTGAAAGATTGCAAACTTACCCAGGGTCATCATTGTATTCCATCTCACGTTGCCTCCTGCTCATCCCCATGTGATCAAGGTCATCATCGTCATCATCCTCCTCTTCTTCACTGTCATCGTAATCATACATGCTGCTCCTCGCCATGCTACCACTCTCCAGGTTCCGCTGTACTTCTTCTGCATTCACCCCTCCTCCTCTTGGAGTAAAGTCGCCAGTAGCTCTCAGAGTACTGTTCGGAGAAGGGCTTGCTGTTGTAGGGATATAGTTTAATTTGCACATTATCAAATAAATCATACCTGATATCATGTTGCTTTTGAAAGTAAAGAAGCTTTATTTTGGGGACTATGTGTATGTAAGATTGTGTTTCAACAGATGTGTATGAATCACATCTGATCCTTTACGTCAGGGGCCTGCACTTGACCAAACTAGAGAGTCGACTGCTAGACCAACACACATCCGCCCAAATTTATTCCTCATAAAACAATGTTTTCATTCATGCACATCATGCACTTAAATTTGATTGTTTTTATGTTTCATGTTTGTTTGATATGTACATCTCCCTGTTCAGTTGTTGTTTTTTAATATTCCCTTAAAAGTGGAAAATACAGTTTTTAAACATATATTTTAAAAATAGAAATTAAAAAAAATTTATATATATATATATATATATATATATATATATATATATATATATATATATATATAAAAATTTTTTCATTTCTATTTTTAAAATATATATATATATATATATATATATATATATAATTGTGAGAAATGAAAACGAGAGAATAATGGTTGCGTAGCTTAAATCAAAGTTCCCCAGAGCTGTCCTCCCTTTTTGAATTTCTGCAAAGGTTGAAAAAATGTCTCCGCCGGAATCGAACCCGGGTCATTGGCTTAGAACGCCAATGCCTTAACCACTAGACCACGGAGACGGGCCAGTGATTTCGGCGACACCAGATTCAATTGACCGACAGATTGACAAATCTTCAACCTTTTTAATTAATTCCTTTGTCGGGGGCAGGTGAATTTTGAACAAAGACAAGCCGCATGCCTCAGCTGGATCCAAGCGAATGCTTTGAGATACATGTATACATTAGAATAATAATCATTATAAACAATTGTAAGGAAATAACATATACAACAGCTTTGGCAACTCTCGTATATAAATATATATATATATATACACATATATATTACAGTCAGTCTCACCTATGGCTCTCCCCACAAATGTAGCATCCATGATGGCAGTAGAGAGTGCTGATGCTGGCCTATTCTGACCAGGGGTAGGGCTCCTGGAAGGCTGGGGAGGCTCAGGGGATCGAGGTACAGCAGCAAAAATTGCTCGAGGGAACAACGCTGTCCCGATGTGGGACTACAAAAAAAATAAGCATAGATATGAATGATTATCTTCCATAACCAATATAATAATATTACAGATGTATCTTCTACATGTAGGTCAAATAAGTGTTTTAAAAGGGAATTTAAAAAAAAAAAAAAAAACAGGCAATCAGGTGGATATTATGTATGACAACACAGAGGTTGCAGTGCTACAATGAAAAAAAAAAAGGGATGGACTTGGCTGCAAAAATGTCTTCCTCAAATCTAGATAACATTGTAAAAAGGTCTATATCTCTGAATAAAAAAATATTGCAAAAACATACCATACTATCTCATAAAATCATATACAATGTAGGGTCTATTTTCAACTGACAAGAAAGGCTCTTTCATTTGGCTTTGGTTTAGATTTAGAGTTTGAAAATATATAATCATAATGAACAGTTTGTTCTCAAGCTTTGGAACAAAATTCAAATTATATAGGGCATCACTGAGGACAAAACCATTAACATTTGTGTCAATTATGGGTCATGACAGGACTCAGGAATAGCTGATGAAGTAGACACTTTTTTTCTTTATCCATTTGTTTAATTGTTTGCAAAAATCAATTAATTAAATGCATCAAAGAAACAGTAAAATATTTCAATGTGGCATGCGCATGCCAACCTCTCATCAAACTGATGCAAGAAAACAAGTCTCAAAAATCAAAATAAAAAATTAAAGTCTCAAATTTTTTTTTTTTAAATCAGCATCATGAATAACTGAAATCAAATTGCATCTCCAGTCAAAACAACCAATGTCTTGTCTGGTACATGTCCATCTCTGTACACAAGGATTATCGTTTTTGCAATGTAATTTTAAGCATATTATTTTTTTCTTCTTTCATTCTTCATTATCCAATTTTTTGTCTGTTATTCGGTTTGCAAATCACACTCAGATCACAGTCACCTGCACTGTTTTTGTTAATATTCGCACCAATTGCAAGATCTATTTTCAATCACAAGATCTTCATCTCTTCGGCATAAATATCCTGCATTGAAAATAATATTATCAAAACAAAGAGAAGAAAAACAATTTAAAAAATCAATCCACACCACAGAATTTATAGAGCTGGAAGCCAATGTTGCACGTAGCACTACATCGATTTTATCATATGGGACTAGAGTAGAAAATTCGGTGTTGCTTAGGAACACGACGCCGTTCACAAGGTTCATTAGACAGCTTTATTTCTGCTCTGAAATAAACATAATTTCATTTGTAATTTCATATTTAGGTAATAAATATTGTTATTAAACTCTGAGGTTGATGAAAATAGAGTTCTTACCAGCGGTTTGTTCTTTTTCTTCTGCTTTTTGTCCTTCTTCCCGGCCATTTCGGTGGTAGGCGTCCTACGAAAAGCAAGAATTCAAAAATTAGTCTTTATTCAAGAATTTAAAATACTATTTGTGTATTTTTATTACTGGTTGATAACTTTCAGAGTTTTGAACCGTTTAATAGGTTAGAACAGATATATTTCACATCATAAAATTATAAGTTTAACAAATGATAGAATAGTTTTCAATAATTTTACTGAGAATGACGACGATTTGAATAAAAATTAAGAATAAATAATTTATTTTGAAATTAGCTGAGGCTAGTTTCAATTTACTCTCTAAAAGTGCTCAGTGTCCGTATGTTGGTTTTTTTTTTTTGGGGGGGGGGGGTTTTATGATGTTGGCGTGAGTTATAATATGATTTCCTTTTCTTATTTTACGCAGGGGCGGATCTAGCTTTTTTCCAAGGGGAGGGTTTGAGGGGCTGAGCTAGGTATTGCGAGGGGGGAGGATGTGGGAGGGGGGATAGCCCCCTCCCACAGTAGGGAGATTTTTCATTTTTAGGGGTTGCCAGCTTGCGATTTTAGTTCAGTTTCAGTTTCAGTTTTATTTTCATTTCCAACAGAACAGTGATTTTAACAAGAAATCAAATATACAATTCAATATTCAATAACAAAATAAATTTTACATGGTTTAAAGTGATAAAATAGAAAGTATACATAGACATCCAGTATAATTGTATTTTTTTTTTTTTTTTTTAAGTTAAACCTGCATGCTCTATTTTTTCTCTTTTTTGTTTTCCTATGCACATTAAATGTTTACTTGGCAGCCCAAGGGGGGGTTTAAACCCCCTAAACCCCCCCCCCCGTAGATCCGCCACTGTTACGTAAGTATAGTTGAAAAAGAAAAAGAATATATACAACGTAACTTTTCAAAGGAAAAAAAATAGTTAGAATTTTAAAATAATATTTGTGGCAAAAAAAGTCAGTTTTGACCATAGAGATACATACTATATTGACTAACTGCCGAATAAAGAATTAATAGAAACAATATGACTAGTACATTACAGTTATACATATATGGAATAATGATAATAATAATGATAAGAAGAAAATATATATGCCATTGAATTCGAATTTATCAAGTTACTCTATTAGTCTGTGAGCCTGTCCCAAAATAGTCATCCCATTTTACATATGAGATTTGCATGTCATTCGCAAAGAGCTTGTCAGCTCGAACGAAGCAACCGGGTTTGGCCCCCAGAGCCCCCCAAAGGGGCCCAAATTAGGGTCGATTTCAACCCATCTAACATATGCGCCAAACTTTGTCATGCAATACCACCGAACAATTCTGTTTTCCGATACATGAAAATGACAGGAAAATATAATAGAAAACATTTGTGGACAAAAATAATCACTCAGGAATATGTAGTTTTATGATAAATAAAAGCAAATTTTGTGGCGAAAATAGTCAACTCTGACTAATTGCCAAATAAAACCAAAACTAAGAAGATGTCTCCCCTTCTCTCTCCGTCTCTCTCTCTCTCTCTCTCTCTCTCTCATCGATATCAAGCGGCGTCGCTAGACGGAGTTGAGGGGTATTTTACTGGCTCAAAATTGCTGTCGGCAGATGCGCCACCTCTGTCGGCAAAAAAGGAGGGGGGATCAGGGATAGGGAAAAGGAAAGAGAAAAGATTGAGAAAGAGAAATGAGAAGGAAAAAAGGGGAAAAACGGAAAAACGGAAAAAGGGAAGGAAATAAAAATAAAGGAAATAACTGATAATTTTTTTTCGCTCGCTCGTAAAATACTGGAAGATAATATTCGGGCAAAGGCGTCCCCATTCGGCAATTGGCTGCACCCATCTCCCCCCCCCCCCCCCCCCCCCGAGGAAAGTTCCGATATTCGGGCAACTCCCACTTTATATTCGGGCCGCGAAGTGCCAGAATATCCACATATTTATTTGGCAGCGAGGTTCCCGGTTAATTATGTAACTTCTGTATCGATTTTCACTACGAAAAGTTCAAATTTAGAAAATTGCTGTCGGAAAATGCGCCTCTTCTGTCCGCAAAAAAGGGAAGGAGAGGGAATAGGAAAGAGAAAAGGAAAAGGAGAAAAGAGGAAAAAGGGAAAAGAAAAGGAAAAGGAAAGGAAAACGGAAGGAAGAAAAAGGAGGGAAAACTGGCCAATTTGTTTGCTCGCTCGCAAAACACTAATAAGTTAATATTCGGGCAAAAGGTGTCCCCATCGGCAATGGGCTGCAGCACCCCCCCCCCCCCCACCCTTCCGAGGATTTCCGAGATGCCGGAATATCCGCATAATTATCTGGGCAGCGTCGAGGTTCCCAGATAATTCTACTATAGTATGCACTGACTTCCGTACATTATTTACTAAGATTTTTTTCCAGAATTTTGCTCGTTCGCCAAAATATAGAAATTGAAAAGTTGATACTCGGCGAAAAAGGCGTCAACCCCTCCCCTTGCGGAAACTGGGTCCGTATGATGAATGTTTCTACATCTATGTGATTTTCTTTTATTATTGTTTGTGGGGGAGGGGGGGGGTGGGGAGATTAGCGTGCGGCATTTTTGTAGGCAAAGTTAGGTGTCACACCCTTAAAAAATTACGGTAGGCAAAATTTGGGTGTCACACCCCCTCCCCATTCAAAATGTTATAGCGACGCCCCTGTCTATATTATCTTCCACAGAGCCCTCCACTCTCTCTAGCTCCCTCGCGCGCGGCGGCATCTTATATAGCAAGGATAGCTTTCGGAGGGCAAGATTTGAGGAGCAAGAGTGAACACTTTGAATGTGTGATGAAGCAAAGATGGAACAAGGAATGTCAGAATGAATGTCAGAATGTATAGGGGAGGGGCACAAGTCAACGAGCATGGCCTGGGCATAGCGTAGACTCAATGACTAACTTTTTAAAAATGGGACGTGGCTGATCTACTATAGTAATTCCCCCTTCTAGATCCGCTGTGGGAGCATGGTGCTCAATAAAAAGCGTAACAAGAAGGGGAACTCGCGTTCTCTCAGGAGATGAATATGTTTCAGGAATCAGTGTGCATATGATATATAGGCATACGAGTACAAATTATTTTAGAAGGGCGCCTGGCGTCTCGTGCCTAAATCAACTTTCTTGTTTCTATATAATAGACCTATTATTTACGAGCTAGCGAAACGAGTAGTAAAAAAAATGACACTTTCTAATACTGAAAATGTAATCAAGTCATCAAAACATACTAGATATAGGCCGAAGATATATAACCAGGGTTCTCTGGCCATTGTCTTCGGGGGAGGGGGGGGGGGGGAACATCCAGAAAAAATCTTTTTCTAGGCCCTAATTTGATTCGGAAGGGAATGGTAGAATGTCGGATGTTCCTTTATCACATCAAGTACAATTTGCAAATTATGCTTTTGATTTTATTTTATATCCATTGTAACGGTAGTGTCATTAGCAACATGCAGCACAAAGTGAGTGGGAGATCATATCTGCGAGCAAGCGAAGCGAGCAGGCAAATATTTTTGCAGTGCCTATTTGCATCTTGACTGGAAGTGTTTAGACAGGGTTTAAATCTTTATAATTCTTTATAATTCATGCATTAACTATTGATTTGTATGTTTGAAGATATTTCAGATTTCATTTCATTTCATAATGTATAAGAGAGGCGTTCAAAAAGCTTGACACGTGCCCCAACATATACGGCTGGCTTCAACGTTGCGAGGTCACATTGCGACTGAACGGGAGAATTTTAAAAAAGATATCCTATATAAATTCATGAAGTTTTAAGAGAAATCTGATTACAATTTACTTTAAAATAACTGCTTCATAATGATTGCAAGAGTAATTTTTTTCAATGGTTGGAAATTCGTCAGGGGCTTGCCCCTTTCAAATAAGCTAGTGGCCGAGGCATAACTCAGAACAATCTCTGACTAATCAAAGGGAAAAAAAATTATCAAGTGTTTTGTGAGAAACTTGCCCCTCCCCCCTCCCTCCCTGTCCAGTGCTTATGAAAGTCCGAAAATATTAACATATAATTTCAAGTCAACAAGAAACCTTTTCCCTTTCCTTTTTACATACATTTCCTTTTCAAAGAATAGGAACTGCAAAGGAAGTGAAGTTTTCATTCGACAGCCTGATGCTTGAGTATAGTGGCATAGCTACAGGGAGCATAGGGCGCGTACCTCCCACCATTGAATCGGATGAGAAAAGAGAGAGAGAGAGAGAGAGAGAGAGAGAGAGAGAGAGAGAGAGAGAGAGAGAGAGAGAGGGAGGGAGAGGAAGAGGGAGAGAGAGAGAGAGAGAGAGAGAGAGAGAGAGAGAGAGAGAGAGAGAGAGAGAGATTGGAACAGCTTACCTGAAGCTTACCTGAAGCTTACCTGAAGCTTACCTGAAGATAACCACAACAGATGAATTCAAAAGATGTATAGATAACTATTGGTGGAATAAGCAAAGTTTAATAGAGCTTCCATGACTCCTTGGCTAGACGAAGAGACTCGGAATTACAGGCTAACCCCTTCCCATATTAGATGATGATGATGATGATGATGATGATGATGATGATGATGATGATGATGAGAGATAAAGAGTATGGACATGGCTATTATGTTTTATTTCATATTTTAATTCAAAGAAGTTCCGTACCCCCCTTGAACACGAAAAAATTATTCGGCCTTGGAGTTAACAATGTCAATCTACAAACTTCTGCATGCTTGATTTTTTGAAAGTTGATTTTTGAAAGGTGATGTTTTTCAGACTAGTTTGGTAAGTACATGTGTATATATTTTTTCAGTTAACCACAATTAGCAAGTTCTATATAAAAACGAAAATCGCATTAAAAGATTATTTCTTTAAACTATTGTCATTTGTCAATATACAATGGCGGTTTCAGATGCTCTATCGAGGGGACACACCACAACTCCGAAGAAGAAAAAAAAATCGCTGACAACAAGCAACAAAATATCATAAATAATTACAAATAAATGGAAATGATAATAATGGTGAATAATAATGGTGAGAACTTACAGTTCTCTTTAATCCAAGTATACTACAAACTTATGTTATAATATTGGATTATTATAGTACTAAAAGCAATCATAAGATAACCGTAAAAAAAAATAATGAAAACTAAAAATATACTACATAAAAAGTTTGACACATATTTCAAAGTAATACGATCTCAAAATATATCTTACGAGCAATCAATAATTAAAAACCTTTGTATTATAATCTTCATTATAGCAGATTTTGTTTGGGGGCCAGGGGCATATGAGTGTGCCCCCATTGAAATATTATTGTTAAAATATGGTTTGAAGAGCTTGAACCTCTCGACTGACATGAATTACTTAAGCCTATACGAATTTATCGAGAGTGAAAGCAACCGGAAGATGATTTTTATAATCTAAATGTAATCCCTAGTAATAGTTGACCATCGTCCACGATGCAACGCAAAAAATTATTTCACAATAATTTTACTTTTACACACGTGGTGCTTCATAATCTGTGCAGAAACGTGAATCGTTTCGTTGTCACAAACTCAGAGCAGAAGAGCTGTGAATTCGTTAGTTTTGCGTAAGTTATTCGTCAGTTAGTTTCCATCTGTCAGAAATTGTGTATCTATATATTTAGGTAATATTAAAGCTTGCAGTAGTGATAATAAATCAACGCATATTCTTTTGTTTTCATGGATCTTGCTTGTATGATGATTGATGTGATGTGAGTGAATTCTGCAATCCGGCACCCCCTCCAGCTGGAGTTTGACTCTCGCGGGTCCGGAGGTATGATATGGGAGGCCGAGGCCGAGAGATTGGGTAATGGTTCATGGGCCTGCTGAGTTCCGGCTGGAATAATCCTGATCACGGATGATGCGTTTGACTTGGAGCTGGCCTAGTGTGGATGAATGATGTCGTATTAATGATTCTGTGGTTTACTATGATTTATGAAGGATCTAGGCACTAAAAATAGGGGTCGGGCTAACTCGGCACTAGGGCGAACTCGGCACTGCGCGGTGACCATGTTTCAAGAGTTGAAGTCCACACTACGCACGGTACCCTTTTTTAGCCTTAAATTTCATGTTTTGTATAATTTTAATTCTTGAAATTTTCACATTACTTCTTTGATAATCATTTTACACATTGATATCAAATAATTTGAATTTAAGTGTTTTGAAATGTGTAATTAATGCGAAATTCAACACAAGTGTTTGCGATCAATTTAACTCTCTGGGCTCACTCAGCCGCGATTTTCCGCCAAGGCCGAGTTCGCCCTAGTGCCGAGTTAGCCCGCATCCCTAAAAATACATGTACTATCTATGTAGTACTACTACTAGTAGTCCCGGGGGGGGGGGGGGGGGGGCACTCACGTATATTGGTGGTACGGGACGTGCCGCTTTGATGACCCCCTTTTTCAGACCCCGATTTCCGTTCTCTAGATACTCAGTTCCGCTCAGGAGCCGCTCAGCCCCGCTCTGAAGACCCCCGTTATGAAACATATCCGTTCGCATGCGGCCGGGAGCGTGGCGGAGGCAGTGGTCGCTCGACCTGGTCTCGCGCCCTAGGCCCTTTCGTCGCGCGAGCCTTGAAAACTGCTCCAGCTAGCTAGCTACTAGCGCTACACGGCGCGGGCGCGGCCCCCGGCGCGGCCCGTCCCGAGATCCTGCGATAGCGAAGGTGTACCGCCGATAAAGCGAGGTTAGTTTTGTAGTTCCCTAGACCCTGTTTTTCACTCTGCCCAATAGATCATAGTTCCCAAGACCCCGTATTTTACACCTTGAAGTCAGTTCCTTAGACCCCCTTTTCGGGGATTCGTGAGGCACACCCCCGTCAAAATATAATTCGAGTGCCCCCCCCCCCCCCCCCCCCCCCCCCCCCCCCCCCCCCCCCCCCCCCCGGGCTAGTAGTACTAGTAGTCTACAGAAGCTGGGACAACTAACTTAGCCTAGCTTAGGCTTGGGTATGTATCACTTATCCAATGAAAAATGTTATATAATATCGTCTTGGGGGGGGGGAGTAGCTGGAAGGATCCAGGTTAACTTTCGCACTAGGGTGAACTCGGCCTTGGCAGAAAATCACGGTCAAGTGATCTCAGAGAGTTGAATTGATCACAAATACACAAAACAATATGTTTGCCCCCCAATATTTTCTTGGGGGGGGGGCAACTGCCTCCCCCAGCCCCCCCCCCCCCAGGATCGACGCCCCTGTTTCTGGGATATGTCATCGACTCCCCGTCACTAACGGGATTTTCAGATCCATCGTATGTTAGACAAGATTGCTGCGAGTGGGCCGCACATGCATTCAGACCGGATGTCTTCGGCATACAGTGCTGAAGATGCCTGGTCCGAATAGGTGCGTGATTAGGAGTGTATTTCAACTTGCAATATCTCTTTATAGAATCAAAATTTGAAGCTCATATTTTGAATGTAGTGTAACGACATGGAACCCCTAATATACTGAGCAAAATATTTGTTGGTGATTGGTCCACTTCAACAATTTGGTTTCGTATACATGTATTCTGATTTCTGAAGTTATAGACCTTGAAGAAGAAAAGAAAACCATGGTGGAAAAATGTCAGTAATGCTCATTTTCTCGTCTGTGTTGCACCAATGCCCATGTAAATTTTCTTTGATCAATATCTTTGGAATTTTATGTGCATCCAAAGAAAGGAAGATGATCACATTGTATTTTCTTAATGTAACAGCACTTGCCATTAATTTGCATAACCTCAGTTTAGCCTGAGCCATGTTTTGATGTTTGCCTCTACAGATTTTACGACTTCCAGACAAGATGCTGCATATAGTAATACAAGCAGCCTCTAAGCCTGCAGTTAGGCACCTTAGCAGCAGTTCATCATGTCTGGCAGGAAAAAAGTGGAGAGAGAGGTAATATTTTTTAGTTTTTATGATGATTTTTAAGAAAATTATCCGATCTACTGGAAGACTGAAATTGTTTCTGCAGTGGGTTTCCAAGCCTATCTTCTACTTGTTGCTAATTTTACTTCCTTGCTCTTACTGGTTGCTTTTTAAAAATTTATTTATTTTAATAGTACCGTTCATCTCAATCCAGACTTATCTTGAGCTTCATATTTAACAGCATTAGTAATGGTATAAGATCACTGGTGTTAGGTAATTAGAAATAAAATCAGTATAATTAAATGTACTGTATAAGCTGTTTTTTTCGCGTACAGATATTTTTGCGATTTTGGACTATGTAGGGAAATTCGCGAGGGTTTAATTTCGCGATTTTTGTGATGTTTTTGTTACTATAAACAGCCATATATTGAAGTGGAAATTTTCGCGAGGACCGACTCGCGAAAATCGCGAAAATAAAACCACCGCGAAAATAACCACTTATACAGTATTTGCCTTTTCAGGAAACAACTTCAAAGAAGCAACTGTCATTGTGTATGTTTACAAACCAACATCTCTATGCAAGCATAAATTTGCTTTAATGAAAAAGAATAGAAAATGTTGTGGAACATGAAGGTGATAAATTAATTCTGACAGATTTATCCTAACTTTCTATTTTCAGCCAAGGATTGGGTAGATCTGGTAATGAATATGGACCTCTTACTGATAATCCAGATTGGTCCTTTGCAGGTAAGGCTAAATTCATAATATGAACTTTAAAATTCTGTGTAAGGGTGCAGGGGCAGCATTTTTCGTACTATGGCCTAAAAAAGCCAGGGGATGAGTTAGTAGAGAAAGAGAGAGAGACGATGAGCAGTGATGGGTCTGGGCGAGGAATACCCACTCCAAGGGGTAGCTCTCTGAAAAGTCTTTAAGGGGATCATGGAGACAGAAAGCTGTAAAAGTTTGATCCATACTTCCCTTCTTCATACCAGTGATCGGATTTGGCAGTTTCCCTGATCCTTCAGATGCTTCACTTGTGGCCTTTTCAGCTGTTTGATTAATGCTGTGTCAGCTGTTGTATTATATGAAAGCACATATGAAAGCCCCACATACATGTACTCCCCTACCCCCCTCTTTTTTCAGGCATGTATAGATATTAATAATACCAGGGCCCTCTTGCATAAAAAGTTGCGTTTAATCGCAACTCAAAAAATGAAATGCAACTTGATTTTCAGCCAATCAGGATCGCGTATTTGGGACTTGCGTTTAATATTTTGAGTTGCGTTTAATCGCAACTTTTTGTGCGAGAGGGCCCAGGGCTGTAATATGTTTGTTGACCTGAGAGTTTCATAGTTTGTACTAAATATACCTTGCACAGTCCACTTCCATGTTAATTTAGCTTTATTTTCCTTGCTTTGTATTCCAGATGGACGCCCAGCCCCTCCCCAACCCAATCAGCTAAGGAGAAAGGAAGAACAGAGGGAACTAGCTGTAAGTAACAACGAATACTCTGTTGAATTCGGAAATGGCGAAAACCAAGGAATCATCTTAACATTACTGGAGACATTCATCGATTTTGAAATATGTATTTCTACTGGTTGTAAAGTTTATAAGGGTGATTTTAATATTTCATGTTGAAGTACTTCATACATGTAGCTAAAACCCTAATTATGAGCTAAAAAGAACTTTTACAGTTTCCTGTGTACCAATTGTATTAGCAAATTTTTGTGTTTTTCTAGAAGTGTATTCATATTTCTTAAAATCTATTTAAAAAATGGGGTGGGATGAAAGAGAGGGTCTTCCTCTTTCACTAATTTATAGACATCAAAATCTGGCCCTTTACACTGTTGTAATTGGGGATTGAACTTGTATGTAGGAAAATTTAGGCTAAAAACATATAAATCAAAATGAAGTACCGGTAGTCTATATAAAAAACACACTTTGATATAAAGCAAAATCGTGTTACCAGTAAACATCGCATTATTTTTGTTGTTCTTATCTGCTGCCAGGAGCGCATTGACATCCTTTCTAAGGAGATGTTACAAGGTAAAGTCAAATATCAGGAGAAGATGGATGAAAAGAGGAGAGAGGAGGAGATGAGAGCAGAACGAAGACTGAAACCTAAGGGAAGTGCCTGGAAACGAGAGGATTACGTGGAGAGAAGACGGACAGCATCACCTCAGAAGATGCCGACAACATAGCAGTGAAGCGGAAGTAGCTTTTGAACTATTTGTATCAAAGATATTCACAGTTGGACCTGATAAAGTGAGACTGCTTTTACAGAAAAAGCGCCTACTTGTATGCACGGAAGGACCATTTATTCTGATTCATTGAAGCTAGATTTGCGATGACACCTCTTCAGACTTCAGGATAGTTGATGCTGTTTTGTTTTGTTTTTTATGTGTAGCCTTTGGCCAGTATTCTGGAAAGCTGCCTAACTTTAGATCAGGTTTATACCACTCCTCAGTGGATAGAGTTATTTCACAGATTTATGGAGTGCCAAATGTCAACCTGTTCATCCTGTACTAATCACCAGAATTCTGTTACTAAGCGAAGATACAAAAACTTTTCTCTATGAAATTCATTTCTCATTTTCATTTCATGTCCAAAACAATTTTTGATCTGTATGTTGTTACTTTACAGTGGGAATTGACACTTGGCCTTCCATAAATCAGTGGCCTTGTATAACCTAGGCCGCTTTCAAGCATATGAGCCTATATGTCTAGGTTTGATTCTATATAGGGACAAATCTGAGATGTTTTGTCCCGGACATATGATAATCGAATGTATCCAAAATTTTAGTATTCTTCCCGATTGAAATAAGCTGATCACCCTACTTGAGCGGAAATCATCCCAAGTACCAATGATGATGATACTTTCAATGTCAATTATGTTCGTTTTTCCTTTATACTTAATAACATAATTTGAAAAATTACCAAATACCTTGAAGTTTCCCACTTATGCATATTATATATGCAAGCCAATATGGAGAGAATTTAGTTACAAAGTGTAACCTCGTTACAACAAACTCTTTGGGAAAGGAAATTACCTCTTTATATCAAAACCTTGTTACATCAGGGCTAGAAAACAATAGAATAAAAAGAAGTGGGACTGGTAAAATTACCTTGTTATGATGAGAGTTTGTTACAGCAATGTTCTTTATAACGAGGTTCCACTGTATTTATCTCTGACAGGAATTTTAATAATGCTTATGAATACAATACAATCAAGATTGAGAGTTTTGCTCTGGACTGAATGGTTAATATCTGATCAAGCAGAGATGGTGAGACTGAACCTATTTCAAACTTACAGAATTTGAATTTATATAATATGCACTTATACAAGTACAAGCTTATCTGAAGATAACCTTGTACTGCACAATAGCTTTTACAGGTGAATAGGCTTCAATAGGTTTTGTGTGTATTAGCAGGCTATGATCCATTCTAAATCATTCATACGTGAGAGGAAAATAATTATTTAAAATTTCACTTTCAACTCTGAAACCTCAACTTTGTAGCATAGTAAGAGTTGAAGAGTCCCGAATCAGGTAATCTAGCAAATTTAAGAAAATTAAATCTTGCTTAGAGCAATTTTGTTGTCTGTTTTTGACTACTGCAACAGTGACTGTTTGGCACAGTTCCACATAGGCAAGGGCCTATGAGCATGCGGTACCGAAGGGGGGGGGGGGTCTTTGTTTTGGGGTGTTCAAACACCCCCTTTGACAAATGGGGGTGTTTTAGGTGTTCAAACACCCCTCTTTTGGTGTTATTTGAAGTTAAAAACACCCCCCTTTGAATGTTAATACATCCCCCCTTAAAATTCCTGATAACCTTTTTTTTTTTTTTTTTTTGCTTGTCAGATAATTTTTGAGTAAAAAACACCCCCCTTTAAAAAAATCCTGGGTATGCCACTGCCTTTGAGTGTTGTATATGTGAATGTATTGAATCTGTGAATTGCACTAGAACCAAACCTATATGGACAGCCTGTAAGGATGCTGTCACACCATAGCAAAATTCTGTGAAAGAGAATCCACAGAACTTGCATCAGAAACTCAAAATCTCCAAACTTCTCTAAAGTACCTTTTTTTTCTACCAAGTACAGACCTGGTTGTTTATTTGCAATTCATCGTGTTCTGTTTGTCTATTTCACAATGACATGAAAACATGGGAAGCTCTTCAAATTGTTAATATGATCTGCAATACTTTGAGTAATGTTAATAAAGAAGGAAGAATGTATATAACATGGTTATACATAAATGTATTATCATTTATTATTGATATTGCCTTGTTTTTTGTGTTGAAATAATTATGCTTGTTTTGTTTTTCTTTGATATTTACAGCTGTTGGGCAAACCCATGTAGACAAAAATAGCCAACACTATCTACAAACTTTCACTCTTTAAGAAACTATTTGTTATCATATTCTTTTGATTGATTTTCTGTCATGGCCTGTGAAAAGAATAAATGCAGTTCTTTTTAAATGCTGCTTGGATTTTGTAAAAAGTTCTAATCATATTTTCTTGGTGAATAAGGTTTTCAACAATTTTTTTTCTTAAAAAGTCAAACTGTATTTTGTGTTAACTGGAAACTTATAGGCTATGAAACCAGTGGGTTGCACCAAGGTCAAATATGTTCTATATTCTACTCTGATGGAATTCCAGGTTTACCTTGCTTGCCTTGCTTTAATGCAAATAATATGTATAATTATGATGATGTTGATGATGGTGATGATTATGGCTATGGTGATAAAAATGAACAATGATGTTGGTAATGATGGTGATGATGATGATGAAATGGATGATAATGATGGTGTTTATGATGGTGGTGATAATGATGAAGATGATGAGGAGGAGGATGATGGTGATGGAGATGACGGGGGTGATCTGAAGATGAAAGAACAAAAGATGAGGATGAGTACAAACATCATGATGGTGGTGGTGGTGGTGGTGGTGATCATGTGATGATGATGATAATGATGAGGGTGATGATGAATATGATGTTGAGAAGGAAGGAGAGGAGGATAGTGATGATGAACAGTGATGATTTATGAAAGAAGGGGGGGGGGGGGGGGGGAGTTATCTCCTCTTTTCATCAGATTCATTCCCAATCTGCGCCGCGGCCGCGCCCTCAAACATCAACAACATTATAATCACTTCTTGAAGAACAATGGCAGCTCCAAGCACTTTGATTGATACGGATAGCGATGAAGAATTACCAGCCGGTTGGGAAGAAAGGAGTACCGGAGATGGTCGAGTCTATTATGCTAAGTATGTATCTTCAGCTGGCACAATTCCAATTTTGTTTTATTAAGTGAGTTTGAATAAATAAACGTATTTTCCCGTACGTGTATGAATGGCAAGAGTATGCGAACACACACAATGCTTTCACCCTTAACTCTCCCGTTGGCGTCCGTCCGTCCGCCGTTAGGCCGCTGATGCTGTTACTCAGGCTACCGGGTATGATCATCAATCATCATGACACTGTAACACTAGCAGAATCATGATCATCATCATGACTCTGTTACTCGAAAAGAGTCCAAACTTAAGGGTTTTTTTTATATGAAACTTGAATGAAGATGAGTGCAGTGTGCAAACTGTTATTTAAGTATAATTCTTCCCAGATTTGAAGTAATTTCTCTCCCAAAATATGCAAGAAAGAGTAAAAGTTTAATGCTATCTTTAATTCATCCTCTCTCGCACATGCAAGGTTATTGTAGATCTAGATAACCTTGCACTTTGTACCTTCGTACCGCGATGAATTGCCTCTCATAGCAAGTGTGTCATATTTTGCACATATGTGTGTGGAAAGGAGCAAGATCATGAAGATCGGTGGCCCAAAACAGCCTGAAAATTTCACTTTCAAGATCAAGATGATAAAGATCCTATTGAAGAATCTGGCATGAAATTATCCTATTCCTTCATCATCCTAAAATGTAGAAGGAAGTATTTCTCAAAATTTTGCTGATTATATTGGGCTTTTTACCTCTTCAACTTAGAGGTCGTGACCACCGCCAAAATTGACACAGCCCTACATAGTGATGGTGCCATGAGTGATCTTTATCTGTTGTTAGGCCGGGATCAACTTGAATCTTGCAACAGTCAAACATCCTACAATAGGACTAACCAGACTATTTTGCGAGAGGTTAAATTCACGATCGAATACAGTAGTAAGCTGGCCGTCTGTATGTGGATGCCTAAACGCTTATCTACAGCAGTATTAGTACCATGTATAATGCATAACAGTATGTATGTTGGCAATAAGCGTGTTGTTAAATTAGCGACCCACTCGTGATTCACAAAATATGCGAAAATTAAACCCCTGCAAAATATATGGCGTATGCAGTATAGTATGTGCCTATTTTCTAACTATTTCAGCATCTCACTATCACCTTTCGTTTTTTTGCTGGAGATTATAAAACATCAAATGATTTGCTGTTTTAAAATCCTTTAATTGATTTGTATTTTTTAATCTGGAAATTAAAATTTCGTTTAAAAGAAATATTCTTCATGATCATTATGTTCAATTTTCAGCCACCAAGATCAGTCAACAAGCTGGAATCATCCTCGCACTGGAAAGAGAAAACGTATCACCGGAGGTGAGAAGGAGAACCAAATTTTCCTTAAACCCAATTGTTAATAGAACTAGTGCTTTTTTTTCCTATTCTATGTATATTGTCTCTTTTTCTCTTATTATATAATATTTCTTCTCATCATAACTAGATTTATCTTCTTTTTCCTCTGTCTTATTTTGTTTCAGCTAGTTTACAATTTATACTTTTGAATATGATGCATAGTTTGGAGTAATATCCATATAAGAATATTCATCAAAAACTATTACCATATTCATGTGCTTGAAAGAGATTTTTTTCTTCAGTAGACTAAGTATTAGAAAGTATTGATATTTTGTGTTATTGTCAGAAGTCAATGTATTATGGACAAATAGATAATTCTTAATATAATATCTTGGCTCTGCAGGCATTGGATGCTTTATATTGTCTGCTGAGAGCCAGAAGGGCATATTATTATCCATATCAGACATCTGAGCTGTGGTTTTACAAAATTATAATCCCCTTGTCTTCAGTGAAAACTGGGCAAAGGGGTAATATTCCATGTGTACATCACCCTCTTTCACAAAAGCCTATGGACTTTACATGTTATAAAACTGGGCAATACAGCCTTGTATTTTCCGTGGTCTAACATCTGGGAACTTGGAGATCAGCTACAGTCATATGCAACCGAAGCAAATTGTATATACGTGCATTACTATGCGACACATTTATTGCGCATTATTTTGAACTGGATATGCGACGTCACAATGGTTATCAGCAAGAACAAGAAGACGTGTTATAAGTAGGCTTGCTCTAGATGTATGATGTGGTCAATATTGTTATCATCATCCACATCATGTGGATGATGATAACAATATTGACTGGCTCCTATTTTTGGGAGATACGACATGTATCGCTCTCATTAGATCCATATTACCCTCGTCTTCGACTCAGGTAATATGAATCTAATTCGGGAATATATGTCGTATCCCCCTCAAGGCCAGTCAATATTATATAAATGTATACTTATACATAGAATTAACAATCTTCTAACTCTCAGCAGATTCAGCAAGTTATTTCATCCCTTTCTCTTCTTTTCTTTTCCTGATGCAGAACTTCCATTTGGCTGGACAAAGGCAGTTGATGACAAAGGACGACAGTTTTTTGTCGAGTAAGTCAATGTTTTTACTTGTGAGAACATTTTTCATTCCTCTTATATTCTCGACATGCCACTAATATCATCATATATTCTTTTCCTATGGAAAGGCTATCTGAAACTTATCCAGTAAAGTCTACCACTTTCATTTAAAATAAAATAATTTAACACTGTTATGTTTTGATGGTTATTACCTGCTCTACAAAGCATTTTTGACACATTTTACATCATTCTCTTTTAGAAATTAGCTTTCACCTTTCGCCAGGCCATAGCTACTTTCAACCAACATAATTTTTATATTGTAAGTAGTTGTTTTTTTTTTGTCAGACAAAGAAAAGCTTGGCTTCATCCTTGAAGTTTACGATGGGTTCATGAACAGTGAAGATACAACTTTGTATTTGTGATAGATGTAAATTTAGAGCGTAAATTTAGTAGCAGTGTAAGGGTAGAAAAATAGAAGAGCATTGATGATCTACAGAGAGAGAAAACAAATGTTTAGTGTGGTATAGCAAGAACTGTAATTTCTGTCTCTACGACAGTGTCTCCATTGTTTATAAGACGGATGTATGTCTTTTGTGCTTCAGCCATTTGAACAAGAGAACAACATACACAGACCCTCGTCTAGCCTTTGCCATGGAGGAGAGTCCAGACCCAACCAAGCTAGCCCAAAGGTTTGATGCCTACAGTTCAGCACTCCATGTACTACAGGGTAGAGATCTCAGTGGACAGTATGCTATTATCACTGGAGCTAACTCTGGCATTGGTGAGTGAGTTGCTTCATTTTCTTGCTCGGTGAGACATTTACTTGTTAATCTACATGCAACCATTTGAAAATTCCAATATCAGTATGTATTATGAAAGTAAAAAAAAAAATCACCAAAGGACAAAGATACAATATAAAGTGTAAAGTATGATCTTGTCTGCACTTTTTAGAAGAAAGTATCCTTTGTAACTTTTCATCATATTCAAAATCTTTTTACTTGCAGGCTTTGAAACGGCTTTAGCAATGGCGTTGCATGGCGTCCATGTTGTCCTAGCATGCCGTAACCTGAAGAATGGAAACGACGCTGCTGCCAGGATCAAGAAGAGGTTAGATCAGGCCAAAGTTGTAGTCATGCAGCTAGATCTGGCCTCACTTCGCAGTATTCAGCAGTTTGCTCAGAACTACATGCTGCGGGATTGGTAAGCTGTGTTTCTTTTCTTTAAACGATGCTCCAAAGTTAGACATTTGGAAAAGACTTGCCTTCTGTGCAGTATTTCTCTGAATCCTATTACCTTGAATTTGAGTCTAAAGTGAATGTATGACCAGTTTATCTTTTATTCTAAATGGGATGAGAAGTTTGTAACATGTACTGTAGTTATCTAATTAGGATTAGGATTTCACCTGTCCGTAAACAGGGATTCATGTATCTCTTAAAAAAACAAAAAACAAACAGTGATTGAATTGTCCAATGGTGTGTTCTCATAATATGATATTTGAAAGGCGAGATTTATCTGGCCATTCCTGTTTTTCAGTGTTCATGTATCTTGGCACTCTATCAAGTGATAGTAACCCACAGTTTAATATTTATGTATTTATTTAGTACACTATCATGCCATTGTATTTGTAATTGGGCTTTGTATGTGAAAGTGAAGCTTTAACTAAGTAAATATCAAAGCTACTTGACAGCATAAATATTCCTTCATGACCTCTCATTAGGCCACTTCACATGCTGGTCTGCAATGCTGGTATTTTTGGAGCTCCATGGGAACTGACCGAGGATGGGATTGAGATGACCTTTCAGGTCAACCACGTCGGTCATTTCTACCTGGTCAACCTATTGACAGAGACGTTGAAGAAATCGGCTCCGGCTAGGATCGTGATGGTGTCCTCTGAATCACATAGGTAAGAAAAGAAGATACTTTGTGCACTGGAAATATCTTGATACTAAAGTTAATGGATTCTTGGATAGCAGTCGTGTCCATCACACTTTGACTGTTGTTAGCACTTTGATATTGTTACTATTGGATGAGTATAAATTTGTGATATGCAAGATATTTTTTCGTCACCAACATCTCTGCTCCATACCAGCCTTTTTCATTTGGGTCCAATGCAGAATTTTGAGGTATTGATCAAGAGAATAATTCAAAATATTTATCTATAGACTACTACTCCAGCTAGCTAGATCTTTTACCTTGGGAGAGATAGACAATTTCACATTTGAAAAATCCATTGATTCTTCCTTCTTGAATATTATTATTGATTAATTTTTTTGTGTGTGTGTGTGTGTGTGTGTGTGTGCGTGCGCAACAGATTGTCTTCATCATGAAGAGTAGAACACAATCAGTAGTTTCATTGGCCAAAATGTTCAAACTACAGAAAGAATGTTTTCATGTAAGTTGAATCACAAAGCATGATCAATTCTGTTACCTTTCCATGTGCAAAAAGAATTGTAATTTTTTCACTTTTTCATGGTAGCAAGTGTATCGCCTGAATTTACAATGGTTAAATCAGTCAATGGAAGCACTTTTTCATATGGCAGAAAAGCTATGTTATTCTGTTTATAAATAAAATCCTTGTGGAATTACCCATATATCGATACACACTATGTTTTCTCATCAATCTAGATTTATAGACTTCTACTCCAGCAAGCTGGATCTGAGTGAGGTAGCCATGCCTAAAGACAAGTTCTGGCCCATCCTGGCCTACGGCCGCTCCAAGCTCTGCAACATCCTCCACAGCAGAGAACTGAACAGGAGGCTGTCCCCAGATGATGTCATCTGCAATGCGTTACACCCTGGTAACATGGTTTACACAGGGATCAGCAAAAACTGGTGGCTGTATAGGATCATGTTCCAGTTGGTCAGGCCTTTCACCAAGTCAGCTGTGAGTATTACATTTTCATTGCTTTTCGTATAGGTCTCATGAAGTAAATCAGGTGTTTGGTTGCTCTGTTTTGGTAAACTAATTTGACAGATTTCACAGGGAAATAAGACTGGAAGTAGTGAAAAGCATATTACAGAAATGTTCAAACCTTTTGCTTACATTTTGTCACAAAGATGAATTCTCCTATGAACATATTCATTTTGTCTGAGGAAAGATTTAATGCCATTAAAACAAAGGAAAACACATAGGAGACAATAGGCAAAGCAATTTCTGTTTACAAAACCGAAAATAATTTGACTTTACTATGAGTCAAAATAAACTCAAGTCAAAGGTTTTTTCTTTTGATAGATCCCATTAGATTCAACTTACCAAAGGTTTACTGTAGATACCTTATCGTGTCAACCACACACACTTTTTAAGGTAGCGTAGTGAAACGTGATAGCGCGTAAACACGAGGGGAAGATGCATTTGACAAAATTATTGAAAATCATACTTTTATTCTGCAGAGGCAGAGCCAAAATATTAGGATTGAGAAGTAGTATTTAACTCTATTAACACTTTTAAGCAAAACAATATGAAAATATTTATGCAGATATGTCTGATTATAATTTTAGATGCACAGACAAATTGCACTTTGCATCTTTCTTGTGTCTTTATGCGGCATTACGTTTAGCTAAGCTAAAATGATTCCTTGTCCTCTATCTCATTTACAGCAACAAGGGGCTTCTACATCAGTATTCTGTGCTACAGCCAGAGAGCTAGAAGGAGTTGGGGGAATGTATTTCAACCACTGCTGTGCCTGCATGCCATCGGAAGAAGCTCAGAATAAAGATCTCGCAAAGGCTCTCTGGGACCACACAGAGAACGTCATCAAAGAAGCACTTGGCAAAAACTCATTATGATGACAGTTGTTGTCATGTCATATTGTTTAGATAGATAATGCACTTTTATTCCAAGCACTCCCTTTTGAAGAGAAGATAGAGTTCTGGGAAAGGTGAAAAATCCTTTGTGAGCTCTCTTATTCTTTTATGTCAGTCATGAAGAATTTCATGTTATCGTCTTAAGTTGTGGTATGGTTTAGATGAGCAAAATTTAAACAAAATAGCGAAAACTTACTGAAAAACGGATACCCTTAAAATTGCCAGCACAGATATATGAGACTAGTATGTTGCAGCTAGACAATGTACGTAGCCTGGGCATAGTCCCACCATTTCATGGAATTCCTTGTCAATTTGATACCCTTAAAATTGCCAGCACAGATATATGAGACTAGTATGTTGCAGCTAGACAATGTACGTAGCCTGGGCATAGTCCCACCATTTCATGGAATTCCTTGTCAATTTGATTTGTGTTATTTCTACAATTTCACATTTTCTTCAGAATCAGGCAGATGCTATTCATTTATACATTCAAATATTCAGTGGTAATAAGCCAGTGTGTAATTGCAATTTGCGCATGTGCAGATAAAGGTCATTTGTAGCGAATAAAATTGACCTTTATACGCTTTCATAGTATGCACACCATGATGGGCACACCAGTATGATTTTTGTTGTTCCACAAGTAGAGGTCCACCAAAACAGATGCGCCTGCGCGTCCTACAAATCGGGGGTTATTTTAGGGTCATTTGTACCATGTGGTCACTACAGTTGCCATATATGCCAGTGAGACATGGAAGATGACAGATGGGGCAGCACACAAGCTAGATTTTTTTTTTTTTAGTTTTCCACCAAAGATTTCTCCGGAAAATACTAGGCATCAGCTGGAAAAACAGAGTGACAAACGAGGGAGTTCTGTTAAGATAAGATAAGAATTCTAAGTACAATAGTGAAAGAACGATGCCTGAAGATTCTGGGTCACACCTTAAGAATGCCAGTAGAAAGCCACCCCAAAACCGCCCCAGAGTGGAAACCAGAAGGGGGCAAAAGAAAAAGGAGTAAACCTGTAACTACTTGGGCAAGAACAGTGAAAAGAGACCTACAGGAAATGGGATTGAGATGCCAGGAGGTGAAGGCTTTAGCGGAAGACTGAACAAGATGGAAAACAACTGTTGCTGCCCAATTTTCCACAAGGAACAGGAGGAACTAAATCTATTAGAGCTAAGTCTAAGTACCATGTACTAATTATAGCACTGAAAGGGAATGCTAGATGAGGTCGCTGGGCCAAATAGGTTCAAAACGATTGCTCTTTAGTATACACTGTAACCCCATTAAGAACACTGTTATGATAAACTCTCACTGTAACGAGGTAATTTCCTTGGTCCCGAGGTGTTTGTTATAACGACATTTCACTTTGTAACAACTAGGCCTACAGGGAGAAATAGCTTGTCAAGTTTCTTTCAAATCACAGGGCTGTTGGGATTGAACCATGAAAATGTACTTGTTTGGAGGTATTCTGTGAATGTTTGAGTGCTATGCAATGGCAACTGAGGTAAAAGAGCCATTAAGAATGTAAACATACTCCTTGTTATTCAAGTCAACGTAAATATGAATGTACAGTACTAGAAAGTTATGACAATAAAAATGGCAGTGATGTAGCAAAGGTTGGTTTTGAGTAGGGTTATTGATGTCTGTGATCCCAATGCAAATTTAAATTTTTTCCTCATGGTCTTAGTCTTAGAACCTTGGGAACCTGTATCACTTGTTAAGATTGGTGACCACTTCAATTTTGCCCCAAAATATGGCAATTTGGCGATGCCCCTGTTTTGTGACAGATCACATGCAGAAAATACCAGTGATTAATGTTGTGGGAGGGTTGGATATTAATTGCAGCCACTTTTTTGAAAGCATTTTATGGGCTTTATTTGTTATGTGCAATCACAGATCTGAATAATTATGCTAATAATCTGAGTTCAGAGAAAAACTGCATTTTACCATGCAGTAGTGCAGCATTTGTATTGGTACATTTGAAATGTAAATGTTAAAAACATGCTATTTCATGCAAGGAAATTTGACAATTTTAGTGACCGTCTTACGTAGATGTATGATGGGGGGGACCTAAAGCTACGCACTTTGTTTCCAGCCCCTAAAAAGTCATTTTATTCAGTGGTTTATGTGAATTTCTTTACATATCTCGGTTCTACATATTCTGAAGTTAAATCGCTGAGAAAATTAAGACGGAAAAATGTCATAACATTCATTTTCCAATCAATGTCGATGGGCGTGTCAATTTTTTCCACAAAATGAAAGGGTCCTAAAGCTATGCACACATAATAAATGAATGCAATTCTTGATTTCAGTTTCACCCAGAATTTCATATAGTGTTAATATCACAAAAATAAAGGGAAACTACTCATTCTTTTTGGCAAACGTAAATGATAATCTCGATGCTTAGTCACACTGGAAGTTTGGCACTTTGAATGTGTTGCATTGCGCATATTTGCAGGGTGCGTAGCTTTAGGACCCCTTGCCATACAACACCATTCTTTTCTTGTAATGGCAATCTGTGTATATAAAATTGTGTATACATGTACTAGTGAAAGACATAAAAAGAAAAACATAAAGTCACTGCTTTGAAATTGTGCAAAAACAAAAAAAAATCTTCATTTGTATAAAATGGCAATTCTTTTATGTGTACATGTCTATGTATGTTTTTATATTAAAAATATTTACATTTCCAATATAGAAATTTTTTTCCCCCTTTTTATTAGCTTGTGTATTGTGTAAGTTAAATTCATAGATGTTATTTCACCAGTTATGCATGGTAGGATATCAATGTGTTAAATGAAATCCACTATCAGTTGCTTCGGACAAGCATTTTGTTCAACAAACTTGAATTAGATTAGTACACTAGTGTATGCATGTATCCTAATAGACTAGCATGGAAACTGGTTTGAGACAAATACAGACAGCCTGTCATGCGTACATGTACACTGTAAACGTGCATGCGAGCTGATTTGGGCACATTTTCTGAGGCTCTGAGTGGGTGTAATGTTAATGCTAGCATATATTAGGCTTCATCATAGACATGAAGTTCTATAAATTTCATAGAGTCTATAGTGAAACCTCCTCTATATATATGTCTGTAGTATCCACATAGAAAATGTGTTCTTGATCAGCACAGCACATGCCCACAAGCTTCTTTACTGCACCGTGAATGCATACATGTATGGGACAGTTTGGGCTTGGCTGGGACAACGATTTGAAAGGAAACTTCTTTAACAATGGATCTACATGGTAATACATTGTACCACCCAACAAACAAACAAAGGACCACTAGTTAGGGTTTATGGGCCATTAATCCTTTCAGTGCCACTAAGTTTACAAACCTATATCCCAACTAGGATGTCATGAAACAAGGCTTTTATCAGGATTCTTGTGTTGGTCATTGTTCATCTAGATACAGTGTTGCATAGTGTCAGACTTCACAATTCATGAACCAATCTTAAATTTCAAAAAAGCAAAGAGAAAAATATCGAGAAGAAACAATCCTTTTTCTCAATACAAACTTAATAGATACAATATTGGGGCAGATACAACCACCTACAGCACCCAACTGATGCTTTTCTTGAAGGAACAGCTTCATGAAAGACAGAGGAACGCAACAATATTGTCCTCAAAAATCTTCATTTATTTGGACACAATGTTTCATGCACCAAGTACATGACAGTATATCAGTTACACAACACATCGACCAATACAATGATTTTTCACTTTACACATCTTTTTTTTTTGAACAAACAAAAACATTACAAATTCTAGGATTACATGAAAATTGACAAATTTTGATACAAAATTCTCACCTTTCTACAATATTATGGACAGCTCACATTTTTTTTTCTCTTTTTGAAGAATAATCTGCATAAATACTTTCACCTGGACACGCAATATTATATGCCGTGAGCTCTATTGGCTGTACATAAGATCAAAGCTCTTATACATGTACAAACAGGTATATGAAATAAGTGCTAGAAAACATGGTCATTTTGTAATCATTCAAAGTTATATGTACAAAAACAGGAATTTGAATTGTTCAAGTTGCCATACAAAAGATATCCTTGGAGCTGAAACAGAATCTTCTGTCACACTTGAGAGAGACTTTTCACAGATGACCTTCCATTTTGAGAATACTACCCAAGAGCAAAGCCTTCGAGACCATTCATTTTACAGACCTAAACCAAAAAATAATTATTTTTCAAAATTTTACCCAGATGAAAATATGTAGTTTAAGACTGATTCTCTTATAGGATCACAACTATAACAAACTCTCGGAAAGGACTTCCACAAACAGAACTCATTTCAAAGAAAGTATTGACTCTTTGCTCAGATACATGTTTGTGTAGACGTCAAGACTCTTTTATGCACTTTAATAAAATATTTCGTGACATTATAAGACTCGCTACTCTTTTGAGCTTCTCTTTGGTCATGTTCAATTCAGTCCTTTTAACGGCTGTATGATCGATTTCTTAATAAATATATCGTTATTATTTATTATTTCATATAACAAGCCATACTATTATTTTTTTCAAGGAATAGCAAGAATTTAAGAAGGAAAATTTCATTTTGCATGTAGGAATCATGTTTTTACCCCTTTCACTTGAGTTCGTCTCTTGCTACCAGCCTACCACACAGACTCCTGAATTTCTCTGACATGCAAACACAATGTGGAAAAATAAGATGTTACATTGTGAATGGGGGTTTTCAGGTTGTTAGTCCAACAAAGTATAACATGATCTTCATGTATTTGGTAAAAAGTGATTTCCTTTTAATTGATTCAATAGACCAGTTCGGTAATGTATTGAAATTTTGTACATACCTTTCAAACAAAGGTTGTTCTTGACAACCTGAAAGCTTGCCTGAGGCTTGCCAGACATAGCAACAAGTAATGTATGCAAAATGGATTCAAAGCAATGAGGCTCATTTATAAAAAGTAGGTTAATGGAATAGCTCGTCACTAGGTGCTCAGAGAAGAAATGTGCATAAATTTGTATACATTACAGAACTGGTCTATTAGACTGAGTCTTATTTGTCTCGTCTAGTCAGACAGAGACGAACAACCCAAAATCGTTTACCTCGAGCATCCTGACAGAAAAAATATATGTATTTCCTTTAAGTTCTGAACCTTTATGAGTTATTCCTCTCCCCACTTGGTCACATATCCTCAGTCTCCTATCAGTGTAAAGTCTCAATGACATCCAAGGCAAAAAGCTGAAGCCCCGTTCACATATGACCTTGTAAACCACCTAAAAAACCCCTCACCATACTTGCCAAGTAAAATGACATTAATAAGCGTAGTGCATGTCAAGGATTTGTATACTGTAACACACAGATCACAGAGTACGCATATGAGCCTTTGTGACACGCAGCTATTTCATTCACACAAAAATATTTTTCTATTTTGCTGCGGCAGGTATTTTGAGCCCGTTTACCCCATCGTGTGCGAACGAGGCGTAAAGCTTGTATCAAAACTGATATGGTCAATTTGGACAATGTGGGCATACAACAACTGAAGCTTCAGCGACGTCTTGATTTCTTAGCAGGCGAGGGACGACCACTCCGAGATCGTTTCCTCTTAGGAGGTGGTGGGGGTGCACGCTTTCCACTCTTCTTCGAAGATGTGTCCTCTTCCATGTTAAGATCTTTTCGTCGATCAGCTGAAAGGGAAATGAAATAGGTAACGATCTAGAATTATAATGCAATAAATACAAAAGGTTTGTTGGAATGAAAATACCCCAGTCATCCGATTGATGCATACAAAGTGTGCACTACATCCACTACTCTGCAAAACCTTTATGTAAAGACCACACAAGAAAAGCCAGAAGAAGTGGTCTTTGAGGGCAGGTACTCATTACAAAGAGGTGGCTTCAGAACAGGTATGATTTTGCTGTTTAACTGAAACAGATCTAAATACTAGTACTTCTACTATCTCTACTAATCAGGGTTGTCACCAGGGACTTTTTAGTGGTGGAAATTTTATCGCCCGACACCTTGCCAAGGGGGTTCACGGGGAAAAAAACTGTCAGTTTTCAAGGCTTATAAGTTACAGTTAAACAGTAAAAATTTCATGTATCTACACAATACACACTGTACTGTAGCTGCAACATTAAGCATTGTAACTACTGTACTAGTATTTGGTTTACTTTGTACATATACATGTACCTGCTGTGAGTGCCGTCAGATTACTCTCTTAAACCACAGTTGCATGTTCGTAGGTCAAAATCGAAGTATTTTTTCTCTGTCAGTGGGGAAATTAGTGCTGGGCGGGCGGGTGGGTGTGATATTGCATTGAGTGCCGGTCGAAAATTTCAAGTGGTGGAAGGTTCCGACCGGTGCCGACCACCGTAGTGACAACGCTGCTACTAATACTTCTGCACCTTCTGTTACTACTCATAAGACTACCAAATGTATGCTACTTTTTGACTGACAAAGCTGTTAGTTTCACTACTTCTTCTACTATGGAGAGAGTTTGTATTAGGACTTGTATTCATCTGCTCAAAAATTACATGTACATGTACTTCCAATTTTATCTTCATCATATACTAACCTGCAGCAGCTTCCTCTTCAAGTTCATCCCAATCTTTCCCGCTCTCTTCGCTGCTTCCAAGCTCCTCTGTAAAGCATTACAAAATAACAGCAGCAAAATAAGATCCAACAAAAACACATCTACAGTTCACACCAAAAAGCTTGGTGATGTCAGGAAAGTGGAACGACCAAGGTTTCATGCAGGCATCATTTGTTTCATATGCCCATTTTCTTGAAAGCGGCATAAGTTAAAACTGGCTTACGGATTATGAAAGTGTCAAGCTTTCTATTCCATAGAAATTATGTAATGAATTGAATCAAAATTAATTCAGTCACAAAATAACTATGAGGAAATAATTTCATTGGAACTTGATTTTTGCATTTTCATTTATTCTTTGTCACAGGATTATGGTAATTTGTACACGATGAAGAGGTTGACAGTTTGGAGACTTGGCACTCCATAAATTGGTGGACTAACTCTTTACACAAGAAAAAGTAACCTTGCAACTGGTTGAAGGATTGCTACTTTGTAATTGACTGAGTAGATGCAATCGTTAAGAGGAAAAGCATATGTTTTGTTTGGAACCAGGTCAGTCTACAAGTGTCCTTTGGTAAAGTATTAATCCTCAATTACCTAGTGTTGTCACATCAAATGTCTACTCGTTACTTATCTAGAAGCATATACTTGCTCTCTTAGCTCTCAGATGAAATAAACAAGAAATTGCGTACGATTTGGATCAATGGCAAATCTCTATTAGATGGGAACCATGGTAATAACAGGGTTCCTGTACTTCCTACGAAAAATAAATTCCATGACTTTTCAGTGATATCATTTTTAAAATCTATGACCCTTTGTCATATAAATTTGGGAACTTACAACACCTCTGGTCCTATGACTGTTTATCAATTATAATACTTAAACATAATTTCCTTGATTGATACTGACTTTCCATGACTTTCCCATGGCTTTTGATAATTATCCATTTTTGTCATGATTTATCTAGGCCCGAGAACATTTATACGACGTTTCCAGTTCTCCCATTACTTACAGGAACCCTGTAATGAATTTCTGAACTTTTTAGAAAGTGAGCAAGGCCCTTGTTGATTACCTGAGTAATCGCTTTCTGATTCCCCTTCGGAGTCCTCGCTGTATTCACTGTCTGATTCGCTCTCCTCAAATTCTGATCCTGATGGCTCAAAGGCTCCATCTCCCTCTTCGTCATCATCGTCATCTCCCTCATTCTATAGGAAGAAGGATACCAACAATATTGCATTTACAGATAACTTCCACCACTTTGAACTTCTTCTCTTTATCATTTCATTTCATTTTATTTCACTTATTTATTCAATCACGGTAAAAACTCAGTCTGGTGGCTGTTCTTCTGAATAAAGTATGTGAGTCAGAATAACATAACCAGATCATTATACATACACACATAAAAACAAACAGTAATGAAATTTACCAATACAAAATATTCGAAATTATAACCACATCAAAAGAAAACATACAGAAAGTAAATCATACATGTAAAATGGGGTCCTATCATTCTTCTTTATACTCTCCTTTTGCCCTTTCCTTTTCTTTCTCTCTCATTTCATCCCCTGGCCCTAACCCAGACCCTAAACCTGACCCTTCCCCTAAAATAAACCGATGGGTGAAATCCTGGTTTATGGTTGACTTACGTCTGACTCTGGTTCCAAGAAACTCCATCCTCCTCCTTCAAAGAACCCCTCAGGGTCATCCACGATCGTCTTCATGATCTTAGGCCAGTTAAGAGACTGCACTCCCTCCGTGTACTTGATGTCACATGAACTAGAAAAGAAAACATAGCAGGTGACATGAATCATATAGTCCTACCCTGTCTAAAAAGATAACCCCCAAAGATGAAAACAACAGCACAATACATGAAAAATAATTACTCTTTTTTTTTCTATCTTCATGATCTTAAGAATGATCTTAAGTTTAAGAATAGTAAAGCCCCTGGCATTGACGGCTTTAGCCCAAGAATTATTAAGAATGCTATAAAAGCAATATGCAAACCCCTTTGTCATATTTTTAATTTATCTTTGAGTCAGGGAATCTTTCCTGACAAACTAAAAATTGCTTGTGTTACCCCTATATTTAAGAAGGGAGATAAAAGCGATATGATGAATTATCGACCTGTTTCTGTACTGTCATGCTTTTCTAAAATATTAGAAAAAATTGCATATGCACGACTTGTCAAATTTTTAGATAAACACAATATTCTAAGTGGAAATCAATACGGATTTCGTAAAAATTACTCTACAGCAATGGCACTAGTTGATATTTGCAATAAGATTGTTGATGCTTATGAAACCAATTCATATTTAATTGGTGTGTTCATTGACTTATCAAAGGCATTTGATACAATTAATCATAATATATTACTGGCAAAGTTAAACCATTATGGTATTCGTGGAGCTGCATATAACTGGCTTAACAGCTTTTTGTCGAATCGCTATCAGTGTACTAAATTTAAATCTTCTATCTCAGACTTACAGAGAATAACTTGTGGTGTTCCGCAGGGCTCTTTACTTGGGCCACTGCTCTTTATATTATATATTAATGATATTGAGAAGGCATCAGACATCTTTTCCTATATACTGTATGCTGATGACACCAACATTATTTGTAGTCACAAAAATCTAGACGTCCTACAAAGGCAGGTAAATGCAAATCTGCATGAGGTGTATACATGGTTTTGTGCAAACAGACTTTCAGTCAATCCCTCAAAATGTAATTTAATATTATTTTGTAACCGTAAAAATATGACCCCAAAAAGATAGAAATAAAATTAAATGATGTGTTAGTCCCCATGGTTGATAGTACAAAGTTCCTTGGTGTATACATAGACGCAAAACTGTCATGGGATTATCATATTAAAGCAGTCGAGGGAAAATTGTCTAAAAATATAGGTATTATATTCAGGTTAAGTAAGGTTGTACCTGCAGATATTCTTAAAATGTTGTACAGTACACTTGTTCTCCCGTATCTATCATATTGTACCCTTGTCTGGGGCAATGCCTGTCAAACTCGCATTAATAGACTAATTGTTCTCCAGAAAAAGGTTGTAAGATTGATAGCTGGTGTGCCTCCTAGGTCCAGAAGTGACAAACTATTTTATGACTTGAATTTGCTCTCCGTAAAAGACATCTTATTACTACAACAAGCTATTTTTGTATATGAATGCATTAATGAAATGAAACCTTCACACTTTGCAGAAATGTTTTCATTTAATAGGAATTATCATAATTACCATACCCGTTCATCCTCGTGGTTGCACCAGGAAAGTCACAAAACAAAGGCTTATCAGCAAAACATCCGTTTCACTGGTCCCAAAATATGGAACAAGTTACCAGAGAATGTCAGGAATGTACCCAGAGTAAATACCCTTAAGTATAAACTTAAAAAACTATTAATTTCAAGCCATCATAATGAGATTAGCAGCAATGCGTAGTGAGTATCATAGCATTGCACATACAGTAATATTAAGGGCCATACAAGCCTTTTGATAACAGTTCTGGATTTTTCTTCTTTCTTTTCTTTTCTTTCCTTTGTTTCTTCGTTTGTACATCTGTATTAAATTGTATGTACATGTGCATAATTTCTGCACATGCATGTGTATCTTTATTCATTGTTTCAGTGTTGTAGGCGCACCTAACTCAAGCTTTTGCTTTTCTGTGTGTGCCCCCATCCACATTGTTAGCAGAACCACATGTATTTAGTCTTCAGTCTTTTGTACGACTACCTTTATTTTACTCTGCAATTTATTATACAATGTTCTGAATGATGATTGGTTGTTTAATTGAAGATGGAAATAAATGTTCATTTTGAATTTTTTTTTTGAATCTTAGGCCGCCTCCCCCTTTGATCCTTCCTCTGATCCTCCCCCTTCCTCTCTCCCCAATATCCTGAAGGCCAACTTACTTGAGCCAATCCTTGATTTGGTCCAGTAGCGTCATAGGAATGACATTGAACATGGCCAACTTACAGGAGTAGTCATTGAAGATGAAGAGGATGTCAAAGTTCTCTCCCCCCTTCCCTCTATCCTTCTTTCTCCCTCCTCTCCCCATCTCCTCCATCCATTCCCCATATTCTGAGGAGAGACTGACCTGAGCCAATCCTTGACATGGCCACCATATGGGTGTAGTTTCATTGAAGATGAGGAGCATGTCAAATTTCTCTCTCCCCCCCCCCCCCCCCCCCCCCCCCCCAATTCCCTCTCTGCCCTCTCTCCTCCCCCTTTCCCTCAGGAACCTGAGAACAGACTTACTTGAGCCAATCATTGATTTGGTCCAGTAGCATCATAGGAATGACATTGAACATGGCCACCTTACAGGAGTAGTCCTTGAAGATGAAGAGGATGTCAAAGTTCTCTCCCCCCTTCCCTCCATCCTCCTTTCTCCCTCTTCTCCCCATCTCCATCCATTCCCCATATTCTGAGGAGAGACTGACCTGAGCCAATCCTTGACATGGCCACCTTATTGTTGTAGTCTCCTTGAAAATGAAAAGCATGTCAAATTTCTCCCCCCCTCCCTGCCCTCTTTCCTCCCCCTCTCCCCCTTCTCCCTCGGGAACCTGAGAATAGACTTACTTGAGCCAATCCTTGATTTGGTCCAGTAGGTTCATAGGAATGGCGTTGACCATGGCCACCTTACGGGAGTAGTCTTTGAAGATGAAGAGCATGTCAAAGTTCTTGATGTGGAACTGGACTCTCTCAAAATGAATCAGTTCCACCTCATCCAGGGAGATCAAGAATGTAGGCTGAAAGGAGAAAGAAGAGACCATTAAATGTCCATCAACAGGCACTTCATCTTCTAGCAGATTTACTTACAGGGTTCCAAGCATGTCATGAAAAAAATATTCCATGATTTTTCCCTGATGGTGTTTCAGTATCCCATGATCATTCAAGGATGCATTTTACACACTAAAGAGCTACCATTACTAAACATCCAGTGAATATGCTGTTTGGACACAAGACAAAATCCTAGAGACTGACTGCATTCTTTTTGGGCCAACAAATACCCTGAGTTTTTCCTAATTTGAGTGATTTTTCTCAAATTCCCTGACTTTTCCAAGACTGGAAGAAAAGGGAACTCATTTTCCAAGTTTTCTCTGATTCCCAGGACAGCTGGGAACCGTCCAGGGTGGATTCACATGCTCCGGCGAAAATTGCCCCGCTGTCAATTTCTCACTTTAAAGTGTACCAACCACCTGAAAAAAGAATTTGTATACTGCTAGGAAGTATAAACTTAACCTCAAAGAACTTTATCTAAAATTCTATAGGTCATCAGTTTAGGAGTATGAAGGAAATAAAGGATAACATGAAGGTGCTCGCGCGGAACTGAACCTCCGAGTTGGGTTCCACGCGAGCCCTTAGCTTGGTGAGCGCGTACGGGTGCGTTGAGTAGTCTACTCACGAGTCGCTTTTATGCTTATAGAGAGTATAATTAAACTTGTAATATCTCTTAATAGAAATAATATTCAAACCCCATATTTGGAATATAGTAGAATGACATGGAACCTCTAACATACAGAATAAAATATTTTTTGGTGATTGGTACCCTTTAACCTATTTTGAAAGTTGAGCCCTTGACCAAAACTATACCTAACCCTAATCCAAGCCCTAACCCTAACGTAAAACCCAATTGCCACCTTAACTCTCTATCTTTGACGAAATAACGCCTGCAACAATGGTCGTCAAAACAACTGTCTGAGCATCCTATCTGCCCTACCCATTCTGTGACGTTGATGATACAGCTGCTGGTGGGTTGGAGGAGGACGGTACTCCGATGGGGTACGGCAGGGAAGCCCAGATCTCGGAAGGGCACCTCAAACTCGATCTCCCCCTTGGTCTGGCTCTCCACCTTCTCGATGAAGTTCTTGAAGGCTGACTTGAGCTTGTGTCTCAACTCCCTCTCAGCCTAAACAGAAAGGAAATTTGATGACCAAGATTGATTTAAATGGAATTCTTGGGTCAAAGTACTTCCCCATTTTCAGGAAATAGTCATTCAAAGCAAACCCTGAAAAATAGTAAAATAGGCAATAAAAACAAGATAAAACAACACTAGCATACATAATCAAATTCACAATACTATATTTGAGCTGATGGTTATAATAGTAGTAGTAGTAGTAGTAAACCGTTCTTGTATAGCGCATATCGCATTATGATGAAACGTCCCTATGCACTTCCAAAGGGTTTGGATATTATCACCCTGGCTTTAGCTCCGGCTGCCGTAATCGGCGCACAGTGCATTTCAAGGATAAATCCTGCCAGGTACCCATTGAACACCTGGGTGGAGAGTGGCAAACGTGGATTAAAGTCTTGCCAAAAGACGCTAGTGCTGGGCTGAGATTCGAACCTTCAACCTTTGGATTGAGAGTCAAGTGAATGAACCACTATACCACGACACCTCCACAGAAATAATACATTTCTCTAGGTCATTCTCTAGGTCATTACAAACTTATGAAATGCTTTGATTCCTCTTATGGGTGGAGTGTTTCTTTTTCATGTTGAATGACGTGTGAATAGAGGGTGAAAATAATTAAGAACACCAAGGTGTATTGAAAAAAAATCCCCCCTCCCTCTCAATTTTTAATAATTCCTGATCAAATCTTTGTACAATAAAAGCCTTTTTGGAATTTGTGCACATTATCCACAAGTTGACCCAGAACAGACTGTATTTCCCTTTTTTTTGACACTTGCTATTAGTTTCATTAGTATACGTGTCTCACATACTAATGATGGTCATAGAGATAAATAATCATATGTAAATGATACACCTTGGAAGGATGATGCAGGACATTAGAGTGGTCTACACCTTAAAGTGCCAAAATGTGAGATGGAAAGACAAGACAAGGACACATCTGTAATAACTGAACAAGCACTTTTCAAAGAATGTTCTTCAAGGCTTCTTCCTTTCTTGCCAATCTTAACATCCCTTCCACCCATTCTGTTCTGTCCCTGACTAGGCTACCTGTTCACTGGCGATGTCGTCTCTGTCGTGGATGTTGTGGTGTTTGAGCAGATCGGTGGTGATCTCTCCCACCTCTGTGTAAACTTGGATGTCCATGTGACGTTTGTTTGCAAACAGGATAGCATTCTGCAGGCAAATAATCACAAAGAGCTGGTTAAGGCATACATTCAAAGTAATGTCAGCAAGCTTTCAGGAATGCATGTTCTATTTAACAACTGATATACACAATAACTTGCCACCTGCTCTTCACAAATATCTAACGTCAATGCAAAGCACATTACATGTGAACTGAATTAATCAAATCAATAAAAGAACAACCTAGTGATACAAATGTTAACGTATTAAATTATTTCAGGCGGGGGGGGAGGTGGTGATGTAAAGTTAAGAGAAATGTAAAGTTAGCTTCAGCATGTCTACAATATCTCCTCCAAACAAAGTGTTTAAGGATATCTTCAGCTTTTAGACAAGGTGGAAGAATATCTTCTCTAAATACAAGGCATGGCTAGCCACTTTTGCCACCCTGTCTCAGACTTTGAATACAGAAGACTGACCTTGAGGTGAAAGTGAAGTACGATGATCATCTCCCCGTCGCATGGCTGAAAGATGGCATGTTTGATGTTGTTGTACAGGATATCAACCTTGTCCCCTCGCATTGAGGTGTACCGGAAACCTGTCATCAAAGGAAAGAAATTAACAAATACAATTCTTGTAAAAAGGATTTTGATATGCCAAAAGCTCCTTCACTTAAAATGTTACTTGAAATACATTGATTTCTGAGTCACAACATACTTTACATCCTGAGCAAGACCACCCAAATGATTTTGATTCATCCATGTTTTAATATTGTATTTAAGTGAAGACAATGCAATAACCATGTCACATTATACACTTAACTCCATAGTTAGATGACTATCAAACTGACATTTGTATATTTTGCCTAGCATATAAATAATTTGCATTTAGCACATTAAACATGGTATCTAGCATCATTATTTTCTTTTAAAAGATCAGTTAGTATGTTTTCCATATGATACGATAGAGCATATTATGAAAAATAGCGCAGAGATACAGAATGTCCATTCATTGCATAACCATCTGAACTTTGACCCTTCCAAGATCAGGTCAAGAGGTCAGTAGTCTTGACCAGGCAGGCATCTCTACTGACCATTGACGTGTGCCTCCAGTGAGCCCTGCATTCTCTTCTGAACAATGTTTGGTCGGATGTAGAGATCCTTCAGCTTGGGGTTGCCTCGGTTTGGGTTGATCACTAGCTTGTCTTGTTTCACAATTCCCTACAGCCAACGAAAATCAAGTTGAGCTATTCAGTTGATGACAAAATAACATGTTTTACAGCACACAAACATCAACATCAAACATTTGTAATCATTTTTTTCAATGGTTCCACTTGTTGATGGGGCCACTCTCTCAGAGTAAACTGAATGCCTCAAGAGATTTTTAACCCCTCATGTGTCACAAAGATAACAAACCATAATATCAAAAACAACTTTTGGGGGCAAATTTGGGGTCAAAATTCTTTCCTTCATTGCTAAATTAGACTAAACAAGAATGCTTTCAAATGAACAAACCCTCAAAATGCATGTAGTCTTTTGTTCAAGGAGCAAGACAAAAAGTCATTCTAATTTTGTGGGCAGAATTTGCCACAAGGATCTGGAAAGGGTTAAAATCTCACCTCTTTTTCCCTCTTCTCTGCCTCCTCTGTCTTGAATTTCTTCTGGACGTCCTTAATGAGACGGAATGCCAAGTTGAGGTTTGCTGATGGAATGGTGGACTCGCCTGGAGTCTTAGTGTTGGAACTCCTGTATGTCCTGTTCAAATCATCAACAGACAGATATTGTAATCAATCTCTCTTCTTCTTACGATCATATTGCTAACCTGGTATGTACCACAGCCAGAGATACAATATCAAGCCAATGGCATATTAGGTTAGTTGATTTAACAATGCTTTCTTTCAAAGCAGCATACATCATTCTTTACGAAGGGCATTACAACTAAAATATGTTAAGTCCTTTTATGTGCTTAACAACAAAAATAGATGGAATTTTTTTTTTATCTCAAAGTAATTCCATTTTTTTTTTTTTTGGGGGGGGGGGGAGGGGCTATTAATTTCATAATAAATATATATATATATAAATATACACGTAACATAGTTCATAACTGGTGTAAATATTTCACATAAAACATCAGATACATTTAGAGAAATACACTTTTCACTACTGTTATTAGATTTGCTGCAAGCTCAAACTGAATTACTCTTTTCAAACTCTATGTTCAACTCGATAAATAAGATAAATAAAAGTCACAATATTCTTATTGCATATAATGTAAGAATACTACAGTGTAACCTGTACAGAAAGATTGCACCAGGGAGATATGAAAGGTGGTCTTAATGAGCAGGTGGTCTTCATATACAGGTTACTTTTGTCCTGGTTTCAGTGAGGAACACTTTTCAAGGAAACAATGCAGCCTTTGTGGCCTTTCTATACAGGTAATTGCTATTAAAAGCAGGTTTCACTGTACATCATCTGACCTAAGGAAAAGAGACATGACTTACAGTTCTTTGATGAATGTTGCCTCAGGATTGGTGAAGACATTTCCTTCATTTCTGCCCATGGCACTGCCGGGATGATGGAAGTTGATACGGAGATAGGTATAGTTACCCTCAACACTCTGACTTATGTTCTGTAATCAAGATAAAAAATGGAAGACAGAAGAGACTTCATTCACTCTTTATTCACTATGGATCGAAACCAGAGACTGCCACACCGCTAGCAGCATATGGTACATGTACACTGTACATGTGACAAAAGTAGACTGTGGCAGTCCAGTGTTTGTTTCATTGGTCGATGAAAGCTGGGAAAGTGTTAAAGAGCTAGTAATATTTGATGACTATTTTAGAATAAGCAGATCAGCACTATGAACAAACTGCGCCCTCCAGAATATGTTCTATGGTCAAGATGAAGTAGGAAACCAGTTGGAAACATATTGATTAACAGGTCTGAGATAAAAGTTTATCTACACCACTTCAGTCAAACATTATTTTATATTTTCACACCTAAACATTTACAAAAATAACTGGCATTATTCTCCGATTTCGGAAATAAATCGCAAGAGCATTAAATATGGGCATTCTAACAAATAAAATCTACCTGATTCAGGTTTTGAACAATAATATGAATACTAAAAATAGGAATTCGGTGGGCTATCAGCCTTATACACAGAATAAAGGCCAAATCAGTTTGAAATTGTAGAAAACCGTAAGACTGCTCTGATGTCAATACAACTGGGAGCAGATTTGGCCTTTCCTCCAACTAGAAGGCTTGCAACAGGCCATAATTTCGAATTTACTATCTATATGACTATTCAAAACCTCAATCCCAAATATTTTGTGGTAAAATGTTTATATCACATGCTATTACATTTCTTTAAAAATCGGATCGCATACCGATCGTACAGTGTCAAAGAAAGTGCAATACATAACAACATCACAAGCTAGTACCTTGATGGATGATATGTGAAAGGGTGTGGCTACGCCAAAGACAGGCAGAATGACGGATTCATATTTCTTGTCCACAAAGATGCGGAGTTTCCTGATATCGGGCTCTCTGGGCATCTGTGAAAGGTTCTTGTAGGCAACACTAGATTTCTGCATTCTGAAGGGAAACACAAACACAGCAGAAAGAAGAAAGTTTAAATAACAAATTGAGAGAATCTAGGTATTTGTCAATTTCATATCACCTGACCTACATCAGATGTTCCAAATCACTGCTCTTATTCTAACTGTGTAGTTTCTGTTCAAACAAGATGGCTATTTTATACTCTGTAATAGGATGTTGTATGTTTGATCATGTTTAATTCCATTTTGTACAAAAATTCTCATTTTTCACAACTTTGTCTGCTGAGAACTAGAGGGAGTTATCTCTTTTTTTACAGAACATGCGTTTATGACCTTCAGGCTCTAGGTTTGATCATGTTTAATTCCATTTTGTGTAAAATTATCATTTTTCACAACTTTATCTGCTTAGATCTAGAGGGGCATTATCTCTTTTTTAAACAAAACATGGGTGAATGCCCTTCTTGCTCTCAGCGGATAAGCTCACCATGGGGTTATAAATTACAAATTCATAACTATGCTAAAGTTCAAACATGAATAAAAGAGCAAATGACAAATATTAGAATTGCTATTCCACAGGGCATCAGAGCTAAGTTGATTATGAAATGTCCTTAAAAGGGCAAAATCATATCATATCATAATCATTAAAAAATCCATTATTGTACTATGTCATTTTAATTTTTTTCAACAAGGAATAGAATGTAAATGGACTTACTTGACTTCGCTCTTAGTGTCCTTGGACTGGGCTAACCTCAGTCTCGCTTCTTTGTTCATCTCCTCTGCCAACTCACGCTGGCGCTGTTTACGTTTCTCTTCTGACGAAGTCTCCGTCTGCACAGAATAAAAATAACATAAATGTTATGACTTATATTCAGGAGCAGAAATATGTCCTCTGCCAATCTCAGCAAAGATAAGTAAAAAAAAAAAAAAAACAACATAGCTTTCCTTTCAAGTCCATTCACTTATCTAACTTCCCCCTTTCCTTTTTTAATACAACTTTTTTTTACAGTCGGATCAATTATCACTTTTCAAAATCTTCTATCCCTTTCTTGTCAGTGCTCATTCTTGTGTTTCAATTCTTCAAGATAGGTTTAGACATATTCATTTAAAAATCGGTGTAAGGGGATGTGTTCAATATCTTTTATACACAATTTCTTTTCCATTTAATGATCTTTTATCATTAACAATTATTATAATGTCTGACATTGTTTTTTGACGGTGATTGTTTTTTGTTTTCCACTGATATACAAAAGATCTTCTACGGACTGGTTTCCTTTAAAGGCATTGATTAACTTTGCCCAGGATTGAAAAAAAAAATCACTGTTCCAGCTAATGCTGAATCATAATTGCAAACCTTTAGCTCAGACAGGAATCGCCTGAGTTTTATAAGCTGATCGGTCGTTTATATATCAAGATATTTACGACTGAACATTGATGTCAGGATAGAGTACCACCGAACCCTAAAGAACTCTTACGGTTGGCATACCTCGCTCTATCACAGAATACCGTACGGGCTGGAAACCCGCTCTGAAATCGCCAAGCGCCGGTGCTTGGTTTTTGTGACTGCAGCGCAGCGAAGAAGCTGAGCGACTTGCGCTAGCGATTGATCGCGATTTTCTCTTTTTTAGGATAATAAACGGGTTCCATTTTCTCTCATACTTTCACATATCCTTAATTATATATGTAGTTAGAGGACTGCACACAATTCACTGGCATTTGAGCTGATTTTACAATTTTTCACAAAGTTAATCAATCACTTTAAAATCCATGTCCAAAGACTTACCCTAAGTTTGCTCTCCAGGACTGCTCTCCTCATCCCCTTACCAAGGAGCTGCTCCTGTTCCTTCTTCTGTTCCTCCTTGTCCTCCTCTTGTTCATCTTCACCCTGATAGAAAAAAGGCATGAAAGATGATATTAATGACAGAAATAAAATCTCCTTTTCTTTTTGTTTCCAAGTAGGGTGTACACCCGGTGTTTAGTGTGCCTTCATAGTGCATACACATCAGGTATTCTGTCTCCGTGCAGATCTTCGTGATAGGCTGCATAGCCCTTTGAAGATTACTAAGAGAAGAAGAAGAAGAAGAAGTACAACATGATACAGTATGTTCCTTCTCAGAGTGCTTCAAGAGATCATTAATACATTATAATATACATGTATTCATCACATTTTCAGGAAAAAAAAACTATTTTCATTACTATATTCATCTTGAGGGCTTCCGTCATCATTCACAATTTTTTTATAATCATCATCAGCATGTCTGCAAAATATCACTCCTATCATCACCATCAGCATTATCGTCATCATCACCATGGCAACCATCATCACCTTTATCACCACCACCAACACCACCACTACTACCACTCTACCACCATCACCATCATCATCCTCATCTTCATCCTCATCATCATAATCGGCTCCCATCATATCAATCATTCACATCATCAACATCATCACTACTATTACAATCATTCCTACCACAACACCCACATCATCCATAAAGCCATCACCAGATACATACCTTGAGGAAAATACCAATATTCTTGACTTTTTTCTTGACAGGTGTCATTAATTTGGCGGAACCCTCCTGTAAAAATAATGGAGATAATAAAAACATTCATGACAACAATTAAGTAAACTTGTGTCTAGTATTACAATGTTCTCTCACTTGGGTGCTCCACTTTGTTGGTGAAAGAGTACTTAACTTGAAAAATAAAAAGTAGCATATCTTTAGGAGACACAAAAATTGATCAACAAAGAATTATGTGAGACATTGAGATAGGGGAACGATAAAAAAAAGGGGAAAATGATTTCATACTGAGGGCTCAAGAAGTTATCTCAAAGTTTCCTTCTGTGTCCACCAAATTTGACGATGGGCATCAAGTAGTCTACTCACAAGTTACCTTCAGCTTTACTTAGAGAGCAATTTTTGTATTTGAACTCATGACCTCTCTTTAAAAAAAAATCATATCTAGAGCTGATATTTTAAATATAGTACACCATCTCGGAGCCCTAAAATATAAAGAGCAAACTATTTTTGGTGACTGGTCTCCTATAACAATGTTACCTAGAAATCCTGAAGATTAGATCCAGCATCTTACCTCATTCACCATGACTGTGTCTCCGATAAAGAGGGCGTACTTCTTACTGGCCGAGTCCTTCCCTGCTGAGTTCTCCAGGTTGGAGAAGCCGACATTGATGCTGAACACCATGCCTTTCTTGACAGCCTCCTCTGTCTTGGCGTTGAGTACCAATGTGCCTTCCCGGAACTCAATTCCTGTCAAGAACCTAGACCGAAAATGGGAATGTCCCAAAATTTAGAATCCTTTATACAAGAGAGACATCATCACATTTACCATCCTCTTCAGCTAATCTTTAAAGAGAAACTGGCATAAATTGATCCTGAATTGTTATTTTTAATAAGATAATGTCTTTTATAGACAAAAAAAAGTAACAGAGTTTTCCTTGAAATCACATTCGCTGAAAAGTACAGCATACCTATGCACGTATGGGACCATATGTTCTAGTGGTCGACATTGATTGGGACCACCAAGCTCGATTTATATACCTTTATTTGCTCATGACTCAGCTATCACACATTTTCTATGAAAATTTACATAGCATAGGTCATTTTTTTGGTAGTCTCAAACATTCAGTGTAACTTCATTTGATTCTGTGAAAGTTTACTTTCAACTGTTACCAGAACTCAAGATTACAAATTAGTTTAGGAACAATTATCACATATGAATTTAACATAGTGGCACTTTTAGTTTTCATTCTCTTTTTCATTGTTAAATTGGGTATAAAGTATTGCTCCTAGGAACAATTTTCATTATGAATATACTTGTTTCTGTTTCAAGAAAATAAGAAATATTCGTTCATATATATGCTGCTACTGACACAGAAGATTATTAATAACCTCCACTATAATAAAAGCAACCCCTATGAGAAAGTGTCATAGATTTGTTATCAAAATTGTAATTACGGTACAGTTTACTTGTCTTCCAGCTGCACATAAGCCTATAGTGAAAGTAATTTGAAATTCATTTTTCAATCCAGTCGACATTAAGTGATACTAACCCAACATTCTTTGTCAGGTTTCCGACAAGTTTGGAGTTCTTTTCCTTCACTAGGTTGACAGCAGCGTTGAACACATCGCATGCCTTAACACCTGAAAAATAAAGGCATTAAAAGATTAGTTTACATATTCCCATGATGTGAATTCTTGTGATGGAACAGACATTTTTTCAAGCAGGGATATTAAGTTACCTATAATGTATCAGGAATAAGTAATCTGCATCATCATTAGATTGGAAGGAGGTGATATTTTGAATAATCAAATGGTAGAGTTGTGACATCACAAATAATGCATCGCCAATGGGATATTGGTGACCCGACATTTGCTCTGTCAACAATTGCGCCAGGCTTTATTTCGTCAAAGATAACGGGTTAGGGTTAGAGTTGCGATTGGGTTTTAGGTTAGGGATAGGTGTAGGGCTATGTACAGTGTTTGGTCCAGGGTTGAAGTTTCGAATTTGATTAGTGTACAGAATTGACCACAGAGCAATTGTCACCGGAACATGTGTCATACATCCAGGATATTCCCTTTATCATTAGCAATCTCAACTTTGAATAATTTGTAACTTTCTTAATCTTTGTCAATTTTTTTTCAAACTTTCATTGATATGCTTCCTGATCATTCTGCTTCTACCAAAGCCAGCCTTTCTCGAAGTGTAAATTGCCCTCAGAAAGTGAAGCTCCTTACCTGGTTTAAGCTCCTGGAGTATCGCCTCCTCCACCTCCAGCAGGAGCTGATAGATCTGCTGCTGCTCCTCGGTGGGATCTACCAGGATGGTACGCACGATGTTGGAGCAGTAGGACTTGTACCGTACTCCCATGGAACATGTGATGGCTCCAAAGTGCATCTTGTGTTCATCACTATATGAAACAATTAAAGGTCAAAGGTCATAAGTCAAATGTGTCGACTCATCATCATGAGACAGCCATCAAAGTTGATTGTAAATTGTTATTTTGTGTTTGTTTTTGATTTGTTTTTTGTTTATGTTTCATATTAGCTTAACCTATGGCTTTCGACATAAAATTCACCAGGTCTTCCAAAGCATAATCATATTTCTGTGGATCATTCTATAGGAGTTACAGTCACAGCAATACAACACATTTACTGAACAGACAGATTTATACCTCGCCACAGACTGGTAATATGTGTCTCAGTAAAGACTGGTAAATCACCACTTCTCCCTCTCTTGCATAACATACTCACCTGACCACACTAAACTTGAGATTGTAGTTGCCACCACTCTGAATGATAGGTGGGTAACACATCTCAACCTGTGAAGGATCCACTCCACCCAAGTACTTCTTCTCTTCCAAGGCCTGCTCTAAACTCTCTGCTAGCTTATTGTGTCTGACTTTCTACAGATCAAGTAAAAAAAAAACACAAGAAAATAAGTGGGTATATTTCAAGCAAATCATGTTATAGTAAAGTTCTCATAATAAAGTACCACATATAGAACAGGTATAGTCTTTTATACTTTTTAATCTACTTCAGCAGCTTTTCAATGAAACTTTGGCAAATTCTATCAAGTATTAAAACTTTGCTTTGATTGTCTAGCTACAGTACATTAGGCTATGGCTGAACTTTAATCTCCCATTACTAAGCTCAAGATACACTACAACTAACTAGAACATAACTAGAACTTCTAGTTTGCTACTTTTAATTACAGTTAACTCTGCATAAGTCGACCTTCCATAAGTCGAATAATCGCCTTAGTCGAAGCAATTTTTCAGAACAGAATGAGCAAAACATGTGTTTTTTACCTCTTCTAAGTCGAATTTCGCCTAAGTCGAACAGATTTCTGTGGTCCCAAGAGATTCGACTTAGGCAGAGTTACCTGTACTTAACCAGGTTTAGTCAATAGATACTTGCGGGAGAAGAAATTCCTGAAATACTTCATGAGCTTAACAGTAGCTGGACTAAAAGATGGGAACATTAGACTACAAGCAAGAGTACATGACAGACATGAGTGCTATACATCGATCCATTGTCGTTTCAGTAAACTGCTCGTGTCTAGTGGGGGGGGGGGGGGGGGGGGGGGGGGGGGAGGAGGGAGGAGGGGGTAAGAATACTTAACCAAAATTTGTTCAGGTGCGGCTACAGTCATAAACATAATTTCAACCTCATCCACAGAGTCATCTTTTGTCATAATTTTGCTGTCCCTGAGTAACGGCAGATACAGGTATTACAATGTTCTAAAAAGCTACTCACCCAATACAATTATTTCATTACAGAGGTTGATAATTTTATTTTCATTACAATATATATAAAATATATAGATTTATTTTGCTCATATATCTATCCTATGGCCTGCTCAAGGCACCTAAACAGTATTGTCAATTTCACTCTAACTTTTACAGTCAAGCTGCCCGAAGGGGCTGACAGCATCCCAATAATTACATACACCTGGGTGGAGAGTGGCAAAATGTAGATTTAATATCCTGCTGCAGGACATTAGTGCCACATCTGGGACTTAAACAGCAGACAATTTGAGCCATGAGACACATCCACTAGCCCATAACAACTCTATACCAGAGCAAGTCCACGGTATTTGGCCATTCTCTGTCCCATACTTTTCAAGTTTCATGGTACTGTATCAAGAACACAATAAACACTATAACTAATATTTTCCTTGATATTTTGTTTGATCTCTGCTATTGACAAGGCTTTCAAATTAATAAAATCATCAAATAATATATAAATCCTTGATGAGGTTGGGAACATACGGGACAAAGTTCCTTGGACTCCCCCCCCCCCCCCCCCACCCCCCCCCCCCCCCCCCCCCCCCCCCCCCCCCCGCACAGACATGCTCCTTACTTTGTCAGCATCGACGATCTCCATGATATCCTCCTTGAGTTTCTTGGTGAAGACATCGCAGGTCACCTGACAAGCCTTCTTGATCATGTTGATCTCCTTCTCTTCCTTCACGGCCATCATCCGCGCAAAGTCTGGAGTGATGTCAACCTGCAGGGTCAAAAGATGTAAAATGTTACGATTATCCGGGTCATACTGGGTCAAACCTGGGCTGCTTTGGCAACCAGCTGTCTACATAGACAACCGCTTTCTTTTTGTTTGTTTTCTTTGGAAACTTCAATGTTTCTAGATGAAAACTATACAATAGGGGACGTTAAATCATACACCACCAGAAGGGTCATGTTCCCATCAGCAGATTTTTAAAATTTAATACTCATAGATAAAATTTTGTGTGATGCTTTTCTATGAAATTATACATCAAAATACAGTTGAGGCAATAAGTTAATTTCATGCAGAAAACAAAACAAAACACAAGAAAATTCCATGAAAATATTCGGCACAACTGAAGTCCGATTCTGCCTCTTTTTAGAGGGAGCTAAACCCTCACAGATGAAAACTACCCAGTCTCTTTAAAGGCATCAAGACTTGTACATTTCTTTAACATTGTGTAAACATTCCATATCTTAAACTTGAAAATTTCCCCACAAGAGCCTCATTCACATATACAACGGCAAATCGTAGGGTTTTCTTATAATACACAGGTAAGTGAGTATGTGTAGGACCTTTCTTGAGCGCAGTTTTTTTTAAATCCTAACTTTACATTCATTTACACACAAAAAGTTACCTGAGCAGTTTACCGCATATTCAAACAAGAATTTAGTGTCCATCACATCCACAATCTAAAATATCTTAAACTTGAAAATTTCCCCCCAAAAGCCTCGTTTACATGTTCAACTGTAAATTGTAGGGTTTTCCAAGCATACTGAGCTTCACATTTGTGTTATCTTATAATACACAGATAAGTGACTATGTGTAGGACCTTTGTTGTGTGCAGTTTTTTTTCATCCCCAATTGCCATTCATTTACATGAAAAATTACCTGAACAGTTCACGGCATATTCAAACGAGAATTTAGTGTCCATCATATCCACAATCTAAATAAAAATGCCTCCAATGTGAAAGAAAATATGACAAGGTGAAGGAAAGAGGAGAGTGAATCAGAAAAGAAGAACCATATTTGAACTCTGACCTGTTGAAAGCCTCCGTTGGAAAGCGCTGACCTCCAACCTTCCATGAGATCTCCTGGAAACTTGTCCTTCTGGAATGTACCAACTTTCTTGCCCTAAATAGACAAAAGGTCAATCAACTCGATTCAACCTGAAAAACACACCTAAAGGGTCTCTGTTACATTACATAAAATACAGTGGCAGTATTGATAGGTTACCCTATTATTCAAAAACAGATAACAAATCAAAGACTTATATACAAGTCCATTCCCATCCCCATTTCACTGCAAGTAATGTAAACACATTCTTCTCACTAACAGATTGCATACAAAGATTATTCCAACAAATATGACATAAGGGCCCTCTTGCGTAAAAAGCTGTGATAAAACGCAACTCAAAAAATTAAACGCAAGTCCCGAATACGCGATCCTGACTGGTTGAAAATCAAGTTGCATTTAATTTCTTGACTTGCGATTAAACGCAACTTTTATGCAAGAGGGCCCTGATGCACAGCTAGAACATGTTACACAACTGCTTTGAAGAAAAGAGCAGCTTTGCAACATTAGATAATTGGGATTACTAATCTCTATGTTAGGAGTTTCAACAGGTTCAGTGAAGAGATAGAGCATGCCTCTCTTGTTTTTGACAATCTCCTTAAGGTTACTCAAAACCCCCTAACATAAACATTTAACATGAAACCCAGCAATAGAGTTCCCTATCAAATTAAGAACTTACAGCGCCGCTCCCTTTGATGGCAGCGACTAACTTCTCAAAGTTAGCCTTGTTAGAGTCGCCCTTCTCCCTGGTCAAGAGGGTGATCTGCGGTACTCCATTCTGGTTCTCCTTCTCCCTGTTGGATGCGACCTGGCGCAGGAACTCCACCTTCTTCTTGCTGGCCAGGAAGTAGATGTGTTCCTTGCACAGCACCATGATGGTGTCAGTCAGCTCATAGCCAAACAGCCAAGTCTAGATGAAGAGGTAACAGGAAAGAGTATGAGTGGGACAAAGATGAACATTGAGCACAGATGCAACAGGACTGATGACTACATGGTTACCAGTATTGAAGAGAGGGATGATGGTGATGATGATGATGATGATGATAATAATTATGATGTAAATATGAATTTTATTTAGATTATGAAGATAAACCATGACAAAGTCATACGGAGAAAGGCCTTTCTCATACGCAGCCACTTTTTTGTGGAACAAATTGCCAGAACAAATCAAAACTATAGGAACTTATGACACCTTCATCAGTACCTTGAAAACATATTTTTTCACCACTTATGAATAGTCAGAAACATGAACTCAGTGCATTTTTTCTTTTCTTGTATAAACTTCTCATTTTCTATTCTTAAAGTGCATAGAGACATGCAAATTTGCCTATGTGTTATGCGTTATATAAAAATGTTTATTATTATCATTATGATGATAAACTTAATTTAGATGATCAAATAATCATAAAATTGTTGATGACAATGATGACGAAGATTATGATGATGATAATGATGAAGTTGCAGGGGTGGATCCAGGGTTCTGTAAAAGAGGGTACACAGAGCCTGAAAAGTACTCAGTTAAGGAAGCAATTTTTTTTATTGTGTACTTAAGGTATGCCAGTTGGGTTTCAAAGGGGGGGGGGGGGGGGGAGCGCGGCAGATTCGGCCTCCCCCTGGATCCGCCCGAGTTGTCACAGATTTTTCAGATAATGATGATGGCGGGCGGTAATGTTGATGATGATGATGATGATCATCATCGTCATCATCATTGCTGTAATGATAAAGTTAATAAAGATGAAACAGATGAAGATGACAGTGATGATGAAGATGACGAAAATATTCATGATAACAAGATGAATGCGACTAGCTTAAATGCAACTGCGTCTCCTATATGACTCCGCCTAAATTCAGTTAATGGCTCAAACTGTTCTTGAAATACTGTGATAACCAGAATAAAAAGCCTCTAATTACATGTTAATTGACCTCTTTGACATTTGACCTTACACCTTATAACCTAAAAGTCTGATCACTTTATCTCCTCCTAGTCATGAACACACAATAGTTGAGATATGATGATAACAAAGGTAAAAAAAACATTAATTTCACATACACCTATATAATGACCTCTATGACATGTCACCTTTAACCTAAGTGAACAAAACTCTAATCAGTTTGTCTTACTATGGTGATGCATACTAGTTCCAAATTTTAAAGTTAAAGGATCAAATAGTTCTTGAGATATCGCATTAACAAGGCTAAAACATGCAATTTCAGAATTGACCTCTATGACCTTTGACCTACATATCCCAAAATCTAATCAGATCGTCCTTCTACGGTGATACATACTAGTACAAAGTTTGAAATTCATACCTCAAATGGTTGAGATATCACGTTAACAAGGCTAACACCTGTAATTTCAGAAATTGACCTGTGACCTTGGACCTACATACCCCAAAATCTAATCAGATCGTCTTCCTATGGTGATACATACTAGCACCAAGTTTAAAGTTCATACCTCCAATGATTCTTAAGTTATCGCAAGAACGAGGCTAACACCTGAAATTTCAGGAATTGGCCTCTGTGACCTTGACCTTTGACCTACATACCCCAAAATCTAATCAGATCGTCTTCCTATGGTGATATATACTAGCACCAAGTTTGAAAGTTCATACCTCAAATGGTTCTTGAGTTAACGCTAGAACGAGGCTAACACCTGAAATTTCGGGAATTGGCCTGTGACCTTGACCTTTGACCTACATACCCCAAAATCTAATCAGATCATCTTCCTATGGTGATACACACTAGCACCAAGTTTGAAGTTCATACCTCATGTGGTTCTTGAGTTATCGCTAGAACGAGAAAGCGGGATGGACGGACGGACAACCCGAAAACATAATGCCTCCAACACCACCTTCGGTGGGCGGAGGCATAAAAATGTTGAAGATAAAGATGATGAAGATGAAAGTGATGAAGGTGATAATGATGCAGATGATAAAGGTAATGATGATGATGATGATGATGATGATGAAGGTGATGATGTTGTGATGATAAAGATGATTAAAATGATGAAGATGATGAAGATGATGTTGACAAAGATGAAAATATTGATATCAGTAATAATGTTGTATATGATAAAGATTATTAAGGTGAAGATTAGGATAGGGACAGTAAGGAGAAAGTAATTACCTGAAGTGCAGTTGACTTGGCATACACGACATCCTCATCCACACCTACAGCTGAAGCTATGGCATCTAATGAGCTCAGCTTGCTGGTCTCTGCTTCATTCTGGAATAGATTATAAAGACATAATATTTCTTAAAATCCAGTGTTCTGGGCATCGTTTCACAAGTTCGCCAACATCCCATTGAAACGCATATTAATTTTGATACACGCATTTCAATGTGATGTAGGAGAGGGTGCAGAAGAGAGCTATGCGTATCATTGCATGGCCGGATGTCTTACCATACACCAAACTTCTGCGCACCATGAAAGTGACCTCACTTAAAGAGAGACGAAGTGAACTCGTAGGCAAGTTCGCACACTCCTTGCTACAGTCGGAACGACATCGCCAGTTCTTGCCGGAAACTCGAATGATCACATCTGGTCGTTCCCTCAGAAATGCCCATCATCTTGTGATGCCTCGCACCAGAACGACCAGATACAAACAGTCCCCAATACCCCACTTTGTACAGTTATTGAACACTGTAATGTAATTTGACAACCTCTTGTGCAATATATTCTGTCTAATAATTATTGAACATATTTTATTCCAATAATTTGTAATTTCTATAGCACATCTATATGTATTTGTATTATTTTCCACATACATAAGCATTTATTTTTGTCATCATCTGTCTAATGAATTTAAATTGCAATCACTGGAAAATCATATGATGTACATGTATTACTTAGTGCATTTTCCTCACTCATTAAATTCGAAATCAATTTTTAATATTATCAACCTGTAATATGAATATATAATTCTAATAATTGAAAGGCTCTGTATTTCACATTTTTGGGTCATGATGTAATGTACAAATTCGTAGGTAATTGGCGTATGTATATTAGATTATAATTATTGAGATATTTGAATTCAATATATTTCAAATGGGGAGAGTGCATACATGTAAATCTACTTCTGCTAATTTTAATATAAAACTGACCTGTTTCGTTCAATAATACTTTGCAATTACCAAATTTTATACAGTCCTGAAATTGCTTTATCAATTTGTTTCATCACTGGTTTTCTAACTCACCACAATTCCCTTTATCATAATTACCATTGGATCTGATTTATTATACATATGTCTCTTTAAAAACACAATCTACTTTTTAAGGAAAACAATACTTGTAAAATTTGGTTGATTTGTATATCTTCATCATTTTTGTTATGATCATTATTAAGTCCCTTTTTTTCTTTGTTATTGATATTTTGCATGTTCACAAGCTTCTTTTATATTTGTTGTATTTTACTGTAAATATGACAATTTTAGTCTTTGGACTTTTGTCATATACTTTTTATAATAAAACCGAAATTGATTTTTTTTTATTTTGATAGGTGAACTTGTACTTATGACCCTTTGATGAAACGCTACTCTGGTTAACAATAAGCCTTTCAGAGTTATCTTAGGTCTAAATAAATCAGCTTTTTCCTCCTCACACTAGAACCAAGTATTCTCATATTCCACTCTTACATATAGTTTATAAAATGAAAATGTATATTAACCAATAAGAATGAACAATTATATAACCCTCCCCCCCCCAAAAAAAGTCAATTTGTACATGACGATGCTAAAGGCATATTGATACTGGTCAGCGTGTGCTTGTGTGTTAAAAAAAAAAAAAAAAAAAAAAAAAAAAAAAAAAAAAAAAAAAAAAAGGAGGTGCCATGGTCCAGTAGTTTAAGGCGCTTGACGCTTGACTGGAGATGCGAGTATCGGGCATTCGATCCCCGACACGGCACTTATGCCCTTGAGCAAGGCATTTTATCTACATTGCTCTTTTATCGTACATCAAATAAATGAAGTGCTATAGGCATATTGATACCAGCGTGTGCATGTGTGTTGGGGAAAAAAAAATTAATAAAAAGTATGTGTTTGAGAAGGAAGGATATTCAGAAAAATTCAATATTTTGACACCAAAACCAACTTTTTTTAACAGGAATCCAGCAAAAGATCAAATGAAATAAAAGAATACAAATGTCTTTTACTGGAGATTAAATTGTGGCATGAGTTTTCTACTCTGATCTACAATTAAAGTGAAATTTAAAGCCAATTTTCTTATAAGTGTCTAACCAACTTTTACATGGCCAAGTTTATGTTCTAATTAAATGCAAGACTTTAGGCGCAAATATTCAAATTTGAATGAAACACACCTCTAAACCCAATCACCAACCAACCGTAACCAACGTACTGCACTTAGAAATAGCAAGTCAAATGGACATGCTAAACCTTATGTAAAATATTCTTGGTCCATCAATTTATCGGTGCATTGGTGTTTGACCAGAGCAAAGCCGTCGATTCCCGGTTTACAAAATACCAATATGACATATTATGACTCTGGCCTAGTCATGAGTGTTTCCCCCCCCCCCCTTTTTTATTGTTGCTTGCCATTGTACTAGCGTACATATTGAGCACAATCTATTTTGTCATACATAACAAGGAGACGGCCAAACTGGGCTGTGAAATGTGGCCTATGGGGGCACTGTAAAATCACCGAATCACCAGTTACAGCACGTACGTTTTGAGTGTTTAGCATGAACAATTGTCAATAACATTTTTATTTTTAATCAATCACCATCAATCATATTCATTATTCATGATATTTACCGTATAAAGGCTTTTTATTTATTGCAAACCTACGAAGTCTCACGCAATAGACATGACAGTCACGCATTAGGAATCTTTCACACGCCTACTCATAGCGACTATAATTCGTGTGTAGACTCTAGGCAGTCATACACCTCAACACTTTCAAAACACCACTGCACAAAAGTCACAAACATTCACTCAAAATCAGCATTTAATCTATAAAAAGTGACACCAACATATCCATGAAATACAATAAATTCAACTCACTGAAGAAATATTTATCTTATTTTTCCCTCCATACCTTTAGTACATGCGATAGAAAATGAGCAGAGCCTAGTATTTTTGCATTCGTCCCACTTATAGTGGTCAGTATGACCACTAGACCGAAAATTCTGTCTCTCGTTCATTAGCCTCTTATTTTGGTTAGGGTCGGCCCACTCACGGGACCATCACTATATGGGGCTGTGTCAATTTCGGCCTGTCACGACCTCTACGTTGAAGAGGTAAATACACCAATGTAATTGACAAAATTTTGTGAAAATACTTCCTTCTACATTTTAGAATGATAGAATGTCTAATTTCATGCCAGATCCTTCGATAGGATCTTTATCATCTTGATCAAGTGAAATTTTCAAGCTGTTTTTGTTCGGTGATCTTGCTCCCCTCCTGCACACATATGGGCAAGATATCACACACTTGCCTATGAGAGGCAATTGCTCACAGTACAGAGTGCGAGGTTATCTCCAATAACCTTGGATAAGTGTGAGTGGGGTCGGCCCTCACTCAATAACCTCGCATACATGTAAGTATGAGCGGCCCTCACTTAGAGACAGAAGCAGGCCATTCGATCTGCTGTGCAAAACAAATACACATTGACTCACACACTAATAACATGTTAGAATGCGGTTGTGAGATTTTCAAACGGAGAATATCTTGGACCCTGAATTACCTGAAAAAGGAGCTTTAAACAGATTATTCAGCCAAATTGGTAAGTGAACAGATCCTTTATAACATATAGAGCCTAGGCCTAATCTATTATTTGATGAATAAAATCTATAGACCTATAGATCTAGATGTAGAGATCTATAAAAAAATATATATGAAAATATAAAAAATATGGATTTTTCCAACTAGATCTACATATCGACTGGCCGTCGGTGGTCAATAAGTTTGCACAGCAGAGTGATAGCCCAGTTTCTGTCTCAAAGTGAAGAGCCGACCCTACCAAAATAAGACTAGTAAGAGGCTAACGAACAAGAGACAGAATATTCGGTCTATATTAATTATGAGTTATGACCATGATGACCACTAGACTCTATACATGTATTATTACTTGGTGAGCTCACGCCCGAAAATCTCTTTCTCACGCCTTGCCTCGCAGCCTATCTCCATATATATTATACATACTGCACCCCGAGCACATGGTTCCTCCCCTACCTGGCGCTGATGCGCAGAAAATCTCATGCATTGCTGGTCTTTGACCATGGGCATGGCGTCTCTGTTACTGTTTACTGGATCATTACAATTCTTAACTCGATGTAACGAAAAGCTCTAACCTGTTGCTTCCAAGCTTTATTATTCACATGCATATATTTGATGTAGGTCTACTGTTAGTAAGTCATGTAAGTAGCTTAATCTAAGTTACAGAATAAATCAAGATATTAACTTAAACGTCAGTCAAAAATAACATCAACAACAATCAGTGAGCATGGTGAGTGTACAAGCATGACAAGCAGCTAAGTCAACATGTTCAATTTTTTTTAAAATATGAATTTCATACCTCCCATTCATCATATATTTTCTTCATTCGACGGTAAAACGCATCTTTGTCGACCGCAATGTTCGCCATGCTAGCAAAACACCTGCGTTATGACGTTACTGAAGCAGTTTCCTGAAATATGGACGCAAAATACCACAGAGTTCCTTCTAAGGTAGATGGAATTTTGTACATGCAATGATGCAGTATACATACTTATGTCGTATATTCGTATTATTCACATGCGATCCATCATTAAACACTGCGATCGGGCGAGCGCGCCAAATTTAGAGCGCCATCTACAGCCAATAAGCTTTACAGTAGTAGCATGTTGGCCCTCTCTAGATCCTTACCACGTCAAAGCCTACGAAAGCTGTAGAAAAATGACTGCATTTGCGGGTATGATTATATCTTGATACCTGAATGATATCATAAAGAATCATATATATAATAATGATATTTCTGCAATCCATAATTTATTACAAAAGAGCTCGTAGAGCATGAGAATGAGAGATGAGTGATGTTTTGTCACTTAGCTTATCAGCTTAGATCAGTATGTGGGACTGCGTCGCGAATTCACTGCTTCACTTATGTAAAACAGACACCAAAATCGCACTAAGCAAGATTTAATTTACCTAAATTTACTAGATTACCTGTTCAGGGACTCTTCATTTCTTACTGTGCTGCAGATTTGAGTTTCAGAATTGAAATTGGAATTTTAAATAATTATTTTCCTCTCATGTGTGAATGATCTAGACTGGACAAATTCCTGCTGATACACACAAAACTTATTGATGCTTATTCAGCCGTTAAAGCTATTTTAGTATTGTGGAGTACAAGCTTATCTGAAGATAAGCTTGTATGATGAGGGGACCTAAAGCTACGCACTTTCTTTCCAGCTGCTAAAAAGTCACTTTTTCAATGATTTATGAGAATATCTTTTATAGATCTTGGTACTCTTGAATTGAATTCCTGAGCAAATTACGACAGACAAATATCAATAAAATTAATTTTCAAGTCGATGTCGATACCCATGTCGAATTTGGTTGAAAAAATGAAAGGGTCCTAAAGCTACGCACACGTAATAAATCAATGCAAATCTTGATTTTTAAGCTGACTGACATGACGTGAATTTCATCCCGATTTGCAAATAGTAATAATATCACCAAAATTTAAGGAAAATTACTCATTCTTTTTGGCGAACGTAAATGATAATCTTGTTGCTCAGTCACACCAAAAGTTTGGCGCATTGAACCCGTCGCATTGCGCGTATTTGCGGGTGCATAGCTTTAGGACCTGCGTAGCTTTAGGACCCCTGACCATACATGTAAGTGATGTTTTGTGTGATCTCTAGACAGAGACGAGTCAAGTGGTGAGAGGCATCCACCCAGCACGGGGCCTGGGCCTGGAGGCAGCCAGCATCTTCCCCTTGTCCGTGCTTGTCAGATTGGGTTTTCAAGTGGCGCCTGGTTGCGACAAATTTATATTTCATCTGTTTTTTTGTCCAGTTAGTTTAATTTAGACCCCCAGATTGGTACAAATCACACTAATATTCACAGTTGGATCTAATGTTAGACTCTTATATAAATGCAGTAAAAAGCCAGCATGGAGTCGACTAGACCAAGTCGCAAGCCAAGAATTTTTTTTTTCATTATTTTTTTCACCACATTTCACTTTTTTTGAAAGCTCAGACAAAAAAAAAGTTTACTTTTGTACTTGGCAAGAAAATCAACAACAAATTATAAAGTTAGAGTTGGTTTAGGCAGAGTATAATTTTCTTATAGACTGTAGGTCTAAATTTTTTTGTTAGCTCTAGTCTAGCTAACGTTAGATCTAACTGTTACATAGATCTGTTGTTAGAGTGTATTCAAATCTGGATTTTATTTTTTTAGTCTTTTTTTTTTTTCATTTTTATCTCCTAAAGTCCAAGTGAGAGAGGTTCATTCGTATAAAAAAACAAAAATACTGATTTTTTTTTTCATAATGCACAGCTCACACTTTGTGTTGATTACACAATCCCCAATTTCTGTATCGACTAAGTCAACTGCAACCTGTGTTGTATGCAAACCCTGACAGGCCTGAAGTAATTCATTCCCCGAACTAGATTCATATTATGGATCTAGTGAGGGCGATATATGTCGTATCTCCCAAAAGTAGGAGCCAGTCAATATTCTTATTATTATCCACATCATACATATAGAACAAGCCTACATACGTCTTCTTACTGATTGCCATTGTGATGTCACGTATCCAGTCCAAAATAATGCGCAATAAATGCGTTGCATAATCATGCGCACTTACATAATTTTCTTGTGCACAGCTGTACTGCTTCGTCCGAGTATGACTGTAGCTGATCTCCAAGTTCCCGTATGTTAGACGTAGGGAAAATACAAGGCTATATTACCCGTTTTTATAACACGTAAAGTCCTTAGCCTTTTGTGAAAGAGGGTGATACAAGGAATCTCTGCCTGGTTTGCACTAAAGACAAGGGAAATACAATTTTGTAAAACCACAGCTAAGATGTCTGATACGGATAATAATTTAGGATGTTTAGTGTCGGATATTTTTAATAGCAAGTTATCTTTGAACCCTCAGGCATAGCTCATCTCAAATGAAATTGTATCTCTTGGCTTAGGGTTGAAAAAAGTCTATTCTGAGAGCATTTATTGATGAAATCATTGTTTTTCTTTTTTTCACAGAGTTCGGCTGTCTCCCTGAGATCACTCAGGCTGTGGATGAAATGGATTGGCTGTAAGTATCTGCGGGGGGGGGGGGGGGGGTCTATGATGGTATAGAAATAAAAGGATTATCCTGCAGTGTTTATGAAATGATGTGTACAAATTAAGAGACTAGAACTCTCTCATTTTGGATTAGAGTTCTCCCATTTTGTGGCCATTTTCCTTAAATCTCTCTTCTTCTTTCAATCCAGAATATCAACCCCCCCCCCAAAAAAAAACCAAAAAAAAAAAAATGTATAAACTAGAAGAAAATGTTGAGTGCATGATTTGAGTCAGAAGATGACCTTTATATTAACGGGCACAAAATTTTCTTCACAAACCACATGATTTACTGCAACATGTATTCATGTGTGTCAATAAATTTTGCTGTGTCTGCTCTAGTGGTATGTGTAGTACATATCATTGTAGATCAAATGTATTGAAAAGACATCGTCAAAAAGTGAGTCAATTTGCACTGAGTGGTAAAGGAAGGGCTAAACCGAATATCAAGGAAACGATGAATGATCAGTGTAAGCGTGTGGTAATAATTATTGATCTTCTTTCTTTTTATCTCCATCCGATCTTTTTATCCCAGGTTACCTACTGATGTACAAGCTGAAGCTATTCCCCTCATCCTGGGTGGCGGTGATGTTCTTATGGTGTGCTGTCTTATCTTATTTCTATGGAAACCTCTTCTTTTTATGGAGGATTAATCTAAGTCACCCCCTTACATTCTCAATTTTAACCCCTATGATGCCACCCAGTTTTTGAACATGTTTTATACATGTACTTACCTTTATATATAATTTTGTGAGACAAGTTTTCAAGCATATTGCCTTTATTTTTATTATCTTTAGAATAATACCATCATAATTCCATCACCTTCTGCTTCTTTTGAAGCCGAGTTGGTGTCGGGGTCCTCTTTAACTTGATAGTTCATTAATTTCAATGTATATTTGATTGTAGTTCGTAAATCACTACCAGAATTGTTGATAAATTACATATTTCATACTAATTTGAGAATCAATAAAATCCCTGTGGAGGAGGGGAAAACAAAATAATTCCATCAGATATCAGACTTCTAAGATTGTGAAACCATTTTGAATTAAAAAAAAAAAAAGCAACATTTTCTTTGTCAATTGATGTTCAAATTATGTGCTAGTATACTCAGATACAAAACACAAAATAGTGTTGTTTTGAGGAGTTGATATTACTGTTTCTGTGAGAAGATCAGTGATCCTTCATTATCCCGTTCACTACTGAATTCTCAAAATCCCATAGGGTTATTACAGTGACCATCTGGTTCCCAGAGGCAGTGAGTTGACTTTGACCTTTTTTCCATTTCATTCATAGGCTGCAGAAACTGGAAGTGGAAAAACTGGAGTAAGTTGATGTTTTTTAACAATTTTTAACCTTTTCGAGACAATTGACCACATCTTGTGGTTTGGCTCAATGACTTGATCCAGAGCTTTAAAATTATACAAGATGCATGAGTAGAAAGAGCAAAAATTTCTGCACACACACTACGTCCATTTTTGTTGCGTGACCATATTGCATTTGATGCCAGGAATTTCAAAAACGAGAAGAAGCTTTAACATCCTTAAATTAGCAACACGTGGAGAGGTTCATATCATTGCTTTTTTTCTCAAAATCGGCAATTTCTAAGCACATATATTGTTTTCAAAGATATTGCACCTTATTAGTACCATGTAGCACTAACAGAGAAATATTATTGTTGCCATTTTGAAGAACAAAATGTAATCAACGTAGTCCTTAAATAATTCCTGTCCAAGCAGTATTACAGCATTCCTGTCATCTTAAATCTTTCCCTAATATTTGTTGATAATGGTTTTTTTTTTTTTTTTTTTTTTGCTTCTTATGCTCCATGTTACATTTGGAAGACATTGATGTTGTACTCACAGGTGTGAAATATGAACTCGTATGTGAAATAACTTCACTCTCTTTCAGAAGTGAGGAGTAACCTTTTGTATTTGTTGTGTTTTGAATGCAGGAAAATTGTCTTATATTTTATAATCTCAAAGTAACAGAAAGTAAATTTAATGATGATTTGACCTAAATACCATATCAAAACTTCAGAAGAAGAAACACACTTTCTGTCAACCCCGCAAATGTTTGGTTACTGATGTTACATTTTTTTTTTTAATAATGTAACGTGAGTAACCGAACATTTGCAGGGTTGGCAGGTTTGTGTTAGAATTGGCTGTGGAGTTTAATCTTTGAAGCAAGTGTGATATAATGAATTTGTTATTTCTATCTACTTTTTCTCTTTTGTTATCAGGCATTTTGCCTACCAGTCATCCAGATTGTCCACGAGACTCTACGTGACAAGGCTGAGGGAAAGACACAGGAATCGGCTGTCTCTGTCAGCATTGGTAAGCTTTTGAGCTTCTGCATTTAATCTATGAACTGCAACCATTATATTTTTTTTAATTATCACTTGTGGTTGCAATAATCCTATATAATAAAACAGAAAAACTTGTGTGACTGGAAATAGACAATTCATTTGACCATATTGTAATTATTCCATTGTTTCTCTCACAGTTTGGCAAAATTGACTATTAGGAAGGCTAGCTTGAAATGAACCATGATCTTTGGTAGCAGGCCATGAGTATTTTGTGACTTAAAGACAATATAGCATCCTGTATCATAGAGAAGTATGTGTTTTAAGACTATTGTTTTTATGTTGTGCCTAATTTTTTTTTATTTTTTAGATTCAACCTCTTGGAAGATGAATGTTTATGATAGAGGAGACGCAATGGGTAAGAACTGCCATCTTAATTTAATATGAATTTAATATGAATTTAGAACATTTTAATGTCAATTTAATACTTAGATATATGCATCAATTATTAGGAGATAAAGAATATTTTTACACCTATGAGTTTGTACCAGGATGATTCCAACAGCAGTAATTGTGCATAGTTTGTACATTTTCCCTGAGAATGCTTATGCTTCTCAAACTGACTGTATGCTTTTGTATTGATTGTTACAGCTATTGATAAAGAAGGTCTTCTTTGTCAAAGCAGAGAGATGCAATCATGGCATGGTACCAGAGCCAATAAGGGTGTCAGTGGCAAAGGTAAGATACTCTCATTCCAAAGATTTTCTTCTTAGATTGTCTTGTAAAATCGTCGCTGATTTTATGAACCTGCATAGGAAGCCTCACAGCACAAAAAACGTTTCTGAGATAATCGTGTTTAAAGACTTTGTACGCTTAAAATGCTAATTTGAATACCTTGCTTTCATTCAATCATCGTAGAATTAAACAGGTGATGAGAGTGGAATATTTTCTTTCATATGCATTGGATATAAAGGGTTTAATCCCTGCTAGAAGTCGGACGCCGGTTCGTAAAATCAGCAGTATTTTTTGTTCAATCCCTGCTAGAATTCATATGCTGGTTTGTAAAATCAGTGACTAAATATTAGTTTGTGTTCAGAAATTACCAATGAAAAAAAAACATGTGGGAGCAGTGAGCGATTTAGCATATGAAAACTGAGAAAGAGCTCATGTAAAAAAAAATACAATGAAATGCTCAAAATAAAGATCAACACAATCAAATCTCACTTCTTCTGAAGAAAATCCAGAAAGAGCATTTGTAAATGAAAGAGTATTTTCTTCTCTGAACATTAGATATGTGTAGTGTCATTTCTTATTTTACATCCATCTTAAGATCAAAGATATAATCTTGAATGATTTGAATGTGAGAGTATCATGAATGGTTCATTCACTTAACTTGCAATTAAGATGTTGAGAATTAGAACCCCTGTCAGCATTAAATCTGAAATTTTCTTTCTTGACTCAGGTGTAGTAAAGTGGTGTCTGGTAGGATGTATATCTTGTAGTATATTGGTTGCCAGACGTAAACCCAGTAATATTTTCAGAAGTGCAAAAAGACAATAATACAAGTTCAGACTCTTACTCAACTCCTTGATGCATTGAGTTGTGAAAACTTTCTTTTCTTTCTTGTAGGCAAGTATTATTTTGAGTCTACGGTAACAGATGATGGACTGTGCAGAGTGGGCTGGGCTACTGACAAAGCCGACTTAAATCTAGGTAAGCGAACTCTATCACCTGAAATCTTGAAGTCATCAACATGTCTTTAACTCCTTATTCACCCTGGATCGAAACAGGGGACTGCCACATTGTGGTACATGTACACTGTGCATGCGACTAAAGTCGACTGTGGCAGTCCCCTTTTTGTTCCATTAGTCAACCAAAGCTGGTAAAGACTTAAAATGGTGTTCAAATGCAACATATGCTGTTGATTGGTTGTCACATTTGTAAACTTAACAATGCATTGTATTTGTATCTTTGATAGGAACTGACAAGCAAGGTTTTGGCTTTGGTGGAACCGGCAAGAAGTCATTTGGTCGTCAATTTGACACGTATGGCGAGGTGAGGTCATGAAGAAAAATGTGATTAACTGGAATTTTAGTTCAATGAAATGAATATGAGAGAACATGTGCTTATTAATTGATTTGGAATTATCTATAGATGAATCCTACAATGTAGGTGTCTAATGAACTTGAATAATTAAATGTATGTCGTAAGGTTTAAAATTTGACTCCAGATTGCAATATAGTGTGGAAAGAGAGACAAGAAGTGAAAGATAAAAGTGTACCAATCACCTTTAAAAAAAAAAAAAAACTATAGAGAGTGTAAAATCAACCTCATAGAATTTTAACTGGCATTCTATAGGTCAACAGGAAAGGAGTATGAAGGAAGTAAAGGATAACATGAAAATGTGCGCGTGGAACCCAATTCCGACTTTGCGAGCATGTATGGGTTTGTCAGCTAGTCTACATACAAGTCACTTTCATGTCTATTGAGAGTACTTAAACTTGCAATATCTCTTTATAGAAGTTATTTTGAAGCCCATATTTTCAATATAGTATAGCAACGTGGAACCTCTAACATACAGAGAAAATTAAGTTTTGGTGATTGGTACCCTTTGATACAGTTCCTCATACTGTAATCTCTCAGCATATAGAAGTGAAGGCTTTGTTACATGTCTGTCATCTGTCTGTCTTTTCTACAGCCATTCAGTATAGACGATACCATCGGATGCTACTTGGATCTAGACAGTGCGGAAATTTACTTCTCAAAGAATGGTAAGAATTCTCGTTCAGTTTCTTGCTTATTATCAGTCATTGCCAGATGTGTAGATGTGCATAAGATGTGACTTGATCAGGCCTGTGAAATCTCCGCTTTTTAGCGGAAATCCGCTTTTTTTATTATTCTGCCCGATTCAATTTCCACTTTTTTCCTGTGTGCTATTTCTGCTATTTTATCGGTTGTTCATCGCGGGCGTTGCGCGCAGCGCATTCGGTCGAATGAAGGCAAGTCGGGACTTGCATTCAACTTTGTACATGAAGTCAATGCATCGGCAGGTACAGGGGTTTTGGATTTTTTTATTTGTTTTTTGCCGACACCATCATACTCGTAGCTTGCGATAAGCAAAAAAACTCGCCACAAAACCGCTGATTTCTTGATTTTTAACGCTTTTTCGGCGAACCTGTGTCTTAGCATTGAACTTAAGCCCCGCGTGCTTTGGAAATAAGGCGCCGATTCCGCATTTTGACAGTGGAATTAGGCTTTTTAGACGGATTTTTGGAGGTGACTATGGGATTTTCTTGTGGTGAGTGACAATGTCTGTGTGTACAATGATGTGATTTGTGTGTGTTGTGGCAATAGAATTTGCTGGCTTGTGGTCATATTGTATCATAACAGGTAGAATCATGGTGGCGGAAACTTTCAGCTTTTTTCCGCTCTTTTTGTGAAACCCCATTCACAGGCCTGCTTGATATATACAGCTTTGATGAAATTGCAAAAGCATTGTGTATTGCAATTCAGTCTAATCAAATAATTTCATTTATGTAACAGTCGTACAAACCATTTCTCATTAATTTACATCATTGAAATTATCCAAGAGTAATATTGATATTGATCACTGATCAAAATCAATGTCAATCAATAAAGAGAGTCTTGAGTAGTGCTGTAGCCCGGAACAAAAAGTCCGGCCCGTTTTAAGCCCGGTAATTTTTTTTCTGATCTTTACCGATCCGGTCCAACCCGGTAACCCGGCCCGATAAGGAGTATAATAATAATAATAATAAAAAGGTTGACTCTTAGTGACCTCGCCTCGTGACCCTTGTACGTAATAGTAGATCTAGATCACACACTCCGTTATCTTGCTGTCTGAGGTCCAGACATGCCACATTCCACACAAATTCAGGATCAGTTATTTCTGCCCCATGATTGTCTTACCAAGGAGTTATCACAGTTCTGTGATAACTCCTTGGTCTTACAGACACTATACATCCATGTAGTCTGGATGACCACGCCCACATGTCACTCTCACTATATGCGCCATGTGCTTCGACTGTACAATTCCAAAGCTGTGGTCCAAAGTCCAAATATCAGTCCATTCATCAGCCAATAGCAAACGAGAGTTTGCTGTTCGCTGAGGCCGCGCGCTCTGCATAGAGAGACGGCGGTGTAATGTTACACCCAGCTGGGCGCCAACCGTCTGACCAAGGAGTTATCCTTGGTCTGACAGGCTATGATCTTTGCTGTGAATTAATTTGTAAACAAACTGCCCATGTGCTTTGATAAGGAATGTCATTGTTTTGGTTCTGCCACATGACTTGTTGGAAATTTGAGCTGATGAAAACGAAAGTCAGGAGGAAAGCGATCAAGATATAAAGAAGGATTGTTGAGAGAGGGAGAGAGACTCAAAGAAAGATGCGAAGAAAAGAAAAGAAAATACAGAAAATTAAACTAAGTGAAATCATGAAATCGGTAATTTAAGAGACAAGATTTGGGATAGAAAAAATGTTACTGGAAAGAATTAATGGAAAAATAAATAGAATTAAAAGGGGACAGAACTGTAACAGGTTTAATCAAGAGTTTTTCTTCTTTCCATCATAATATGTATCAACTTTATATCATAGCATACGATTAATACATGTCACGTGTATCAATTCTTTCTTTTTCTCTTCCTCCCGATATACTACTAAGTACTAGAATTTTGAGAAGGGAAACGGGGAGAGGGGAAGAAAGAAAAAAAATCAGAGAGAGGGTGACTATTAATTTTATCTTCATGTTTATTGATTAGCTCATCTTGCTAATAAACTTGAATTTTCCGCCTATCAGGAAGTGATTTGGCGATGGAATTACTCTTTCAAATCTCCGCTGTAAACTAGGCTAAATAAACTCCAGTTCAAACTCCAATTCAAACATCGATAACATCACTTTCATCATCAGGTAGTAGTTCCCTGCTCTATCTCACACATTGACATAACATACACTTTTATCATGAACAAAATACATGTACACAGAGTGCCCTCTTGACCTCTTCTGTCACACATTCTCGATCTCTCTCATGTCACAAACTTTATCGACTGTAAGCCCTTTGATCTGATCTGCTGCCGGTGCAGTGCATGGGTCGCCGATGGCCATGCCCATGCGGTCACTAAACTTTAATTTATTCTGAGATTAACTCCGCCCACATATCGAGAGAAACTTCCTGATTGGTCACTAAATTGATTTTGCCCTGCATACATGCAGGATAGGACTAGACTGCAGGTGCATAGTTGTGTGTATGTACGTGTATTTGCAGTGCTGCATAGTTGTGTGTAATACATGTAATACATACTGGCCGTATATCTTGAATGCACTGCAGATAAACAGATCGAGCTACACTTAGGCAATCGGATGCATTTATTTAGTTATTTTGACAGATTTATTATGATAAAAGATGAAGAATAATGAGCTATTTCAAGACCTTCACACTATCTCTTTCTGTTACCGAGTTGACTCAATTAATTGCCACAGCCCGAACCGGAATTGGTCCGGCCCGGACAGCTCAGTCTGGCGGACTAAAGACCGGCATGCGTTCTGGGCTACAGCACTAGTCTTGAGAGATATCTTGAAAACATTCAAAGAAAGTGATACACAAACAATTTATGGAAGCGTGTTCTAGAGTTGAGGAGCACATGCCTGGAAAGCTATGTCACCAGGTGTTGTGTATTCTAAGGCAACTAAGCAGTGAATAGTAGAAATGAGAAGGATTGTATGGGAAAGAGAGACAGAGAGAGATAGAATCAAAGTAGAAAAAGGTAAAGAAGAAGCAAGAGAAGCTGTTTCATGAGAAAAAGCTATGAAGCGGATTTGACGTCGTATTTTGCTGCACAAGATTACGGCTTGTGGGTCCATAGGATATCATACTGATTGTGACAATGATTTTGGCAGGGTGCATAGAAATTAAGTATATTGTATTTTTACAAATTTTATGATTGAATAATAGGCAAGGATCTTGGATTAGCCTTCACCATCCCTGGTCATCTTCAGAAGTCTACCTACTACCCCACTGTAGTCCTAAAGGTAAGGCCGGAAATAGTAACCAGAGCAGAATCTTAAAATTGATCACTGCAAAGGCCATATAGTGGGTCTCGATTTTAACAACTTGCTTGCCTTGGTATCTGTACAAAGCAGACCAGCTATACCGGTAACCGATCGATCTCAGCACTGAAATAGTAGTGCAGCATGGCTGTATGCATGCGGACTGTGTAGAATCTTACTAAAATTCACCACTTCACTTTGCGAAAGTACATCATCATTGCTGTTTGTAGATTTCAGAATTTCCCGATCGTGAATTTAACCCTTAATCTAAGGGCTTCAATGTCTATTTAATAGCGAAGTAGATGAATAAACATTGATCACATTATCATTCCATGTAACATTAACATCTGCCAAATAAAATGACATTGCATTAATCATCTATGTGGAATGTCCTGTGTGTTGTAGCATGCTCCTGAGTACACTTTTGATTTGTTGTTTTTTCTATCGACAGAATGCCGAGATGAAATTCAATTTTGGTCTTACACCTTTCAAGAATACACCAGTGGTAAGTTCTTGATTCTCATTCTAACAGTGATAGGTTTGTTTGTTTCATAAGAAGTAGTGTCAATTTGTCCTGACAGAAATTTATTTAAGTATCAGACAGATTCAGATTCTGCAGTATTTTTTTGTTGATAGAACAGTTCTTTTTGGTTTGTGAATAAGATTTTGTTTTCTAAATATGTTTAGTGAAATGGGACAGCGTTGTCACTACGGTGGTCGGCAACGGTTGTAACCTTCCGCCACTCAAAATTTCCGACCGGCACTCAAGGCAATATCACATCCGCCCGCCCGGCACTAATTTCCTCACTGACAGAAAAAATACTACGATTTTGACCTACGAACATGCAACTGTGGTTTAAGCCAGTAATCTGACAGCACTCACAGCAGATATATGTACAAAGTAAACCAAATACTAGCACAGTAGTTACACTGCTTAATGCTGCAGCTACGGTACAGTGTTACTCTGCAGATACATGATATTTTTACTGTTTAACTATAACTTATAAGCCCTGAAAACCGACTAGTTTTTGACCCCCGGAACCCCCGTGGCAAGGTGTTGGGCAATAAAATTTCCACCACTAAAAAGTCCCTGGTGACAACCCTGAAATGGGATGGTATTACATGTAATGATGTGTATTATGAGGCATTGTAAATCACGAGTGAAATAAACGTGCCCCTCCATATGGATTGGAGAAAAAGGCTCTGTTGCATCTTGTTATATACAAAATAAATGGAGAGTAGTCATTCAAAACTATCACAGACTTATTAGTACCAAGTTGTCAATTCAGGATTTTAAATAGAATACTACATTTGATGATTCAAATCCAAGCTAATCCATCCAATCAAAAAGGTACTGGAAATAGCACCTTCTCCTTGCACTTACAAAAACCCTGCACACATTGCTTTACATGTTTTTGGCGACAATTATGAACTCGAAGTCGCATAAGTTGAACTTTTTCTAAGTCGAATCAATTTTTTTTACCAAACTATGCAAAACTTGTTATTTAAATTCCAAAGTCGAACAATTTTTTGTGGTCCCAACAGAATCGACTTATGCAAAGTTAATGGTATTTATATATATATATATATATATATATGATTATAGTTCACGTATTGACAAAATTACTAAACAAGAAGAACACAATAGTAATGCATTAATTGCATATAGAGTGTTAGAAACGTGAGATGTGAGATATCCCACATTCTGTACATTTACCCACAAGAGTTGCCGATGCCATAGTATCAGAACAGATATTTCTGATATATAATCACATCAAGAATACCAGTTGAGCCAATACAAGCCATGTTCTCTAGCAGCATAAATGAGACTTCAGAAGTTTCTTGAACTTGTCAGTAGATGTAGGTGTCTTCATGGTAGAGGGTAGTGAGTAGCTGCTTCCACAATTTTCCAGCAATCAGTGGGAAAGACATTTCTCCTGCACATTTAATTGTCTTACCTCTCCACAATGTCATAATTTTTTCTCAAACTCTCTCTTGTCTGTGTATCTGATTTTTCTTCATTCATCCAAAGCAACTTCTATCATGGTATACATTTACCAATTGCATTTAATCCCATTCTGTTTTTGTTTTCCTGATTCAGAAAGGGTACAGTGCCATCTGTGAAGCCCCTTCAAACTGTGTCGTCAAGAATCCTAATATGGGTACGATAATTTATCACCTGGTATATATTGTGACCACTTTCAGTACTTACCGGTAGTCTTTGAAGAGTTAAAGGAGAATGAAATCCTGAAGAAAAATCCATTTTAATGAAAAGAGAGAAGCAATTTTAAAAAAGTTCCATCAAAATCGGTTATGAAATGAGAAAGTTATGAAAGTTTGAAAAGTCTCAATTTACTTTCTATGGCGATCTTTAAATTGGCAATGTTGCTTCAAAGTGACAGGTTTAGTAGTACAACTCTCCATATGTTTTGTACACAAATTTTCACATTTTCTCCATTATCTCTAAAGATGCTGCTTGTCTCTTTGTGAACTCAACATATGTTGTGTCAAATACATTTTCCCATGATATATCTTGAGCTAAGAAGGATACAAGCTGCACCTTGAGAGATAATGGGGAAAATATGAAATTTTGTGTACAAAACATATGGAGAGTTGTACTACTAAACCTGTCACTTTGAAGCAACATTGCCAGTTTGAGGATCGCCATAGAAAGTAAATTGAGACTTTTCAAACTTTCATAACTTTCTCATTTCGTAACCGATTTTGATGGAACTTTTTTATAAATTGCTTCTCTCTATCCTCTCTTTTCATCAAAATTGATTTTTCCCCAGGGTTTCATTCTCCTTTTTTGGCAGCGTTAGTGATAGAAACATCTTGTATAAAGTTAGTGATAAATTAGACTTATGGCAGGGCTCCACTCTAACTTTTTTTTGTAGGGGGTTGGGATTGAAATTTTAGGGTCTATATGCATTAAGCCCTACATTTTCAAATTTTTGGGGTCTGGACGTAGATTTTGGGCGCCCATGTGTCCCAGGCATCTGTTAGTGTCGAGGCCTGCTTACGATAGGGGGAGAGTATCCTGGGTCCCGGTACATAAAACTTGTTATCAGTAACAACTGCCATATTTCTATGACAAATTTGCCCTCAGCCAATCAGATGCAAGGATTTCAGTAGCTTATAACAGTTACTGCAACTTGTTATTGAGGATGAGTTTTATGAAACAGGGCCCAGAATTGAAGACCAAAAACATTGATTTATATTTTGGTATGAGATATGCGATGTGATTGTTATAACCAGTACCAATTTTAACTTTGAATTACCTTGTGTGTCATAGATAATTTGTTTCCCATTGTTCATATGCATTTCGTATCCAATGATGTTTACTAGTTGCATGTTCCCCTTGCTTTGCCATATATTGAAGTACAGCACAATACTTTTCTTTCATGAATGGTGGTTTTAGATTCTACAAAGTGAAATGAAACAACAATGTAACTGCCATTTTCTGTTGTTAATTTTCTTCAATTACTTGTTTATGAAAATTTCCTGAAAACTTAGACAATTAGAAAATTAGACAATAACCTCATCCAAATATCATGATTCAGAGTTCAGGGAGCTGAACATTTTGTCAGTAAACTAGCTCGCCGAGTCTCCAGCTTATTTTTTTTTTTTCCTAACCAGGTGGCGGATCTGCAGGCCCTGCTAAAGCAGCACCCAATGCTCCACAGGCCATTATCATTGAAGTAAGTTTACAATCATGAAAAATGATATTCACATTTGTGTTATTGACTTGAAGAAAAATTCAAGGAAACCATAGCATGTCTTGTATCCAGATATTACAAGATCATTCCATAATTTGTCAACAGAAATTCAGCATTTGGAGAAAAATTGGGACGATAACTACCACAAGTACTTCATGTTTTTATTACTTTATATTTCATTTCTAAGGGATACTTCTGTTTTTGTCGTTGTTTTGGAAACTTTGTCATTTCATATTGGAGAAGAAGTATTTAAAGGCAGACAAGAAACCTGTTTCACTGCTTTCAGATAATGATAATAATAATAATAATATTATTGGATATTTCTATAGCGCTCATATTCACCACGAAATGTGCTCAAGATGCTCAAATATTACCCCGGCTCTAGCTAGGCTACTGACTTCGGTGCTTACAGCATTCAAGGAATTCCTTTGTACTAGTACCCATTTAACACCAGGGTGCAGAGTGGCAAATGTACGTTAATGTCTTGCCAAAGGCCACTAATGCCACGCCGAGGTTCGAACCCACGACCTTCGCATCTCCAGTCAAGTGGTTAAACCAAGTGTATAAAATGTTCCATTTGATTTTTTTTCCCCCCATTTTTTTGTTGTTGTTGTTGTTGAAAGTGCATAGTGTTGAGTTCATTCTGTTGCTATCATTTTCATAATATGCTTATAGTAAAAGTAAATAGTTTGTTGCTGTGGTAAAAATGCTTAGTGTTAAGAGCATTATTTGTGAATCCATTACTCTAGCATGTATGCTGTATAGAAGAGAAAATACATTTTGTACATGTATGTTGATATAGTTTGCCCAGCATAGCAGTGCCTTTCTGGGCTAATCTGTTATTTCAGTTTTTCTTTAAGTGAAATGTTTACCATGTTTAATGAGCTCTAAATGATTTAGATTTCATCTTCTTCTTTTTTTAATTAGCCCTCAAGAGAACTTGCTGAACAGGTAATTTACTCATTTTTAAGTATACCATGAGGTAGATAAAGAAATACTTTATATTTTACTGGTCATACATTGTTCTACTTGTTTACTGAAAATTACTGAGTGGCATACGCAGTCCTCATGTGCTTACAATGTGTTCCTTACATCCATATCTGAGGCTGACATCTCATTCATATAGATATGTGTTTAGCAATCATGAAAAGTGCTTATTATTGTAGATGTCAAACTAAAGATTTTGCTTATGTGCTCTACATGAAGAGAAAGTTTGAAAAGACAATTAACCTATTGATAAAGATTATAATAAAATAATGCAGTACCCATGCTATGTGTAAGATATATGTTTTGGTGTTTTACTGATTTTATTGAACAAACTTTTTCTGTGAATAATCTACTCTTGATACAACTTTAAACAGAAAAAATTGGAAAATTAGAACACACAAAAAAAATATAGCTAGGGAAGTCATGATGAGAGAGTTTCCTAACTACTTGTTCTCTTTCCGAACCATGTGCAAATGATGTTTCTGAGTTTCACTATTTTGTTAACATTTTTGCCAAGATGAATGAAACTCAACAAGTCCATTCTTTCCTTTGTGTTTCAGACTTTGAACCAAATTAAACTCTTCAAGAAACACCTCAATACTCATTGCCCTAGGTGAGTCACATGAGAGAAGATAAATGAGTTGTGTCAGTCCTATTCAGCCTTTGTAAAATTATCTCAGGCAGATATATTGTATATGAAGTGATTAACTTTGCCATTGATGGAGTTCAATTTGTGTTTATTGCAGATAAAATCTACAAACATGGATGTTTAACATGTTCACAAATCATTGTGTGAAGTTACTGTTGTCAGAGATGATGAGTTGCCTCGAGCATACACATGCCACGTATAGTACATTTTTAACTTGTATTTGATATTTAGTCTGGATATCCGTCCTTGATATCAAGATTTAATGTTGCACACTTATTACAGGGATGCTAGATATCCTTCATTTGCTTCATTTCAGAATCATACATTTTTTATTGGCTATTTCAAGTGCGTTCAGGTTTCCTTATCAGTATATGGAACCCTTGCACCTATTTGATAATTTTCAGGCTCTTTGTGAAGATGAACTGGTATATATATATATCAACTACTGATCCCTTGTTTTTCTCTCAATTATATACTTTTGCTTTACTGTAGATGTCTGTATTTCTTAAGCTCCAATTCACAAGGTGGTGTAAACCTTAACAATCACTCAAACCACTGGTTTACTAAGGGGGGGGGGGGTGGTGAGGGGTGGCAGAAATGTAATCCTAACATAAACAATTTTTCTTGAAAAATAAAGCTTATTGAACCTCATTTTACCTCTTTTGTGTCTGTCATTGTCAGGGAGCTATTGATCATTGGAGGTCAAGCAGCTAAGGATCAGGTGGATGCCCTATATAGAGGGGTAAGATAAATCGCTGGTCAGGTATTAAAGTAGAGTCCTGGTCGTGCAATTACATAAAACTTGCTATTATAGTAACTTTGCTATTATAGTAACTTTTCATGGAATACTGGATTTTGATTGGCTCTTGAGCAACGTTACCATGGTAGTTACCATTGATGGCAAAGTTACTATAATAGTAAGTCTTTATGCAATGGCATCCTGGTCATGCAATTACATTGTGAAAGAAACTGTTTCAAAGCAATTGGGAAAGGTTGACCATGTCTACATAAGAATTGTTTTATACTCTGTTGTTTTGGAATCATCAAAATAGATCAGAAATTGACCCCATCTCGCTCAAATGCACATGTACTGCACACTGAACTGGGTATATGGGACTACACACACAAGTGGCATGAATATTTGGCCTGAGCATTTCAGCTACTTCTAGTCATATTTCGAATATGAGGGCATTTGAAGAGAAATCCTTTCCAGGGGATTTTTCTTTTCTACTTTGATTTTCTTCCCGAACTGACATAAAAGGAATGAGAAAGCTCACAAACTCTTTTTCACCCTTCCCAGAACTCATGCCTTCTCTTTAAGCCTTGTTCACATATTCTGTGGGAAATCGCTGTGGCAAAATATATGACATAAGCATAATGTGCTTCGCATTTCTGTATCTTATTTTTTCATCCCCACATGCCATTCATTTACACTTTTAAAGAAAGACGCTGTGGTTTACTGTGTCATGTTAACAAGGCTTTAAAGCGAAAGAATTCATCCTGAAGATTACTTGAGTTTAAAAAATGCAGAAATAATAAAGAAAAATATTGGCGAAGGTTTGATGAAAATAGGTAAAATAATAAAAGAGTTATGAGTATTTAAAGTTTTGGATTCGTGACGTCACATGCGAGCAGCTGCCCATTGGTCATGTAATAAATATTCCATACATTCGCATTTTTTTTTACGTTCCACTATAAATTGATATTGTTTCTTTTCAGAATCTAGGACTGAATAACATTTCTGACAATATATCAAATGCACAGACGAAAATATTCTAAATTTTCTGAGAAAACTGTATTTTATGGAATATTTATCACATTATATCATGGAGGAGCTGCTCGCATGTGACGTCACAAAATCAAAACTTCAAAAGTCCATAACTCCGTTATTCTTTAACGGATTTTGTCCAAACTTTCGTCAATATTTTTCTTTATTTTTTCTGCATTTTTTAAACTCAAGTAATCTTCGGGGTGAACTTCCCCTTTAAAGCGAAAGAATTCATCTGCTGCTTTAACATGGGTCCAAAGGCACACTTGGCTGAGTGACATTTTGATATTGTTTATTTCAACGATAAATCACAGGAAGCAGATTTGGCAGTTCTAAATATTGGAATAAAATGATTTTCTTTTTCTTATTTCACAATGAAAAGCAAGTAAGCAATTGAAAAAAAAGAATTTTGCACCCAAAATCATTTCTGTGGACCTTCATCCAGTCAGCAAATAGTATTACTGCAATATCTTTAACAATAAAGTTGAGTTCTGGTCATGCAATTCCACTCAATTGACTCAATTTTGCTGAAAGCAACATGCACTGAACACAGAAATACGTACTTGGGACTACACAAATTTTCAGCTATTTCTCATCATATTTCAAATATGAGGGTATTTGAAGATCAATCATATTCAGGGGACATTTCTTCTATGATATTCTTCCATAAGAAGAATGAGGAAGCTCACAAATTATTTCTCACCTGTACCTTGTCAAAGCATGTCAGGGAGTGATGGTTGTTTGAATGACTTCAGTACCATGTGGTTTAATGTACACACTGTCACTGATTCAGATCTTGAGTTAATTTGTAATTGTTCAGTTTTATGTAGAATTGATATATTAGGTATTATTTCACATAACAGTGAGAGATTGGAAGAGAGCAAGAAGCAGAAGGAGGAATTCAGACGATTTCTTTCAAAGGAGGTAGAATTTCATAAGTTCCTGTTACACATGGAGACTTTGAAAAAAATCATGAGGTTTTCCAGTAGTCTATATCAAATCCACTACATAATCTTGAAAAATGTCTAATAATTCATCTGATATTTTCTCTAGATTGATATTGTCGTGGCAACACCAGGACGTTTGGAAGACTTGATGAGTACAGGAAAGCTTCTGCTCTCTCAGGTAGGTCAGAATTATTTAAAGCTAATCTTGAAGTTTATTAATGCAATTCATCTCTTGAGAGACTGACTCAAAGTAACGTTTACCAACCGCCCAAAAATATTTTGCTCTCTATGTGAGGGGTTCCATCTCGCTATACTGTATTCACAATATAAGCTTGGAATATTACGTCTACAAAGAGATATTGCAAGATGAAATTCACTCTCGATAAAGCATAAAAGTGACTTGTGAGTAAACTAGTTGACACACCTGTACATGCTCACATGGAATAGGACCAGCACGGAACTCAAATCCTGTTCCATGCTCTAGGTATTATGTTATCCCTTATTTTCTTCATACTCCTTAACAGGTAACCCATAGAATGCCAGGTAAAGTTTATTGAGGTTGACTTTATTCATTCTACCTGTATTTGGAATATTTTTAGGTGATTGGTAGCTGATTGGTAGCCTCTTTTTATTAGTAGCAGTTGTGGATTTAGAGGGGGCATATCAGGCCCGTCCCCCCCCCCCCCCCCCCCCCCCCCCCCCCCTGTTGAGGTGATGACCTTTTTTTTTTTGCTTGTCAGATGATTTTGGAGTAAAAAGAACCTCCCCAAAAATCTGATGGCCTTTTTTTTTTCTCAGGACTATTGTGCCCCATCTTACAAAATCCTTGATTAGTAGGTCTCTATTTTTTAAGTCCTTCATCAGAGAACAGAGTGACCAATAGAGGATATGTTGTTCTCTCTTTAGGTAACTTGTTTCTCCTGAAGTCATCACATAAAACATTAGAAAAGAAAAGTACAGTATGAGACCCAACTTAAAGCTTCATCTTGTTTGTCAATTTATGAAGGGCTTTGAAACTGCAAGGAAATAGCTTTATACAGCCACCGCACACTATACGAACCGTCTGCAATCCGATTTGGGAAGAATAAGTAATAGCATTTGATATAAATATTTAGACACATAAAATATTTTTTATTGAGGTTCTGAATAGTCATATAGATAGTAAAATTGAAAATACGGCCTGTTGCAAGCTTTCTAGTTGGAGGAAAGACCAAATCGGCTCCGAGTCGTAGTGACGTCAGAGCTGTCCTACGATTGTCTACGATTTGAAACTGATTTTGCCCTTATTCCGGGTTTAATTGTGAACGCGCACCAAAACCGTGCGTTCAGTATTCATATCATTGTTCAGAACCTGAATCAGGTAGATTCTATTTGTTAAAACACCCATATTTAATGCTATTGCAATTTATTTTCAAAATTGGATCGCACTCGATTATATAGTGTGCTGTGGGCTTACCACCTACTATAGTGGATTGAATTGGATTATGAAAATGATGATATTGATGATTTTTTTATTTTTCTGGACTGCTAAGAAACAAGTACAATATAGCAATCAGAGGACATTCAGTTTTAAGTCCTATCAGAGGGACTAAGTAGTTGAATATGAAGGTCTAACCAAACTGAACTATCACATCAATCTGGTTTTGAACAGTTGACCTCAGAGTGGAGCAGATAGGGAGGAAGATTATCGTATTCATTTATGATCATTTTTAGATTGGTTTAAATTGGAAAAATATGTATCTGAATCAGTGAGAGTTTGAGAAAACTCAGAGAGAGAACATGAAGGGGTAAAATTGTTGAGTTGAGGTTGTGATTTTTCAAATATTATTTGGCAACTACATGATTTTCTTTGTAACAGCTCTCCTGTTTTGTACACAGAATTATCAACAGATACATGTATCTCTTTTTGTTTGCTGAAGGAATAAATTTTATTTCATTGTGGGCATGTGTATTGATCATATGTTTGTATAAATATATAAAAAATATGTATAGCCGTATGAAATATTACACATACATTAATGTATTTCTGGAGGGAGAAAAGTAGACAAGAGAAAAAAAATGAAAAAAGAGTTGCCAAATTGTGCTTCATTAATCCCAGTTTTGAAACTTCATAATTTTCATGTCATCATGTTTCCGATTTTGTTCAAACTTTCACTGATCTGTTTCACAAATTTTTCTGCTGTTACTAAGACCAACCTGATGTCAGAGTAGATTTCCCTTTAAAAGATTTTAATTCATTGTTGTTTAATCGACCTTAAACAACAATAAGAGAGAGTTAATGGAGAGTTATATAGGGGAACAAGATCACCTTTTAACAGTTGTGAAGAAAAGACAGTTGCAGTGGTTTGGTCATGTTACTACATGTAGATGGTTTGAAAACACCATCTTGCAAGGAGGAAGCAATGGCAGAAGAAAAAGGGGCAGACCGACTAAGACCTGGACTGATAACATCAAGCAGTGGACAGGAATGTCTTCTGAGCAGCTAACTAGAACAGCTGAAGACAGAAAGTTTGGGAGAACCTGTGTTTCAAGATCCATCACATTGTTGACCCAACAGCCTTCAAGCTATTGGACATACATGTAGATAGAAAGATAGAATTGACCGATTAAATAATAAATTGTGATGGAAATAACATCTCCCCGTGTGCCATGTCTCTTTTTTATCTCTCTCTCTCTTAAATTTTTTAATCTCTGTCTGTTTCTCTTCTTGTTTCTCTCTGTTTCTCTCTCCCCTCTCTCTCTCTCTCCCGCCCCCTCTCTCTCTCCACCCCCCCCCTCTCTCTCTCTCCCCCCTCTCTCTCTCCCTTTCTCTCTGTCTCAAGCTTCCTCTCTCTGTTTCCATCTCTCTCTTCCTCATATTTTCAGTGTCATGTTGTAGGTCATTTGTATCCATATCCACCCCCTCTCTATGTCATGCTCGCTCTCTCTCTCTCTCTCTCTCTCTCTCTCTCTCTCTCTTTTTCTCATGTCAACTCAATCCCCTGGTATAGACTTCTTTGTTTCAATCTTTCTCTTTTACTTATCAGTTCTCTGACAAATTATAAAAATTCTCTGAGGCTTTTAAAGTTCATAACATATTTATTGTCTATGCATAGCGATTGAAATTCACGTGTACATGGTTAATAACATACAGAAACAAACTTGCATACAACATACACAGATAAGATTAAAAAGGCATATTAAACAAAAACATAGAATTTCGTTTCAGCCTGTGCTAGTTATGCCCAGTACAACAACTTGCAAAATTTTTCTGTGCTCTCCTCGTCCTCAAAAATATCTTTATGGAAAATATCAGCTTATACATTTTTAGTATCGTTGTCATCAATACTGTATTGTCATTATTATCATTTGTTACAAATGTTTTATAGCTAATACTGCTATCAAATTAGTATGACAAAATATTAATTGATACCTACATTCAATAATTTTTTTTTTTTTAATCATTCATACTTTTACCTCTCTATCTAATATCATGATCAAATTCTTCTAAAACCATTTTCTACACAAAAAGGTGCAACAGATAAATGTATATCCAGTATTGGATAATATATTTATTCAGACCTTGGAAAATTTGTTGTCCTCTCTTGGTTAAACAAGTGTTGAGTTGCAGGATTTTGTATCTATAGATATATGACATTTCATGCCATTGAATTCCTGTAATAGCACCACATTAAATGATGTAAGCGTAACCTATCTTTCAGTACAATATTTTTTTTAAATGGTCAACATACCTATGATAATTCCACATTATTAATGCATAACTTAATCTCTGTAATACTGCAGTTAATGCCATAGCACTTGTCTTTATTTTTATGCAAAATAATCCATGCATAGCTCTTGCATGTTCATAGCACAAGTTGCCCTTAATATATAATTGATTCCTCAAATAATCAGGGGTACATGTAGGAAAATACACTTGAGGATAATTGCCCTTAAGACTCGTTCACACACACACACACACACACACACACACACACACACACACACACACACACCCACACACACACACACACACACACACACACACACACACATATATATATATATATATATATATCTAGATTCAACTAAAAGCCAAATTTTTTGTTTTTTTAATTGTATATACGTATATCAGCGCGAAATGACATTACAGAGAATTAATGGATTCAAAATGTTAGTATATGTTTAGAACTACCGAACAAAACTTTGTAGTAATATAAGTAATTTGGCACCCTCTACGTTTATATCGATAGAATGCCTCCTACCCCTACGGAAATGGGGTAAAAAACAGTGCCGAAAATGTTAAGGCGAATTGAAAAATTCGACTTAACGTCGGCTTCCCTCTTCCGATGAATATTTCCCCAAAAAAATTGCCTTAAGTAGGAATTATGTATATATATATATATATATATATATATTGTTATATTCTGTGTTGCTGTCATTTTCAGATATATATTTTTAAGAAACTTTATCTTTGATAAGTCTACTCAATTTCATAATTCATACATTATCTAGGTTCATGTTATTTTTTTTTTCTCAAGTGACAATGCTTTTTATACAAAATTTGAAAATAATAACAATAGCTGAATTACATGTACAAAAACAATATAAATAATAATAATGATAATAAATTTTTTCTTTTATAGCGCTATATCCAATTTAAAATGGATCAAAGCGCTTTACAAAATAACGAACTTATTGAAGGCATCTCTTCTGTGACTTAGCGAAATGGAGTGGAGTGAAAAGATGACAGTGAGTTTATGTTTGTTGATTTACCTCATGAATATTTGCTATTATTGCAAAATGTTATTCATGTACAGAAATGCTTATAAATAGCTGTTGCATTTTATAGTGTAATTATAATGAAATTCTGAAATATATAAGCCATAGCATTTATTTAGACCAAAAATATAGTAGTTCACACAAATCAGAAAATCAAACTTTGCACAATATGAAAGTTGATTCCTACAATTTAAGTGATCTGGAGTAGGACAACTACCACTGAGGACAATTCCTCTCAAGGTAATATAGTTGTTTGAGGGGCCATTGGGATAATTGTCTATGGAGTAGTCGTTGAGAATAAGTTGTCCAGATACACACTGACCGACAAAAATATTGGTCTTAAAGATAAAGTTGAGTTCTGGTCATGCGATAACATTGTGAAAGAAACTGTCAAAGAAATTGGGGAAAGGTTAATTATATACATAACAATTGGTGTATGCTGTACGGTTTTGGAATCACCAAAATGAGAAGGAATTGACTCAGTCCTGCTGAGAGTCACATGCAGTGCACACAGAAATGTGTATATGGGTACACACACATGTTCGGCCTGAACATTTCAGCTGTTTCTTGTCATATTTTGAATGTAAGGGCATTTGAAGAGCAATCCTTTTCACAGGACATTTGTACTCCACATGATAATCTTCCAAACTGACATAACTTGAGGGAATAAAAAAGCTCACAAATTATATTTACCTTTCCCAGAACTCAACCTTCTCTTAATATTTACAGTTAGCAGCTCTAGGATATGTTCATTTTGTACACTTATAAAGAGTAAGACTTGGATGAATAGTACCACAGAATTTTATTGCATACTTCAAAGGCACTTGCTGGTAGGTGGAGAAAAAAATTTGTTAAGGCCTGTCAAACATTACATTGTAGCCAACATAAAAAACAGTCAACATAAAAATTAATTTGTTGAAAGCTCCTGTGTACACAATATTTTTCTATTTATGCTAATTTCATACATCACTGACATACTGACATATAGGTGGAATATATTTCTGGACATTTGCAATCTGGAAGAACTTTGTTGCATACCCGACATTGCATTCAGATGATATAGTATTACAATAATGGGCATATCCACAATAAAAGGAAACTTTTGAGCATTGTTGGCTCAATATTATTATGTGCACCTATAAAAGTACTTTAAAAATCATTCTGTTAAAAATTCTCATAGAAAAACGTGAAAAGAAATCAGTCCCATTACCAACATTCTCATGGAAATTTGTACCCCAAAGATATTGTGATTCGTCTATTTTTCTGTGAAAGTGGAAATTTATCTGATTTTACCATTTTCTTAATCTGGTTAGGCTATTAAACATATACAAAGGTATAATTCAACGTACATTTAATTCCTATATTATACAAAATATTGGAGATATATTTTTGTTTTCCTTTCCAGCCTGGCAAAAAAGTAATTTTCACTTTTTGACTATCAAGACTTAAAAATTTGTATCAGTACTTAATTCAGAACAAGATAAAAACCCATTGTGCATGAGATCTACCAAGTACCATTCAACGAAATCTTATTCAGGCAGCATCGTCATGGATAGATCGTGAACGGGGTAGTAATAGCATTTTAATTTTTGGATTTGCATATTCGTAGACTATACAGATGTATGAATAGTTACATGTTTACTTACATTAGAGAAAGGCAACATGCTTGGCAAATGTTGAGTACATTTGTCAGTACACCCCTTTGACATAGATTTCAGTTGTTTGGAGGCCAACTATACAGTATCTTCATTTTGTTGAGGACATTTGTCAGTACAACCCTTTGGCATAGATTTCAGTTGTTTAGAGGCCAACTATTCAGCATCGTCATTTTGTTCATCCCCTGGAGGAAGCAGTAAATGCGGGGCACCAGCAGATTGTTGGGCTTCTAGGTCAGAGGATCTTCCCTCTGCTCTGCCACTAATGTCTGAGAGAGAATACCCATCTGCAAGATTGGAGCTGTTTCCATTGAAATATCTGGGAAACTTGTCTTTTAGATACTGGTATAGCATCCGCAGTAGTGCAGGGGAATTTGACAGAATAGCAATGATAATACAACCTACAAGTACTTTGTACTGGTCGGCATTCTGTTTGCGTAGCTCCTCCATTGCTGATTCTATAGAATTTAGATGCCCATTAGTCAGCTCTAGTTCTTTTTTCAGATCTGCATTTTGTGTGCTTAGCTCCCCTATTTTTGATTGCGTAGCATTTTGAACAGCTTCCATCAGCTTCAACTGCTTCATAATGTCTGCTTGACTTGGCTGTGGTGTTCCAGGGGTAGAATTAGCTGGTTTAGTCTGAGAGGTACAGTTCTCAACGTCAAACCATTGAAAGTATGCTGATTCGAACTTTTCCCCTCCGCTATTTATCTCTAAATGACAATAAAACTCATCCTTGTATACAGTCCTTGAGTTCCATATCTCATACTTCACCTGGTTTCCTCGAAAGGAGAGTTCGTTTGTCCATCGGTTGATCCGATAATCTTGAGAATGGAACTGGCCTCTTACAATCGTCCCTTCAGAAAATTGTCGAGTTCCGGCTATGATTTTGATATCCTTACGGGCTACATCTTCAGGTATGGTCAGTATCATAGCTGCATATGCACTATCACCTTCACAGACATGCTGAGTCACTGGATATTCCACTGAAATGTTGGATGCATTCGTACCTAATGCCAGTTCTATGTTGAAACTTCCCCAGACTATCACAGAGATCAGTCTAACCATAAAAATATTGCTATACATGGCTGCATTTATTCAATCGTATGAACTTTACCTAACCTATCGAAGAATTTCTCGTGCACATCAATATGGCAGTCACATCAGTATGGCAGAATCACTGATCTCTACAGAAAAAAATTTTCCATAGAGATCAGTGGGCAGAATCTTTGCAACGTGTCGTGTAATTTCCCACACAGAGGGCAGTATACATTATATGTAGTTGTAAAAGAGAAATCTCTCGTGGGTTGTTTTGGTCATTTACGATAAGGTCAATGTTTATTTCATTTTATAATATATTGAAAGATTATAGTATACAATCATTGATTTGGAAGTAGTTTTAAGGGAACATCCACTTTGGTATAAAGTGAAATCAAAATAGAATACTCAGTAATAGGAACAGATCGATAATATTTTTTTTGAAGATTTATCAAGAATATCGAAGTTAAAAACTTTTAAAGTTGTGTTAGATCAAAGAATGGGCAGCTCTGTGATTTATATGAAAGCCCTATACTTTGCTCTATTTCCCCCCTCTTTTTCTTTTTTTTTTCTTTCTTTTTCAAGTTTATTTTCATTTATAAGTATTTTCATTTTTCAAGTATATATTATCATATTCACTAGTAACAAGTTCTTCAATTTCATTTCTATGAAATATATCTATACCTACATCATCCATCAGGAAGAAAGATATTTCATATTTTATGCACAAAACAAAGAGATGCTTTCATGTGGAACAATTTAAGGTTTGACTTTACCCGTAATCCAAGCCACTGGCCACCAAACTGCTCTCTGTCTCTGTCTCTGACAACCAAATATTCTAAAGTGATGGAATTCCATCTTTTGAGAGACTGACTCAAAGTAATTTAAAGTTTGCCAATCACCAAAAAATATTTTACTCTTTATGTAAGGGGGTTCTATTTTGCTATACTATACATGTATATTCAAAATATGAGCTTCGAATATTACTTCTAGAAATAGATATTGCAAGTTTGAATAAACATTGAGAAGCATAAAACGATTTGTTGTGGAATGTGACCAACACAGAGCCGAAGTTTGACCTAGGTGCCATGTGCTGGGCGTTATGTTGTCTATTATGTTCTTCATACTTCTAAACCGTTCTCCCATGGAATGCCAGGTAGAGTTTTTTGAGGTTGACTTTCTAGATTCTAGATGTATACAAATTATTTTGGGGTTGAATGGTATCCTGTATTTGTTAGTAGGGTCTCTCTGTTTTCAGCTCTTCTTCGGAGAACTGAGTGAACCGTGACAGAGGACTGTTGTTTCTCATGAGGTTATGACCTAAATCACTTAAAGGGTACCAATCACCAAAAATAATTTTGCTCTGTATGTAAAAGGTTGCATTGCATTGGATTATCAAAATGATGATATTGATGATCATTTTATTTTTTCTGGATTGCTTAGAATACATGGCAATCAAAGGACCTTCCATTTTCAGTCCTATCCAAGGGACTAAGTAGTTGAATTTGAATGCCTAACCAAACTGAACTATCACATCAACCTGGTTTTAGAGAGGAAGATTATCATATTAATTTCTTATAATTTTTTTTTACATTGGTTTTAATTAGAATATATATATCTAAATCAGAATATATTTCTGGATCAGTGAAAATTTGAGAAAATTTGTAGAGAGAACATGAAAGTGTAAAATTGTTGAAGTTATCATCTTTTAAATACTATTTCTCAACTACATGATTTTCTTTGCGAGCAGCTCTCCTTTTTTTTTTGGACACAGAATTATCAATAGATATCTTTTTTGGGTTGCTGAAAGAATAAATTATATTTCATTGTGGGGATGTGTATTGATCATATGAAATATGTATGGCCATAAGTTTGAGACATATGTTTATGTATTTTTGGAGGGAGAAAAGTAGATAAGAAAAAATGATGAATAAAGCTGTGCTCACAAGGGAAATAGTGGAGTTGCCAAATTGTGCTTCATTAATCCCAATTTTGAAACATCATAATTTTCTTGTCATCATGTTTCTGCATTTGTTCAAACTTGCACTGAGCTGTTTCCAGATTCTTTTCTTTTTTCTTTTTTTTCTTTTTTGTTGTTGCTGTTATTAAAAACATCTTGATGCCAGGGTAGATTTTCCTTTAAAAGACTTTCATTCATTGCTGTTTTATTGACCATCTCAATAATGGAATGACAAATTATGATTGAAACAACATCACCCTGTGTGCAATATCTTTTCTCTCTTCTCTCCTCTCAATTTTTTTAATCTCTGTCTGTTTCTCATCTTGTTTCTCTTTGTGTGTCTGTGTCTCTCATTCTCTCATGTCCTCTCACTCTTGCTCTCTTTCTCTCTGTCTCAAGCTTCCTCTCTCTGTTTCTATCTCTCTCTCTTTCTCATATTCTCTTTCTCATACTGTATACGCCATATATTTCACGGGGGTTTTATTTTTCGCGAATTTCGCGAATCGCGAGTGGGTCGCGAATTTAACAACACGCCAAAATATTTCCAACATAAGAAGTCAGTTGAATTTGTTGTCTCCTGGTCAGAAATTCACCACTTCGCTTTGCAAAAGTACGTCATCACCGCTGTTTGTAGATTTGAGAATTTTCCGACCGCGAATTCAATCACTCGCGAAATAGTCTGGTTAGTCCTATTCGCGAAAATTTATGGCTTATACAGTATTCTTAGTGTCATGTTATAGGCCCTTTGTATCCATATCCACCCCGTCTATTTCGCTGTCATGCTCTCTCTCTCTCTCTCTCCCCCCCCCCCCCCCCCCCTCTGTCTCTCTTTCTTATATCAGTTCATTCCCCTGATAGAGATATCTCTGTCTCAGTCTTTCTCTCTTTATACTTGATCAGTTCTCTGCATCTGACAAATTATGAATTTATCTGCAGTTGTTAAAGGTTCATAACATATTTATTGTCTAGTAATGCATAGTAATGGAAATTCATGTTTACATGGTTAATTACATTCAGGAACATACAAACTTTTATACAACATGAACATATTAAAAAAGCATATTAAAACAAAAACATGGATTTTCATTTAAGCCTGGGCTAATTATGCCCAAAACAACAACTTGTGAAAATGTCCACGGCCGCGTCATCCTCAAAAATATCTGTACTCAAAAGTATCAGCTTATACATTACTTTTTTATCATTATCATTATTGTCATTATTTATTATCATTTGTTGCAAATGTTATCACACTTACTATCATACTTTCTTTCCACCTTGGCAAAAAGGTAATTTTTTTCACTGTATGACTATGAAGACTTTAACATTTGTGTCTGTACCTAATTCAGAACAGGATAAAACCCATTGTGCATGACATATGCCATTCAACAAAATCTTATTCAGGTAGCATCGTCATGGATACTGGGTAGCAAGGGCATTTTTAATTTTTAGATTTGCATATTTGTGGACCAGACAAATGTAGGTATGAATATTGACATATCGTCTGTTTGGAGCCAGAAAGGCGTTAACTCTGCGTTAAAGTGTAGAGTTAACGCCCTTCTGGCTCCAAACAGACATTATACACTTACGTTAGAGAAAGGCAACATGCTTGGCGTATGTTGAGGACATTTGTCAGTACAACCCTATGATATGGATTTGAGGTTGTTTGGAGGCTAACTATACAATATCGTCATTTTGTTCATCTTCTGGAACTGGAAAAATCATTGACCCCGTTCTCATTACGAGATTGGAAAGTGGATCGCTCCATCGTGGATAGCGCCAGGGCGGTCCACTGGCACACTGCTGGCACGCCGTGGGTTCACACCTGCAGAGGGTAGCGCGATCTATCGTCGCACTTCTCTTTTTCAGGGTTCTTGTTGCCATGACATCTGACATAATGGGGTCAACATTTTCGCGCATAATTCAATTCGGCTTAATGCAAACGATCTATACCGACTGTATACTGTGCACTATATGCGAGCTGTATCCTTACATTGTAAACATTTCCTGGGTCACGGCGTACTTCCGGCGTACTTCGCATCTTCCTGTTCTCACTACAAAAGAGAGATCAATCTAGCACGCACTAGATCGCGCTATCTCTCGTAGACCACCCCCCAGAGGTGGTCCGGTTTGGGATCACTGTGGATCGCCCTGGATCGCGCCGGAACGACGTCGCCGCGTTCTCACCATAGAGGTGGCGCGATCTAGCGCGTGCTAGATCGCTCTATCCCTTGTAATGAGAACGGGGTCATTGAATGCTGCAGATTTTGTGGTCAGTGGATCTTCCATCTGCAAGATTGGACCTATTTCTGCATGAAAATTTGTCTTTTAGATACTTTTTAAGCAGGACTAGTGCAATTAAAATTGATAGCAGAATAGCAATTATGGTAATACATCTTATTTGTACTGATTGGCATTCTGTTTGCCTAGCCCCACCATATCTAATTCCATTGAATTAAAGGTAAAATTTAATTTTGATACTCGCTAAAAAAACTTGTCAGATTTCTTGGATTTTTGTTGATAAATAGCAAGATACTAGCAAATACTAAAATGCTGTGAAGATTTAATCTCCTAAAGTGAAATATTTTACAAATGAGAGGTAAAAAATAATTTATATACCGAGCCAGTGCTCTATACACAGGCTCTATATACAGGCAAAAAGCTATTAGGATTATATGTATTCCACACACAGTGACAAACATATCTCCACACGAAGCTCCGAGACTGTTGCGTGGGGTGGAAAGGTCCTAGCGTAGGGCAGTAAGTTACCGTGATCTGGCATTCCTTACATATATTTATGCTAAAGTTCACCGGAATCATTGATGGAATACCACATGATCTCAAATAAACCTCTTTTGATACAAGGAGAACAAGATGAGACTGTACTGAATACGTTTCTTTTCAAATTCGTTTTTGCTACCAAAACTATCCATGCCCTTTAATAGATAGCCATTAGTCACCCCTTGTTCTTTTTACAGATCAGCATTATGTTTGTATAGCTCCACCATTTCTGATTTTGTAGCATTTTGAACAGCTACTATCTGCTTCAACTGCACCATAGAGTCTGCTAGACTTGGCTGTGGTGTTCCAGTGGTAGAATTGGCTGGTTTCATCTAAGAGGGGCAGTTTTCAACCAGAAACCAGTGAAAGGGATCTGATTCAAACGTCTCCCCTCCACTCTCTATCTCTAAACGACAGTAGAACTCATCCAAGTACCGAATCTGTGAGTTCCATATCTCATACTTGACCAGGTTTCCTTGAAAGGAGAGTTCATTTGTCCATCGGTTGATTAGATCATCTCCACGATGGAACAGGCCTCTTACATTCGCCCCTTCAGAAAATTGGTAACCTTGGACCATGATTTTGATAGCATTACGGGCTACATCTTCGGGTACCTTAAATATGAAAGCTGCATGTGCCCTGTCTCCTGCACAGACAGTTTGAGTCTCTCCATATATCAGTACACAAAGTGTTGAATTCCTCGTGCATAACGGTAATTTTGTAGCAGAGCATTCCCTATAAAATACCATAGAAAACAGTCCTCCAACAAGGAGATATATCATAGTATTGATGATTTGCATAGTTGCTTCTATTCAATGGGTCTGTTGTGCAGAACTGATCTTTCAACCTAGCAAAGAATCGTATGTGCTTCGCAGTATGTAACGTAAAGTTGTTCCAAATTTATGGGCAACAGTGTAGTATGTGCTGAGTTGCTCATGCAGTTGTCTATTATTCAGTACTGATCTTTCAACCTAGCAAAGAATTGTATGTGCTTCACAGTATGTAACGTAAATGCAACGTTGTTCTTTCACGTAGCATTGTGTAGTTTCCACATTGGGGGCAGTATGCACCATCCTCGATTGTCAAGAAGAAATTTTTAATCTGTTTTAATTCAACTTTCCATTTTCGATGAGAAGGTCCTTGTTCATTTTGTTTCATGTCATGATATGATAAAATAGATTTTTTTTATACAAAATGGTTAATTTGGAATTTATTGAAGGTGGTAGTTCCCCCTAGTATGAAATATTAATTTACTTGGGGGAAAAAAAGAGAAAACAATCAGAATGGAAAATTTTGGAGAAATACCTGAATTAAGATGAGACAGTTAGGAGTTTTTAAAGTCAAGATCAGTTAAACACAAATTGGTAGTGCTGTCACTGAAAATATGCTCTCACATGTCGTATTTTATGAATGTATTATATACCTTCATCATTCACCAAAAAGGACATTTCAATCATTTTCAATAATTTTTTTATTTCTTATTTTTTGCTCGCCTGCGTTACAAGCGGAAGCTAGACATAGCCTCAGTCCGCTTTTCCGACGGCGGCAGTGGCAGCATCAACAATTTTGGAAATGCTCTCTTTTCAAAAGTAATTGTTGAATTTCAGTGAAACTTCCACACAAGGGTTGTAGATTATCACAAATAATGTGGAACAAATTTCAGGTGAAAATTAAAGGTCAAAGATTAATTGTGGTCAAGTGAGTTCAATTGTGTTCCAAAGACATAACCTAAGGTTAAATTTTTAAAATTTATTTTATTTCAAAAGTATTTGTTAAAATTCTCTGAAACTTGTTATCAAAATTGGTAAGAATTGTCTTTATTTCACCCTCTTTCAAATGAGTACCCAAATCTTACATTTTCATCACATTAAAGGTCACCTACTGGCAGTTTAACTTGGTTAAGTTTTTGGTAAAATTTTGTTTTGTGTCTATGTACCGGTACATGTATGTAGTATGTATGTAGTAGATGTACATGTATTGTACTCATACATTTGACTTCTTGTCAATACTTTGCTTGTGGATTTCAACCAAATTTGGCAGGAATCATCCTCAGGCAAGGAGGATGTAAATTAATACAGATGGGGGTTACTACCCCTGGGGGGGGGGGGTAAGTCTTGGGGCACCATCCCCAAGAGCCCCAATAATAGCAAGAATTATACTTCTTTTTTGCTTCTTATTGAAGCCCTATTGCAAGATTGTAAGCACACTTGGTAGGAATCATCCTTAGGGGAAGGAGACCTCAATTTGGTCAAACATGGTACCTTGCCCCCAAGGGGGCTCAAGGGCAGCACCCCTAAAGTACCCCAATGGTGAAAATGAGATATTTTAAAATGCATAGCTGAGTTCTAACCAAACTAGGAAGAATCGTCCTTTGGCAAGGAGGATCTAAATTAATGCAGATGGGGTGGGTACCTATCCCTTAAGGAGGGGGGGGGGTGGCTTTGGAGCACCCCCAAGTGCTCCAGTGACAATAAATTGACAATTTTTATGCCTCCGCCCACCGAAGGTGGTGCCAGAGGCATTATGTTTTTGGGTTGTCCATCCATCCGTCCGTCCGTCCCGCTTTCTTGTTCTAGCGATAACTCAAGAACCACAGGAGGTATGAACTTCAGACTTGGTGCTAGTATGTATCACCATAGGAAGACGATCTGATTAGATTTTGGGGTACTTAATTCAAAGGTCAAGGTCACAGAGGCCAATTTCTGAAATTTCAGGTGTTAGCCTCATTCTCGTATAACTCAAGACTCATTTGAGGTATGAACTTCAAACTTGTTACGATCTGGTTAGATTTAGGGATACGTAGGTCAAAGGTCATAGAGGTCAATTCTGAAATTGCAAGTTTTAGCCTTAATGTGATATCTCAAGAACCATTTGATCCATTAACTTCAAACTTTGAACTAGTATGCATAAGGAGACGAACTGATTAAATTTTTGTTCATGTAGGTCAAAGATGACAGGTCATAGAGGTCATTATACAGGTGTAAGTGAAATTAATGTGTTTTTTACCTTTGTTATCACCATATCTCAACTATTTTGTATTCATGACTATGAGGAGATAAAGTGATCAGACTTTTGGGTTATAAGGTGTAATGTCAAATGTCAAAGAGGTCAATTAACATGTAATGAGAGGCTTTTTATTCTGGTTATCACAAGCTTTCAAGAACAGTTTGAGCCATCAACTGAATTTAGGCAGAGGCATACAGGAGATGCAGTTCATTCATCTTGTTCCTTCTTCTTTGAAACCTATGGCTAGATTGTAACCAAACTAGGTAGGAATTGTTCTTAGGAGAAGGAGACCTCAAGTTGTTTAAGTATAGTAGATCTACATTGTTTTCAAGGGGTCTGATTGAGGGGCAGCTCCCCAAAAGTGTCCCAGTGGCAATTATTTCATGTAGACATATTCTGCTTCTTTAAAACACATAGCTTGATGACATCTTGACTGTATGAAGTAGTGATTTACAGAAATTTATCATTCTGTTGCATTCCTAGATTCTTCAATAGAAGGAGCAACACATTTGTTTTAGCAACAAAATATGTGTATATGGTCTCTAAATCCTCTATAAAAGTAGAATAACACTGAAGACTTTTGATGAATTTATCCATAAAAATTGAATTCCTTGTTTAAAGGCACAAGTTGGTACCTGTAGGCTTATCATATTCACACAGGAAAAATGTCAATTTTAAAAACTCTTCAAACTTTTAAATTCAACTGCAAATTTCATCAACGTATCCCACCCCTTTTTTTTACATCAAAGCTGGCTCTGACACGTGTGTTGCCTTTGCAAGATACACTGTTGCCCATAAAGTTGGAACCATTTTTTTTTCTTAACTCTTCATGAAATAATTTGACTATGTGATTTATTCTCGATAGATAGTTTTCATCTTCTCATAACTTTATTGATCATTGTAAATAGTCATATTTCCGAACAGATTGCATTACCGAACATGTACAGTTAAGCGCCTAAAATGGGTTTTCATACGCGTGGGATTACGCGTATGAAAACCATACTATTGAAACAAAGGTTGTGTCTTTTTCCCATAGGCTTCACACGTTCGGAAATACAGTACCTTTTTCAAGGGACCAAAACGCCGCGTCGTTGGGAAGGGGTTCACTCGGAAGGGAATATCGTATTAAATCTACGTTGTCTTTTTAAAATTCCATCAACTTCTTTTTCTGTAGGACTTTGAGCATTCATTATGTAAGTTTGACAGATATTCGTTTGATATTTTATTTGCTATCGTTGATTTTCTGAAAAGTGTTCGGACACTGGATCCACTACCATACATTTGCCTGTTATGCATACATGTACCAATTGATAGACTGGAAGATCATTGGAAGGCCATTTCTGGCATTGGTTTCATTATGTATCTAACAAAGTGCCACTGGGATCAAGATGATTGTTTTTAACTTTCATATACTGGTATTTTAAGACAGATATTAGAACCAATGTATATGTGGTGAAATATATAAGCTTACCGGTACTGTATGTAACATGTTATACACTGTATTGTGCCACACAAAACAAGCTGGTCGAGTTAAAATCTGTTTTGAAAATACTTGCCTTACCCCATTCAACAATTATTCCAGTATATTACTCGCCAAACAAAGTAAAGACTAAAGAGAAATTGGAATGTTTCACATTTATGTTATCAGTTTATTATGACTTATTATGTGGAACTAGTATCACATGTTGCATTTCATTATATGACAAAATAATCAAACAATGATGATATTTACAAGGTCAACAGTAAATTTCACACTAGAGAGTTGACACATAAAACTTTAAAATAATGCACAATACATATCTAACTTTTTGTTCCAAGCATAGCAAAATACCTGTATTTGCAATGTTGTCAATTTCGTCCAAATTACATGTAGACCTGTTCTTGAGAACGGCTTAATAATTGTATAATGTGTTATCATTACGTATTATACAAATCGTCGCTGATTTTACGAACCGGCATACGGCATGCAAAGCCTTAGAGCGCAAAAACATGTTTCTGAGATAATCGTGTATAAAGACTTTGTCCTTTAAAAATGCTAATTAGAATACCTTACTTTCATTCAATCATCGTAGAATTAGACAGGTGATGAGAGTGGAATATTTTCTTTCATATGCATTGGATATTTTAAAAAAGAAATGCAGTATTTTTGGTTTAATCCCTGCTAGAATTTGTATGCTGTTTCGTAAAATCAGCAGTATTTGTGGTTCAAACCCTGCTAGAATTCATATGCCGGTTCGTAAAATCAGCGACGAAATGTTGCTTGCTCTGGAGTCCCAATATTATACAAATATTACATGCCTAGGGGTTCATTGTAACCAAATGAATGACCCAACAATACTGAATTGGAAGTGCATATATATTACACAGAAAGATATGTATGTAATATTTGATGCCTAAAATGATGGTATGCGCTATTGCATGTGTTTTTTTCTACTCAAATTCCCATTCTGAAGTATACTAATTTGCCTTAGTGTGCAACTTAATTAGACATTGCTAAACAATGAGTACATGATACATGTGGCATTGATAAGCACCCTGCTTGAATCCAAATATATGCACACCTGTGCACTACAACAGAATTATGGAAAACCCCATGTTCACAGTTCAGCCAATAGGATGCATATTTGCAGATATCCCATTTTATATTTTGTGTATGTACAAAATTACATATAGAGAATGGTGGCATGCATTAGAGTGTACGCATTTACTGTTTGCGAATTTCGCAAGTTGTTCGGATTCGTGAAAGTTTCATGCTGTGAAATCATTGATTTATAATTGATGTAGCACTAAATTTTTGCAAATCGCGAAAGTTTCTTGCTGTGAAAATAGCTGTAGTTTGAAATTCGCAAACATTACTGGTTTTACGGCATACAGATTTAATACATTTGAAAAAATATAATGCCTAAGTTACATAAACATATCACAAAAATACATTTTAGAAAATGATTAGGTGCAAAATGATTCATAAGTCAAAGATAATGATGAAATTCAATGCTTATCAATTCAAGAAACAATTATTAAATATGTTTGGGATACCAGTAAATGCATATATAACAATGAAGTCACCATCAACTTCTTGTGAACCTATAAAAATGAAAGCCCCCTTACAGTTTTGGTAAGCCCGAAAAATATTTTCATCATATTTCTTTGATTTTAATTAATAGCGCAATTCCAATTTGCTGTGAAGATTTTTTTTTTCTCAAGTGGAATAATCAACGAATGTAAGGGGAAAATTGATTTATATCCCTGGCCAGGATGTAAAAATCCCAACAGGAGACCAATGTATGTAAAAGCTATGGGCAGCTGTATGTTTGCAATTTGTATAAACTGCTGGGAGATCGCTATGTTGGGATCTTCTGGCAAGGACAGATTCTATAGACAGCCTTGGTGTTCGTTCTGATATTTACAGTGATATTTACTAAGGGAAATTTGAGGGCCATTCTAACTTGTAAACATCGTGATGAAAGTGCTCACAATATTTCACCTCGCCATTCAAACTGAATTCCATACTCCGCAGAGCTTGCCGTGTGATCTGATACTGTGCGAACCAACACAGAATTGTTCAGAGTGCATCGAAAATATTCAATTTCATCGTCGCCAAAAATGATGGACATTGTGCTCTTGTTCTCTCTCCATTTCTTATACTACTCTGGCTACTAATAATCAGCTTGGAATAGCAACAAAGTACAGATCAAATTTTTGTGATGAAAAAAAGAAGTGCCAGAAGTCAAGTGACAAAGTCTGAGGAGTTTGAATTCACATTGGAAAACTCGCGAGCAAGTCACTCTTGAAGATTGCTAGTTTATGTGAGTTTTTGTGCATTTCTTTTGTCCACATTAAAAAAAAAGCATGCGGAGTTTCACTATAAATGAGAATGGCCCTATGGATGGATCATCAGAATGTCTTGTTCATGTATCTTTTTGATACAACTAGAGAAATATGAGACCATAGACAGCATGTTTCTTTTCAGTTTCATTTTTGCTACCATCACATTGAAAATTTAGATTAAACTATATTGAAGGCATTCTAGGTATTATTGATCCAAGGCAGTTTTCATTGTGTTTGATTATGAGTGATATCAAAACACTTTGATGAGTAACCATAAGATTGTAATCTCATACTACAAAGGCACTGTTTAGAAGCATGAAAGACATTTCATTGTACCAGTATCCAGAAATTGAACATTTCAATACAAATGTATCTTTTAAAAAACTGCTAAATGTACATCTGCTTGTATGTGAATTGTATATATGTATTTCCTAAAATGTTATGCATATGTAAAAACTGGCTTCTACACTCATACATGATACACATTTGCTATTCGGTATATTTCTGGATATTTGCATAAAAAGCCATTTGAGTGTTTATTGCATACTGCAAAGGAAAGGAGCTGGTAAAAAGTTTTAAAGCTTTGTCAAAATCTGACTAATTTTAGAATTAGAAAAAAAAAATTTCGAAAACAGTTGAGCGTCATCTTCCGGTCAGGAAGATATTTTTAATCATAGAGCTAAATTGCTTCTCTTCATTACAAAAAATCCCCATATATGATGGAAAATACATATCAGGTGTATACATATATTCTAAAATTTGAAATTTATAGATTTCTTTTAAAAATTCTCTGGTTTTGCGAAATAGAAATCAATTTTTGGGGCTTGCCTGGCAGAGCATAACATAATTTATACAATGCGCATTCTGACTATTGAAGTCCATTATCTTAAAGCAGGTGATTGCATATAGTTTGTCACTATTGATGCTCGGGAAAGTTATCATCCATAAATTTGAATTAATTTGCTCCGTCGAGTACGTCATAGTATCAAGAACATAGATTTATATTTAGTAAAATAGTAATATTCAAAGAAATATAAAACGCATTTTCGTTTTTAGAATATAAGTGTAGGGGCTCAATATTGCTGCATGGGTTCTAACTCCAAGACAGGACAAGTACAGGTTGAGCTGTTACTCTCTTGAAATCTTATTCTCCTCTGCACTGGGTGTGGCCCAGCCCTGATTTATTATTCATCATTCATTATAAAATCAACCAATCAACAAGTGAAATTACTTAATATTCATTACAAAATCAACCAATTAACAAATGAGGTGAAGCAGAGTTTGCAGGAATTCTATAACAAAGAAAAGGATCAACTTGAGAATGTAAAGCAATGAAGGAGGAATGATGATAACAAAAGCAAGAGGATGGAATGTTAATAAGAGCAATTCTGAAAGGCTAGTACAGGTGGAACTAAGGTTACAAGAGGTGAACATTGGCTTTTAAAAATAAACAGAGTAAAGATCATTAACCTTGATCACTTGATCACAGTAGCATCTAATAACATACTATGTACAAAATAGTTCTCCACATAATATTCTTTCCCCGAAATAAAATGTCCTCATTTTAGAATCTCAAGACAAAATTAACAAGAACTGTTCATGATGTGAAAAAAAAAAATCTTAACTACATAACATTTTCAAATCTGTAAATCACTTTCATACAACAAGTAGCATTCCAATAGGATGTTTGGTAAATAAACTATTTTCATTTGATAAGACATGAAATTCCTTCTTTTTTTTTTTTTTTTTTTTTTTTTAACAATATGTTTGTTGCACATCTAATCATCCATTTCATTTTTTTTTTCAAAATAAATTCCCTGTTCTAATAAACGTGAGATACTATATGTACATGTACACTGTAATATTTTGAAGTACAACAAATTTATCAACAAAACACTTTTTTTTTTTATCAGGTCTATTGGACAAAATACATGTAAACAATAAGACGGATTTTTGCACTTCACTATAAAGTTCAAATTTCATGAAAGATTTACGCTTGCAAAACATTTTTCTTTTGTTCAGACAATAATAAATTCCATCTCTAAGGTGCATACAGAACTTAATTAGCCTTTCAAGAAGAATTGGATTTCACATTTTGTAAAATTACATATCGATCCTACACATGTATACACATACATTTAAGTCATCAAACAATGAAACAAATCCAAGATATAATACCAATATTGCATCAATTATCAATTTATACTTTTCAATGAAGAAAATTTATCTAAATTCGAGATATCTGAAATAAAAAAATACTTTTTTTTTTTTTTGGTTTCTTTTGTTCTTGTTTATAACCTTACAACAATGCAGTTTCCATTTTAGTAGGTAACTTGAAAATAACGTTTGTGACAATTGCCAGTATACAGTTTATGTCTATATCATGTTATCATATCAATCATAATATCTCAAAGTATCTCATAAACATATCATCATATCCATTGAAATATCTTAAAATATCACACACATATACTAATTATGTACAAGCAGTTAACTTCAAAGTGTGCAAACTGGTACTGCTATCTCACATTCAAATAACATCAAAACTGACTTCTTTTTTTCTACTTTGCAACTACATGTCATGACTGTATATTCCTCAATTTTCTTTGTCAAGAGTTCTTTCATACATATATAAGTGTAAATTGAATATCCTGAGAAAAAATACTTACTTCCAATATTTGTATTCAATGCAATATAAATAAGCAACATTTGAATGATCAACTCAATCCTAATCAGTTTATCATAATCATGTAGATGGTACTATAACATCATTGCAATAAACTATATTTTATGACGTAACTAATTTCTATAACAAAATATGCACACATTTGCATTCAAAGACTAGAATAAATTTCTCATAACTGTCGGGATATCAAAGTTTAAAAATGAATCACTATCGAATCACTATTGAAATATAAATCTTAGAAATTATCCAATGTAAAAATTAATTTCTCTCTTTTTTTTTGTTTTTTTGGTTGTTGTAATTTGGTGGTATCTGTAAATATCAAATATCAATTATACCAAAAATACATGTATCAATAAATCAGAATAATATTATTTCACGAAATTACTACAAACATGTAATACATCACAAATGCATTAAAGTGTCCATTTCACTCATAATGATAAACGTCTAAATACTATAGTTTCGCTTTTGAATCCATGTCCTTTTCACTAATCCTGCTTATAACAGTGATCATAATTCAATTCTGATGAGTCGACGTCCATGTCGCATATTGTTCCAATTTTCAAACATGAATATGTCGTTTCACACAATTTCATTATTTCTCTGCTCTGTTGTTCCAGACAAATTAAAATTAACTGTTAGAGCTGTCCATCATGTTGATTCTCTTGCACTTCACTAATAATTCTAATAAGTCTATCCATTAGTGATCCTCGCGCTAATTTGTTCATCCAGTTTTCAAATATTGCAAGAATCATTTACATTAATTGGAATAAACATTTATTCACATCTGAAATCCATCAAATCTTGGTGGTTTGACAATAGCACGTCCTGAACGCGTTTTGTAGCCTGTTGATTGTTGCGAACCGTCTGGATTATTGGGTTGTTCTGCTCTAGTCTGGGATGATGCTCGAAATGGAGGAGGAGGAACCTGGCGTGTGTTGGACAGGTCTGGCATCACCGGGCGTGATGTTTCCCTAGACGTTGGTTGGTGTTCAGATGATGTAGGCATCTGTGGCGGAGTAGTTCCATCTGAGCCTCGTTGTGGATCATCGTGCTTTGAGCTTGAGGGTTGCTCAAAGTTGTCAGGCAAGGACTGTTCTGACCTCTGATTATGGGTAGTGTGAGTTTGCCTCTGCACCGGGTATGACGAGTGTGATTGTGGGAATAGATCAGGATCACCTCTAGTAGACTGGCCTGGTCTTTGCAGTGGGTCAGACTGGTTTGACCATGATGATTGGTCAAATTCGTCATGATGTGGCCTGGATTGGTCTGGCTGGTGATGAAGAGTGTTGGGGTTTGGTCTCTGCAGTTGGCTCGGTTGGTTTGACCTTGATGGTAGGTCAAATTCACCTTGCCTTTGACGTAGGACGGTTTCATCAGGTCCAGGATGAAGACAGGATTGGCCTGGTCTCGGCTGTTGGTCTGGTTGTAGTTGATCTGGTCTCTGACATGTGGGGGATTGGTCAGACACAACATGTGGTGTAGTTGCTTCTTCCTCGGGAAGGGACCATTCTATACTGAACGTCTCTTGTGGTTTAGCAACTGGTAGTGGAGAAGATGGAGTCTCATCTGATGTAGGTTGGGTGGAAGACTGTCTTCGTTGGAGTGAACTTCTCGATCGAAAGATTTTCAATCTGTTGTGGTGCACAACTTTTGTAGTCTTCTCATCATGGATATCTGATATCTTGTAGTTGAGTCCATCATGTGAGGAAGATATTACTTCAAAAGGTCCTCTCCAGTTTGGTTCTAGCTTGTTTCGGAGATTAACAGGATCATGGAGCCATACTAGATCTCCAATACTGTACGTGGTGAGTCGCATTTTCTGGTTGTAGTCATCTTTCTGTATTCGTTGAGCTTGCGACGTTTGTTGTTGGGCATGTGTAAATGCTCTCTTCAAGCGGCTCTGAAGACTAGTTACATACTCTTGTGGTGATGAGTATGATGGAGGAGGAACAGGACAGGTTACATTCAGTGGTACTCTGGCTTCTCTACCATGTAGAATGTAATATGGTGTCAGTCCAGTACTTGAATGCACGCTAGTGTTATAGGCAAGTTGAACTTGGGATATATGGGAATCCCATTCACCTCCTTTGTCAGCAAGATATTTGGCTAGCTGGTCCTTGATTACTCTGTTGGCTCTTTCCACTAAGCCAGCTCCCTGAGGGTGGTAGGGAGAGGATCTTGTCTTTCTAATGCCAAGTTTTCTGCATAAGTCTTGTACCAGTCTGGATTCAAACTGTCTTCCTTGGTCGGTATGGAGGGTTTCAGGTACTCCGTGTTCTTTAATGTAGTCCTCGAAGAGGTGTTTTGCTATGGTCTGCGCCGTTTGATCTTTCATTGCGTAGATGTTGGTGTACTTGCTGAAATGATCAATGACGACTAGGATATAGTGGAAGCCTTTTCTAGAAGTAGGTAGCTCTGCTATATCTGCAAATACCTTTTGAAGAGGATGATCAGTGGTGATGTTGTGTAGTGGGGCCTGGTACTTGGGATTTGGCAATCGAATCGCCTCACATGCTGCACAAGTTTGGCAATAGTTTAGAATGTCTCTGTGCATAAATGGCCAAAAACAAGTAGATTTGGCTCTTTGAAGCGTTCTCCTGGTGCCAAAGTGTCCTGCAGCTGGGTCTCCATGTAGTTGGTTCAGGACCGTTGGGACCATGGACTGAGGTACTACAGCTTGTAACATGACTTCGCCAAGGTTATTTTGTATCCGGCGGTAGAGGATGCCATTGGAGATGATCAGACGATGGTAGTCCCATAGGTATCGTCTCATGCGGGGAGATTCTCTGCGGATTTCTCTTGCTGTTGGTCGATACGCATCAGTCAAGTATTTGACTACTATCTGTATATCATCATCTTGTTGTTGAAGTCTGCGTAAGTCAACATCTTGTCCCGAAAGACTGAAGTTGTCGGGTGGATCTGGGACTTGAGGTCTGGGTGGCACCGACTTGGACTGGTCTATGGTATGGTTTTCTCTCATGGCTCGACTGGATGCAGAACGAGTTTGCACCATATTGCACTCTCTTGGGGAGTTAGCTTCAGTGGATGCTGAACTGTTTCCTCGTACATCTATCTGGTTAACAGTCTGTTCAGGGGTTGAAGGTAGGCGAGATAGAGCATCTGCATGACTGTTCTGATGGCCTTTCCGATGTCTGATGTGGAACGTGTGAGCACTCAGTTCGATGATCCATCGAGCTCGTCGTCCAGACACATCGTCTTGAATTGGTACTTTGTTGTAACCAAGGATTGGTTGGTGGTCAGTGAAGATGGTAAACTCTTGACCTCGTATGTAGTGTCTGAAGTGGCGAACAGATGCAATAATAGCCCATAACTCTCTATCGTACGTTGACCATTTCTGTTGGGTGGTGCTGAGCATTTGACTGAAGTAGGCAACTACTCTCTCTTTTCCTTTCTGTACTTGGGAGAGGACGGCACCTATGGCAGTAAGAGAGGCGTCTGTTGATAGGTTGAAGTTGACTGAGAAATCTGGGTAAGCCAGTAAGGGTGGATTGGTAAGTGCCCTTTTTAGTGTGTTGAAGGAGGCCTCGCACTTTTCTGTCCAGTTGAACTTCATTCCCTTGTGGGTGAGATTGGTCAATGGAGATGCAGTCTTTGAGAAGTCTTTGATGAAACGACGATAGAAGGATGCAAGTCCAAGGAAGGATCTGACATTGGTTGGGTTTTGTGGTCTCGGCCAGGATGCTACTTTGTTGATGTTGTTGGGATCAGGAAGTACACCATCTGCATTGATGACATAGCCCAGGTAGGTAACTTCCTTTTGAAAGAACTGGCATTTGGATGGCTTGAGTTTGAGACCGGCTTCTCTGAAGCGTTGAAGGACATCCTTGAGGTTGTGTAGATGGTCATCAAAGTCCTTTCCTAGTACAATGCAGTCGTCTAGGTAGATTAAGCAAGTGGACCAATGGAGGCCATGTAGTACTGCTTCCATGAGGCGTTGGAACGTCATTGGGGCATTTACTAGGCCAAAGGGCATTACACTGAAGTGATATAGCCCTGTTCCTGTGGTGAACGCCGTCTTTTCTTTGTCCTCAGGATTGAGTGGGATCTGCCAGTAACCGCTCGATAGGTCCATAACGGAGAAGTAGGTGGAGGACGATAGTGCATCAATGGAGTCGTCTTGCCTTGGAATTGGATGTGAGTCTCTGACAGTCACAGCATTTAAGGCACGGTAATCTACACAGAATCGGAACGTCTTGTCTTTCTTCTTAACCATCACGATTGGGCTCGCCCAGGGGCTATAACTTTCTTCAATAATTCCTCTCCGTATTAGATCATCAACTTGTGACTGGATTTCCAATCGCATAGCTGGCGAGGTGCGGTATGCTCGTTTACGGATAGGGACATCCGTCGTTGTGTCAATATGATGGTAGGCTGAGTTTGTCTGGCCAATGTCATCAGATGACGAACTGAAGACATCATCGTAGATCGAAAGTAGTTGTTCCGCTTTCTCTCGTTGACTCGGAGTCATATCTGAAGAAGGAAGCATAGATGATACTTTGAGTGATGAGTTGTGTTTCTGCGTGCTTGCAACAATACTATCCATTACCTCATACTCTTCTTCTGAATTGCCTGTCATAGAGTAAAACTGGCCAAGATTGGTTTCAGCTGGTATATCTACCGCTTCTGGTGAAGGGTTGATGAGTCGAATGAGGATGAGGCCATCCTGTGGTCTAGAGAGAGATCTAGCACTGACAACATTGAGGTGCTGTTGAAGCTCAGGTTCGAAGATACCATCATAATTGGTGGGTATGATGTCAGCTTGCGTAGACAACAATCTACCTTGTACATGTGTCTCGCATGAGGGAGGAATGACTACTTTTCCCACTAGAGCTACGTTGCACTTCAAGGGGGTTTGGTATTGATGCTTGCTCACAAGAGGTATATTCACTCCTGGCATGCTGAAGGTTGTCGTAGAGACTGAAGCATCATTCTTCCAAAAGAAGTCCCATCCGATTATGGTTTGGTGGGTGATATTTCTGGCAACCATGAATGTATGTTGTCTGGTGGTGTTCCCCAGATGTAAGGTTGCATCAACTGTACCAAGAATGTCTATGGAGTCTCTTGTAACTGACGTGGCTGCTATGGCTGTCTTGATGAGAGGACTTCTCTGTTGTTTTGGAATAGATTCCCAAAAGTCACTGCTAATGAGCGATGTATACGATCCTGAGTCTACGTAGGCCAATACATACGTATTTTCCAAGATAACAGGGATGTAGGGCGGTCTTTGTTCACTGGATGGATCGTGTTGTCTGTTGATGTGGGCCGCTGTAGAGGCAGCTGATGACTGGCCCCCGTCACCAACTAGCGGAAGTTTTCCGGCCTGTTGTCAGCAAAGTGGACATGGCGACTAGGGAGAGTATACTCTTGGTGCTGCCTGTCGCCTCTCCTTGGCTGGGAGTATGGCTGGTTGTCAAATCCATCACTTGCCTCTCTATACCCATGTGAGTATCTATTCTGAAAATGTTCATCTGGTTGGGGATGATGTTGATAGAGATGGGTTTGCTGTGGACTCGGAGATCTGCGACGATATTCCGGTCGTGGACTAGGAGATCGAGAGGGTTGACCCTGTCTGTGATGAGGTGGGTATCCAGCTTGAGGGCTAGATGAGCGATAGTTTTGGCCATGCCTGTAGTCATCTTTTGAGGTATATCTTGGTTGAGGGCTTGGTGATCTATACCTGCTCGTACTTTGTCTATCAGATTGCCTGTGGTCATAGTGTTGGGAATATCTTGAGTGAGGGCTGGGTGAACGAGGGCGGTTGTCTCTCGTGTTGGAGAATCTCCTTGGGTGTCTCGACTGCTCGTCCCCTGCCTTGCCTTGATCTTGTGTAAAGTTCAGTTTATCAAATTTCCTTTCCAACTCATCCAATCGTTTGAGTAGCTGGAAGTAAACCACATCTTGCTTAGTTTCAGTTGACGCTACAGTGGCGCTTGTTGTAGGAGCGAGCTGTTCACTTGCTCTTTCCACTCGAAGGGCAATATTCAGTGCTTCGGATAGAGTGGTTCCACCCATTTCGTGTATCTTTACTTGTAACTTCTGGTCGACTCCTGCGAGGAATCTTCTGAATGATTCACCATCCTTGGCTTCCGCATCATATTTGGGGAAAGCTTCTCCAACCATAGTAATGATGGCTGATGCATAAACCTCCAGTGGCTCGTTTGGTAGCCGCTTTCGTGCTGTAATGCAGGATCTAAAGGTCTGCATGTACTGTGTTCTACCGAAGACTTGGGAAAGTTTTTCTTTGATTTTAGCAAAGTCTTTCTTGTCTGATTCCGAGAGACCTTCCCAAATGATGAAAGCTGGTCCAGATAGTCGTGCTGGTAAGAGAATGTGTCTTTGTTCAGAGGCAGCAGGAATAAATTCTGTTGCGAGTTCGAAACGTTTTATCCACTGGTGAAAATCTTTACCCTCTTCACCGGAGAAAATCTCAGGTAAGTCCATTCTGAAAGTACTCATTGCAAATGAGCTTAGTGAAATGTTCCTGACTGCTATAAACTGATTGCAGAATTCACAACATTAACAGTAGGTTGATGCAGTTTTAAACATCTCAAGATGTAGGGAGAATTAACAAGATTTCTTGAAAAATGAGGTAAGTTGTCACTATAACCTCGAAGATTGTTAATAGTACAATTTATTGGAAAAACGAAGTAGGGTGTTGCTGCCTTCTAGTAAGAAGCAATGTATCACCGACTACAAACTGAAGAAGGATGACATCAACTTCGAAGACAAGCAATAGGTAAATATTGAAAATTGTTGTATCAAGTGCTTAAAAGAACAAAAATCAGCCAAGATGAACACGCCAAATCATGTAGATTGAAGAAGGGTGTTGACTGAAGTTAAACAGGATACTTGAATGGTGCTTGCAGCTAGATGACAGTAATTACTCACTCAAAAAGATGAAGGGAGAATTAACTTTAATGCTTACCAAGCTGGTCAAGAAGAAGGGAGATTCACAAGAAGAAGGGGAGATTCACAAGAAGTAGGGAGATTCACAATTTCTGCCTGTAAAACACTTCATTCTGCAAAACTTGTCTGTAGAGTTGGAGCACCGCTGCTACCAGTTGTAGGGGCTCAATATTGCTGCATGGGTTCTAACTCCAAGACAGGACAAGTACAGGTTGAGCTGTTACTCTCTTGAAATCTTATTCTCCTCTGCACTGGGTGTGGCCCAGCCCTGATTTATTATTCATCATTCATTATAAAATCAACCAATCAACAAGTGAAATTACTTAATATTCATTACAAAATCAACCAATTAACAAATGAGGTGAAGCAGAGTTTGCAGGAATTCTATAACAAAGAAAAGGATCAACTTGAGAATGTAAAGCAATGAAGGAGGAATGATGATAACAAAAGCAAGAGGATGGAATGTTAATAAGAGCAATTCTGAAAGGCTAGTACAGGTGGAACTAAGGTTACAAGAGGTGAACATTGGCTTTTAAAAATAAACAGAGTAAAGATCATTAACCTTGATCACTTGATCACAGTAGCATCTAATAACATACTATGTACAAAATAGTTCTCCACACTAAGTATATATCTGTTAAATATTTAAAATCTCAAATGGATTTTGTATCAGGAAGAAAGACAATTTTGCATTCGGATTAAAAATATCTTGATTTATACCCATCTTGTATATTTTATGTACACATTAAGAAAATGGCAGCCCCCGGGTATCGCTAGCAGACGATAAATTTTGCTGATAAAATCTTGATTTATACCCATCTCGTATATTTTAATGCAAAACTACATAGGACAACAAGAAGGAATAGATTACATCTTTGATTACAAACACATTTATATCTTGAGGTTAATTCCCCTTTAAGTAGCAAATTAGTCAGTTAGCCAATATGTACTGGACACATCGTAAGATGACACTGTAGATTGGACATTCCACTTTAATTTGGAAATTTCCTTTGCAAAAAATAAGGGCACTCCTTCAGGTACTATATGATCCTTATTAAAGAATTCATTTGATCTGGGCACATTAATTCAGCAACACCATTTGTGGACTGATGTGGGTTCAGAGACCAGCAGTCTCTATTTCGTCTTGAGGAGCCAGAGAAAGCATGGACTGTGACCTCTCTTGGGTGTTACCAGATGCATTTAGGTCTGTAAGATTTGTGGATGTACTCCCTCTTACAGTATCAGTGTTTTGGAATTGAGGATTATCGGGGCTGTCTGAAGATGGCCGACGGTTGTTGCCTTGTGTTTCAAGTTGACCTCTAATACCTGCAAACTTGTACAGGATTATTATCATGATTATTGCATTAAAACTGGATAGAATGATATTTGGAATCCCAAAACCCATGACGAGACTACCCAGTCTACTCTTCAGTGACTGATTACTTGAATCTATTGATTTTTTATTACTGTTTGTGATGTCGGCTGCTGCATCCTTTAAGTCAGACTGCAAATCAGGCTTCGTTTTCTTGACCTCTGTAGCCACAGAATCTATAGAAACCCTCATCTGACCCAACTCTTCTGTAATGTTGGCCAAAGTTTGCCCTAATGTGTCCTTTTCAACACAGACAGGTTCAGTTGCAGAGATGCACTTCTCAACCTCAAACCATTTGAAGGGTTTTGAAATGAACCTCTCCCCTCCACTATTTATCTCCAGATCACTTTCAAACTCATCTTTGTGCTCGATATTTGAGTTCCATATTTCATATGTCATGTTGTTGCCTTGAAAGGAGATTCTGTTTTTCCATCGGCTGATATCATTGTCTCCATTGTGAAATTGTCCTTCTACAAAAGGCCCTATGGAAAATTGGTGGCCCTGAACCAAAATAGTGATAGCTTGACGACTTACGTGAGATGGCACCCTCAATGTCATATTTGTGTAGACGCTCTCTCCAGCACAGACCTTTTGAGTCTCTCCATATCTCACAACACAGGGCATTGAATTGTCAGTTCATAATGTCATTTCTGTAGCATAGCATGTCCATAATATCACAGAAATCAGTTCAACAAAGGCAGTACCAGCATATCCAATATTTTTAGTGAAGTGCATGGTTGTTTGGCTTTGATGGCTTTTTTAAAATAAAAATTAACTTCTCACCTTGCAAAGATTGTGTCTGTTTACTTCTGCAAAATGGAGGTACTGTGTCGTTTTTCTGTATCTGTTATTTACACATACATGTACATGTAGGTGACGTACATTGTAGGTGGCACATGGCAGTGTATTCTGTACTCAACATTTAGTCTAAACCAAATCGGCGTTAGATGTCCATAGTCACTTTGTTTCATGATACAATGAAAGAGATTCTTGATCTAAAATTATCAGTTCCTTTATAAAGGGGCAGTCCACCTTGATAAATGAATCAATTAACTTTAAATGCAAAAGCAAAAGAATATAATAAAGAAAGAAGAGTAACGCTAAAGATAGAGAAAAAAAACGCAAAGTGGCAACTCTGTGATTTCACATATGAGCTACTCTCTATTTTGTTTTCACCATTTTTCTGCCAAGAAAACATGTTCTAATACCTGTGTCTTGGATTGGAAGCATACACGTACACAACATCTTTTGTAATTTTACATTTACATCTATAGACACCGTAAACAATCAAGATGAGAAATCTTTTATTTGTATGTACAAAACAAAGAGATTCATGTATATAAAATCATGAAATAGCAAATTTGTTTTTGATTGACTCCATTCTCTTACCCATTTTTCTTCAAACTTTCACTTGCTAAGAACTTTCAATTTCTTTATTAAAAGATATTTAGACCTGGCATTCAAGAGGGCGCTTTCAAAATGCATGCGCTGGCGGACAGTGCAAGTTGCCCAATTGATACCAACATTATTTAACGCTGATCCATCCACGGTGCCATATACCGAATGCCCAAATAATGCCAATTCTCATGGTATTACGGTACACGGTACCGGTACAGTACATATACACAGCAAGCGCACACACTGTACTGCACCGTGGGTGGATCTACCACTTTGATTGACAGCTTTACACTGAAATTCACCAGAAATCGTAGATGGAATACTAAATGATCTCTTACAAATATCTTTTGATACAAAGAGAAGAATATGATGCTCTATTCAACACAATTCTTTCCAATTTCCTTTTTGCTACCAATACTGTACATGAGCTTTAATGTCTACGCCCCACCCAGATGTTATTGGCTTGTGCCTGGTCACTCATTTTGTAACTTGTCCCTGATTGGTTGAAACTTTCAACTGCTTGCAGCCGGAAGGACCAGGTAACAAAACTGTTTCTTCTTGGAAATGACTTGTCCACCTCTGTAGGTGTTCACATCTCTTTCCCCATTTATCCTTTCCCTTTACCTTATTTGGGTATAGGGATTCCTTACAAGGGGGTAATCTCAAGAACACTGACCCATGCATTGATAGTGTGACATTTGACCAACATCATACCCTTGGTATATAAAGTACTGGGAGACTTCCACAGGAGGTTCTCCACTTCTCCACCTGTTTCCAATGAAACTGATCATTGGAATGATGGAATGTCTTCTTTCTTTATATTGAATAAAGAATGATTTTGAATCATCATAAAACTTAACTCTGTGATGGAACATTCTATCTCTTCAGAGAGAGAGAGAGAGAGTTTCTTGATATATTTTCAATCAGCTACTCAGTACTACAGATTAATTTTTGCATTTGCCATTCATTTCTCATTCATGCAGAGTTCTTAAAGCAGTGAGAAAAATGGCAAGGAAAAAGATCTTCTGCTCTATCAGATTTGTTCCTTTTTTAAATTCAACAGTTGATTTTGCCAGTATTGTTTTTTTATATGATGTCGTCACAACATTCTATTTTCCCCTCTATTATAAATACAATCATTTTGAAATGATAGTATTAGCAGAATATGTACACAAGTCATGTGCTTGATCTTCATAGCCATTTCATATTTGTGGAGCAAAAGGGTCTTTTGTCATCTCTGCATACAAAATTTGTTTGTATTTCATACACAGGCTTTCAAGCGATCCTACTTTTCCTACTTTTTCCTACTTTTTTGACCGTCCTCCTACTTCTACTTTTTTCCCAATTCTCCTAATATATCCTACCTTTTTTCAATTTATCCTACTTTTTTTTCCAAACATATATGAGATATTTATGTAAGGCTATCATGCACAAGAATCTCATTGTACTTCTACCTACTAATCAGTGTGCATATTGAGTCTATGTAAGTGATGTGAATATTACCAATAAGACCCCTGTTACGCTGACAAATTGAGTCTCGGCCCATAAAGTGTTAATTGGCAACAGGTCTGAGGCCGACCCCCCCCCCCCCCTCCCCAAAACCAACTGCGTGCAAACTCCTTTATGTATTTCTATGTTTTACCCTTCTGATCTTCTCTTTTTATCCATTTTTTTTCCCTTTTTTTTCTATCTGCTTCTCTTCCTCTATTTCATTATGTATTTCTTTTGTATTTCTCTTTCCTTATGTATTCGTCAGTTTTCACTTGTCTTGTTTCCTATCTGTTCTTATGTATTTTTTGTTTCTCCTTCTTTATTTTTATATCTTGCCTTATGTATTTTTTTTGTTTTTCCTGTCCTTTATCTTCCATTTCTATTCCTCCTTATGTATTTTTCTTTTCCTGTTTATGTTATCTTCTCATTCTGTATCTGTCCTGCATTACTTTGGGGTTTTTATCTTTATGTATTCTTTTTGTTTATCTCTCTGTATTTCTTTGTTTTTCCTTCTCTTGTTTTCTATTGTTTCTGATGTATTACTTTGTTTCCATGTTATTTAATCTTAATTCTCTGTTTAATCCTATGTATTTCTTTTTTTTCTACCTTTCTATCATCTTCTTTCATCTTTTATCTCTATCTTTGCCTATGTATTTCTTTAATTTAGTTCTTTCCTTATGTATTCTTCCCCTCCCCCTTGTCTTCTATACTTTTGTATTTCAGTGGGGTTTTTTTCTTCTCTCGTTTTCTATCTTTATTATATTTACTTCTTTATTTCCCCCTTATTCGATGTTCACATTCTATTCATCCTGATGTATTTTTCTCTTTTTTTTTGTTTATCTGTCTTCTCTTTCTTTTAATCTTTTTTCTTTTTTCTTGCCATTTTTTATCTTGTGTATTTCTGTTCTTGTTTACTATTTTTATCTATTTGTATTTCCTTCTGTATTGTTTTTTTCTCTCTTTTCTCTTGTTTTCTATCTTTTCTTATGAAATTCATAGTTTTCCCCCAAGTCTTTAACCTTATCTTTCTGTTCTTTTTTTGTATTTTATTTTCATTTTTCTATTGTCTTCTGACTATAATTCCTTATCTGTTTGTTTTGATTTCTATCTTTCATTTTGTAGTTCTTTTTTCTCCTTCTTTAATAATCTTTTTCTATTCTTCCTTCTGTATTTCACGGTCTTTTATTTTGTCTACACTTCTCTTCCTATTCATCCGTATGTATTTTCTTTTTTTCTTTGTATCTTATTTCAGTTTTTAAAAATTTTCTTCTGACTATAATTCCTTACCTATTTGTTTGTTTTTCATTTTTTATCTTTGATTATGTAGTTATTTTTTCAATATGCATTTCTTTTTCTATTCATCCATATGTATTGTCTGTGTATCTGTATTTCTTTGTATTATTTTTTTTTTCTATTGTTTTCTGACTGTAATTTCTTATTCATTGGTTTGTTTTTATTGCTATCTTTCATTTTGTAGTTCTTTTCCCCCTTTCTTTGACAATCTTTTTCTATTCTTCTGTATTTCATTTTTTGGAAAAATTTTCTATTGTCTTTTCCTTCTATTTTTCATTGTGCATTTTTTGTTTTTCTCTCTCATTTTCTATCTTTCCTTGCCTATGTAAGCCAACCCCTGAATTGTGTCAGGGCCACCTTTTCATACTGAAGTATAAGGGAGGAGGGGGGAAATTAAGGGCCTGCTTTTGTCCAGTTTACGACCCAGCCCCCAAAGGGGGCCGGCTTCAGACACCATTTTAGAGTCTTAGACTACCAGGTCTTTGGTAGATGGAAGTGCAGCCATACCCATCGGCCCATTGCTCCCTTGCATCCCTAAGAATATGAACCTGGCAGTGTAGTTATTCCATCTAACATGATTTCTCAAAGCTATGTAAAGTATCCTTTTGCGCTTGTCCATGAAATAGGTATAAACTATGACTGCAGTAAATACAAATTGTGAGATCTAGTCAGTGGGCAGTCAAGTATTGACATGGAAAAAAGAACCAATCCTGAGGACATGCAAATTTCCTACTTTTATCCTATTTTTTCTCTCCTGAATCCTACTTTTCTCCCTACTTTTTCTGAAATTTTGAACCTACTTTTCTCCTACTTTTTTCCTTGGGTGTGCTTGAAAGCCTGCATACAAAAATTTTTTGTATTTCATACAAATTTTTTTTGTATTTCAAACAAAGGAGCATTAAAGGCAAAGGCTTAAATATAAAAAATGTAGATGTATTAGCCATTGGCCATCATGCAAACACTTTTATTATGAAGATGTGAACAGTTTGAACGAATTTAAACAAATCAATTTAAATGTTTTCATGTACACCTAGATAATGATCTGTCATTTCATTTTTGGGTCTGAGCTAGACGGTCGTTTCCTGACACTCGACTGAAGGAGATACAGTAGGAAGGAAATCTCTACTTTCACAATTGGTGGATGTTTGTAGTGCATCATAGTTAGAGGACTCTTCCTGATTCCTGCTTTCAGACACTGTGGAGGAATTACCAAACATACTTGCATGATTGTTTTTAAGTGGTAGAAGGTTGACTAGTCCTCTTAAATCACTTGCAACATTGTTCTTATGATGTAAAGGTAGAAGTGTCTGGACAGCAGAATGAGAATAGCAATCTCCATTTTGTTTGGAGTATCTAGCTTATTTTTTTGAGCATCTAGCTTTTTATTTATATTTTCCAGGGCTGCCTGTATCTCTCTCATTTGATCCGTTGAGTTTGCAGCTTTTTGAATGGATTCCTCTGTATTTCTGGTTACTTTTAATAGCAGTTGTTGTAAATCAGAATTTTTTTTCTTTAGCTCCACTATTTGCGATGATAAATCATTCATGGTAGCACTCATCTGATCCAGTTGCTCTGTAATGTTTACCAGATCTAGCTGTGATGTATCCTTGTGAGCGGTGAAAGGACTAGTTGGAGGGATGCAGTCGTTAACATAAAACCATTGAAAGAGAGCCGACTTGAACTTTTCCCCTCCAATGTCAATCTCTCTATCGAAAAAAATGTACTGATAATAATAGGAGAAAATATGTCAAGGTCAGGAATATTGTAACTAAAATTTTACGTTGTGCACGCACAAACTATTATAAACTTAAATTTCAGGTATTTAAAGGAAATATGAAAAAAACATGGAACATGATAAACGAATTACTTGGAAAATGTAAGAAAAATTTACCATCATATGTTACTGTAAATGGGATTGATGTACATGATGAAAAGGTTATTGCTAATAGTTTTAATTCATATTTTGTAAATATAGGAGCTTCTATGGCAAATTCTATACAAAATGATGATAATTTTGTTGATTTTTTATCTGGAAGATGTAATAACTCTATATTTTTTAAACCTATAAAAGAAAATGAAATATTGGAAGTTGTTAAAAATATGAACTCATCTAGTAGTAGTGGTATTGACGACATTAGTCCTACTGTTGTGAAAAAGATTATACATGGTATTGTGAAGCCTTTATGCTTTATTTTTAATTTATCATTCACATCTGGAATAGTACCCATGAAATTAAAAATAGCAAAAGTTACACCTGTCTACAAAAAGAAAGATATCCATGACATTTCAAATTACAGACCAATCTCTGTTCTTCCTGTTTTCTCTAAAATACTGGAAAGACTGGCTTATAATAGGATGTCTGAATTCTTTTATAAAAATACTATATTAAATGAATATCAATATGGCTTTTTGAAAAATGTTTCTACTGAAATGGCACTTATTGACTTACATGATTACATTGTTAATTCTTTTAAAAATAAATTACATACTGTGGGTGTTTTTCTTGACTTAAGTAAAGCATTTGACTCAATTGATTACTCAATATTGTTACATAAATTAAGTTATTACGGCATTAGAGGACTACCTTATTCTTGGTTTGAAAGTTATTTACAAAATCGAACCCAAGTTGTCTCATATAACGATGTCATTTCAGACTCTCTTACTATTCCATTTGGTGTTCCTCAAGGATCGATCCTAGGTCCTTTATTATTTCTTTTGTTTATTAACGATCTCCCAAATTGTTCTAAAATATTGAAATTTATATTATTTGCTGATGACACCAATATCTTGTATTCAACAGATGATCAGTTATCATTGTCAACTAGTTTAAATAATGAACTACAAAAGGTCTCTAAATGGTTTAATGCCAATAAACTTACATTGAATATAGATAAAACAAATTATATATTATTCCATACTGCGAAACAGAAACAAAAAAATAGTTCTTTGCAAAACTTAATAGTGAAAATCAATAATACGTCAATTGAACGTGTATATTGTACTAAATTTCTTGGTGTATACATTGATCATGATTTATCATGGAATACTCACATCTCTTTTATCAGAAAAAAGTTATCACAGAACATCGGTGTCATCAGCAAATTACGCCATATCCTGCCAAAATATATTCTCATTACATTGTATAATACTCTAGTCCTACCGTTTTTATCATACTGTAATATTGTATGGGCTAATACATATTCTTCCAAGTTGGAAGCACTCTTTATATTGCAAAAGAGATTTGTAAGAATAGCTTCATCATCTACATATTTGGCACATACAAAACCTTTGTTCAAGAAGTTATTCATACTGAATATTTATAAATTGAATAATTATTTTAATGCAATACTACTATTTAAACATAGGCTTGGTCTGTTACCCCAAAATTTATGCAATATGTTAACATTAAATTGTTCAGTTCATAGATATAATACTAGAAATAGAATGAAATATTATTTATCTGTTATTACTAAACAATATGAATTACACTCTTTCAGACATAAAGCTCCTTCTGTATGGAATTCTCTTCCATCAGACATAACTTCTGTTAAAAGTTTGAATTTATTTAAAAGAAAGCTTAAATTATATCTTATTTCCAATGATCTCGCGATGTAAACAAAATTAATACCATTCCACAATGCAGTTTTGTTTAGGGTTGTGCGGTTACGTTTTTGTCATTGTGTTTTATTATGTTTTGTTTTTATTGTTTCATCATAAATCATTTTGTATGATTCCATTAGTATTTTTACTGTTTATATGAATTTCTTTACTGTCATGGTGGCTGTCAAGACAAACCCACTAGGGTTTTTATACAGCAACCAAATTCCTATTTTTACTGTCAATCTTTTAATATTTTAATAATTGCATGCAAAATGTAATAATTATGTCTTAGTATTCAATTATTATGTAACATATTTCTTGCATGTTGATATTAATGTTTTTATACATGGAATTGAATAAAGTTGAATTGAATTGAATGTGGCATTGAAATTCATCTATGTATTCAACCTTCTCATTATGTAACTCATAGATCATGGTGTTACCTTCAAATGAGATTCTATTTGTCCAGCGGTCAATCCGTTTGTCTCCATTGTGGTACTGTCCAGATACCAGTGGTCAATGTGAAAAATCTTGATCGTGGACCAGAACTGTATTATTTGTCAGAGCCAAGTTTGATATGATGACTTAAGGCAGTTTCACTGTGATGTTTGCAGAGACCACCTGCCCTACACAGACCTTCTGGGTGTCAGGATATCCCCACAAACATGGCAGTGATGTTTCCTGTGGACAGTCTTGGCACAGTGTCATTGGTGTGGTACTACCGTCCAATAATGTCACAAAAACTACAAGTCCAACAAGAACTACAAGAATGTATAGTGAGGTCGTGATTGTTGGGGTTCACTTGCAGTATCAAAGTTGAGAAGCAGGAAAAGTTGCTTTGCTCTACTTAAATGTTGGACTTGAAAAAGGATGCTATACCCGCACCACCTTTATCAGCTCATGTTGTACACTCGTACACTCAAAATGCCTGACTTGTCATTGGAAATACTCTGCTTTCCACATTCAGCTTTTCTCTTTTTACATGTAGAAGCAGGCTTCACAAACATTATTCACTGACTAGATACTGTAGCTGCATTGTGATCTGTCATCATGTAATAGTAGGTGTTCAAGCGTAGATCTTGAATCTTAATTTTGTTGCATCCAAAAGGCCATGATGACAGGTGTCCAGGGTGTAGTAACAGCGTTAGGGTGTGCACCATGCAAGTTTTTGTACTAGAGTTGATGTAATCATTGTTACAAGGTTTTGGATACCAGTTGCTTTATATATTAATGAGACAATATACATGTAATTATAATAGTTTGGGACTTACCAACTTTAATTGCTCAATTTGGGAAAGTACGCACTCATAAGTTCTTATCTTCGGTACAAGGGTTGAAATACATATACTGTAAATGTTTGTATAGAGTGAAGAACATATACCTTTATCTTTGTAGTTAGAGAAGTCAAATATTATCAGATGTTTAGCATATTTTGTAATTGAATTTCACCATTTTATTTTTCTGAAGCATTTTGATTGTCTCTATCACTTAGACATCTAAAATATGAGGTATATCAAAAATGATGAGGAAGAAAACAAATGATATGAAAAGCTATACATTTGTGGTCTCATGCCCAAATTCAGGTACAGATAATTAGAAATATGGTATGTTGAGCTTATTTAATGCTGGGTCAGAGTATGATCCATAGTTATATACAAAGTATATTGCAGAGAAATATGTTTTATATAGTTGTTCTTTAAGCACCAGGTACTTACAATTCTTCCCAATCATGCAAATAGTCGGCGTCACTGTGTAAAATGGCTGACATAATTTATCTTTCTTTTTTATCATTTTATTACAGGTTCGCTTTTTCATTCTTGATGAAGCAGTGAGTATGATTTATATCATTCTGTTGGCATATGTGTGGGAAAGATAATTATCAAATTGTGCAAGAAATATTGTTTATACCCCCTCCCTGTGAAATCTTTGGGAAAAGCACCTACACCGATTTCCATATACGGGACAGGGCATGGTATTGTCCTATAAATCTGTACAATGTGTCCAGAATGCCTGCAACTGTTATGTTACATGTATGTATGTGTCTAGAATCTTTTTGTGAAGCTCATGTCCAGAGTGTTACTAGGACAACAGCTAAACCCTCCTCACAACTTTATCATTCAAACAATTACTTCCAAGGCTAACTAACCCCTAGCAGGCTATAGGACAATTACCCCCGTTCCTCCTGCCCAATCTACTTCCGTACAGTTGCCCCTGAAGCACAATTAATGGATTTGTTGTTGTTTGTTGTTTTGTTGTTGTTGTTTTTTTTGGGGGGGGGCAGTTGTTGTATTTGTGGGAAGTAGTTTTCCTATACTTGTTTAAGCAATAGTTACTCATGCAGATACAGAATATAATGTAAATAGTGTGTTCATATGGTCTATCATTCTCTTCAAGGGGAAACAATGATTTGTTGTACCTAGGACAAAATAATGGTGACCAGTGATGGGGGAATTGTGTTATGTTGTACTCATCATGAGGTAATCTTAAAGGGCAATCCAACCTTGGTAATAACATGATTTGTATGAAAGCAGAAAAATAAGAAAAACAGGATGGTGAAAGTTTGAAAGAAATCGGACAAGGACTAAGAAAGTTATGGATGTTTGAAAAATGAGATCACTACATCTATGCGAATCTCAAATTGGCAATTTGGTGAGTCAATTGTGACATTTTTGTGGACAACTCTCCCATTTGTCATACACAAAAATATCATTAATTTGCTGTTTTTCTTCGAAGCGCTTTTACCCTCAGGGCAGTACTCAAAATATATTGGAGATAGCATATTGTTATAGGTCCTCATGAAAGAAAAAGATCCTACTGAGTAATACATTTTGAAAAAAGTGACATTTTAGTCATTTTGTGTGTTGGAGCGAATGGGGGAGTTGTCCACAGCTACATCACAGTGACATTACCTATTCGGCCAATTTGAAATTCCCATATGTATAGTGATTACAAGTTTCAAAAATTCATAACTTTCTTATTGCTTGTCCGATTTCATTCAAACTTTCACCAATCTGCTTCTCTGATTTTTCCTCTTTCTTTCAAAGCAACTTGCTATTAAGGTTGGATTTCCCTTTAATACACTCTATGAATTCTTTCTTTCTTTCTTTTCATAGGATGGTCTTCTTTCTGCAGGCTATGGAGCTCAGATAACACGTATGTGGGAACAGATCCCTAAGATTACCAATGATGGAAAAAGACTTCAGGTATACTTTTTGGATGAATTTTATAAGAAGTGCAGAATATCTTTGGCAATGACTTCATTTTCTTTGTTTTTTTACAGAAAAATGCGTGAACTGGGAACCATATTATCTAACCTTTCTATGCTTTATGTAGCAATGCTACATGCAATTCATTTCATGTGCATGTTGTATTTTTAGTCCAAAATTAATGATTGCAATATACAGATCACAATTTTTTCTTAAAATCTCTGCAGAGAGGTTTTCCAACTAAGTTTTGCTCTAGAAAAACAGTCTCAACAGAGCATTTATTTACCCTTCAGTGTTTCCTTATTTTTCTGTGTAGAAGTCCTCTGAATTTGATTGATTTGTAAATGTATAGAGATATATATAGAAACATTTGGATTAACAAAAGGTATTAAAAGTGGGAAGCTTGAGTTCTGGGAAAGGTAAAAAATATTTTGTGAGCTTCCTCATTCTTTTTATGTTAGTTTGGAAGATTATCATAGTAGATATGTTCCCTGAAAAGGATTGCTCTTCAAATGCTCTCACATTCAAAATATGACAAGAAACAGCTGAAATGTTCGGGCCGAACATTTGTGTGTAGTCCCATATACACATTTCTGTGTGCAGTGCATTTGACTCTCAGCAGGATTGAGTCAATTTCTTATCAATTTGGTGATTTCAAAACCTTACAGCATACACCAATTCTCATGTGCTATATAATCAACCTTTTCCAATTGCTTTGAGACAGTTTCTTTCACAATTCAATCTCATGACCAGAACTCAACTTTATCTTTAAGTGGGAAGTAAGATGGAGAGTAAATATAAATCTTTATCATATGTCTCTCATTCTTTCTTTCAGATGGTAGTATGTTCAGCAACTCTTCACTCCTTTGATGTCAAGAAACTTGCGGTATGTTTCCTCTTTATTGTTGCTTCTAAAGTCTTTCATGTATTTTCCAGCATCAAACAGCTGCATGAAATGTTTCAAAGAAAGAGTACAGTGTTGATGCACATTTTTCTGATTTCCCTTTCATAGGCTCATGAAGAAGTGATTGAATGTAGAACAAATGGAAATAAGGAATATTGTAATTTATAGTGAAATGGGGTGTAAAGAGTAGTGGCTGCTTGCATGAGGTATTAGAATAATATAAACATTATTGGAATTGCCAAAGAAATGTCATTATGTCATAGTAGTGCTATGGCACAGTGACTACTCCTTCGACAAACATGAAATTTGGGATACATGTATGTACTTATCTGTGATGAAATTTCTTAATATATTTTACTTGTAGGAGAAGATCATGCATTTTCCCATCTGGATTGATCTAAAAGGACAGGACAGTGTACCAGAGACTGTGCATCATGTGGTAAGCAGATGTAGTAGATGCAGGAGGACAAACAATAGACATGTAGAAACAGCAATAGGGCCATTCCATGCAGAGTGTCCTGTACGACATATGACATTTATCCATATATTTCTTCCGTGAATAAAATAATCTCTTGATATGACCATGACTACAGGTGGTGATACCAGAGAGCACCATTACTCAATGGTCATATCGAGACATTCTTCATTTTTGGATGAAATATGTGGAAAAAACGCACATGTTGTACGGGACACATTGCACTGAATTGCCCAGTAGCGGTTATAGTTATGGCAGAAGTAGTTATATTTAGTAATAGAATTAAAAGCAGGAGTAGTAGTAGTAGTGGTAGTAGAAATAGAATTGGTGGTTGTGGTGTTGTCATCTGTGGGTGTGGTGAGGTTGCTGATGGTAGTGGTGCAGTGGTGGTGGGGGGTGGTAGAAAATGGTTTTTGTAGTTGTTGCATTACGATTAGTGGTGTTGGAAGTATGAATGGTAATATTAGTAGATAATTTAGCAGCAGCATTGCAAGCAATAGTAGTTTATATGGTGGCAATAGTATTAATAGTAATTGTAATAACAATGTAGTTGTAATGCAGTAACAGTCTGAGCAATGCATTTATCAGTCTTGATTACAGTGGTTCATTTTGCCAACAGGACAGAGTCTGTCTTAGATAGACGGTAGTTTTGATGGCATCCATTTTATGCTCTTTTAATGTGATTTGTTGTAGGTTTGTAAGGTAGACCCTAGGGAGGATACAACGTGGCAGCGGAAAAGTGGAACAGTCAAAGTGAGTCTTACAGATAATTCAGAGTTACACATTACATGTCAAGCAGATAAGTAAATTAACGATAACAAGGACACAAAGTGTTACCCATTCTGCTGTGTTGGAAATGAACCTATGTCTTTCAGCATCCAAATGTAACAACTAAAAGTTTTTGGTCTTTTGGAATATGTAAATGAATCATGATTTGAAAGCAAATCATCTAAGAGACATATGTAGACACCAACTGCAATCATGTCTTTCGGCATCCAAATGTGTCAACTCTAAAAGTTTTTGGTCTTTTTGAATAATTATGTAAATGAATCATGAGCTGAAAGCAAACGATATTAGGGACGTCTGGACACTAAATGTTATCATGCTTCGTCCTATGTTTGAAAGTTTGATTTTTCACAAAGGTTACCACACAGTGTTACTGTACTGTAAGCTTTCAATTGTGAATTGATTTGAATAGTTGCGTTATTGTTCAGAAATACTAAGCCTTCCTATTTCCTTTTCTGTGTTATCCCCATCATCCTGCGTGTAAATTGTCTCCGTAAAATGCTGAGAGAGAAAATCTTGAAAGAAATATTTTCAATACCTTAGCATGTCCTGTCATGAGGAATACTTTATTTTAGTCTGTAATTTCATGTCAGGTACGTTGATAACATTAAGTTACAATATTGGACAAATATAGTTTGATTCTCTTCAGCTCTTTGGATACAGACAAACATTTTTTAAAATCTGTCTACTCTGAAAAGATTTGATGGAGTTGTACTACCTTGGAGAGTAGAGGATAACTTATATGGCAGGTAATTAAGTTATTTTTCACTTCTAACATATACAGGCTTATTACTCCTTTGAAGACGAGAAAAAGACAGTGTGCTGAGAATGTTATGGTTACATCTGCTCATCAGTCAAAATCAAGGATACATGTATCTACCAATACCGTACATCAGAGGTGGCGGAACGCATAACGTCGGACAATGGAAGGGGGACACCTTTTGTTTGGCGGACAAAAGTTGCCCCCTTGCTTCCACTGTCCGAGCCCGACGTTCCGCCGCCTCTACCGTACATGAGCCTTGAATTGAAGTTGACATTTTAATCTGTTTGGAGATCCTTGCTTGGTTACATAATAATATTCTTGCTGACGACCCTTGACCCACAGACCGATGGTGTTCATTACCAGGATCCGATCAAATGGGGCAGTCATGACAGGGGTAAGTTTTAGATTATTTTACATTTAGTTAGTATCTCTCAGACTTGTGTTATTCTGCCACTTTGTGGCAACTCTGTTGAAAAGCTTAAAATTCTACCCAGGGCTCCACACCGACTCTTTTCATAGGGGGTTCAGATTGAATTGCTAGGGTCTGTATGCAAGAGCCTCATGTTAAATTTTGAAAATATGAGGGGTCTAGACGTAGATTTTGGGCTAGCATGTGTCCTGGGCGTCTGTTTGTGTCAAGCCCTATTCTAACCTCTTAGAGTTGTTCCTATCTATCTAGTATATGTGCATGCTTTCCAATTGCACGTCCTTAAAATCCACCAAATTTTTTATTGTACAGTGCATTCCAGAGGGGAAAAAAGAACCCTAAACGGTGATTTGACCAAGCGGTGTACTCTCACTATACGTTGAAAATACACTTTCAACTGATTGGATCTGTCGATGTATGGCTGACTAAGAGTGTTAAAACTTAGGGATCCAAACTGTGCATGGCTGGAAGGAAAGCTAACTTTTTTAATAAATGAGAAAGAAGATTGCTTTCATGTGATGATGTGTATTTAGCACTTCATGAATTATACAGCAACACCTTCCACATGTCCACCTTTCCTTTCATTACAAAGTCCATTACAGCGGTGCATATCAGCCATAGCTTGTCTAACCATTGCAGGATCAGCGAGTAACATATCCACCTCCTGATGGTTGTGGACTTTTGAATCATTAACTATGCAAAGGACTGGTAAACACTTCGTTCTTTAAATATCTCCACAAAAAAGCTGTCACAAAGGGTCAAATATGGTTACCTATTAGACCAATCTGCAGTATGTTTTATGGCCATTATTCAGACCCCAAATAGTTCCTGTAAGCGATTCCTGACTACGACAAAATCTGTGGGCATGTGCATTATGTTGTGCCAGTACAAATGCTGAAAGATAGCATTTCGTTGCTGTTTGAAATGTCATTCAAGCTTGGACACAGCTTCTGTTTTGATCATCTTTAAGCAGGCTGGACCATTGACATTTTGTCCCGAAAAAAAAGAGTCTGAATCCCGGCAATTCCACTAGCTCTAATAATTCTTGATTGCAATAAGTTTGCTCATAGGTGCGCTGTCCTTTGTCCACCACAAATATTGGAAGGAACTGTTTTGTTGCCCTTTGAAATGTAACTCAAGCCAGGGCATAGCTCCTTTGTTAATCATCCGTAGGTAGGATTGACTATTGACTTTTTTTTTTTTAAAGGGTCTGGTGGTAACCATGTTGCCACACACCAGTATCCAGATGTACAACTTCTCTTGTCTCTTGTATGTTTCAAAGTTGAAATTAGCAGGCTGTTCTCTTTTGCAGGTTATAGCAATGTTGCTACTGTTAACCTTTCCTTTCATTGAAACAGTTGCTTCATCGCCAATAGTTTAGCACTCAAGAAATCTTGCATCCCTCAGATACAGTATTGATCCAGTTGCCACTCAGCAAAGACTTGACTTCTGAACTTGAAGTCATTGGGCTTAAGTTGATAAGCAAATAGGCATACAATTTGGATGGATTTGAAAGTCTTCCTTTGTTTTTATGTTTCACTTGGATGAAATGAAAATTTAACTTGTTTTACATGTGACATGGGTGAAATCAATGGTTGATCCTTCAGTCTTCCATTTGAATGAGGAGTGAGATAGTCCAAGTGTATTTCTTCTGGTATTGGTTTCTCTTGGTTGCTTGTTTAGATGATATGCTATTGCAGCAACGTTGGTGGCATTTTGAGCCATCCCCCTTGATCTTGTATCAATTCAGACTTGTCCCGTGATCTTTATGTTTCTGGACAATGTCCTGCATGGTCAACTTAGCTGGTAGATCCCTCTTAGAAAAAGCTTACTTTAATGCATCCTTATCCTTAGTTCATATGCTCCTGGTTTCATGGAGTTTATGTCACAGCAAACACTCTTTGTCCAGTTGTAAGTTGCACAATTTTGCTGACTTGACTTTTGAACTGTGGATGTCTTTTACCAAATCCATTGGTGTCTTGTCTCAAGAAAGTTTCATCTTGTATTTACATTACCAAGAATGTCATTTTACCATGTTAATAAACTATGAAAATCTGTATTGCATTCATACCTAACATTGACACAGATTAAAGTCAACTTCATCTCATCACCTTGAAGTAGTTCTGCAGATCAAGTGGGATGTTATATGCATCTATTCCTTGTTTTGAAAATCACAAATTCCTCAATGACCACTTTCTGTTTAGTGTTTTACAGTCATTTATAAATAATAAGAATTTTATTAATTTCTTGCCAAAACTTACATCACCATTGAAACTATACATTTAAACCTCATGTTAACACAAGCACTAACTTTATACAAGTTTTATAAGTAGAAACTGACAGTTTTTAAATATGATTTTCTTGTATTTCAGAGACCCTATCTGAAGGAACCAAAATTCTGAAGATAGACTACCTAGTGAAGGCTATTAATGAGCATAAGATGGATCAAGCTATTCTCTTTTGTCGTACCAAGATAGACTGCGATAACTGTGAGAAATTCCTGATATCTCTGGGAGGAGGTAAGTGTTTAACACTAACCAGTGTCCAACTTGCTGGTCACACCCCATACAACTACCCCTGAGCTACTATCCCCTGGACTGCTACCTCCTGGACTACTACCCCTGGACTACTATCCTCTGGACTACTATCCCTTGGACTACTGTCCCTTGGATTACTATCCCTTGGATTACTATCCCTTAGAGTACTATCACCTGGACTATTATATCTTGACAAGTACCTATGCACTACTATCCCCTGAACAATTATCCCCTAGACTATTATCCCCTGGACTACCACCCTCAGGAATACTTCCCCTGGAATACTACCTTGTGGACTACTATACCACCACACTGAACAAATTTTGCCTGGACTACTCTCTGCTGGACTACCACCACCCTGGACAAGTACCTCCTGGACTACTTCCCCCTGGACTACTTCCCCCAGGACAACTACCCCTGGACTACTCCCCCCCCCCCCCCCCCCCCCCCCCCCGTACTACTATCCCATAGACTATTAACCCCTGGACTACTATTCTCTCTACAAATTATTACTAGAAAACTATCCCCTTAGAACAACCACATGTTCGCACATGATCAATTTCCCCCTTATTGATACCCCCTGCTATGAAGTGGTTGTCTGTATGTGTCCAAGGGAGATAATTGTCTTAGAGGGGTTATTATGGGGAAAAGATGTTCTGGGGTGATAGTCTAGAAGGGCTGTTCTTCTAGATATTATTTTATACCATCAAGTTTGGTATCATTTTGTAAATTCTATGTTACTGCAACAAAATGGTGTAGGCCTTGTTTATTCAACTGTAGTGATACAATTCAATGTGGAATTTGTAATGTATAAGGTTCAATATTTCCATTCCAAAGCTTTTGCTTTAACATACTGTAAACGTGGAATATTTTGCAGTGTGTGGAAATTTTGCGCATTTCGCGCTGCATGAAAGTTGCGCGAAAATAAAAACACGCGAATAGTTTTGTATATATATTCTTTTGCCCATGAGCCTAGTGCGTCGGCGAAATTAAAAACACGTGAAATTCACCTTACTCGGCCGAGCGCGAAAAATTAATCGCATGAAAATTTCCACTTTTACAGTAGTTCAGTGTTTGATAGAAAGTCTGTGCATAATTTCAGGAAAATAAGTGAAAACTACTAACTTTTTAGTGAGATGTACATGTACATTAAAAAAACAAACAAAGCAAAATGTTTCAGACATGGTCAGACTGCTTTTCATAATTATTGAAACCACACAACATTGAAAATCAACGTCAATGATAATTAGACTGACTGGCCTATCTTTGTTTCAGGTCCACGTGCCCCGCCCAACCATCAATACTCTTGTGTGTGTCTCCATGGTGACCGCAGGCCACCAGAGCGCAGAGAAAACCTGCAAAAATTCAAGGTCTATAGAAGAAGACAAAGAGCTTGTAGTATGAAGCACTAGTTGTAAAATTATAATACCATATGTGTGACATTTCTCTTTTATTGCTATACAATATTATGTAGCGATTTCAACCATAAAAAGTCAATGCCCAGAAAGATGTTATCCAGCTATGGCATCAGAAATTTTGATGGGTCAATTTCATTTGATTTTTTTTTTCTCTCTCTTATATGCCATTAGAGAAATGTAACATTTGCAGGAAAGAAAATAAAGCAAATGATGTTACTTTTGCAGTGATGTCATTTTTGAAAGTGCCATTTTAATTTAGCAGAAGATTTGTATTCTTTAAGTATACACATTTGAATCCTGTATGTAAATTAATCTAATCTTTTCCAATGTGCCTGCTACCAGTCTCATACCAGTCTCATTTTATATTTGGACTAAAACCTATAAGAGAGTCTAGAATTTTTATTTAGAATGAAATATTTTGCACACCATTTCTATCCATCCCTATCAATCAAGTGGAACACCTGTGGTACATGCATATGCCACATATTTTCAGATACTTTGATGATACTAATGATTTGTTTTCATTTAGTTTGGTTTGTTATGCTCCTTCTCCTGGCACAAGAAGTGCTCTCAAAAATATATATGTGAAAGTTGTGTGTTATCTCAAACATAACTGCATGTACAAGGGGAAAGTACCTGAGGCCTGGAGGTTTCTTATGAGGGACAGATTTTGTTTTTATTTGTTTTCTTTCATGATATGACATTTCTCCAATCCATTTTTCCGTATCTGTAGGAGAAAAGAGCTCGTTTCATGATCTGTACCGATGTAGCTGCCCGTGGTATCGATGTGAAAGGCATCCCATATGGTGAGTAGACATGCCTAGAGGTCGATTTAGCTCAAAAGCCACAGTCATATGCATAAAAACGGTATTATTGTTATAACACTGACAAGTTTTTGGTTGCTAATATTAGACTGCTTTTAGCATTTTTGCAAAATGTTCTTAGACATGTTGGTTACTATCAACAAAAATAGATTAAAGATAAAGTAGGGTTCTGGTCATGCAATTGCATTGTGAAAGAAACTGTCTCAAAGCAATTGGGAAAGGTTGATCATGTCTAAATAACAATTATTGTATACTGCCAGGTTTTAGAATCATCAAAATTCTAAGAAATTTACCAAGTCTTGTTGAAAAGCACAAGCACTACTGCACACAGAAATGGGTATATGGGACTGCACACACATGTGGCATGAATGTTCGCCCCGAACATTTCAGCTATTTCTTGTCATATTTTGAATATGAGGGCAATTGAGGAGCAATTCTTTTCAGTTGACACTTCTACTATGATGTTCTTCCAAAGTGACATAATAGGATTGAGAATGCTCACAAATTATTTTTCACCTTTCACAGAACTCGACCTTCCCTTTAAACATAAGCGTAAAATAGGAGGAAGCATTATTCATTGATACCTGTAACATATTCCCCATTTGCTTCCATGTTGTGCAATTTTCAGCCATCATACTGTCATGCTCTCTCTTTCTTCTTTTTGTGTTTTTTTCTCTCTACGTTTTTTTTTCTTTTCTTTCACCTTTTTCTATTTCTTGATTTCTCCCTCTATTCATTCTTACTATCTTTGTTCTCGTATGAAAAAAATAAAATTAGGCATGTTGACAGGACTAAGAGCTGACATGTTTTTCATTTCTTTGTTTCCACCATCCCAGTTGTCAATGTAACTTTACCTGATGAGAAGCAGAACTATGTCCATCGTATCGGTCGTGTTGGCAGAGCTGAAAGGTTGGTTCTTCCTTTCTTTTAATGGATAATGATATGAACACTTGTAATACACTGGTATATATCATGGGTAGATGCTCATGGTGCAGTGAAAGGAAGATAGAAAATAGAAAGAAAATTATGAAAAAAAGGATGAAGATAACACTTACAAAAAGGATTGTCTTAAAGGGGAAGTTCACCCCGAAGATTACTTGAGTTTAAAAAATGCAGAAAAAATAAAGAAAAATATTGGCAAAGGTTTGATGAAAATCGGTCAAATAATAAAAGAGTTATGAGTATTTAAAGTTTTGGATTTGTGACGTCACATGCGAGCAGCTGCCCATTGGTCATGTAATAAATATTCCATATATTCGCATTTTTTTTTACGTTCCACGATAAATTAATAATGTTTCTTTTCAGAATCTAGTATTGAATAACATTTCTGACAATAGATCAAATGCACAGACGAAAATATTCTAAATTTTCTGAGAAAACTGTATTTTATGGAATATTTATCACATTACATAATGGAGGAGCTGCTCGCATGTGACGTCACAAAATCAAAACTTCAAAAGTCCATAACTCCGTTATTCTTTAACGGATTTTGTCCAAACTTTCGCCAATATTTTTCTTTATTTTTTCTGCATTTTTTAAACTCAAGTAATCTTCAGGGTGAACTTTCCCTTTAAATAACCAGATTTTGGGTGAGGTCTTAAGTTACTGAGAGAGGATAGATTACAAATGTTTTGTGGGAGTTTATTCCATAGGAATGGACCAGCATATAGAAATGATTGATCGCCCCAAGAATTTTGAGTTTGTGGTAGAGCAAGTAGAGATGAGTTTGAGTCCTGTCATGTCTTCTGTTTTGGTCCTCTGAGACAAACGAATATCTGTCTTCAAAGCACTCGGAATATGGATCTAATTTTGATGAATAATAAATATATGCCATTGAATTTTTCTACACAAAGCATGGACATTGACTCCTTGTCTGAGTAGAACTGAATTCCTGGACTGCTGAGTGTATAAAGTTCCATAGACGATGTGTGTGTGGCAAAAGTTGACTAAAGGTGTCTGTTGCATGTTCTGAAAGTCGACCAAAGCTGAAAGAGTGTCCAAAAAATGTGTGTGAGCTGCATTTAGGTCTGTTCTTATGGTCAACTCGTCATTAATGAATATTTACTTGCCAACAGATTTACTGATTTAGCTTTTATTTTATTTTTTCTTTTGACCATATTGTTTCTTGTTACAGGATGGGTCTGGCTATTTCACTTGTTTCTACAATTCCTGAAAAGGTTGGTCTCTGACTCTACTTTTAGCTTATGAATTGTGTGGGTGTGTGTGTGTGTGTAATTGGGTATTTACAGACGTGTATCAATCGGATATGATTATTTACGTCTGGGGACCAACCTTCAACTTCACTATCCAATAATCGTGACTCATTTTCAAACCGAGGTCCCAAAAGAAATGGTTTGTAGGCAAAGACCTATAAAGCTGACAGTTCTGCTTATGAAGTGTTTTTGAGTTGTAATTTGTAACAAAATTGTTCATAAAGATATCAGTTGTATTATTGACAGTTTATCTGTATATGTAGAATTAATTTGTGGGGGCTATTTTGCTAGGTATTCTTCTAGTATACTTTTGTCACAGCAGGGGAAAGCTGAAACATTCATTCTCATTGTGTACATGTGTATTTTATTTGCATTGTATTGTATCTATGAAATGCTGAATTAGTAATTATTATGATGATGATGTTGATGATAATGATAATAACATACGCAATAAGTCAGGTTACATTATATTCACCATTTCTGCTTCTGTACAACAAAATCAAGGACTATGTTGTAATGAAATCTATTTGTCCATATGATGTAGATATGGTACCACTCCCGATCCAGCCATGATAGGGGTTGCTACAACATATTGCTCAAATCATGTAACGAAATCCATCAAACATTGGTAGGGGTTGCTACAACATGTATACCTCATTTTATAGTGAAATTCATTTTACTGCATGTATCTACTTGTAGGTGTGGCACCACTCGTGTCCCAGCCGTGGTAAGGGGTTGCTACAACATGTTTCGTAAATCATAACTGTGGTAGGGATTGCTACAACACGTGTACCTAATTATGTAATGAGATCCATCTGTCTACATGTACATGTATGTTGTTCAGGTATGGTACCACTCCTGTCCCAGCCGTGGTAAGAATTGCTACAACACCAATCTGAAGGAGCATGGTGGATGTTGCATCTGGTACAACGAGATGCAGTATCTCGCAGACATCGAGGAACACCTAGGGGTGATCATCGACCAGACCGATTCCTCCATGAAGGTCCAGGCTGATGAGTTTGATGGGAAGGTCACGTATGGGCAGAAGAGAAAGCATATGGGTGTGTATTTTATTTTCTGTTTCCAATTCCTGTTAAAGTAGAAATTCACTGAGTCAGACCCTTTTTTAGACAATGAAATATGTCAGGGAAAGTTGAGTTCTGGGAAAGGTAAAAAAAAAAAAAAATTGTGAGCTTTCTCATTCTTATTATGTTAGTTTGGAAGATTGTCATAGTTAGAAATGTCCCCTGAAAAAAATTGCTATTCAAATGCCCTCACATTCAAAATATGGCAAGATACAGATGAAATGTTTGGGCCAGACATTTGTGTGTAGTCCCATTTACACATTTCTGTGTGCAGTGCATATAACTCTCAGCAGGATTAAGTCAATTTCTTATCATTTTGGTGATTCCAAAACCCTTACAGCATACACCAATTCTTATGTGCTGTATAATCAACCTTTCCCAATTGCTTTGAGAGAAGGATATCACAATTCAATCTCATGACCAGAACTCAACTTTATCTTTAAAGTCTCCAAACATGGAGACTTAAGTCTAGTAATACCATGGAATGCTATGTCATTAGTGTATTTAAAGTAAAACAATGGCACAATGGAAGTAGTTTGCACATGATTCTAAAAATTCTGTGAGCTTTTACATATTTAACGTGTGCAGGTTTTGGGGGACTATTTCTACTTCCCAAAGGAAGTAAGACAAATCCTTTATGTGACTTTGTGACTCTCTGTTTAACCTTTTAACCCTTTCATGACAGGAATTATTTAAGGGCTAAATTGATCACATTTTGTTCTTCAAATTGGCAACAATAACATTTCACTTTTTAGTGCTACATGTTCTAATAAGATGTAATGTCTTTGAGGACAATATACATGGTTAGTAATTTTGTCAAAAAGTTGACAAAATTGCCAATTTTGACAAAAAACAATGATTTTGAAACCCTCAATATGTTGCCAACTTAAGAATTTTGAAGTTTACTCTCCTTTTTAAAATTCCTAGCATTAAACACAATATTATCATGCAACAAAAATGGACACAGTGTGTGCACAAATTTTTGCTCTTTCTACCTGTGCATCTGGTATATTTTCTAGAGCTCTGAACCAAAAGTTATTGAGCCAAACCACAAAATGTGGTCAATTGTCTCGAAAGGGTTAATAACACCGTTTTCGTTCTTTGATTGTCACAGGGAGTGGTTACAAGGGTCACGTAGATGACCTGGCCCCAGCGGTGTCGGAGCTTCATAATTTGGAGAAGAGAGCTCAGTCTTCCTTCCTTCAATTCTCTGGTATTGCATCATGAAGAAATAGACCACGCCCACAATAAACCTGCTCCACACTTCACAATGTGACTGTAATCTCATTTTGGAAGACGTTGTAATTTGATATGAAAATATCAAATATAAAATTCCTGATTGAGGTATTGAATTGGGCAAGTCCAAGCTATTTTGTCACGTACGTTATATACCAACTACATCTATTAACCCTTTCATGACAGGAATTATTTAAGGGCTAAATTGATTACATTTTTTTCCTTGAAATTGGCAACAATAGTATTTTCTTTTAATGCTACATGGTTCTGATAAAATGTAATGTCTTTGAAAGCAACATACATGCTTATGAAATTGCCAATTTTGATTTTAAAAATTATTTTGAACATCTCAATGTGATGCCAATTTAAGGATTTTAAAACTTATTCTCCCTTTTAAAATTCCTGGCATCAAACACAATATAGTCATGCAACAAAAATGGACACAGCGTGTGCAGAAATTTTTTCTCCTTCTACTCGTGTATCTGGTATATTTTTTAGGGCTCTAAATCAAATGTTCACAAAATGTGGTCATTTGTCTCAAAAGAGTTAACCATTTGAGTATATCTGATGACTGTAACAATCTGATAATTGTATTAATTTGAAAGCCCTACGAGAGCTTGGATCAGACCAAAGATCAAGTACAATAATACTTTCGATGACAATTTATTTTCAAAATACCATAATAGTTGGTAACATTGGACAGCAAATGTTCAAATACCCTGGACTTAAGTTGCCAAATAGTGTATGTATATGTACATGTATAGTATAATCAAAGTTTTGGGGTATTATAAGCCTATCAGTCAGAGAAAATGAGTTGGTTTCAAATTGAAGAAAGCCTTCCAACTGGTCTGACATCACTTCAATTTAAAACTGATTAATCATTTATCATTTTCTACATCTGGAGGACAACCCACAAAATGGTGGTGTGACCATATTTTGTGCGTGATATAAGTTCGCGCAAGGGGTAATATCTCAAAAACTAGAAAAGATTTTGAAAATCTGATACATGTAGCACCAATGATAGAGGAAGCTTAAAATAATTAGTGACAATATTTTTTTTTGAATTGGGTCAGAAATTATGAAGATATTGACAAAAGATCAGCAAATTCTACTAGTTTTTACGTCAGTTTCCGAAAAATATGAAGTTACTGACAAGGGTCTAGAAATCCTCATTTTTAGAGAAGATGTCATCAAACTTGTTAGTAAAACGTGATATTTTGTCTTGCAAATGATGCAATTCTCTTACCTTTGATGGATTGCTACTTTGGATAACTTACATGTAAACTCACATGCGTGAAATTAGGTCTCGTGGTTTTTATGCCCCTTTTTTCAGTTCCAGCGCGTTGCGAGCTGACATTGAATTTTGAGATCACAATATCTCTGAAATTCTTGGTCCATTAATTTTCTTGTTGGAACCATTATTAGTCCAGAATTTCGCTTTCCATTTGGTATAAATATATCTAAATAAATTATTGTAGAATATGAGAAATCATGGATCAAATATCACATTCCTAAAAAAATTTAAAATGTGCCCGAAATATGGTCGCCCCATCATAATTACAATTTTACTTTTCATAGGACTATTTTGAAGCTCTATCAGGACAATTTTACATGTCGGAAGCCTCCTTATATTCCATAGCCATCGGATCCTGTGGTTTGTGCAGTGGGCCTATACAAAAAAAGAAGAATATTTGGAATATATCCGTGCCAGGGAGATATTCCTGATTGTAATGAGCCTTATTTGAATTATGTTTGCTGTCCATGTGGTAGGAGAGCTCACCCCATGTTTCGGAGTACATAGAGATGCATTAGTATGTACATGTATGGACAGGAAAAATATGTTTACTGTCTATAACTGTGTGAGATGTGGTGCGTTAAGAAACGTGGCATGAGATCTCACTCCGTATGTACCGCTAATTTAACTCCAGTAAGACTTATCAAAAGTAGGATGAAATCTACTCTGGACATGGCCTTAGTAGGCATCAAGTACCTTTCTTAGCAGCAGTAGCTGCATTGTGTAGGCAATCAGAATTATGTCTCTAACTTGGTTCCAATTATTTCTGTTGTCTATTTAACAGCCTTTCGATTATAGTTTCTGATCATGATATGTCATTTTGCTCACAAACTGTGGCGTAGCATGGGTTTAAGCCATTGAGGGGGCACTGGTGTGGGGGGGGGGGGGGGGGGGGGGGGTGGACCAGATGTACTTTAGGGGATGATATGCCTGAGAAAAAGGCCATCAAAAGAATGTTGGTGACAGAAGGCGATCGTACGTTCCCCTTTTCATTTTCTTCCCCCCTCTCCTTTTCTTTTTCTTTTTTTTTTTCTATTTTCAACAGTGAGCTTATCCTGTCATCATATAGGTCAGTACAGCAGTACTTTAAGTGTGAGTTGAGAATACTTAAGAGTGAGCAGTTTTCTAAACTGATATTCGTTTGTACTTGTCATTGCTCTTTAAGAGTATTCTAAAGAGAGAAAAAAAGCTGCTAGCTTTCAAAACTAAGTTGGACATGAAGCTTGTAACTGTAACAAAGAGTGATCATTTAATATCCCCTTGGGCAGTATTAATATATACATGCATTACACACAGACACAATTGAGATTACAAATGAATGTACTTGGCTGAATAAATTGAGCATGGCTGCATGTTTTGGGGCAGAGCATAGTATTCCTATCATTTTTTTTTTTTTTCAGTCCGTGGGATTGATGTAATGTTATGCAATATATTATATAACATAATACGTAACACTCTTGGAAACTACATGAACTTCAAATTAGCTGAGATGAAAATGAATTGTGACAGGTAATGATAATTACACACTAATTCATTATCATGTACATCAAGGTGTAGAAAAAACTTGACAATTCATAGTAATACATGTACGTCATGAAGACCTAGTGGACATGATAAATTGGCTCATTAATTCTTGTTTATTTAATGTCCCTTGTAAGGTTTCATTTTTGTGCGTTATGAATTATTATTCTTCCTGTTTATTGTTATATGCTTATTGAGCCTTATATCTTGTCACTTGAGATGTTTTTGTGACTCTAAATAACTATTTCTTTTAAATATTCTTTGAAAATGTCATCTCTTCATGAAAAAAAAGTATGTTAAGAAGGTCATATTGCATGTGATGTCTTAAATGGCCTTCATACAGAAGTTGAGAACATATGTGTATTGATTCAGTCTTAGAGACAATTAAGATTGTTCACCTGAATAACATCTAATGTTGATGTGGTAAATCCTGCCCACGCATTCATATTTTGGTGAAGAATGCTTGCATTGATTTTTTTTTCTCCTTAAGTATAACACTGAAAAATACATGTACAGTTAACTTTGCATAAGTCGAATCTGTTGGGACCACAAAAAATAGTTTGACTTATGCAAAATTCAACTTAGGAAATGTAAATAACACGTTTTGCATAGTTTGGTCAAAATAATTGATTCGACTTAGGTAAAGTTCAACTTATGCGATTTCGAGTTCTGCAAGGTTAACTGTATATCCAACTTAATGAAAAGAAGAATTCAAATTGAAAAGTAATGGACTCTTAAAAAGTATGTTTATTATGTTTGCTTTGAAACTTAGTGACACAGAAGGTGTTGATTTGATAAAGATGATCGAAGAACAAAATTGTGTCATGTGTGAATTTAGCATATTTCTCTTTATCTTTAATTTCACTTGTCTACTTAAAGAGTCCAGTTTGGATTAGCTAAATATTTTTTGGCACAGCACATGATATGTGCATTTTGTTAAGATGTGACTTTGCTTTTAAAAAAAGTTTAAGGTGGCAATCCCTTGGATGAAAAAAATGTGATTTGAATGAGAATCTAATAAATTAAATGCTTTATGTCAAATGCAATCCTGTTTTATTGTGATAAGTTTATGGAAATCAGGTATTACAGTACTGGGCATCTTTTCACAAAACCATCAAAAGTACCTAATCTCTCTCTTCTTCCTCCTCTCCCCCGCCATCTCTCTTTCTAACTTCCAAAAATGAGAACTCATGTAGCTCTATACAAGACATATCCATACTCCATGCAAAAGCAGAACAATCAATACATTCTGCAAAGTGTTCTACAAGCATTGCTGAAACACAGTCAATGCCCATTAAAATAATACTTCGGAACTGCGAGCTCATTTCTTTTCTTTTTTTCTAGTTCAAAAGGACAATACATGTACAGTATGTCGTTTATCCTAGTAGACAGAGATTTAAAGCGTGCAAAACCTCAGCCAAGTTTAGATTTGCGACTTGGCAACTGAATCCAATTGTATCCAAATTCTGGATTTACAGCCTCTGATTAAGTGTAGCTCAGGGAATTTTGCTCAAGAAAAAAACTAAGATAAGCAACACATTGAATTTTTATATGTCATGAACTTTTGGCAAAGGAAAAAAGATTTCTTGTCAATCTAAAAGGACATATGGGGCAATTTCACTTTTCCGATAGTTCTTTACTTTCATTTTTTTTTTGGGAGGGGGGGGGGGAGGGGTTAATTTTCACATTCTTTTGTAGAGTTATCTTTAGTTTTATGTTCAGTTCAATGGTGGTTAATTCAATGAAACTTAAGCACACTTTGTCACCATACACATCGCACAAACAAAAGGAAACAACATACAACTTCTCATTTTATTTTTTTGCTGTCAAGTTTTTACTCCATATCTCAATACAATAAGACTTGCTAGTGACATAAAATGGTACAAGTTCAAAACATTTCCCTTCTTCATTGTCGGCATTGTTAACAAATAGTCATTAGTTTTTTACAATCTTCTTCTCTCTTTCTTATCTCCTAGGTATACCCACATGTACACAGCACACAGATTATAGTACAATTTGTCCTCTTAATAATTTCTTCTCCTCTCCCCTATAGATAATCTTAGATAAAAACATAAATAATGCTACCATAATCATTTAATATCCAGAGGAGTAAAAAATGGCTAACAATAAGTTACTTGGATTTCATTTTATACATACTGGATTTACAGATATAAAATTGCAATTTTTTTTTTTTCTTCACCATATTTGGAGGGATTTTTCAATTTTCTAAGTCTTTTCTAAAAATATGAAATCCAGGTATATCAAACAATGCTTGCATCTTACTTACACATTAACAAATTCCCCTGTGAAATCGTCACACATCCTTCATTAAATCTTATTTTTTTGCCACAATAATGGCATAAAAATACCATCCACATGAAAGCAATGACCCGTATTTCACACTACAAGATAGCGAATAGGCAGGGGGGAAAAAATGGTCCAAAAAATGGCATCCTATACTAGATTACAACTGGAGTTGTAATGAAGTAGTGATATCACATTATCAATGGACATGAAGAGATACATGTATTACTGTTGAGAGCCAGAAGGGTACTAACGCTGTATAAGAGGTATGAGTTAATGCCCTTCTGGCACCAACATACAATATATATTTATATGTTATAAGACCTAGGATGAATATTAAAATATTAAATGAAATCATCTTTATTAATTGGTGACCAAGTCGTGACATTCTAAATCATACCATCCAAATGGGTGCCAAAACAGTGGGTTGGCAATGCAGAGTTCCAAAAGAAATATTTTGTAAGTCGTACCTATAAACTTACACAGAATACAACTTAAGACTATCTTTGTTTCTTTCACATCACAGTTACATTGTGTGGTTTAAAAGCAAATGATTGAGTATGTTTGGTAAAATATTAACTTTCCAATATAGTCTAACATATAACTCCTTCTTTACTTACTTCATTATGAAAAGGGGAAAAAGTTATACATGTATATACATGTATTGTTGGACTATGTTTACAATTCTAAAGGTTACATGGAAACTGTCGTAACATTGCTGGAGCAGAGATATGAGATATCATGACCGGGTAATTTTTCTGAAAAAGGACAAGATTTGGTTTTTCATCTCCATTCATTACAAGTCAGAATAATTTTCAAAATCAAAAATATCAATTGAAACAGGTTTCCTAATGTTAAAACATAGCAGCAATGTGTATCTTTGCGGATGCTTTAAAACTTATCATTCCCAAAAGAAATACCAATCAGCTATTGCAAATTTTTTTTTCAACAGGACACCAGTATCAAACTGATCTTCACAAAATTCTTAGTTATTAATAAAAGCAGAAGATTGTTAAACATAAAAAGTCGAAATTTTTTTTTTATAAAGGTTAACTACTCCTAAAGTACATGGTCCGAGTACCCTTTAATACTTCAATAATACAATATTTCTCTTCTAACAATACTGCTCTTTACTTTTCAGCAACATGGTACATTAAAGAATTACATGTACATCCCCTTATTGCGACACCCCTACAGTCCAACCATGATATAATTATAAAACTGATAAAGAGCACTGCAACATATACACCATGCTTATGGGCTAAAAACATCCATACATGTCATAAAGGTTTTAAATTGTAACCTTTCATACATGTAGGCATTTGCGCAAATGACATCCATATATGCAGCCACCTTTGCAAAGTCACTAACCAATGAAGTGCTATAAGTTTAACTTTGTTATGCAATTGACATATTTGTCCCTAAAATAAAATAATTTTTAGAATAACACCCCCAGTTCTTTGAACAAAGGACATGTACATACCTATCATAACCCTTTCCACACCATGGGTGGCAGTTCCTCAATAAGGAATTTCGAAAATTGCAGTTTATTCAGTATCACTTTGGGCTTGCTTGTCAACCAATGTGACATGGGAGGTGTTTTCGACGCCTATAAGGTGTTGGAATATAGGGGTGCAGGAACATACGGCCATCACCAAAAATGTGAAGTTCATGAATCATATAAATCACCAAACAACAAAACAATCAGAAACTATTTGAGTTACGACTGAAGAACAAATCAATACTGCCCGTGAAAACAAAAACAAAAACAAAAATAATACAGCACAGCTGTTCCATAACTGCAACGCATCACATACCTAACTGAAACCATAATACAAGAAACCATTCAAAACAGAAAAACTAGAAAACACAAATACGACCCTGGAATGTGCTTTTTGTGTTGCTCCATTTTGCCTTCACTGGATAAGAGGGTGTTACTTGAAGTCGAGGATTATTAGAAGGAATAGTCAAGCCATAACGAGAGATGAGATGGAGATCTGTTTTAAAGGTTGACTCGCGTGACAAGATTTCTGCTGCGAGGTGTGCTGCCATGTTGTGTCACTCCAATGTTGCTGTAGTTGTTTGGGCTCTCACAGCATTGTGTGTGTCCTTTAAAGCCAAAGCAATGACGACAGTGGAGTGACCAAAAAAAAAAGAATCACACTGCACAGCAGAAATCATGTTGTGTCAGACCACCTTAAGTTGAAAGATAATCAGACAGACACAAAGAGAATGAGAGAGACAGGGAGAGGGAGAAAGACAGGGAGAGGGAGAGAGACATGGAGAAGGAAAAAGGGAGAGGGAGAGGGAGAGAGACAGGGAGAAGGAGAGAGACATGGAGAATGAGAGCCACAGGGAGAGGGAAAGAGACATGGAGAAGGAAAAAGGGAGAGGGAGAGGGAGAGAGACAGGGTAAAGGAAAAAGGGAGAGAGACAGGGTAAAGGAAAAAGGGAGAGGGAGAGACATGGAGAAGGAAAAAGGGAGAGGGAGAGAGACATGGAGAATGAAAGTGACAGGGAGAGGGAAAGAGACAGGGAGATAGACAGAGAGAGACAGGGAGAGAGAGAGAGAGAGACATGGTGAGGGAGAGATAAATTGCAGAAGAGAAAAAGAGGTAAAGGGATGGAAAGAGACAGGGTCAGCAAAAGAAAGAGAGAAGGAAAGAAAAAATGTGAAGTGAAAGAGAGATATATGGGTGAGAGAGAGAGAGAGAGAGAGGAAAGAGTGCATGCCAAAACGAGAATAATCACAGAGAGGGAGAGAGGAAAACAGACAAAAGAAGGGAGATTAAGAAAAGAAGACAGAAATGAAAATAGAAAGAAGGAAAAATGTAAGGAGTTGGGTATCTCCTGCAAGGCTTACAAGCATCAATTTTTTTTTACTTTGTCCCAACCTTACAAGTCAGGTTTTTTCAATCATGTATTCTGCATATAAGGTAAACCCATACATTTAATCCTACATGACCTATAATACTCTTCATATGACATCTGTCAAATTTAGCTCCATCCTTTCTTTCCTTTTAGTCAAAAGCCCGATCAATCTACATGAAAATTACAAATCTCCATAGCTATGCAAGCGACAAAATGGCTTATAACACACACACACACACAGCAAAATGCATGAAAGTTGGATGGAATCTCCAGTCATATTTTGATGTATTTCTCTAACCCTGAGAAACGGATAAGAAGGTAAAGTTTTATGCATACAGCTTGGTACTTTACCAAATACCTCAAAATTAAACGTGAAGGTGACTTTGGTATATACGAAAAACAGAATTTCAAGAGATTTACATATACCAGTTTAAAAGTCCACTATTAATCTCACTTGGATTTAATGTCCAGCACACAAATAAAATTAAGTGCTTCATAGTTCACATATTATAGCTGCTTTCATTCATTTTTTTTACTATGTAGGCAGAAATATATTGTAACTAATACTTGTTATGGAAACTTAAGAAAAAGAATAACATTTTCCTTCCTTACACAATGCAGTAATGTATGCACAAAACTTGTAAACGTGACCGTCTATAAACTGAAACTTTTCCGGCAAGTATCTGCACATATGGGTCTAAAGAGCACATGCTCTTGTATAGATATGTATTGTGTATTGCTATCTCCAGATTAATATGACCTTATTAGGGGTACATTCTTCATTCTCTCTTATAACGACTACTGTTTTTCTTGGTACAGCCAACAACCTTACTTTGGCAACATAAAAATATATGACACACACTTAAGCTTATGTTTTGACTTTTTGAAGGACAAAATTCCACGACAACAACCAAAATTGACCGAAACCCAATATTTGCGCAAAAATAACACACCAAGACTGTGACATTTGAATATATTTCATTTCACCAATACACATATATGTCATTGACAAGTTTTCTTTTCAAAATATAATTCTGTTTCATTTAGAATCTCTTTTGATATTGGACAATGTGTACATTATTAAAGAATGTCTCAGCCTGATTTCACCGCACACACTCACCCATACATACTCAACACACATACTCTACTACATGGGAAGACAGTTATCACTTCTAATATATATATGCTTCACACGCAAAAAACATAAAATATGTTTGATTTAACACAGCAGGTGATGAGACTCACCTCTGATATAACCCTCCCAACCCCGACCCCCACCCCACCCCCCCCCCCCCCCTCTCCTTCCTCTTATTCATGATGAAATAGTAATTTTTTGTACAAAGCTCACACTTAGCTTTTAACAAAAACCTAGGGTAATTTCACAACAGACTGTAAATTCAAGACTTCCCTGACTGTATAAAACAGCTACTTGGGCAACAATGACCACAGACAGACAGAGTTGTCTTATAAACTTTGATTAGACTCTGATTGTTAGACAAAGATCACTATATGTATCGGCAAGTATGTTTACATTCATTTTATCAGGATATGTTTACATTCATTTTATCAGGATATGTTAACATTAGCTGGGGATTAGCGACATCAACACCTCACTTCGTTAAATGATTTGACATCTAACTTTATACAAGTAAAAATACCTCTTTGATCTATCTTTTTTAAAAACTTGGTCACACTAGATCGTCTAAACCATTCTTGTTAATATAATTCAAATCTAGATACAACTGTATTAATGTGGAACAGGAATTCCACGGTTCTATTCTCAATAAATATTACGAAAATACTTGCATTGAAGAGAAAAGCCAAGTCAACAATATTTACCTTGCATTCGCTGTATTGTCCATATATATATTACGATTCTGATATACATACACACACACGGAGAACATATATAAGAGCCAGTTGCTGTACAAAAACAGGGATAAATGTACAGGTCCCAAATTTACAAACAATCTAAAACAAAGAGACAAATATTTTGAGAAACATTAAAAAATGTTTAGGTGTTTCTTTTTTTAAAACAAAAATATGATACATGATCTCAATTTTTTTTTTCTCCCAGAGTTCTGAACCAGCAGAACTATACTCGCATGAAACAAAAACACTAAACAGAAATTACATTAAACATTAGTAGACTTGTTTTCCCAAATTGCATGCATCCACCATGAGGGTGATATATATACTGAGCAGCTAATACATAAAATACAGTGACTTTAGATTGAATATAAATTTTTAAAACAATTAAAAAGATATTTTTAAAGCCACAATCCAATTGCCATAAGGGTGATTCTCTGAATAAATAATTCAACTTAAAAAAGCTAGCTTTAATTTGATTAAAAATCAAACAAAATTCACCTGGATAATGCATCTATTATAATACTAATAATAAGTGAACAAGTTAAAAATCACCTTATCATTCTCAAAAATCACTATTTTTTTTTAATGGCTGCTTGCTACCAATGCACCAATCAGCACATAACTTAATGTAGATTTTCATAAATCATTCAATTTTCTTGTATGTGAATATTATATGATATATTAACTCTTCTGCCAAATCTATAGATCCTTATTGCCCTCTCATATCAGTATAAAGATTATTATTCTGCTTTCATGTAAGAAGGCAGTATTTTGTGGAAGAAATTATAAGAAAAAGAAAAGGAGATAATCAAATAAATGGAATGTCGTTCAGGCATTTCTAGTCCTGGATGATAGGATAAAGTGGACAAAGGGTTCTGTTTATTTCTATTGTTAGGAATTCTGACAGGAAACCAGTTCCCAGGTCAGGTTACTTTTGTTTTTGTCTACAAAGGGAATCAGAAGAAAAAAAATATATATCACTTTAAATCAATGAAATTAGACTTTCTTCATAAAATAATCGGAGAAACAATAACAAATAGCCTATCAATATAAAAAAATTATGAGATTAAAATATGCCTCTTTTGTAACAAAACACCATCAACAAATAATAAGTCTGCAACAAAAATAGGAAATGTTGCAAAATACCAATAATCCTTGCATTTATCAGTATATTCACTTCTATGAATAACTTCAACAATAACTATTGAATCTTTCAGAATGTTGTGTTGTTGTTGCTGTGGGGGTTATTAAGAAGAAAAGATGAATTGCAGACCACAGGGGATAATTTCAACACCCAGGAAAATTGGATAACTACTAATACCTTTTCTGTTTATGCTAGCAAAACAATAATGCTTTTGAATCTTGTTTGAAAAGTACCTGGCAACATGCAGCAGAGAATGTCTGACAAAAATGTAAAATATCCATTAAAACAAAACAAAAACCTTGAAAACAACCTCCTATTGAAATAAGACAGCTGAACAGAAACCTGATACATGTCAATCCATTCCTCTGATAAAATGCAGCATTGGGCTTTCCATCTAACAAACAATATATGACATTCTACACAAAAATTGACCCACTGCAATTGGCAGTGACTGTGTAGCACAGAGTTTTCAATGTAATCTATTCACTTCACAAGCTTTTACTAATGGGCATACTGCTAAACTCAATGTAAGGTGGACATTAAATCAGGAAATGCTGTTTCGATGCTGTCGTGTAATGATGGCTGGTGCAATGCCAGGCAAAGGGTGTAAGCTAAAGTAAGTTGGGGAGACAAAAAGAATGGTTCAATGTTCTTTTGATTAGATCTTTCTTTACATCAGAAGCAAAAAGGAATTTTGCAATCATTGGTGCATCATAAAGAAGCAAGTTGCATCTAACGAAGCACATGTAATGTTCCAATAATTGAGATGTAGCAACTGAATGTGTTCTAAACACAGCACATAACCATCATTTCAAAAGTATAATTTCACAGGGCAGACATATTCACTCACTAAAACCAAATGCATGTGACATATAAATCTTGGGTAACATGAGAACATATTATCAAGAAGCTAATGGATTGTAAACACCAAACTGAGACACTACCTGAACTATACTGACTCGACTAACAGTCCTGAGGAGACTAGACTATATGAGAATGGGTATCTGATTCATGATGTCTGTAAAACAGACACAACGATTGGTTGTTGATAGCCGCAGAGTCCTTCTAAAAATAACAAGTATTTAATGGTGGAAATGACATTGGAAATAATGTCTGATATTTCCAGAGACACATAAAGCAGACACATTCTGCCCCCACGACACACATTATATGAGACGGCAACAGTTGCTCTCCACTTTTTTGTTGGGGTCCTTCTTGCCTCTACCCCCTTGGCCGTTGGCGCTGGCGATTCGGTTGCGCTTCTTCCGAATGTCCCTGGCTTCTTTGGAGGTTCGCCTTGGCATGTTACTATTGAGATCCAAGTTGAGTTTCTCACTCAGATTGGAACTGTCTCTCTTCAGACTAGATTTGGACGGTGATGTGTGAATGTGTTTGGGCTTCTCCCCGTTCTTTGGAATGATGTAGAGGTTACTGTCCGACCGCGTCACATGGTCCTTCCGCAGGTTGTTTTTCCGCGACCACGTCTTGGCCTCGGCGTTGGGGTCGTCGGAATCGCTGGGCGTGTTGTTAGCGGGATCGATGGCGTACTTGCTTATGCTGTACGAGCTCGAGGAATTTGAAGAGTTCACACTGAGGTTGCTCATTTTAAGACTCTCGCGGAGTTCATTGCTCTTTTTACGCTCTTTGCCAGAACCTTTGGCGCCCCCACCAGATGCACCATTACCATTTGTACCACCAGAGTCATTACCCTTGCCTGCTTTCCCATTCTGTTTGCTGCCACCTCCACTAGCACCACCACCACCATGGGTATTATATGACCCTCCTCCACCCTCACTCCCTGAGCTAGGGGGTCCATCCTTGCTCCCCCTCCGATGTGTTGTCGGGTGCGGTAAATCAAACCTGTCCGATCTCCTCCGCGATTCTGAGTCGTCGTCACTCGCGTCTGAAGAACTGTAGCCGCCTCGTGGCGGAGGCGTGAACTTTTTACTACTGGGTTTGATTTGGCGTACATTGTCTTTGCTACTAGATAGAGTCTTTGGCTGCCTGGTATCCCGTGACGGTAACCGCCGTAGCACACCTCGGTCCTCGTCTGATTCATACTCATCTGTGACAAAGAGAATGAGAAATACAGAACAGGAAATGTAGAGCCCAAACGTACAAGAATTTTTACAATGAATGATTAGAGATAAGATGAAATACTGTAAAACCAGAAATTTTTGCGAGCATGAAACTTTCGCAAATTTTGCGAGTGGTCGAGATTCACGAAAGTTCCATGCCGCGAAATAATCAAACCATAATTGAAACAATATGAAATTATTGCAATTCACAAAAGTTTCTTACTGCAAAATTGGCTGTCATTAACAATTCCCAAAATGTGCTGGTTTTACAGTAAGTTATGGCATAAAGAAATTACAGATAATTGGTGGTATACCCAACAATTTGGCATCTCCCATTGTTTTTTTACAACCAATTTAATGTTTCATACAACATCCATTTCACATATCAAATACCATCAGTTAAGTTCTGCTAGAAACTTGCGTATGCTTCACAAAAAATATGAATGATTGGTTGCCAGAATAAAACCCATTATCTCACCCCCCCCCCCCCCCCCCCAAAAAAAAAAAAGCAGTTGACCCTAAATTTGGTCACATCGAGTCCATATCAACCACTATTCTACTTACTCAATTTTAAATAGTACTATGACAGATTTTCCTCACTGCTTACCAAAATGGCAAAATTTGCTTTTGGTAACCCATGGGGGGGGGGGGGGGAGCAAAGGTAAAAGGTCAACCACTCACCTTCTTCCTCTGTGATTTGGTTCAGTACTGATGTGCAGATCTTTGACTGGAGGGGTTGACGATTGCTGTTCAGAGACTGCCGATTGCCTCCGTTGCCCCCGTTACCACCACTGGTATCCTTACTGCCTGTCCCTTCCGTCGGGGAGGAGGGGACTACAGTGTCTTGGGGGTCTGGAAAGGTTTCCTGGCTTTCCTGACTGTCTAGTTCCTCATCCTCGGCAAGATGTTGATATTCCTCCTCCTGACAAAGACAATGACAATGACAATGACAATGACAATGACAATGATAATGATAACAACAATGATATTGCATTTCGTGGACAGCCCCTCTGGGAGGCATGGGCAATATTTGATATACGGTTTAAATTTTTAAAAAAGTAAAGATATAAGAGAGATTAAATGTATATACAGTACAACTGATTACCGACAACATAACTGTTAACAGACTCAAATGCAATGACAGCATGATAACAATAAAACATGTCTACTAACGTTTTCCTTTACACATTATGAAACATTAAAAACAAAAGAAAAACAGTATTTTTCTTCATTCGATATCTATTCTCACAGTTACATGAAAATAACATAATTGTAATTGTACTAAAGCCACACATAATCTTTCAGCATTTATTAAGAGAAAATTTACAGGTAGTCTTCAGTCCTGGTAATGATAAAAAGTGGAACTAGAATCTCTCCTGAGGTTTCCAATCCTTAAAAGGCCAGGTTATTTTGGCGCTCTCTCAGCCGGTCGGGAGATTGATTCCACCCATCCCCCCCCCCCCCCCCCCCAAGGATCTAGGCCATGGAGTGACAAAAATATCTGCAACTTGGCACACAGATAGAGTACATGTATCTTCTAGAAAATAAGCTTGTAAAGTTTCATATCTATATCTCAAATGGTTTTTAAATTACTGCTAAATTATTAGTGATTTTTTATGCTACGCAGTACCCGTTGGTTGAAAATTTAAATAAATTTGGTATCAAAAGATACCTAAGACTCTAGGCAAAAAATTCAGGAAAGCTCACAGTGCAAAAAAATTACCCTCAACATGTAGCGGAGTAAGTCCGGTCCTATTAGGGTTAACTAACTCTTTACTTACTATGGATTGAAACCTTGGAATGCCACAGTGTATGGAGTACATGGTAAATATACAACATACTTGTGACAAAAGTCGACTATGGCAGTCCACTGTTTGTTCTATTAGTTGACCAAAGCTTGCTTGTAAATATCAAAATGTGGCATTTAAAAAATGGATGGCAAACAGTCATTTTTTTGGAGAAAACACAATTTTACTGGTGTGACAGGCTAGAAATAAGGTTTCCATGCACCATTTTGCATAAGAATGATTTTGTATGAAATGAGAGGAAATGTCAAATTCCTATTTTAGGAATAAAAAGGCGATAAACTTTAGCATTCTACAGCAAATTCTCTTTCAATATTATCCCAGCAATTAACTATAGCCTCTTGACACTTGCATGACAGACAGTATGACTTGTGTGACACAGCTAACTTTAGCTTTGGGAAATTGAAGCTTTGCATGAAAGCAGATGAACCACGACATATCAAGACATAGGGAAAAATATCTTCTTTCTTTCTTTAGCTCAACAGGGGGATGAAGAATGTGAGGCTATAACTAAATCTAATATATGCATATGATTTGCATAAATCATAATAATCATGAAATCTACAAGTTTTGGGCAAGCAGACGGTACATTAATGGATCTTACACTGGTATTGACGCCCTTCCAAATGTTAATTTTGATCGCAGCCTGCGAAGGCAGGAGATATGAAGGGCTCCTATTGACCTGCCGCCCCACCCCCATGAGAAATACTCTGCAAAATCTCAACCTGAAAATTTCCAAGAGAAAAAGAGGCCTTTGTGCACATTATATGTATATAAATTTAAAATTTTGAGTTAAATAATGACCCTCACATGGAATCGCTGATAAGATGTGAACAGACCATAGCAATATTTGGCACACTGAGTCACTAAGAAACTAGGAAACTTTCGAACACTGAGCTGACAACCAAACTTTAGAACAGTTCTTTAGCCAACTCCTTTTGCTATGGTGAACACATAATTACCTTAAATGCCCTATATTAGAGTCACAGGCTCTTTCTGGACAATGGTATAAAAGTTGTACTTGATGAGAGTTTGAATTTTGAATTATCTCATTGATAGACAATGGTGAAAAGGTGTAAATAGAAGAAAAAAAAAACAAAAAAACATCATTCCAGAACTGAAACCCATATTTCTCACAAATACAGAATTGTCAATTCATCAAGAATTGATAGAGAATTACATCATCACTAGTCAACGCAAACCTTTATTAGCGGTAAAGATTATGGCATATGTGATAAAGCAAGTATTGCGGGTTTTCAATAAACAACCCAGAAAGATGATCTCAAAACATCTTTCTTCTTTACATGCCTAGTAGGATATTAAACTATGCATAGCAATTGATGGATGGACTTACATAAAAGATGCAAATCTACAGTTTGATTTATTAATATGGTTGATTTCAAAGGTTAACGACTGCTCATATAAAATCATTAACCCTTTAAAAGGTCTTTTAATTCTACAAGACTCGTGGCATCTTCTTATTTCGATCCATTGAAAGTGATGGATCAAGCAGATTATACAATTTCTTTTGTTGATGAATGGATAAATGTGATTGATTATAAAGGTTATCTCATTACCAGGACAACCAAGGTAAATATGTGGGTGGATGTAATGTCATGTCATTATTCATTTGGAAAGCCCTGGAAGTCATCTTTCTGGGTTGTTTTCCTAGAAAGTTCTCCAATCCTTCATCCGACATCTTACTATCTTTGCTGTTAAGTGTATTTGTTTCTTTCTTAAGTTAATATCAATTTCAAAGATTCTTTTCATTAAGTCATCCCTTAAAGAGAAGGATGAGTTCTGGGGGATGTGCAAAATATTTTGTGAGTTTTCTCATTCTTTTTATGTCCGTTTGGAAGAATATCACAGTAGAAATGTCCCCTGATAAGGATAGCTCTTCAAATGCCCTCATATTCAAAATATGATGTGAAATAGCTGAAATGTTTGAGCCAAACATTTATGCCACTTGTGTGTGCAGTCCCATATACCCATTTTTGTGTGCAGTACATGTGCTTTTCAGTGAGATTTATTCAATTTCTTATCAATTTCATGATTTAAAAACCTCAAAATATAAAACAATTCTTATGTAGACATGATCAAATTTTCCCAACTGCTTTGAGGCAGTTTCTTTCACAATTGTAATTAGTGACCAGAACTCAACTGTATCTTTATATTATCTTCTCCAGAAATTCATTAACAAATATAAAGAAAATGTGATTTCTTCTAAGGAAGGCATTTAAGAAGTATTTAATGTACATGTATATTAAGCATGAAGAAATAAGTATATCAAAGTGTCAAGGAAACATAGTCTGTTTTAGAGTGAAAATAAACTATTTAATGTAACTTAGCACACTTGCTCACAAAAATAGCGAAGGTTTCAAAGCAATATTCAAATTCTTTCAAACAATATAGTTGTTAATATGTCAGACTTGCCACAGCATTCCCGACAAAGGCAGGTTGTGATATGGGATTGTTTGAAAACCTGTAATGATTTTGGTAGCCAATTAGTTCATTAACCCAATGTGACTATTACTATAATATAAGGATTTCTTTCGAAATCGGATCGCAGACCAATCGCATAGTGTGAGGTGGGCTTTCGGTTTATGTACATGTAATGAATTTTATAAAGTGCCTTTTCCAGAGGATATAAGCACTGAATATTACTACTACCCCAGTTTTATCTAAGCTACCCTGATAAAGTACTCAAGCATTCAAACTAAACTAAAGTGGAAAAGGTATGAATAATGTCACAACACCAGAACATCAGAAATAATGAAATTTGTATTTAGATAATTGTTAGCAGTGTGCTAGTATCCTTGGGTTATGCATCCATTCCCACTTATTAAGTCCCTAGGAGAGGACTTAAATCATCAAGGTCCCCTGGAGCTTACCCTTGGATACAATAAATCATCAAACTTACATCCAGCGAGCCGAGTCCCTCCTTCACGATGCTCCTTCCATGCCTGGGGTGGATGGTTAGATGTTCCCTCTCTATGAGATGCCTTCTGGGGCTGTTGGAGAGGGGCGAGTCGTCCAGGCTGCGGGCGTCGTGCTTGCCCCCTACCGCGCTGGCTCCAGGTATGGCTACAGGCTTGGATGCAGGGGGCGTGGTTGAGGGTTGGGCAGGGGTGGTCTGTTTGCTGTTGTTGTTGATGCCGGGCTTGGAGCTAACGGGTGGCACGTCTTCTTGAGATCTCCTGTAAAAGAGATAAATGAGGGGGACAATTTGGTACGGGAAATTTTGGGGGCATCCTTTGAATGGACTACATGTATCCCTTAACAGTGCTACTTAGCATTGTAAAGTGAACAGTACATGTATCTACAGCAGTGTGATCAATAATGTTTATTCATAGAGGTTGTCGTGAATTGGGCGGTTAAGAGTTTGGGCTCATGAGCCATCATTTTAAAAAAAGATGGAAAACTCTCATTTTGAATTTTCATCAGTTTACAGCTGAGCAGAGATAATCATACCCTACCATTACCTTATTCATTGAAAAACACCCTACACCGACCTCAATCGGGAATCTATGTTTTTAAATGAACAAATTATGTGCAGATCTTTCTGATAAAGAGAAATTATGAACAAATACAAATGCCTGTACAACTAGGGGTGGGATGCAACGTCTGATGCAAACAGCTTAAAATTTGCTATGAGCCTCCTGGTTAAATGCTGCTTATGATATTAATGCATAGGCTTTTACAGTTTACTCCCTCACATCCACTCCACCACTGGCAATCACAATGTATTTATTTCCTATGTATTATTTGTGTTTATGTACTATCTGTTGACTGTATTGTTTATCTTTGATTGTACTCATGTATTGTCTTTTTTAAGAGATGTGAAAGTAAGAAGAACTGGAAAGAAAAAAAAACACTCTAAATAGCCAGTCTTAATACAGACATGTTCATAGCTTGCTTTATTATCGAATGATCTTATCAAAATCTATATAAATGGCTGCGGGAAAATATAGGGCACGGGTGGTTTACTCTATGCTAAAGCACAGTAGCACAACCTCCAAGTCTACCGAAATGACCTAGATTTCGTAACGCAAGGTCAAAATAGAGAGCGAGTTCTCTTGACTATTTGCGTCAGATTGACGTTGCCTCTTCTAGGTAGAAGCAGAAGAGCTGTGGAGAGAATGTCGATGCTGCATCTCAATCATCAACGTCTGAATAACGGGTCAATTAACTGGACAAGGTGAGAGCTGCTTAAGAGGATCTGAAGTGTGAATTCTGACGCAGTTTACCAATATGGAGATTTACCTAATTAAGTCTAGATGATCATACATCTACCTTCAACGATGCATTTTTTTGTAAATTATAATACACATGAATAAATAGGACAAGTTTGTAACTATATTGCAGCACAAATACATGTCAACAGAATTCTTGTATGTGTCAAAAGTAAACACAATAAAATACATTTAACAAAGCATTAATATAAAAAATTTCTGTACACGTACATAATAATACCTGCATTTATATGGCGCCTTTCCAGTTAGTAACTGATCAAAGCGCTTTACAGTGTAATATTACCCCGGTCATTGGATCTTGTTACGATTCAGCACTTATAAGGCACATTCTCCACTCCACTAGGGAGCATTCCAGTCTGGCGGCCATTTCACAGGCGCACATATACTATTCCAGTAACAATGACATTCCTACCGGATACCCATTTAACACCTGGGTGGAGAGTGCCAAATGTAGATTAATGCCTTGCCAAAGAACATAAGTGCCGCAGTGGGACTCAAACCGCGAACCATGTGATCCACAGTCCGGTGACGTATCCACTAGACCACGACACCTCATTACCACGTTACCACAAGGCGTATGGCGTAATTAAAAAGATATTATGTATTGACATGTGTTCTAATTTACATTGTAGTTTTCATCATAGATTAAAGAGATACATACTACATGTAAATGTTTTGGCTTGTGTTATCCATGGGTGATATTTGGAAAACTATTTGGTGATAGGCTTGGTGAAAGGATTTTCATCGTCCTAACAAATTTGAATTGTAACTTTCCATTGGGGTCTGCAGAGATGTCTCTGTGTACGCAGCTGCAGTAATCAACCGATGATGCAACATCAGTTTCAATGTGTTATCAAAAGTTGCATATCTTTCCTAAAACAAAAAGAACAAAACAAATTTCACACCACCATCCCATGCTTTCATCTTCATCTTGATCTCCATTTGACAATTTTTAGTACTGTGTTGCTATTTTTATCTGTCCCAAGGGGACCCTTGTTAAAACTGTGCTTGGAATCTAAATCTGTTACCATGAAGAGGGTCGTACTCTGCAATGTCACTCACCCAGCCAATGGAGCAAGGAGAGGTTTTGAACCCTAATGACCCCTCACATCCTCCATTCCTAGCACCCCATTGTAAGAAGGCATGAAAGAACTCGAGTTTGATGTTTAATTTAGCGTTTTTGTTGACTTCAGTCAAGCCAAGATATTCACACCCCTCCTCCCCCTTCTCTCTCTCTCTCTCTGTTTGTCTATGTCTTCGTGCATCTTTCTTTCTAACTCTCTCTTTCTCCTTACTCTCTCTCCTGCTCTCTGCTGGACCTCCTTCTCTCTCTCATTTTCCCTCTCTTTCTCACTCTCTCCAATCTTTCCCTCTCTCTTTTTTTCCCCTCTTTTATCAATCACACCCTCTCCCCTCTCTCTTTTTATCCATGTCTCTCTATCTCTATCTCTCTCTTTCTCACTCTCTCCCTTCTTTCTCTCCCTCCCCCTCTTTCTTTTTCTTTTATCAATCACACCCTCTCTCTCTCTTATTCTCCATGTCTCTCTCTCTCTCTCTCTCTCTCTTTCTCGGTCCCATATCAGTCCTTCTCACTATCCTCCCCCTCTCCATCCCTCTCTCTCTACTTCTCCATCTCTCCCATTTTCAATAATGCTAAAAGGCAGTTCGAATGAGAACTGCCCTTCTATCAAGAGCCAGTCCTCTGCTCTCCAGCCCATCTATCCATCCATCACTCACTCATGGATGCAACCAAGCATAGGAGAACCACTCACTCTCCATTCAGACTAGAAAAATCTTTGTATAGATATTTGAAAATCATACAGCTATAATCAATTTTTCTGTTCTGAATGTTTCTTGGCATATAAAACATTGTCAATCAAAACACTGCATAGTGAAACAGAGTTTACATTTTGTTATGAAAGAAAGTTTGATAAAGAAACAGGGTAAATCACTGTGTAAACATCGTATCGAACGAAAACCGTATAACGGAGCACGGTTTATCATGAACACCCTAATATTACAAGTGCCAGCCATTATTTTGGACCTTAGAGTACAGCACATCATGTAAGCTGACAGAAAACATATGGTATAAGCTGACCTCCCCTAAATTGCATGTAGTTTTTTTTTACACCACATTCATTTATACGTCTTCTTACCCCGTGCATATGCCAATTTCACTGATGCTTTACATGATGTGTCCTTATACCAATTAAGTTTTAGCTTTTTTTTCCAGTGTGAATGCCCTCTCACTCTTGCAGGAACCCAACCATTATAGAGGACCTCTTACCTCTGACCTCCTGCACCTTGGTTGGGTTGGCCCGAGATCATGGCCTTCCTCAGGTCGCTGGCCGAGAACTTGAGTCTTTCTTCCTTCTGCTTCTTCAGCTTGCGCTCCGCCAGAAGGAAGTAGGTCGCTGACAGGTGGTCATAGCAGTCCTTCTCTACAGACCTACAGATGGGATGGGAGTTGTCAGATGAAAGGCATGCATAAATCATTTATTCACTTTTTATTTCCAGTGACTGCTTTTAACCCTTTCATGGCCATATGAGGCAAAAAAATATGCCAGACTTACAGATGATAGTTGACAGATGTAAACATGCACCAATGATTTAATCACTTTTCATTACTGATGCCTCTTGCACCCCTTTCATTGCCGTAAGGGGTATTAAAATACAATAATTATAGAGGGAGTTTTCAATGTGGGTGTACACAGTAGCGGGATGAGATTTCTGGATACATATTAAAGTGATTGATTAACTTTGCCCAGGACTGAAAAAAAAAAATCACTGTTCCAGCTAATGCTGTAATCATAATTGCAAACCTTTAGGTCAGACAGGAATCACCTGAGTTTTATAAGCTGATCGGTTGTTTATATATCAACATATTTACGATTGAACATTGATGTCAGGATAGAGTACCACCGAACCCTGAACAACTCTTACGGTTGGCATACCTCGCTCTATCACAATATACCGTACGGGCTGGAAACCCGCTCTGAAATCGCCAAGCGCCGGAGCTTGGTTTTTGTGACGGCAGCACAGCGAAGAAGCCGAGCGACTTGCGCTAGCGATCGATCACAATTTTCTCTTTTTCAGGATAGTAAACGGGTTCCATTTTCTCTCATAATTTCACATATCCTTAATTATATATGTAGTTAGAGGATTGCACACAATTCACTTGCATTTGAGCTGATTTCACAATTTTCCACAAAGTTAATCAATCCCTTTAATGTTAATGGTACTAAGTGCAATTTATGAATATACCTGTGACATAAAAAAAAATTCAAATATATCTGATATCTTGTGAAAACTGCTCATAAAACAAACATATAAGAGAGAGTGAAAATGCTAGTTTGTTTTAATTTAAGAGTTTTGAATCATTTTCTTGTTCATTCATGTTGCTTCTAATTATTTCATTATGTGTATTTCATGACTTGCATTGGATAGCATAAAAGAGTGAAATTCTAGGGAGGAAAAAATATCAATAAATGATATATTTATGAGTGACAATTGAATGCCATATATAGTTCTCAACACTTTTAGCACTGTTTTCCTGAATTCCATTGCCATCACTAATAATAGCTTAGGAAGATGGGCAATCGTGAGTGAAGATCGAAGGGAATCCATCATGGCTCATTGATGACGGGAGCTCAAGATTGCTTGCTCTAACACCTAGATCCCCTCTTAAGACTCCCATCCAATCTGGATTCAGTACCTCGTATCCGCTTTATACTTCAGGGATTTTAAGCGATTGCTAAAAGGCTCATCGTGCTGGTGCAAAATGTGATTGTCATGTTGGTAAAGATGTTGAGTATTCGTAAACCTCTCCTATTTTGTTTTCATAGCTTTTGCAAGACACGGTTGAGAATATAGACACTCAAGACTGTTCACTCTAACACCTAGATCCCCTTTAAGACTTTTCTAATCTTGATTCAGTGCATCCTATCTGCTTTATACTACAGGGAATCTTACCAACTGCCAAAGGCTCATTCTGCTAGGAAAGAAATGTGCTTGTCATGTTGGAAAAGCGTATCATCTTTCCCTGTTGCATATTCCTAAACATCCTCTTTTTTATTTCAAAGCTTTTTACGAAAAGTTTCATAAAACTTGTTAGTAATAACGAGTTGCAATAACTGATGTAAGCTACTGAAATACTTGCATCTGACTGGCTGAGAGTAAATTTGTTATAGAACTTTGGCAGTTGTTATTGATAACAATTTTTATGAAACAGGGCCCTGATTGAGGATATTAGTACGAGCTCAACATTGCTATCACTTTATTTACAGTGGCAAATGTACATTAATGTCCCACAAAAAGACATTAATCCTGCGGTAGGTATAAAAAAAAAAAAACAGGGACTAGTGCCTCCTGCTGCACTAACTTCCTTTAGCAAGAACATTAATCTACATTTACCACTCCTGACCCAGGTTAAGTAAATGGGTACCAATAGGAAGAAATTCCTTGAATACTTGAGCACCTTATCATGGAAGCTTGGAAAAAGCCGAGGCAATAATAGTCAGTGATTTATATCTTCAGGAAAGAGAATTTTATAAAACTGATAAATCCAAACGCACACTATTTGTTTGACAGTTTAATGATTCATCCAATAGACCAAATCATCTCTACACAAACATCAAAACTCACTCTAGAATAGCTGTCCTCTCAGCTAGCTTGCCATTGAGCATGATGTCCATGATACTGTTATGGAGCTGCTCTGAGATCTGTTCTCTTGTGATGACTGGATCTGAAGGTCTCCTTGTTCTCCTTCCAAGCTGGAGCCAAGAATCGTTCTCGATCTCCCGTAGAGTCACGCGGCTGGCTGGGTCACGTACCAACATCCGTGTTATCAAACTGCACAGCGAGAAAGAGACAGAGAAAGGGTAACAAATAGAATTGTATGATTTAATTCACAATCACACAGTACATGCACATATTGGGAGCACAGACTTCCAGAAAATCTCAAAGAAAATAAGTCATCAGGTCAACTTCAAGATTTCCTGGAGTGCCTGTAATGTACTTGTTTCAAATTAAGTCAAAGAAATCTGCTCACATTTTGATTATGATGATGACAATGAGGACAACGACGACGACGATGATGATGATGATGATGATGATGATGATGATGATGGTGATGGTGGTGGTGGTGGTGATGATGATGATGATGATGGTGATAATGATGATGATGGTGGTGGTGGTGATGGTGGTGGTGATGATGGTGATGATGATGGTGATGATGATGGTGATGGTAATGATGATGATGATAATGATATGGTGATGATGATTATGATGGTAGTGGTGGTGGTGGTGGTGGTGGTGGTGACAATGATGATGATGATAACAATAATGATGACAAATATAAATAGTGTAATATGAGGTAAGTAGCAAAGATTGGTAACAACAACCAGGACTATATATCAAACTATTGCTAATATCTATACACATGTTATCTAAGGTAGATATTGAAGAATCAGAAGAACATTCAGTGTGAAATTGAAGTACATCACATCTGTTCTGCTCCTCCAAGATTTTTCTAATGATTGGAAGGTATGATAAACAGCAGAGGCATGAACCTTTGCAGAGATGGAAGGCATGGCCATACAGACAGAAACTTTCAGAAATTCTGGTTTTCATTCATATCCAAATCTGGATACACATTTCTGAAACTAGATATGACATTTGTCACCTAATTGGGACCATTTACACAGCAAGGCATGCCGTTAATACATTTTGGAGCATGCACAGAAGAGAGTGGGATTTTCAACTAATTTCGCATTGCATTTGTAAAACTTCCTAGAATTTTTACACTGTGCATGATGCGTCAAGAAAAGGGCATCCTACTCCCTTAAGAGACACTAATGGCATGAATGGCACTTTGGAAAAACACATTATCACCCATCACCTCCGGTATTCTACGAAGAAATAAAAGCCTCTTATTTGTCTCCCTGTTTGCACAAAGTCAAAGAATAACACATCACACACTTTAGAATGATGATCTACATTAGATGTTAATGTACTATTTCTAGAGACAGGAAGGCAGATCTCAGCCGTTTATGTGATATGAGGATCTATTTTGGTTGTCTTGTTTTGTTTCCTTTTCTAGCTTTCATGATTTCTAACCTTCTTTTGACATACTGCATGTTTAATGTTTGTGAATGTCCAACATTCCCTCTAACATTTAACCTTTAATATGTTTCCTCATATATATGTTCAGTATTTAATGTCTCAAGTGAATTTTCGACTATTTCAGATGATACATTTGTTTCCCATGAACATCACACATTTACAATCAATGAAATAAGATGCATTCTTGACGACAATAATAATGAATCATCATAAGAAACATAAGAAACATGACAGGACTTTTTTTTTAAAAGATATTTTGAACAAAGTATATGTATCAATATTTTTTTTAAAGCTGTCCTCATAGATATATGAAGCTAAAAAAAAAATTTACAAGCTGAAATTTCTGATTCAGAATTTTCTTTAACTAAGACTTTTCTAGATAACTTGAAAACTTTTGCAAATTGCTGATACGACCTCTAGAGATAAAGCTGAGTTTTGGTCATGTGATTACATTGTGAAATAATCTGTTTGGAAGCAATTGGAAAAATTGATTATGCAATACATAAGATTTGGTGCATACTGTTTTGGAATCATCAAAATGATAAGATATTGTCCTAATCTTGCTGCAAGTCACATGCATTGTACACAGAAATGTGTATATGGGACTGCACACACATGTGGCATGAAAGTTTGGTCAAAACTTTAAAGCTATTTCTCATCATATTCTTTTTAAATACGCGACATTTGAAGAGTGGTCCTTTTTCAGTGGGCATTTCTACTATGATACTCTTCCACACCGACATAACAAAAATCAAAAAAGCTCACAAATTATTTTCCCCCTTTTATACCAGAAGTCAACCTCCTCTTTAATGCTCTATCGTAAGTCCCTCCTACATAAGCCTTGCTTCATCCCTTATTGCACAGGAGATGACTCTCCTGTGTAGGAGTCACTGCTTGGCCTTTACTATAAATACGAACCAACAAGAAGAGCCGGTTTGAGCTTCATTGAGCATTCCAATTATCCCATGCAAAATATGGCATTTGATGGCATTCAATCCACAACCAACAACAACTTATTAATGCCTCCTACATGTACATGTACATATAACCCCTGAGCTTTGAATGAAGCAGTGTGGGTTTCATGGCAGTATTCTGGTTAATAACTCGGCTCTACCAAACCAATTTCCAGTAATCGGTTTGGTATTTCAAATGACCGATTCCAATTACATTTTTGGTCAAAGTGCCTTCTGAGAAATTGAAACTGTCATTAGTGGTAGTAGGGTATATACATGTACATTGCCACAATGTGCACTTTTTAAAGCTCATAGACAGTCTCGGTAGCAAAAACATACTGGCAAGAAACTTATCTAACATAGTCACATACCCTTCTCCTTTTATTATAAGACATATGTACGAGATTATTTAACATTCCATTCACGATTTCGAACAAAGTTTAGTGTAAATATCTGTAAGAAACGCTTGGTAACGGCTTTTCACTGCCTCACGCTAAGACCATATCACCCGAAGGTTCCCAGCACAATAAACCCAGCGCTTCGCACTATGTGTAGCGTATTCTGTAACACACAGCAATCCCCATGTGCGTAATGTGTGTGGCCGTTGTTTGAATTTACATCCCCTCTTTTTGGGGCCAGGGATTTTTATTACTTTTCACCTCTCATTCGATAAATATTTCACTTGAGAAGGAAAAACCTTCACAGCATCTTAGTTATGTTAGTACCCTGCTATTTATTAAGTGAAATCTCACGAAAAGTTTTTGAGAGCTTCCCAAAACTATCTGTTACCTTTAATGGTTTCAACAAAATGCATCACTTCAAGTCACACAAATAATTTAACCAATCACAAACAGGCATATTTTTATGGCTAGTAAATGCACCAGTGTAAAAACTTTCCTCACACTATTTTTCAGTTCTACTGTGAAATACTGAAGTGAAACCACATGTACAGTGTGTGTACATGTGAAATTTAATTCTTACATACAAGAAGTTACATGCCATATAACAAGTGGTTGTGCATGCACATTTCTCTCTACTTTTATTCCTATAATTTATATTATTTACTTGCCACTATATTTTCATATCCACTGACATTTTCAGTGACATGTGTACATCATTGGTTTCCCATTTTCCTCATACTTTGTCAAATTGAATTATATCTCAAGATAAAGAAATGTCAGATGTGGTAATGATGATATTTCTAGAAATCAATACTTAATTTCATTGTGGTTGCAACCACTATGAGAGCTTAACAAGAATTCTGGTAAAGGTGACAAATATATTATGAGTTTTCTCATTCTTTTTATTTCAGTTTGGAAGAATATCAGAGAAGAGACGTCCCCTGTAAGGGATTGCCTTTCAGATGCCCTCATATTTCGAAATATGAGAAGAAATAGCTGAAAATTTGGGACCAAACTTTCATGCCCACATGTACGTGTAGTCCCACATACACATTTCTGTGTGCAGTGCATGTGACTTGCAGCAAGATTGAGTCAATTTCTTATCATCTTGATGATTCCAAGACCTAAAAGTATACACCAATTCTTATGTACTAAATAATCAACCTTTCCCAATTGCTTCCACACAGTTTCTTTCACAATGTAATCGCATAAGAACTCAAAGTTTATCTTTAAAGGTAACCACACCAAGTAAGAGCAAGATGATGGTGATGAGCATCGGGAAGTGGAAAGAGGACTGCAGTGAGAAGTCCTGATCAACTACCATTACTCATTCTGGTTAAACCATGCATGAAAAATAATTGGAAATAATTAGATGCTTCACACATCATCATGCTACAAATCTGCACTTTTATCGAGCAATGGCTCGTTGTAAATGCATGGGACATTCAACAAACACAACAGTCATCATGCCTGTAGTCGTTTAACTATGTATAAGAGACAAGAGTACTTCCTATCATAAAATACTTATTTTTAATTATAAATCATCCCCCTTTTTTCTTCCTATTTCTCCCCCCCCCCCTCTCTCTCTCTCTCTCTCTATCTCTCTTATATTCTCCCTCTCTCTTGCCTTTTCTTCTTTCCCCTCAATCTTCCAATATCACTTCCAATCCTTCCCCATCCCTTCCTTTTTAATTTTCCCTCCCTCCCCCTCTCCCCTTCTCTTTCCACACTCTCTCTCACTCTGTCTATCCTCTTCCCTCTCATTTCTTATTCTTCCCTTCCTTCCCCTTCTCAGCCTCTTCTCTGTCTGACAATGTCTATCTCTCTCTCTCCTGCTCTCCCCCTCTCTCTCTCTTTCTCTCTCACTCTCTCTCTCTCTCTCTCTCTCTCTCTCTCTCTCATTGCACCTCCTGTAGGAGGTTCAAGATCGCATACAAGCAAACAAGGATAGTGATATGAATCTACATGTACTGCACATGCTGTACATGTATCTGATGGAGGATGACAGTTCGGCCATGCAGCTGCATGATAGCACACAGGAATAGATGCAAAAATGACACGCACAGGAAAAGTATACCTTAACACACAGGCACTTTTGCCATATAAAAATAGATCACACTGTTTTGATTTATCAAATTGGTATATATGACGATCTCTCTACGTCACTCTTTTCAATTTTTAAACACTTTTCCCTTTATGAATATACATTACAGCAAGTGTTAGGCAGATGTTTGTCAGTAGAATGTACCACGTCACTCCAAGTCATCGATGATATTGTCTGCTGAGAGCCAGAAGGGCGTTAACTCATATACTTTAACACAGAATTAATGCCCTTCTGGCTCGCAACAGATGCATCCATATCTTGTAAGAGGTTCCTACCATCCATATGTCTATCACAATTTTGAACCATATCATCATCCATAATTATGACTATCATAATTGTGATCCATATCATCATCATATTGTCTGCTGAGAGTCAGAGGGGCATTAACTCACATACTTTTACATGCAGTTAATGCCCTTATGACTCTCACAAGTCAATATTTTCTGCTTAGAAACAGAAAGGCATTAACTCAACTCATATCAACCTACACAGTTACATGTATCATAATTCTGTCTCTAAGCAGTCAAACATGTCTACTGATCCTTATGAAATTATTTTTGGAAAAACGGTGATGTTCGTGTGTGAAAAACTTGAAAAATAAACAATAAAATGTAATTTCTGTAAGTGCTGATCTCCAAATCTCCAACAAATATTCAATTCAATGGTTTTATTCATATTCTCATCACAGCAATATGATGCCAAATTGTGAAAATATTTATAGAGTAAAAATTAACATTCAAAATACAAATTTCAACAAAAAAGTAACAAGATACAAAAACAACATGCTATCAAATCAATAAACAAAATACAGACTGATGTTCGCATATTGCGCTTTCAAGGTTGGATAGTAAAATAGAAGTAGATAAAAAGAGAAAGTACTTGGCTGAAAAAGAAAGAGAGAAGAGAGGGATAAAGAGAAAGTGGAAAAGTAAGAGAAGGGTAAACAAGAAGAAAAAAGTAAAAAAAAGAATCAAAGTACAGAGCGAGTGAAGGGGAGAGAAAGAAAGAGATAGAGAGAGAGAGAGAAATAGAAGGAAAAGGAGGGGTGATATGCTATATATGATCATTTGAACATCAACCTATTGCAATAGACACTCCCTATCACATATGCCTACAGGCCATTATGGAAATGTTGATTCTTCAGAAAACACTGCAGTATATAGACTAATCGCTCAGGTGCTGTGAATATAATAAACAGGATGAGATACAGAGCTTGCCGGCCGGCTTCACAATTAACCTTTGGTATTAGAGTGTGAGGCAGGGGAAGCGTGTAAGGGATAGAAATCTATCGTGATGATAGCGCGACTCTGGAGGATTGGTGCAAGTCGGTAATGATGGACACCCGAGACTGATTTAATTTGTATTGCAGGGACGTGATACTCTCCCTGCCAGTTATGCCAACCTCTCATAAATATCTCTTAATTGTCTGGCATGGAGGAGGGCATGGGGAGGAACAGAAAACATGCACACATTATTCTTAATCCTACTGTGTGTTATCACAGGCAAACAAACATGACCCCCGTTAAGTCAACTCAATTACCATGACATGGTCTACAGATACCCAGTGTGCTATTGAAAATATCATGATTAAACAGAGATATGAACAGATATAAGTAATTATATGATATTGAATGGCCTTGAGTGGGATACAAGGTTATATCACACGAGCTATGAGCATATTTCACTCGTCAGCACGACAAGTGAATATTCTCAAAGCGAGTGCAATATACCCTTGCGTCCCACAAAAGAAAAGCTATTCAATATTATTATCATTAATTGTATAAAATCTAGTTCCTCAATTTTCACCATTGTATGTCCTTATGTGTTTGTATTGACTTCCACATAAAACACAGAATTTTTTTTTTTTTTTTGGTGCTTACCCAAGCATCTTGCAAGGGCTGCGCGCATACATCTATTGTCTTAACCTTTGCATATTCAAACATATATTCACCTTTTACGCATCACGCGCACCCTAAACCATGAGATATGGAAATATATTGCACGGTCATCTGGGCACTTTTACAAAAATCATAAGATATTGTTTTAAAATTGCACCATCATCCGGGTACTTTAAGGCAAACCATGAGATATGCCAATTTTTCTGGACGCCTGAAAGCGCTTCACACAAATAATACTTATATATTGACTGGCCTTGAGGGGGATATCAGAACATATTTCCCACAACAGAATCATATTGCCCAAGTCGAAGGCGAGGGCAATATTTTTCTTTTAAGGGCAATATTTTCGATATTCACCAAATGTAGAGCCAGCCAATATTATTATTATTATCTATATCATGTATATGCCTATTATGTAGCAATTACAAACAAGTCTGCTTGCCTGTCGGTCCACTCTGATTTCAGGTTATTCATACAGGTATGTAATCTGGGTCAAGCAATTGTGACATAAATTGTTACCGCGTGTATCCATTATTTAAGCCTTTGTACCAGCTTTGTAAACTTAAACGCGTACACAATTAATACACATAACGCACTTTGATATAAATAAAATAGTGGCAAGGGCGGAATATAGGCAAAATGTTGCCCTCTGTTTTAGTTCAGTGGTCTATGGGGAAAACCCCAAAGAGGGCAATCTGGAAAATATTGCCCCCTCCGGTAACAGATTCGGAGTAGCGCGCAAAATACGTTTTTTTTTATTTGGCAGCTAAAATGCCTTGTATAGGTAATAATGAAAAATAATGAATGGATATAACTAATGAAAATTGTTGGAAGGTTAAAGTTTTAGCATGAATAACCCTGAAGTTACCACAAGTCTAAAACACATTATACTGTGACATAAACATTATGTTTTCCTTTTTCCTGAAGTGACAGGTTAATAAGAGGTTAATTCTTCTCATTCAGCTGAAGAGCAATGCTTGCAAACATTCAAACTAAACTAAAGAGGAAACAAAACACATTAGGCAAGAGAAAAAATATTGTGCAAGCATCGTGCACAACACAATAACACACTGGACCTCTCAGTGAAGGACAGGGTTTTATGATATCTTTGAAAACTGCTGCGAGCATCACCTGCCTTCAAAAATCTAAAAACAAAAATTACAAACTATGATCGACATACAGGATGAAAAGCCTGGTATTCTAACTTCCTTTTCAGGATGAATTATGGAAGAGAAGTTGATGAATTCTTAAATACCAGCACTAGCTCCGAGCAAAGATTCGACTGCGGTAATTGCAAATGGAAAGCAGCACTCCTCATGGCGGATAATCTTACACGGCTGAAAGGACCGACTTTAAACGGAGACCAATCTTGATGTTATTTCCAATGTTCTCACGCATCCAGCTTGAAAAAAAAAAGATATATGGGAAAGCTTTCACAGCATCTCGGAAGCCTGTGGCTATGTGGGCATGGAGATAATATTTTTGTCAATGTGGAAACTGTAGGATCTTTAGCTAACATAACAAAAACAACAAATACGCATGTATTACAACATTATGAAGAGAAAGAGGAATATCTACACTTCCACAGAACATTGGTCAAAAGTTGGTTTAAAGGGAAATCCGATCTCAATTTTTTTTTCTATTGATATTTTATGAAGCGTAATTGGCTGATTAATATGATACCAAATTTACCAGAATTGGACAGTTATGAAGAAGGTTATAGAATGTTTTAGATCCCCTCAAACACGTCTTTCACCCGTCGTCTGCTGCACATGGGGGCCGCTATTTGCAGTGGACCCCCGCAACGAATGACGTATCTGCAGACAACTGGCTAGTCTAGATTCTATCCAGTTTTTTATATTTGGTTTACTCCCCTACGCTGCTCTTTCTCTACACGCATATCCCACACAGAGTGCAACTCTCCACTAATCGCGCAATCCCCAAAATTTCACCTGTAGAAAAAAGCAGGGGTGGAATTGCAAAGGATACTGTTATTGTTCGGATCACGCGATAACGGAGACAGTCCAGGCAGTGGAAGAACACAGGGCTAACATCCATCTGGCTTTCAACAGACATTTCAAAACTGAAAATCTGAAAGGAGTCTGAGGTTTCAGACTATCCTCTGGCTTGATACACAAAGGTGCATCGCGGTGTATAGGCATGCATTGTGGTTACTTGTGCTCAGAGCAAGAAGGGCTCATATCAGTCAACACAGGGTTAACGTCCTTCTGGCTCTGAACAGATGGCATTTCAAATATAAAAATTTGAAAAGAGTCTGTGGTCTCAGACTATCATTTGTCTTGTAACATACTATGGGTCAGTCATGATGTATAGGCATGTATATACAGGTAAAGCCTGTATTATGCATTCACATCAGTGTTAGATGACTCATGCATCGTTTTCACTCCACGCGGACCTCCCTCATGTATGGATGAATCCATTTGCACCTTGCTTACATAGCTAGAGACTCTAATCTCAGAGCACCACAGCGAGATACAGTTGCAGCAACCTGGGTTCCGGGGTGAATGATCATCGTCCTCATTTATGTGACGGGAGGCATGCGAATGACAAAGGGGTCCTCATTCTAAAACTCCATCTCCCTCTCTCCCTCTTCAAAATACACATATCTATCACAATAAATTATGGTGATAATTTCCAGATAATATTGGGGAATATCTTGTCTTTATGTCTTGCATACCTTACTTCTGGTACATAATGATGTAAGTTATACAGTTACATTCTAGTAGAGATGCATTTACTGATATCAACAAAATTGAATGTTTATGTTTAGCTGATTTCAAATCAAGATTAAACCATGAGGAAAATCCATCTAATGTATATTTCAATTTAATAATCATATGTAATTGCATGTCCAGGAAATGCATCTCTTTTTATATTAAGATCATTTCTCTTGATGTATTGAAATTGAAATATGATAGTTCGAATTTTGGGCAACATGTTTACCTTTATTTTTTTCTTCCCCTTTCACCTAAACATATTCATCTCCATCTTTGTTAGCACAAGAAAAATGCCCGCAAACCATCTGACCCTTCCTCCAAGCACTGCAATGACCTCAAACCTATTCATCAATTCAACCTCAACACACAGACACGCCCAGGCTGAAAGCATTCCCACTTTCCCTGTCGATTATGCCAACACAAATTGCCGGCAAACGTCGCTTGAATGTGATGCAGCCGCCGCCGCAACAATGACGGCATGACAAGAAAAGATTCGTTCCCACTTCCTTGTCACCTATCCCTCTGCTCTATTAATAGCCCTGCTCATGATGGATGCACCGGTCTATGTAAGGTGTGAGAGTGGGATCAGAGAGAGAAAGAAAGAAAGAGAAAGAAGGAGAGAGAAAGAGAGGGAGAGAAAGAGAGGAAGAAAGAGAGAGGTAGAGAGAGAGCACTTGGCACTGCTCGCCAGGGCGCTAAAGTGATGGGGGAAGTTGGTGGAAGTGGGTAGCAGGCCCGGTTGCCGGGGGCGATGATCCCGCTGTCAGGTGGAGGCATTCATCACCAATTTGCATCTTCTGGTGTTCTCCGCTGAGACAAGGCCCTGGTTTCCAGGACATGGGTGATGGATTGGGGAATTGCACCAAGTGCATCCCACAAAATGGCATGCACACCTTGCCAGACATTTTACAAGGTCTTTTTTTTTTTCCTTAGGATTACTTCAAATAAAAGGATGTCTACAACAGATAGAATGGAATATAAATGCATTTAATAATAATTTTTTGTGTTTATACTTCCCCAGAAACCATCTTTTTGGAGAAACGGCGATTCAAAACAAACCTTTTTGTGAGTTTTAAATCGGCGTTTTGAATTGGCGATTATACGAAAATGACTGTGGACGAAACTGTGTTTTGAACTAAACAAATAACAAAAGGCTCATTCTGGCCTGATAAATGGAAGTATAAACGGAAATGGAAGTATAAACGCACTCTAAGTCATTTTCAATGCAAAAGCCCAAGTATTTTCTACTCTCCCCTTACGTCATGATAATTACACTTTGCCGACATACTTTACACTAATATACATGAAGGAGACAGGCATACAATATTGAATTAATCTGTATTTCATTAACAATGCATTACATTGCATGTACATGTACATGCAACATGTTTCTCAATGTTAATGATGAACAAGTTTTCTGGTGAAAGCTAGCGGGGCATCTATGCACAATATGTCCGTTAATACCTTTCTTGCTCTCACCAGACTATTATTTTACTGGTATGAGCCCGGATTACAAATAAATCACAAGATCAAATTCTATAAGACGGGTTCTAGAATGTAGGTATTCTAATTGGTCATATTACATCACATGACCTTGCATTTTTCTTTCCCACCATCATGACCATGCAAAAATTTCATAACCCACAGCAAAAAGTGATAATGCACAGCTGAGATGCGCGTATGCGTGCCTCTGGCGCCTACAAACTTAAGAAGCGATGAAAGTGCGCGTAGTTTCATATAGGTAGGCCATGGCAAGGACTTTGATGTGCACACTGAGATGCACATTATACTTTTGAGGTGTGCTTAAAGTGATGTCAATAAGGAAAGCCAATGGTGGCCTGCTTGACTGTCTGATTCTTGGCATTTTGATGGGGATTGTAACCATTTTTTAAAAACTTTATAATCATATTGTTGACCCATTTTATTAAAAAAATTAATTCATGTTTTGTGATGCACTACACTCAGTTAAGTCACAATGAAACAGATAATGAACTTGACAACTCTTGTGGAGGTGTCGTGGTATAGTGGTTCATTCACTTGACTCTCAGTCCAAGGGTTGAGGGTTCCAATCTCAGCCCGGCACTAGCGTCTTTTGGCAAGACATTAATCCACATTTACCACTCTCCACCCAGGTGTTTTATGGGTACCTGGCAGGATTTATTCCTTGAAATGCACTGTGCGCTGATTACGGCTGCCAGAGCTAAAGCCAGGTTGATAATATCCAAACCCTTTTGGAAGCGCACAGGGACGTTATATCATAATGTGATATGCACTATACAAGAACAGTTTATTATTATTATCATCCCACTGTGACTTGAACATTCGTGTAGTGCATATTCACTAATGCACTCGCAAACATGAATTATTTGTATAATGATTTGCATGAAGTCTTCTTCATGTTTCTGTAATTTTCTATATATAGGAGTAATGAATTCCATATTACTGCAGCATTATGAATATGACATTGCATGATTACATGTACCTGACAGAGTACTACTGGTAAGATTTCCATCTGTAAGTTATGAATACTTGTTTAATTACTGACAAGATCTTAAATACTATTTCAGTGAGAGGATTAAATTTACTCTCGCTATGAATAAACTTCTATTTGGCGAAAAAGCAGTTATTAGAAAATTGTACTCCCTTTCAATGAGACATGTCCTTGTAATGAATTTCAATCATTAATCTCATTCTGAATATTTTTAGTATCATATTCTTATAATATAAATAACTTATTCTAAAGTATTTCAGATATCTATCATATTCTTGAGAAGTGTATTTTTCATCATGGTAAAAAAACAAAATCTCAAATATATGATGCATCAGGCTTTCTAAGAATAATCCATACAAAGTTGGATTATTCTTAGAAGAATAACAAGATAATAAAAAGTAGCCAGTTTGAATTCAATAGCTATATATCATTCTATACATTTGTATACCATGAGATACGAGGAGATGACAAATTTATAGGTTCATAACAAGGGGCATATATCCCAGGCACGATTTAAAGAATAAATGAGCAAACATCACTCGATCAATATTTACTGAAGAATCCTTTCAGCAGGTCCTTGAACACACAAAGCATATACACTTGCAAGTGTTTGGGGTGTGCATTTTAATAAACTAAAGGAAAGGTATCCAGCTCATGTACATGGATATACACGATACATGCATCTGTCTGGAGCCAGAAGGGCATTAATTCTGTGTTAAAGTATATGAGTTAATGTCCTTCTGGCTCCAAACCGTTCCAGCATTTTTACAAAATTCTGACAAGCAAAAAAAAGGTTATAATTTATTAGGCAAAAAGGAAAAGGGGGGTCAACTCACACTATAAAAAAAAAGGGGGGGGGTCCAATACACAAACTATATGACAAGCAAACAAAAAAGTGGGGTCCCCCTGGATCTACCCCTGCATATAAGCAACAACAAAAAAATATTATAATTTCTTAGGCAAAAAAGGGAAGGGGTCAATGAACATAAAGTGGTGTGCTGCTGCAGACATGAATTTTGGTATCTATATCAAGAAGACATGTATAGTCAATTATTTACATTGCAATCAATGTGTTATACTTTCTGCTAACTTTTCATGTAGCCATGTGATTTTGCACCATAAAATGTCATTATCAATATAAAACAAAAATATTTCTATTAAAAAAACTTATCGTCAGCTTGGTACCAAAAGAGCATCAACTTGCACCATACTAACAGAGATAATGCCCTTCTGGTTCTAAAGAGAAAATACGAGAATAGTGATTACTTGTCTGTCGAGTACGTTCATATTCCAGTAACATATTCTGCTGGTTTCTTCCATTTTATTCCTACTCCTTTGCATGCATACAGAAGATGGCACATCAGAATATGAACAAAGATGATTAAAGAAGGACTCGCAAATGATGGTTGAGGAGGGATGGAACATGAAGTAAATGCTAGCTATTCAATGATCAAATGAAGCATGGTCAGTGCACACTGCCTCATTTTTGTGTACAATTAGTATTACCCAGTATATTGGGGTACCGTTGTCATCATCGAATCTCTGTTTAAAACAGAGTCCTATATGTGTAGAAATATCCAAAAGAAGGTATTCTCCCATGGTGTATTAAACCAAATCGCTTGTATGCAAACCCTCACTGTGTCTATTTTCATAAAGTCTGTATCAAAACGGGGGTGTTTCATCAAGTGTCTTATCGGTGATTTTTACAGACAAATTTGCTCTTAGCCAAACAGATGCAAGGATTTCAGTAGCTTATAACAGTTATTGCAACTTGTCATCGATGACAAGTTTTATGAAACAGGGCCCAGGACCTGTCAAGAGTTTTTGGAATCATTACAAAAGTAAACATATGAATTAGAAATTGATAGCTTTCAATTTTATAATATCAATTTTTTATTTTTTTCATTGAAGCTTGATAAATATTAAGACAATTATAATTCTAAGCTGCTGGTAAGTGTTGTGCTTCCTGAGGGAATATAAATGAGAGGTGAAAACTAATTCATACCCATGGTCTAAAAATAAATTTCCTCTTGCTTTTCTATACAAGTCTTTCATGAAGAGGATTTTATTTCAAGGAAACATCTTTTTACAATATCATCTGCTGAGAGGCAGAAGGGAGGGCAAGCTCTATGTAAAATGCTATTAGTTAATGCTATTTTAACCCTCAGGAGGCGATAATATATCACTATATTACCTTCCCATTGTCACTTTTGCCATTACCTATGGCCTTTAAGAACACCAATCAGGAGATAGCCGATAAGTGAACTTGGCTGAAGGTGTCTGTAGGGATGATTTTTTTTTCAAACACCTACACCCATCATTGCCTCAGGGTCTGTTCGACCTGCTAGAAGAAGCTCTGATCATGAGAGAAGGCACAAAGCCCAGTCACATAAGGACTGCGAACCACAATGATTTGGTTCATTGTGGTTCCAGATGACTTTGCCAAATGCCAATATCGTCATCGCCTTAGGGTCTGTTCACCCTGCAAGGAGATGCTCCAACCATTAGTGTAGCTGCACAGTCACGCTGTGGAATCTCTTTCGGTGAACCATTATGATTGCTTTATTTCTTCAAAGATATAGGGTTAGGGTTCCAATTAGGTTTTAGGTCAGGTTCAGGTGAGGAATAGGGATAGGGATACGGAGAGTGTTTGGTCCAGGGTTGATTGATTGATTGATAAATGATTAACGACACTATCAACACTTGAGTGTCATATAAGTGTCAAACAATAATAATTCTATAAAGTTTTATATAATTATACAATAGAAGTTTTCCTTTCAGATTTCACGCCAAAAAAATAAACGTGGATTGGAGATTGTCGATAATAACTAAATATGTTAACTACTTCACCGGGATAACTTCCCTGCTCTTTACGAAAAGAGAAGCAGGTTCTTTTACGTGCAAATGGTGTGACTCTCCTTTACACGGGACCGCCGTCTTAGAGTCTCCTCCGAAAGATTAGGCAATTGGAATGAAATGCCTTGCCCATGGGCATACCTGTTGTGATTGGGATTCAAACAGTTTCCTACTTAAAATCTAATAAAAAGATTAATCTCTTTAAGAAAATGGTCCAGAAATTCAGAATTCAATTAATGTTGGATATTAACCAAATAGCAATTGCTGCTGAAGCACGTGTGTCATACATACAACTCAAAGCTCTGCATAATGCGGGGTGCCCATAAAAAGATTATGATTGATAATATCTTTAGAAGTACTAAAGCATCTTCAATGAAATTCCATAGGTAATGTAGCAGCAGTATCTCCTAAACTTCAGGTGAATTTCACGAAGATTAAAGCCTCCAAACTACAAAGTTATGACTGTTTTTGTAAGACGTAACTTTTGTCAAATGTTACAAGGAGAGCGCGCTGTATAGCATCAGTGCACAATAAGCAAAGACCTGGACATCGCTTCTACATTTCACGACAAACCTTTCCACTGAAGTCATTCTAACTCACAATTTCTTGGTGAAATCACCACAAACACATTTTAGATTGCTATTTCATTTGTAAAATGTTAGGATTATGCAACTGGTGAATTACCTACTTCTTCATCTCATCTATATTTTAATCCTTATGGCACGAGCAATGGACTAGAGGAAACAACCGAGTGGGAAACACCCTCTGACATTGATACAATAAGCACATGTCCCTGTAGTTAAAGCTATCTTATACATCTTTACCTTGCATCCTCCTCACTAATGGCCAATGCACACTCCTACATTTTTTTAAATTTGTATGCATTATAAGATGAGAATAATTCATCAATGTCAATGGCTCTAATCTTTAGAAGAGAAAGGGATGGAAATGTCAAACCCAAGATGGATCTCCAAGGCTAGAACTACATGCTTTATTAGTCCTTATGGACATCTCTAGCTTGAATGTTTTAGGGCTTCTAACAAACATGCATTCTAAGATATATTAAAGATTCTCAACTTAAGAACATGTACACATTGAAATTCATGTGTTACAAACCATCAACGTTTCTCACTTGATCTAGTTTCCCCTAATATTAATGAGGCTGAAAAGGGTCTCAAATTGACAGACTTTTGACTTAACACAGCAAAAATATATATAGGAGCTGTGAGTGATTCAGCTACAAAAAGGCTATGGTGAAAAACAAGAAATATTACATAAGTATGCTTTTTATTCATGGCATGATCGCGTGGTTGTATCATAAAATAATTGATTTTTGTGGAATATGGCATGTATGATGAGAAGAATACAGTTGAACATCTTCTCAATGTACCTGTAGACAGAATCCATATTGTATCCTAAATAGATTTTGAAAGCCAATACAAAGAAACATTTTAAAGATTACGGTATTCATCGGAGAAAACAAACGTAATACAAGATGCATGGCATGTCTTGAGGGGAAATATCCAAGAATAATGGTTCTAAATTAAATTCAAAGTGATCGCCCACAAGATTAATACATGCTACGTGCAGATATGAAAATACCTTCTCAGAATTAATAACAAACAAAAATAACAAGGATACACACACCCACCAAAGGCCACCATTGTACTGTCTCACTCTTAGCTCTTTCTATATTTAGATCTGGTAACATACTATTTATGAAGAAGTTACTGATCATACATCAAAATTCAAACAGAATTTTCTATCATCAAATCATTCCTTCAGACACACCCGAATCAGAAGAAAAAATTGAAATTTTAATATCACAAAAAGAGAAAAAAGAGAAAACTGCATGCTTAGCCCAGCCTTCAAAAGACCCGCTATTTTAAAGGTTGACAATAAAACACCATTCAAATGCACGTGAAGCACAATTAATTTTTCTTTTCATGGGACCCTTCTTTCAGTTTACATGCTTTGCAAGTTCGCAATACAGATTTCTGTTTGAAACAGCAAACGATTTTTCTAAAGATGCAATTAGACTCTATGGCCCATATTCTGAACTCCAGTTTAACTTAAACCGCAATCTAAGTGTGGTTTAAACCCAGTCTAAACCTGCCTTTAAACCAGAGTTTTAGAAAAGCACATTCTGAACTCGGGTTTAACTTAAACTCCAGTCTAGTGTGGTTTAACTATGTACCGAAATTGAGACTGGACTTGCGGTTTAAGTCAGTTTTAATTAAAGCTCTGGTTTAACTTAGACTGGAGTTTAAGTTAAACCGGAGTTCAGAATTCAGGCCTATATCATAAAGATTCTTCTCTGCAACACCGTGGTTAGAAACTAAAGAACAGAGTAATTTCACCCACTGTCCAATCCATGTCAAAAGTCTCTCTACAGACATAACACATTAGATTAGAAACATTGTGTGTTCAAGCCACATTCACACATGTAATTACTAAACCACCTAAAACGAAATGCCACTTCAAAATAAAATGAAGTACATGTATTAAAAAGCGTGATGTACTTTATATTTATGTATCTCATTATACATGCAGATAAGTGAGTACGTCTCCTGGCCTCTGTTGCCATACATGTACCTTTTTAACCTCCATTTGCAATTCATTTTACATGTAAAATGGCTTTTATTTTTCTGCAGTATTTCTTTCTTAAAGGTAGTTACCGAGTCACTTGTGAATGGGGCTTTATAGAAAGAAACACATATGTGTAGACAGGGAAAGGTCTTTATCTAGATAATTCTAGACATAGCCTCCGTCGTCATCTCACAGCAAAAGGCCCAGGGCAGGAATGACGTATGGAGGAGGTATGAATCATAAGACTATTAACCCCATTCGGTAGGGTATTACTGTCTTGATCTGAGTAATCATTCCAGTTTTATAAATACATCAACTGGACATGTGTTGCCCACCAGAGCCTTAGTCTAATAGTACACACCAAAGTCCATAAAAACTCAATATAAAAGTAAATGAAGTCCTTTTTCAGCATGTACTCCAATAGTGTGTCCAACAGTTATTGATAAGTAAGGGCTGAATACTAACCTAGTATCAAGTGTGACTTGCTGGTTTATTTTAGTCTCTACTTGGCAAATGGTATCATACAAGAGGCTGGCATAATTTCAAGGTAATTTTCATTTCTGGATATACTTACAACCCTAAATTGAAATCATAAATCTCAGCTGTCATTAATCCTTGATAATTCAAGACAAAATACAGAGAATACACTCTAAAAAAATGAATAATATATGGGAGCTTTGATTTAAAACAAGAACTTTGATGTCTTTATTCTTCACCTGATATTTATCAAACCTTGAAACGGACTTGTTTCTCTGATTCATACCACTTTTATTGAAATGAACTGTTGAACCTGATGTATCATAAATCCTCCCCCCCCCCCCCTCCCTTTAATAAAGTTCAAAATCCATACAGGTGTACATGAAATATACCAATGGTCATATTCTGAAAACTTGTTACCTAATATCTACATTGGTACATATAGTAGGTGGCTCTGCATACGCAGACAGTTCACGAAAACCCTTTTTACAATGGCAAATTTAAATGGGGCTTTGGGCTAACTGGTAGGACTAAAGTTGGAGGGGGGTGTACATGTAGCTCTCACTTATTTTTCAGGGCTAATCCCTTTGTTTTCACACTTCAATATGAAGCTGAACTGGAGAAGTTTTGCATTAAAGCATTGTTTTCTCAACAAGATCAAAGTCATGAATATAGTTCAGGAACAAAAATATCAGTGTCAGTATCAGAGCCAGATAAATAGTACAGGGCAATAGTCCCAGGCTAAGAAATAGAAGAGGGGCAAGAAATGATACTGTAAAGGGTATAGATTAAGCTAGTTTTTATTCTGTTATGACAATCAAAACAAGCCATACTACAAGAAAACAAAATAGTTTCCAGAATACCATGCATGCCTGAGCTAAAAATCAAATACAAGGCCTCTTAAAATGTGTCCTTATGTATATATGCTTCATGCAATCTAATACTAGACGATTAATAAATATATACTATTTCCCCCAATGATATTTCCATGTAATAATACTGCAACCCTACTGACCTCTTTTCAGGAAGAGGAAGACTTGGCAGAAATTTGTTTTTTATTCTTGGCATATATGAATGTGTCTTTTATGTCCTGCTCTGCTTCTGATTGAGGGCTCTATTTGAAGATAATGTTTAGTACTGACATCAAAAAGGAAATTCGAATCAATCTTGTTGAACACAGTATATTCTCACCTTTTTCCACTTGTATCAAAATACATGTGCAAGTAAATTATATTGCATGCAATTCTATCCATGATTTCCAATTTTAGAATAAATGATTGAAAGGAACTCCACAATAAGGATGTAGAGTGTCAAAATTACACATTGAAATGAATTAAAACTACATATACATTGATTGCAATTGAAATATTCCTAGAACGAGAATACATGTAGGTATGCCACTGAACTTTGGAATTGCCTAGAGCTGTAAGTATAAAATGCAACTTAAGTTCAAAAGTAAGTGTGTCACATCCTCTTGGCTAAACATACCAGACTACCTGTAAAAAGAACCAATTTGAAAAAAAAAAACACCTCTTGTGACTTTCTCTCCCCCACAGTGCACTTGCCTTGAACCTTTGTTTGCACTTGAAATAAAAATTACTAAGCATTTTCTACAAGAGTTGGGAGAATAAAGATTACTAATACTAAATAAACACAAGTTAAAATGGTTCAACTTGACTAATCCAAGATAGTATTTTTGTTCTTTTTTCTTTGTGCAATGAAGTTAGGTAACTGAAATTCATTGGTGGAATAAAGATTACTAATATTAAATAAACACAAGTTAAAAGGGTTCAACTTGACTAATCCCATATATTATTTCTGATCTTTTTTCCTTTGAGCAATGAACTTAGGTGACTCATCACGATGCAAACTGTGATTCCACTCGTAAAGTTTTTACTATTCAATAGAAGTCCATTGTAATGAGAAATTCAGATGTATATGGATGAATATAAATGTCACTGCCCTAGATTCATGTGTAATAGCACACTCAACTACATGCATCAGCCTAATCACATACAACCTCATACATACAAATTTGCATGATGCAGATACATGCTCCAAATGGGGGGGGGGGGGGGGGAACTTGATACATATGTACATTTATGCATGCACAAGTTATTAAAAGGTACATGTAGGTCAACCCATTTTAAAAGCAAGCAATAGCTGTAAACATGAATATTACAATTTTCAATCTATTTTAGACCAATTCTGCATTGTTCATACAATTTAAAATTCTAAACACGACCTTCACAAGCACGCATGAAATTGATGGGTTTATGAGAGCGTTTGAAGTGAGGCTAAAATAGGGACAATAATTGGAAATGGTAATCAATATCATATCAGAGAAGGAAATAACTTGATAGATCTAGATCATGAGCTCTCCAACTTCATTTCCTTAACCATGCCCCTAGTCATTTACCTCTCTCACACCTCATTTAATTGCAAAGAACTTCAAATGGAGATGGGGGTTTATCCTCCAAGGTTGAAATCATCTCTACTCATGATACGTAGCATGAGATGGCATTAGGAAGATAATAGCAAGACAATGGGGGATAAAATAGTACAATATTAGGGAGACAATAGTAATAATTATTGTATCGTCTGCTGAGTGCCAGAAGGGTGTTCACTCTATGTAAAATGATGTGAGTTAATGTCTTTCTGACTCTAAAAATGATATCTCAAGAACTTTGATCGAGATGTGTTTAAGTTACCATTACCCCACACTCGGAATTTCAGGTCTGCACACATTGTGTACACCATCTTCACTCCCTCATCTGTAGCCAATAGTACACCATAAACATGTAAAGTTAGTTATAATATTATAACCACGTGATAACTGTGATTAAAACGTGTCTCACAACATTTATTTGTGATACAAGTTTGTAAAACATTGTCCCATCGTCAAACAGTGAATAGGGACAAAAAATGGATGTGTTTTTGTATTCTTTCCTCGGTTATGATGCAGACACTTCATTTATTCCATCTATAATCAATAAAAGAAATAAAAAGGGTCTGCATTTTTCATAGGGGAGGAGATTATGACCAAAAAAACTTTTACCAATTCTTGTTCCAAGCTACCCCAATGTCCCTATTTACCCTGTTTTTAGGTAGGATGAAAAATGCTTCTGTGTCTTACCTTTTACATTCTTTGGATAGGTAATCCGGCATGTGGTATTTACAATCCATGATCATAGTCAGTGTCTCACTGTCGTTGGTTTCATTGAAAGGGGGTTCCCCACATACCAGCATGTAGAGAAGGACACCCAAGCTCCATATATCTGAACAACCAATGAAAAACAGGAGAAAATATTCAGTTACAATAACATCCGAGGTGTTAAGTAAAAAAAGGCTTTAGTTCTGTGTGAAATATTTGAGATAATGCCTTCTGGCTCTAACCAGATGATATAGAGTACCGAAGTGTGACGTCATACCGGCCAAGTTGTCAAGGTTGCTGGTTCCAAACAATTTGTGCTAAAACAATGGCGTGGGCCAAACGCTGAAATTGCATTGCTCCAGCCCGTTGCTTAAATGATTTCGCGGTGAACCTCATGCACGGGCTCTGTTGTTTGGAACCAGTATCCTGGATGACGAGCTAACGTGACGTCAGCACTTTGGTACTTATGGGATAGAAATTAATCTTATGACTGCATGATTTAATATTTCATGAGCTAGGATATCTAATGTATGAAACAAATAAAAAGCAATGTTCACAAATATTTCAGATTTATGCTTGTTAATGACTTATTGGAGCTTGTCACCATACGGTTCTTTCAAAAGATGGTACATATATATGTTTACGTGAAGGAAAATGCTCAGAGTAGACTCATTTGTCCTAAATCAATGACAACATGTACATACATGTAGACATTCTTATCAAAACTATACAGCATACACTATGTACAATAAACCAATGTCATACAAAAATCATTATAATCACTATACCTGCATGCTGAAGATGATATAGCGAGTTATTAAAAATGCATCATTTTCAATTTGCACATGGTTCTCTGCTTTTCAAAATGAGACACCTTTCTGGAGAATTAATTAGGTGGAATATTAAAACACTAGAGCATGTGGTATCCCTTCATAGAGTGCCTCAAGCAACCCAGAGGCTTTCACAACCTGTTCATTTCATATTTAGGACACATGGAGACTGGAAATGAGCCGATTCTTCTCTCCCCCTCTTTTACTCTCCCTCTCTTCTCTTCTTCTTCTCTCTCTCTCCATCTCTCTCCATCTCTCTATCTGTCTCTCACTCTCTCTCTCTCTCTCTCTCTCACCATCTTTCTACCCCTCTATTACATGCATGTAATAAATCCAACCATATATTTTCAATCAACATGAAAAAACACTAGCTGCAGATGTTAAATGACATACATGTCTCTTCCTTTTTTGCACTTCTTTCCTCTCCCTCTTTCCCTTCTCTTTCTTGATCTCTCCTTTCCCCTTCTCTTTCTCTCTGTATCTCAATCTCCCCTTTCTCTCCATCCCTAGTAATATAATATAAAAAGGTAATAGCATTATGGGAAATGGGAGAGAATAGATTAAAAGGGATTAGATACGAGAGAGAATGAAAGTAATCCCTTTACTTGTAGGTTAAGCACACATTTCAGATGGAAGAAATAAGACAACAAAACAGAAGTCAACACATCGAGGCAAAAGCTAGAGGGAGGGGGCGAGGGATAAACCCCACAAATGTGAATGCATGCATTGCAGTTTTAGTTGGCATGCAAGGAGAAGATAGAGCCGTATAGAAAGCAGACATCTTGAACAATATAACATCCAGTAATAAAGATGGTGCATGAAGAAGAGACTCAATAGATCTGCTTCTACGAGCCTTGGAAACTCTGCAATGACGTCAGAACTTCATCCAGGTATCAATCTCTCCTTTGTCGAGAAGTCCTTCAATTCTCCCTCATAAACCAGCTACATTTATGAAATTTGGAATAAAGGCGAGTTCACATGGACATCCCTTGAAATATGAATACTGCATGACATTTATGCACATGTGCATACATGTACATGTGTGTACATGTACATGTAGGTTGGTCCCCACTGGAAGGATTCTAAAAATCATTAAAATTGTCACTATAAATTAGTGTATTGAATAGACGTCCATGTTCATCATCAAAAATGAAACAATATGACCTTATATCATGTACTTATATAATATTGAATGGCCTTGAGTGAGATACAAGGGTGCATGTATATTGCACGAGCTATGAGCATATTTCACAAGTCAGCTAGGAGTGAAAAATTTTCAAAACAAGTGCAATATACCCTTGTGTCCCATGAAAGACAAGCCATTCAATATTATTATTATTAATTGTAAGAAACCTAGTTCCTCAATTTTCACCATTACATGTCCTTATGTTTTTGTATTGACTTCAACATATAACACAGGTAGAAAAACATTATTTTGTCCTTACCCAAGCATCTTGCATGACCTGTGCGCATACATCCATTGTCTTAATCTTTTGAGTATTTAAACCCCTTATGCACTTTTCCATGCATCATGCCCGCCCCAAACCATGAGATATTGAAATATATTGCACGGTCATTCAGGTATATTTGCAGAAATCATAAGATATTGCTTTTAAATTGTACGGTCATTCGGGTACTTTTGCGCAAACCATGAGATACACCAATTTTTCTGGTCGCTTGAAAACCCTTCATACGAATAATAATATCTTATATTCAAGACTCTTTTCATACCATCTGCTGAGAGCCAGAAGGACATTAACTCCATGTTAAAGTCTGCCCTCCTGGCTCTCAAGTTGAACAAATGATATAAATCATTAAACTTAGTCTGTGCAAAAAGCAAATGGGTATTGTGAGAACTGTAAAATTCATGTAAATTAATGTAGCTGCTAAAACTCAATGTTATCCAAATGTACTGATGTCTGATGTAATGTGTCATCAATTAATGCATTCAACCTTGTTTCTACAATAAATAATTATGTCAACAACAACAAAAAAATCAAATGAAAGGAGTTAAACCATTCTTATTCTAATATTGTCAATTAAAATTGCATATTGTAGAAAGTTACGCACATTTCATATCTACTGTAGATTAGACATTTTTGTCCATAGAACATAGCGCTTTACTTACAGGCTCAAAATCTTTCATTCAAGTATTTTGTAATGGAAAAGCTAGAGAGAGAGTTGCCATGGACCCACTTACTCATGCAATCAAAGATATACTTCCTTTTATTCCAAGAACTGCAGATGATGGATGGAATCCATATATACCCTCTGTGAAGTAGAAGGTTGTTGCTTTGTTGTGAAAGCTTCTGACAAGCACTCAGGTCATTTAAAATAATTTTTGGTTAGAAAAATATACAAAGAATTCAAATACATTTAGTAAACAGAAATACTGGAAGAGCAACAAAAAATAATCATCTGAAGACAAGTGCTTTTGTAGTAGAGAAGCTATTAAAAAAACAAAACTATTTGTACCAGCACATTGCAAAATATGGGAGATGATAAAAATGATCATGAGGAAGTGAAAATGGTAGGCAGCTTTAAATAGCAATAATTTTTATCTCAGATAGATACTTTTGAAGTAGGACACTTGAGAGTAGTGTGATTATTTAGATCAAGAGAACAAAGCAAAAATGTACGTGTTACAAATTCATTTCCTTGCCCAGAGCAAACTGAACATACTGACATACTGACAAGAAAAAAAATTGTACTATAGCCAACTTAGGCTAAATATGCATTTTGCATATACATTTTACCAAAACAAAATGAGGAAAGTTTGATGGTGCTTAGACAATTCAGGGCACGCAAAGTTTAAAATATTGGGAGGTAGATGTATACAATGTCATGTTGGGGGGGGGGGGGTCCTCTTGGTTTTCCCTTCTTTTTTTATCAATTAAGCAAATTATTTTGGGGTCTGAGATGCCTATAAAGTGATTGCCTTATCAGGAAAAATTAAGAAAATATTTTCATAGCTTGGACTTGATTAAAATCTCGATCAGGATATGATGTGAAACCAGAAGGCGTAAATATTTCCCTCTTGAGAGAGATTTACTAGGTGATGCTATCCACATCAGTACAAGGCTAAGAAGCATAGTACAGTCAACTGTCATCTAATCACTGGGGAAAGAAAATTTTTAATTAAAAAATTCTCATCAGTTGTATTGTCTAATGTTCTTCATCATCTTTATTAGGGATACATATCTTTTTTTGCTTGATTTATGTTTTTTAAGCTAGTAAATTATTTGGGGTCAGCTTTGCCTATAAAGCAATTGCCCTTTCAGGAATAGTGGAGTATTATTTTGGTAGCTTGGACTGGGTTAAAATTTGGATCAAGATACTATTCCTATCTTAGATATACTAACATATTTCTATATTATGTTCGCACACGCTAAATGTAACTATATGCTTGAATAATCCTTTAATACATCTTATTCCAAGTGTTTGAAAAATAACCTCAATATAAATTACCACAGCTATGTACGTTCATACGGGACTTGTGGTTTCAAAACTTTAAAGAATGAAACCCTGGGGAAATATCCATTTTAATGAAAAGAGAGAGAAAAAAAAAAATGTTCCATCAAAATCGGTTACGAAATGAAAAAGTTATGAAAGTTTGAAAAGTCTCAATTTATTTTCTATGGCGATCCTCAAATTGGCAATGTTTCAAAAATGCAGGTTTAGTAGTACAACTCTCAATATGTTTTGTACACAAAATTTCATATTTTCTCCATTATCTCTAAAGATGCTGCTTGTCTTTTTGTGAACTCAACATATGTTGTGTTAAACATTTTCCCATGATATATCTTGAGCTAAAAAGGAGACAAGCTGCACCTTGAGAGATAATGGGGAAAATATGAAATTTTGTGTACAAAACATATGGAGAGTTGTACTACTAAACCCGTCACTTTGAAGCAACATTGCCAATTTGAGGATCACCATAGAAAGTAAATTGAGACTTCAAAATTTCATAACTTTCTCATTTTGTAAACGATTTCGATAAAACTTTTAAAAAATTACTTCTCTCTATCCTCTCTTTTCATGAAAATGAATATTCTGGTCTGAAACTACAAGATAACTACAAGTTCACTTAAAGTTTTGAAACTACAAGTGAAACTTAAAGTTTAGCTCCCTTCATGTGAACCTGACTTATAATATTGTGTTTTGGTTTTTTTTAATCAATAAAAACCTTTTGAATAAATAAATTAATGTCAGTATAGTGTGAAACCAGACAGCATAAATGTTTCCTTCCTGAGAGTGATTTACTAGGTGATGCTACCCAGATCAGTCCAAGGCTAAGAAGCATAGTGCAGTCAACTTTCACCAGATGATACAAATTATTGCCTTACTAAGTCCGCCGACATTTCATCACGAGAGGAAAAAAAATGCTCTGGTAAACAGCTTTATAAGTGCATCGAAACAGATCTATGTGTTTGCTAGACAATCACAGGGATAACAATTCTAGAAGCATCTGCCGAGGTACATGTATGAATATTTATGACACAATTATGTGAATCTCTCAATTACAATTCAACTTCAAAGTCAAGCCTGGAAATGTCATAAAAATGATGTCATTTTCCACGCCATTTAGAGAAAGGTGACATTTATTCAGGGCACGGTAAAGCTCTGTCTCACTTATGATTTAGTTTGTCTAATATAGATGCAGTAGGTTGTCGCTCCAGTCATCGTAACTTATAGGGTAATGTACGGATGAAAGAAATCATCATAAAATTGTCTGCAACTTATGTATATCATTATTTGCTAGAAGGGTGAAGTAATCTGATCAAATTAAATACATTGCAAAGTTTGACCACTCTACTTAATATGAATGAGAGAGGAAATTTAGTATGTCAGCTAAGTGGAACATTTATCCTCTTAATCATGTGATCTTCCTTTCACCTTTATCCAACAATAGCAATCAAGGTAAATTTTTATTGATGGTACCATTATTTCCTCAAGTAATAAAACTATTTTTTAATCCAAAATTTGCATTTAGCATGATCACAATCATATCATTAATATAACTCTTTCACTTTCCCAATTACAAAGAATCTGTGTTTGAGCATGATTATTATGCATTATATGTTGGAGTCTTTCTCTTTCTGTCTCCTGAATACTAGTGCATTTGAAGGGGGAGCAAGGTGAGACCCCCCCCCAAAAAAAAAAAGGAGGGAAAACAAATCTATACACTTAGGAAATTATTTGTGAGTTGATAATTATTAGAGTACTCTTGAAAATGCCTGAAGTAAGGAAAGAGATTTTCTCAAAACTTATCTATTTTTTTTTCTCATACTCTGTCCATTGACCCATTTACTTATATGATTTTTTTTTGGTGAAAATTTTGATAATTTGAGCATTTCCATAGCTTGGAGTTACATCCCAATGCAAACTGTTAAATATCAAGACATTTGAATGTTTGTTCCTAACACATGTAACTCCACACAAATGAACACTATGTACTCTGTCGTAGATGCTGAGCTAAAACAAAGTTGTCCTGTTTGAAGAGTATTCCCTGCAAGCCCTCTAATAACACAATGTCAGCTCTGAGCACGCACTCTCACCTACCGTCCTAATGCAACATGTCAAGTGACACAGTTCTCCCATAATGCATCGTCTATGCTATCCCTGATAGTCATAGCTTCATTCAAAATCCAGGGGCCCTATTCTTAAAACTATTGTCTGTTACTTTAGGAAAAATGTTAATTATCATAACAAACTAAAAATGTACTGTGTTTGAAGCTCCTTGATAAACATTTATTATTCACGCTTCCATATAGATGTCTCTCTTAACCGTGTGCATACGCAGCTAGCTTTGCGCAGAGATTACCCAATGACTTGTAATAATTTTGATTTGTTATGACAAGTAACATAAGACTTTGTTTTCTCTCATTGTACATGAAAATTAAAAAGCCTTTTATCAATTAAATATGCAACCAAATGTTTGACATCCTTCGATCATGTGTTTTTGGTCTAACATCATACTTTCAAGAAGGGGTTTCTTGGAGCAAAGACTGGTTTTTCTCTCCTTATCCTCTATCACATCGCACATACAAATGAAATAATATTTTATTGACCACATGAACATGTGAATGTCTGATATCCTTCCGATTAAAGAGGTTTGATAGGTATAACATCTAGAAAGAAGAAAAAAATATGCTAACGGTCTTTGAAAAATGTTTGGATGTAAACAGAGTAAAAACACTGACCAGTTTTTGAAGTATGTCATTCTTTGTACAAACTTTTTTATCTATCAATGTAAAGTTCAAGAAACAAAACCTTCCATACAAAACTGGAGGAATTTTATGAATGACAAACAACGTACAGAATTTTCTACTGTTGCAAGAAACAATGAACAGACAAGTATAGTTTGAAATAGAAAAAATAAATGTTGGTAAAAATCCATTCTTTTTTGTGATATTCTTGGAGATATCTTGTTGTGAACATGGTTATCCTACATATGAACTTATGAACATAAAATGTTCATATAGACTGATCCCTACATTGTGTTGTACCACCAAATATGTACTGTTTAATTTCTGCTTGTTGTACATGCTTTGACATGATTGAAATTGTTGTATTCTTTATAATAAAAAAAAAATAATGAATTAAAAAAATAAGTGGTTTAGATCAAGTGAATATGGATGTTTTGGGACTCAATAAAAACAAACTGAGATAATTATGATAATAGAGGAACCACAATCATTATCAGTGCATCAGACACAAAACAATCAACAAGGCCACCTTAAAGGGATGGTTGAATTCTGGTAAAGGTGAAAAATAATTTGTGAGCTTTCTCATTCTTTTTTATGTCATTTTAGAAGAATATCACAAAAGAAATGTCCTCTGAAAAAGTTCTTCAAATACCTTATAATCAAAATATGACAAGAAATTTTGTGTGTGTGTAGTCCCATACACCAATTCTTATGTATTATACCATCAACCTTTCCCAACTGCTTCCAAACAGTTTCGTTCATAATGTAATGGCATGACCAGAACTCAACTTCATCTTTAAATCAGTACACCGATGTATGATGTACGTGCAGTAAGAAGCAAGTCTCTGGCTACACGTACACATTGCAACGTTTACTGGCACTACGACTATCTATTCTTGTCCTGTTTGATTGCTATGGAGTGGCAGTCACAAGTGCTTGGCAGCTTCTGGATATTGATGTAAACAATGTCAACAGTCCCATGTGCATTGTTTGCATGTAGCATTGTTTAGGCACGGATAGATGCCCCCTGTGGGTACTATAGTGTGTCATGGTTACTGAATTTGATCAAACATGAACAAAGGAATAAAAATAAATTTGTATCTCAATGCTGTTTTCTGGTATTGTATACAAAATTCAGTAGACTGAAACTAATTGGTTATAAAAGTGACTGTACTTCATGTACAAGTAATTGTACGCTCACATGTATGATTCAATCACTGTACATGTCATTTTAAGTTCATGTTCATTTACAATGTGGGTTACTGAGGTTCATATCAGCCTCATTTCATAATATAACTACTTCATTATGAAGAATACAGAAACAATAGGCCTATGCACTTTGTTAAAACTGCATGTAACTTCCAAGAGAGATAATAGTCAATGTGACTATATGCTTTAACAGCTTCCATGGCGATTAAATTGCAGTCTGTTGTATTTTATATTTGTTGTGCCTTTGGGAACATGATGAAACTTTGCTTGGACAATACACAATAGCTACGTTCATATGGGACTTGTGGTTTTGAAACTTTAAGTTAGAAAACTTTAAGTTAACAAAACGACAACTTACTAACCACAACGAGGGTTCACACAAGCCTGAAACAATGATGCTCGTAGCTCTGAAACTACAAGTCGTTATTAACACCGGAAGTAGATACAGATTGTGTGTACAGTACACATACAGATCCTGTGTTCATAATTTGTGCAAAGTGTATGACCCGGTAGTTTAACATGAACAGAGAGGTCATCATTAACTACGAGCTTGCGAATCTTAAAGTTTATTCTGTTCACATGGTCCGAAACTGCGACGGAGGACCATCCACTGCTTGTGGTTTCGGCGTTAACCACGAGCTCGCCTGTGGTTCTAGAACTACAAGTAAACTTAAAATTTCGAAACTACGAGCCTGTTCATACGGTCTGAAACTACATGTGTACAAGATAAACTGTACAAGTTAACTTAAAGTTTTGATGCTACAAGTGAAACTTAAAGTTTAGCTCCCTTCATGTGAACCTGCCTACTGAATGAGTATTTCCTGGACAATAACCTTGTACCTACCTTCAATTTGAAAGTTCATTACGCCTTTAAGATAGTATGACTTAAGTTTCAGGAAGTCCTCAAATTTCCTTTACTGCAACAAGAATTTCCCCATATATTTTTTCATCACTATATATCAATCTAATTGTTTTCTTGATACACACTAAATTCAGAGAACTGCTGACCCATGATCGATACTGTCATTCTGTACCATGCAGGACAATTATAGTTCATATTATATTTGAAGTACTATAGATGACTGGCCAAACTTTATCATACAGAACATCCTTTACTTTTCCATCAAATATCAGCATCAAACTTCTTTCACCCTTTAAAATGCCATAAATGCTGAGTCATTATTCTAAATTCAGAAGCAAAGAAAAAAGATACAACTTAATAAGAGTCATACTGCACTGGCCCTCAATATTACTCAACTCTCTCTTTTGTCCCCCAAAATAACAATTTTACCAGAAATCTGCAATAGTACCCAAGAACAATGGAACATGCTTGTCGCCTGTTACACCACACAGACACAGGGACTTTCACAGGAAACAAAAAGGTGAATCACTTTTGTTTATCTAACCGCACCATGTCAAAAGCCTCCCAAACTTTCACAAAAATAGCATCTGTATTCTTTACAGCAACAAAATAGTACAAATTATGACATGATATGCTACATCATGCATGGACAAGTACAGATTTGTAACAAATTAAATTCACAGAATTAGGACTAATCCATTTAGTCTTGCGATAAATGAGAGACAATGGAATTACAATACTCCAAGAAATACTTAATACTTTCATTCGCATGAGCTACTACATGGTACAGGGTTATTATGCAAATACAGAACAGAGTTATGAATATGGACAAGGAAATCACTTTTGGCCTACGTACATGCCAATAGGCATCCTGTTTAGAAATTCCTAAAACAACAACAAAAGCAGAGGGACATACATTTTGAAGATATTGTTGACTTCAAATATTTCTATACATTTTTATTCTTATAAGCAGTGGACAATTACTTTGGAGAAGTTCATTATGCACAAAGCAAATGGGGAGAGAAGTTATTGAAGATGACATCAGTATAAACAATCAACTAATGAATTTCTAATGACTTCAATGTTAAAAATTCTTAACTTTCTAATTTTTTTTAATACTAAATCTCTTTCCAGTTTTCATTACTTCTGTTCCTCTGTACACTAACATTAGGGTAATACATTTTAGATTAAAGTGAGTTTACATTGCTTTTAAAGGCAATCTAAAGCCTCACTAAGTACCATGAATACAGAGAGTAACTCTAGGAAAAGAAGTGAAATTAATATTTCACTTCTCTTCCTCTATATAAACTCTAAAAAGAGCTACCATTTTTAATATACTGTTACAAAGTAGTTCGCAATTGCCCATGTGCATAAATCCATTTGATATCATAAGCTAAATTTAATCCCCACACTGAAATGGCAACCTTGTCTGTCTGTTCTCCTAATCTTCTATTCTTAGCCATGAGAGGAAAGGATAGCAGGAAGTCATTCTTGGGATATGTCAGGTATGGCCTACACAATCCCACAAGGAATTCAAACTATAGATTTGAACTTGATGTGACCTTCCCAAGGTGATAACTAAGCCGAGGGGGAGTGGTAATCATCATTTCTCAACCTGATCCGAGGGAAGGTTCCACAGAGAGTAGCCCAAAATAATTGGTCTTTTCCATTTCCGGAAACACGGTGTATGTTACACATGATAAATCACTAGAGTTATTACTTACATACTTGTGTAAATGATGAATGTCTATAGAATTGGAATATTAATAAACAGAGTAATTTACATTTTGTTGATGAAATGAGGCTTACTTGGGATAGCCAGTGTGACAATTAGCTACCACTCAAAATCTAGGAAATACCACAATTAGCATAATCAAAAATAAAAATGACACTCCTTTTTAAAAGCATTACATACATTACAAGTACATGTACATAAATATTTACATATTGTACTTCAACAATCTACTTTTAATTGCCTGATACAATAAGACAGACCTATCTACTTCATGTCAAAACCACAAGCAATTAAAAGACATCATTGGAAATTGCAAATTACTTTCGAAAGTAATTGCAAGCACCGCACTTTCATACCATAAATCACACATCCAAATGCAAACTTCAAGGATTTCTCCTACATGTACATATCTCATGACATATTTACTCTCATGGAAACTGCCCTGACTTAATTCAAATAAAGTCCGCACATCTATGCTTTCCGATCTCTCAAACTCTATTTCTGATGAACTTTGGTATTACGAGAACAATATCTCAGATGAACGAAACAAACACTTCCTAAGGCTTTGGGCCCATTCACATGACAGAAAAATCTTGTAAAGAAATCTACATGTATACAGAAATCGCATACATGTAAAATAACCATATGGCACAAGGGGAGTGTACATGGGATAAAATATTGTAAGGTTCCAACTGATTTGAAGGCAAGTTACTACACATTGTGCTTAGGTTTTGATCCTAATGTCACGTCATGTTCACATTTGCAGCCCCTCCCAATCATTCAGTTCTCGTACGATGCCATACCTTCTCATGTCATGTAAATTATGATTCTTCGAAGAATTCCACTCTGATATCAAGTTGGTTTCAAAAGAAGCAGAAAAAAATAAAGAAACAGATCAATGAAAGTTTGAGCAAAGAAATAAGGAAGTTGTGAATTTTTAAAAGTTGCAATCAATCAAACACAAATTGGCAACTCCATGACATATCTTGCCCTGTACTAAAAAAAAAACATAAATACACCCTAGATATAATTATTGCAAATACAGTATGTTTTACACACAACCTATATGAAACAAATCTTTTCCTTCATCGATAACTGAGAAAATGAAAATCTATGAAATTTTCTGTACAGAGCAAATGGGAGATGAGCTCACAAGATACATCACAGAGTTGCCAATTTGTATTTGAGTGATTACAACTTCAAAAATGTATAACTTTCTTATTTCTTAACAGATTTTGCTCAAATATCTTCACTAATCTGTCTCTCTCATTTTCTGCTTTTATTCATAGCAGATAAAATCAGGGTGGACTTCCCCTTTAAGAGATGCCAAAACCTCTGATTTACGATAAACAAAGTGCTCAGCAAAATTTTATCATGCATGTACATATACATGTAGCCTGTACAGCTATGGAGTTAACGTACATGTACAGAATATTGTTGTCAGCTAAACCCAGAAGAACTATAGTTTCAAAATAATGTAAGAGTAAGGTGCTCTCACATATAGGCTCCAGCAACAATGGGGTCGGGGTCGAATATGTTTTATAAATATATTTATTTTTCTATCCATAATCACCTTGTAATCATATGTAAATGATATGATTGTTTTGCTTCAATAAAACACATAAATTATTTTTAAAAATAAAATAAAGATATTTTAAAACTGACAAAAAAAAATTGCTTAAGAATTTATTTGTCAAAGATATAGGGTTGGGGTTGCAATTAGGTTTATAGGGATAGAGTTAGGTGTTTGGTCAAGAGCTGAAGTTAGGAATTTGTTTAGTGTAGGATATTGGTCGTGGAGCAATTGTCGCCAGAGTATGGTCATACAACCATGAATATACCGGTTTTCAGTAGATACATGTACTATGTATTGTATAGTTTTCCCTGTCTGAACAGGGGGTTGGTATCAATTTCCGTTCTTTCCACACATGCACAAAGTACAAGCCAACAGCAACAACGACAGAATCACCAGCAAAGAAATAGCATTTACAATGTACATGAACCTTGGATATTTTTTAGATCGCTCATCCCACTAAGCATTACAAACTTCTAAGCATACTATTTTTATTCCGATATGACCCATGGCTTTTTGGTTCTGTAAATTCTTTAATCTTGCAAGTCGAAAGTAGGCCTACATCATCAACATGAACAGTCTCATGTCGAGGAACTTCTAATTTTTAGTTATCACGAAGAGTATAGCTTCAACCACATTTTTGTGACATCACAGATAAGGAAATCAGCGATTCTGTACAATGTGTCCCGTAAAACATACATGTATGTCCTTTTTTCACATATTTCATCCAAAAATGAAGAATGTCTCAATATGACCATTCAATAGTAGTAATTTCTGGTATCACCTCCTATAGACAATGTCATATCGAAAGATTTTTCGTTTATAAATGAAATATATCGATAAGTGTCATATGTCATACAGGACACTCTGCAGGGAATCGCCCAAATACTGAATTCTTAATGCACCTTTCAATTTGTTATTTTAATTTAAAAATAAAACTTATAGGAATGTCTTTATCTGTAATTTCAGATTGTATAAATTTATGAAAACAATTTTCTGCAGTTGTCTAAGTGCAAGCAGTCAGTAATCTTCTGTAGTTGTCTAAGTGCAAGCAGTCAGTAATGTATTGGAGACTATATAAAATTGTAGGAAAAGTTACATTTCTTCCTGAACATCCCTTTCTAAGCATCCCTCAGAACTTTAAAATTAGTACTAAGTATAGTCAAGGATTGTATTTCCGAACAGCACTGTATTACTGAATGCATACAGTTAAGCGCATAAAATGGCTTTCTTACCCGTGGAAACAACTGAAACAAAGAACACGGTACAAGATCATAAAATGAGGCAAAAAAACATAAGTAATATCTTAGGAACTGCTCTCTGGTCACCCCAGTCGTCACCCCATTTGCCCCAAATCGGGGTAGGTTGCGTGTCTTTTTCCCATAGGGGGCGCACGTTCGGAAATACAATACCATTTTCAAGGGACCAAAACGCTGCGTCGTTGGGAATGGGTTCGCTCGGATGGGAATATCGTATTAAATCTACGTTGTCTTTTTAAAATTCCATCAACTTCTTTTTCTGTAGGACTTTGAGCATTCATGATGTAAGTTTGACAGATATTCATGTAATACTTCATTTGCTATGGTTAATTTTGTGAAAAGTGTTTGGAAATTGGGCCCACTACCATAAAAACTCTTTAAGTTCAAATGCAGTCCATACATGCAGTACAACCCCTCTGTACATGGTACAATGTTGATTTGTAAGGAGACTAGCATACGTTCAAGGCTGTTCTTCACTGCAGCCAGCGATTCACTTAATTTAATGAAATTACAGGGCTAGCAGCCTAGCAGGGCATTCAATTGATCCTATTTTGGCTCTCTTTTTCTCGCCCTACTTCAATTTGGATATTAAAGATAATCTTCAATTCTAGTATTATTGTTTGTTTTGGGTTTTTTTAAAGATCTTTTAAATGATTGCTTTAGTAGTAAACAGAATCAGCATTATATCATAAATTTTCACGACCAGAAAAATATATTCATAAAACTTACTTAAAAGTACGTAAAAGAATGGAACAATGTATTTGTATAGTTAGTCTCAGTCCTAGGGCCCATTTTCAAAAATAAACTCTTTCTTTAGGATGTAATACAAGTTTGGATTAATCTCAAACTCAAGTTTAGTTGCAATCGATCCCATCAGTTGTGAGTGATTCAGTACAATCGCAACTCTTCATTGGCCATGCATGTCCCCATCTTTCTTTGCTTTATACAACTTAATAGTTGAATTTTTTATCATTTTTACACCTCATTTACTTTACATTTATAATTTATTTGTAATTTTAGTATTCAGTGTATTTCTTTACATGCTGTGAGAACAATATTTTCTATATTACAAACTTCCACTATTAAAGAATTTAGAACAGTGGCACTGTATCTCTCAAAAGTAACCAAATAAGAGTGCTGATTGGTTCTAACTTTTGCTTTGTTTTGTTTTTCTACGATATCTAATTTCAACCACCTACAAACTGCAATGCTATACACAAACACTGAGCTAGGAAAACTAAGACAAAATCCCTACCAAAGCATTCAAAACATCAATATTATACTCCTTAAAAGTGACCAAAGAGTGTTGATTAGTTCCAACTTCCCCCCCCCCCCCCCAGGTCACAAGAAGGCCCTTACCAAGAATATCAACAAACCTGCAACTCTTCTAAGATATTCAAATACAACACATACAAAAGTTACACAAACACCGAGGCAGGAAAACTAAGACAACGTTTCTACCAGAGCATTCCTCTCCTCTCCATGCTCCAAAGGAAACAAGAGAAAAGCCACAGAAATACAACCTGGTCGGCTCATTTCTTGGCACCCGGCCATGGACCCACTGTGACTTAAACTTGACATTTACCTGTCGAACTAGCAACTGTCAATAGAGATGCTACAGTACACAAGCAGTGACCGACTTGACAACAACTTCATTCTGGATGGGTGAACCTCAGTAAACAGTACCAGAGTGTGAAAAAGGTTCCAGTTTGCTTTCTGCTCTGAGCTGGAAGAAACTGTTCTATTTCTGTTCTATTGATGGGATTGTGATATTGCTGCTGATACATTTACTGAATATAAGAATTCATTTGCAGTGGTAATACATATAAATATTTGATAGAAAACGCATGAATACTGTCCAAGTAAAGCACAATGAATTGATGTATTTTTGTTCACTGCATACAATGAATGACACAGAAGTAGGAATTTGAGAAGGAGAAGTAGGGCAATTCTGTGCCATGTGTCCCATACGACATATGACATTTATCAACATATTTCATCCATGAATGAAAATCTCTTTGATATGGCTATGAGTAATGGTAGTGATACCAGAAAGCACCATTGTTCAATGGCCACTGCAATAACTACACATGCATTTATAAATAATGGCCCGTATTTTCGAAAGTGGCCTAAGTTAATCCTGGCTTAACTTAGGCCACTGATTTATGGAAGGCCATTCATCAACCACTAAGTCCCGTATAAATTACTATATTTATGTAACAAAATAAAGAAACAAAAATTATTTTCTGGCATGAAATGAGCATCAGAAATCAATTTTATCGTGTCGGTTTTTGTATTTGTATTTAGTCCCAGGACTATTAAAAGAGGGTGACATTTGGCTCTCCATAATTCACTGGCCTAAATCTACACACTTAAGGCACCTTTTGAGAATACGGGCCACTAAGTTCGAGATATCTCGGGTTTTAAGTATATGAAAATCTGTCTTACATGATACATGAGACATGAGAATCAAGTCAAACCCAACAGGTTAATGAAAAGTTACCCGGTACTGAATTCAACCACGTAGCAGCACTACTTCTGGCTCATTCACATACAACGGTAAACCTTTTTTTTTTTTTTACATGTACATGTACATGTACATAAATGAATGGCAAGCTTGGATTTTTAAAACAAATATTGGCAGCTGCGCATAAAAAAGGTCCTTCGTGTACTCTCTTATTTGCATGTTACAAGATACAGAAATGTGAAGTGCATTATGCTTATTTTGCCCCTGCGATTTCCCATGACATATGTGAACGAGGCTTTAGATGTTTGTCATATAACACATGTCCTATTAGACAAGGATAGCATCTCATTGCTATATAGTAAATATGGCTATGTGTATATGCTCCCGGGATGCACGTTGACAGTAATCATTCCTGACATAGATGATCTCCCAAGACTCTCAGATACCCATGCATGCAAGATGAGAGATAGCCTTCCCTTGATGAGTGAAGGAGGAAGGATTCTAACAAACAAAATCTACTGGGCTTGACAGAAGCCAGGATGTTCCAGAACATGGATATTTCTATCATAGATTTGGGCTTGAAAATTAAACTTTATTCTCCCAGTCAGGTCTCTTAACATATGAGCTACATGTAGGACTAAGTGGTGAGCGCTATATGTAAACAGAGGATCCAGGATTTTGTAATGGGAGGGGGGCACAATTCCAAAGAAATTCTGACAAGCAAAACGACAGGTTAACACTATTTTTCGGAGTTTTTTGGGGCCAAATATTTGACCGGGGGGGGGGGGGGCTCATTTTGGGGGGGTTGTATACTTAGGGTATCCCACTTAATTTTTAAAAATGGGGGGGGGGGTCAATTTGTGCCCCCCGAAAAAAAAGAAGACAAAGCTTGTAAACTTGTAAAGAGTAAAGACCGACGGCGATATCCGCATGTCACGCAGGAAACGTATCACATCTGTAAGCAGACTAATGGGAGAAAGAGAGAGAGTGAGAAGATCTAGAGATGAGCACTTTTAGAGGAAGATTGGATTGCTTCTCTCAAGCTCTCATTTCCTCCATGCTTGATCTTCAACTGATCTTCACCAGGAATGATTCAATATTCTGTATCTCTCAGCCCTGCTAACCTAAATATAGGCATGCATTTAAAGAGCCGATCCCCACGGATCAAGTGTCATCTCGCTATGGTCCTACCCCTCTGGGCATCATCAGTCGTTGATTTAGAATTTCAAGTTTGATTAGATATTTCAGTCTGTGAAGTATATTTATGAGATTATACAGTATGGGTAAGAAGAAATATTTGCGACACTACAATCAGTACAATACTGGAATTTGTACTGCAATCACTTTACTAGGAAACTCACTTTGGAGAAGTAATTCCATAGAGAATGTATTTTGATAAAGGATCTACAACATAGCTTTATTGCAGAATGCTTTAGATTTTACATTGGGAGTAGCAGGGGAAAATGGTTGTGCACGACTTAATGAGACCCATACCTACATTCTATACATGTAAGTATGGGAGTGTTAACATTTTTCCATGCTAATGATGTAGGAATTGAAGTCTCACACCTACCAATTGAACTTATTTAATCTAGTGGGAGGAAACATACAAAAGTTATTACTGTATTTTCCGGCTTAAAGGCCCCACCGCCGCAAAGGCTGCACCCCAACTTTGACAACTCATTTGAAGAAAAAAAAATTTTAAATAGGGAAAAATCACAAGCAATAAGAAATGTTGCCCCCAAAAAATTCATACAACGAAAAAACAAGGGCCAAACTTTTTATTGTATTGATTTTTGGAGACGATTATTCCTAGATGTCTTTGCTTTTATGTCATTAAGTCTTAAGAATTTTAAAAGAGGAAAAGAATCTGAGGAAGCATACTGCTGGCAAACATGTACATCTTTGTAGACTAGTACTACGGTACATGCACAGTTTCCCTACTATAAAAGTTTGACTACGAACGGGACTATCAACCATGAACGCAACTCACAAATTGAGGCTCAATCACAAATGAAATTGGAAAGGAAATGTTTCCACCACTCTAAAAAATCGTGAAGATATATCTTACATGGGTGCATATTCCATCAAAAGATCTCTTAAGTGATTTCCAAGACACAAAAAAAACATATATAGCATGATGGTTTCGAAGAGGAAATTAAAAACGTTGTCACAACAATTTGCAATCTGAAACATGTCCTTGCCATGACCAAAGATCGTAAAAGGGAAGATAGGACACTCTCCTGATTTTGTACAGGATCCGATGTTACGGCCTGGTGAAGTGCGCCCTTCCCCATGAGGCCACTTCCGTTACATAAAAATAGGGGAGTGTACTATCTTCTATTTTAATATCTTTGCCATGACCTACAATGTAGGATAATGCGCACGCCTCGTGCGCAATGAAAATCCACGGTGATAACTGTCCGTTCTCCATATAAAATACACACATCTCCGCGAAGGATCCTGCGGGGATACAACCGCACTGAAATAGCACGGAGGTGGAGGGCTGCCATCGATCTCTACACCATGCTCTACACATACAAGGGGTGCGCTCAAAAGACAAATAAAACTTACAGAGCGCCTATAACGACCATTACAATGGCGCATAGTACAGAAAATACTTTTGCCTCTTTGATACTACCATAATATCGACCAGGGAAGAAAATTCAGGTATTTTTCAAGGCTGATTTCAGCACGTTACTCGAGCTCAATCGAGCTTCATATGAGTGCTTTGTCAACCTCCGAAGACCATACGAAGCCGTGCTTGTAATTATATTATTGAGATTATTAGTTCTGAATGATATATTTATGAATAAAAATATTTCAATACTTGAAAGATAATTACATTGATAGAGATAGAGCACAGGTTCACTGTAGATTTAGTCGCATCAATGCCAATACGTGTGGTTTAGACCAGGGTTTTGGAGGCAGTTTATTTTTGCCTTTTGTTGCTTATAGGCCGCACCCAGACTTTGCGATCATATTTTGGGTGAAAATACCGCGGCCTTTATGCCAGAAAATACGGTAATATAAATTGCAGGGAGGCTTATAGCAAGGAGTTATCACAGTTATGTGTGAAGTACAGATTCATGTATAACGCAAGTTATGCCACAGGGGTGAAATTTCCAATCTGATAGACCTAAAACCAATGTGAGTACTATACAGTGTACATGTAGCTGTATATCTTTTGAGATCATCTCTAGAGGTTCTTTTGAACATTATGTGAAGAATGAAAAATATGTGAATAAATCTATGCATTTAACTATTTTCACATGCTTGAACAAGCAGTTTTAACCACAAATATATACCTTAGTAAGAGGATTTGACTACTGGTGCCATTACAAAATGCACATTACAGAAAACTCATTTTTACTTACAAATTTCAATATTTTATTCTGCAGATTGCCTTCCTTGGTTACAGCACACGCATCTTGCTGCACATAGAAAAATCAGACTGATTTTGCATCATTAATTGCCCTCATAAATCTAAATATTACATTAAAATAAAAGAAATTCTGAGCATAAGCATATAAATTTTATTACGATCCGAGGAGCTTCCCTTTGATGTACGTGCAAGCTTACACACAAATGAGTGGGGTGAAGTCCACTTTAACAATCGTACCATATTTCCATAGACCATGCTATGCCATACCATACAATACATGTACCATACCATGCAACCAAGTATTAGAAAACCTCATATCGATCAGTCATCTCACAGACAGAGCTGATGCCATTACCCCATACAGGGAATTGAATTGTCGAAGAACAGCGATGCAGAATATCAATAATATTCCCCACTTTGGGAGCCTGATTCTATAAATTATTTTGCAAGCATGTTAGGTGCGAGTGTGATAACCAGAACATCTATTCAAATTAAAGTACGAAAGACCTAAAAAAATAATTTGCATAAAGCTAGAATGTATAAAATCAACCTCAAAACACTTTACCTGGCCTTCTATCGGTTTTTAGAAGTATTGAGAAAGTGAAGGAAAACATAAAACCCCCTCACAGGTCGCTGTATTGTTTCAACTTGCAATATCTCTTTATAGGGTCAACATTTGGAGCTCATATTTTGAATAAGTATAGTGACATGGAACCCCTAACATACAGAGCAAAATATTTTTTGGTGATTGGTACAATTTAACACATGTCAATTTGCTAAATATTTACCTCAAGTAAAAATCAGAAAATGCAAATACATGTCCATGACTCCATATAGACAATGTAGTACCAGCAACAGTCAATAAATTGGCACAAATTCATTTTTTTTATTTATGTGGCTTTTACATGTAGGTATAACTATATCAAAATGATATCTAAGAGGAAACAGCAAAGTAGCTAGAGCAGTAGTGTGTTTCACTGCTTCTTTTAACTGCTGTTTGACAACATAATACGTGTTCATTTGTGCAGGTACATAACAAATAGGACACTTGCACGCAATGTTATAGGAGAATGAAACCCTGGGGAAATATCCATTTTAATGAAAAGAAAGGATAGAGAGGAGCAATTAAAAAAAAAGTTCCACCAAAATCGGTTACAAAATGAAAAAGTTATGAAAGTTTGAAAAGTTTAAATTTACTTTCTATATGGCGATCCTCAAATTGGCCACATGTACGTACACATGTTTTCCTGTATTTATATAAACTTATATACACAATGTGAAGTACTGCATGCTTTGATTTCAATCACATTTGCTTTACAATAATATTGTCTTCTTTGTGCATGTGTAATCTACATTAGTTTTGCTATCTTCTGTCAACAACCTTTTGCTCCTCATCTTTGTGCAGTGCATACAAGTATATTAAAGATATACTGGAGTACTGGGAGTTTTGCAAAAATTCCCCCGTTTGTTTTTTCTTGGTTTGTAATTCATGTGAAAGTTCCTTTTATTTAACTAATAAAATGACCGTTATTCACCCCGAATGTGTAACGTATATTCATAATTTCATTTTGAAATTGTTTGACTTTCTGACGTCGTCCCACGTCAAAAAGTAAAAGAATATTTTGAATTTTAATGTTTATAGCTCCTCCTGAGGTTTTTGATATCCTATTCAGGGAAACCCCTGAAAATTTCTGATCTTTAGATCCTTAACAGGGATTTTTTTTTAAATCTTGCACAGTATTGTACACAGCCTATTCGAGGATTGGTTCTTCTTACGACAAAATTTTTTATTAAAAAACTATATAGAGTGTTTATTTTATCACAGTCAATACTGAATTTCTCATCTAAATTGACTCTCTACTGGTGAGAGATGAGTTATTATGCTGTCTAAACATCAGATACTGAATGTTGATATATCTAGATACTTTGAATCATAGTTTTACTCTGTGAAGCGCCATTTGACCAGTACTCCAATGTTTAAAGTTATAGGGCTGTATACTAAATTTAATCTACATTCCATTCAATTTTAACAACAGGAAAGTCTAGTGAGAGCCAGAAGGGCATTAACTCATAGGCCGGCCATACTTTATCTCAGTTAATGTCCCTCTCACACTCAACAGGCGATACAATGTAATATAATGTAATATAATACAAATTTTTAATAAAAATTTTCACATTTTTTTATACAAATTCCATACAGTCAGTCCATCGAAAATTGGTTTCTGCTGATGAGCCTATTGAGGATACCCTTTTGGAAATTCAATCACACTCTCAGCTAATAAAATTAAAAAATAGAAAACTAATTACAGCATCTGTTATTAGCAATGACCATGGTGGCCAATCAATACTAACACAAGAGACAACAGTCAATTTTACATGACGCTTATATTACATGTACGTATGCCTGCTGTGGTTCCTGTTAATTGGCTATTTATTGGCCTAGTCATCATACACGTCACAGACATACTATGTACATGTTTAACCTTGTGCATGAATGCCAGCAATTTGATACGTCAGGTAAAATGCCAAAGTCACACAGTCCAAGGGAAAGGTTAATGAAATCTTTTTTTCTATCGAGGCTATATAGTGGACTAATGAGGTTTGGCTCAATATAGTAGGCCTACATGTACGTACATGGAGATCAAGGTAAAACAATTAAATAAATGGTGGCAGAGAAAGGCTCTGGAAAGGTAAAAGGAGCTCAGGAAAGCACACAACAAATTCTTGAGAAATGAGAATAAAATACATGAACAATTCCCCATGAAATCTCAAGAGAGCAATTCAGTTGTAGTTGGTAACTTGGTGTCCCATATATGACCAAATATTCTGGGATTAGGGACACAAATTTAGTGTGTAAAAAATACATGTAGAATGAGTATGGGTTTGTGAAAGGGGTAAATGACAACCCTACATGTATACAATAATTGCTTGGATATAATAAATATTTTAATAAATTTCTAGCTAAAGAGCGAATTTTCAAGGACCTTCCACTTATTTATAGCCAAAGGTTATTTATTGATATATTTTTATAACAGAATTATTTCCTCATATTTCATGCAGATATTGTGTTTAACTTTCAAAACAAATCTTTTGAAAATAATGATCCTTTATTTAATGATGCATACAGATGCGTAAAGGCCCATTTAATTGTTAAATGAAGTTGCATTTCTCTCCCTTACATTTTAAATTGTATACATTGGCTGTGAATGAAACAAAGACCTGACCTACAAATGCACAAAAGCCATTCATTATGGGAAAATGGGCATTCTCCAGCAAAAGTCCAGTCTGGCTAACTAGCACTTGATGTTATGGTTTTGCCATTGACAACATCTGTTGGCCTTTATTGGTATAAATTAGCATCAGGGAACAGATCATGACTTCCCTGGCCTTACCACAACAATACTTGCAGATCAATGTCCATTCAACAATCAACATACAAGGTAATGTGGATTTTTCCTTCTGAGATGACATTACACAAAAGTCAATACCATCAATGATATCCTTTCTATGAGCTGACAGTTCAGTTATTTTGAGACATATGCGGATAACCACCAAGATTCGTAATGGAGCGTGACGCTGGAATCCAAACAAATCAAATTGAGAGGAAACATGAGCAAACAGTGAAATGGATCAACAGAATTTTGTTTAGCAGTATCTATTTTACAAAGATGAATTTCTTTTATGCAAATTAGAGCACAAATATCATGTGATAAATATGGCCACAATTCTTGTGTTCCTTGTAGTCCTCATACATGTAGACCTACCATGTATGTAGCCTACATGTAGAGTACATGTACAGTGATAAATTGGGGTTTTTAACCTGACATTACAACAATGACTGTGGCTGAAATCTACTCATTTTAAGAGACTTTCTAATAATTTGCAATATACCTACATATACATGTACATGTAGGACTGAAATGTACAATGTACATGTACAAGTTAGGCTACATACATGAATTGCAGCCGGCATGTTTTGTGTTTCATTCATTGCATTTATAACGGGTGTATAATGTAATTTAAAGGGAAGGTTGAGTTCCGGGAAAGGTAACAAATAATTTGTGAGCTTTCTCATTCTTTTTGTTAGTTTGGAAGATTATCATAGTAGAAATGTCCCCTGAAAAGGATTGCTCTTCAAATGCCCTCACATTCAAAATATGACAAGAAACAGCTGAAATGTTCGGCCCAAACATTTGTGTGCAGTGCATGTGACTCTCAGCAGGAATGAGTCAATTTCTTATCATTTTTGTGCTTCCAAAACCTTACAGCATACTCCAATTCTTAATTGCTATATAATCAACCTTTCCCAATTGCTTTGAGACAGTTTCTTTCACAATTCAATCTCTTGACCAGAACTTAACTTTATCTTTAAGACATCAGCTGTCCAATTTGACACTCTCTAGCAACTTTGACACTCTCTAGCAACTTTGACAATAAGGGCAATTGCTACACACATTTCCACAGTATGTGGTTTAAAACCCCAATGATGTGATAATTTTGATTTACGTACTATCCAGGATGTGGCACAGATTATCCCATTAAGCTTAAAACAAGTTTGAATTACAGCGTTGTACTAATTCCATTATGTGTGCTCTGCTTGTGAGACAAAATCAGCTATAAAGCCCCCCTAATCTCAAAGTATTAATGTGAATAAATCTTAAAGCAAAATGTTACCAAAGCCTGGGTCACCTTTCTGTATATTTACAGGAAGTATAAAATGCTTTAAATTTGCATGTACAAAGGACTTTTTTTTTTTTTTACAACTGTTTGTTTCTTTGAACAAGGAACTTCTTTTCTACAGACATTTGTGCCGTTCATTCACACAAAAAAGGAAATGTAACAGTTCATTAATTAATTGAGAAAAGGACTTCTCATTATTTTTTTTTTAAGATTGAAAGCCACAGTAATCCTACATTAGTTGTTCATATCTTGTGGCTTATTACAAGGATGTGCACATATGGTCTACAACCTTTTCTTTCGTGTCCTCCTTACAGTAGTTACAAATTGCTAAACATGGATTTTTAGCCCCCTCAGTTCACGGAAAACTGTTGTCAGAAGGGAAATCAAGCATGCATGATACATGCGGGTGAAAATAGAATTATTCCTGACTACGGTAGCATCCCACTGTTTTTCACGAGCACTGTTTTTCACGAGCGCTGCTTGGCTACTCATTAAAACAGCTGACGATCACCTTCCCCCACCCCCTCCGAACCCGAGGCTCTTCAACAATATCAAGCACGACCTACGCAGGGTCAGGGTATAAATAGCATGCCTTCCGAGCGGTATAAGAAAGCGCAAGCGAAGGAGGCTAGCAGTGCACTTGACGTCACGTAATCAGCGCATGATGAATTAGCAGATGGCTAGCACAGCAACCACAGTATAGGCCAATGGATTGGTGAGAGAGAATGAAAGAGGAAGAGAAGAGGAGAAGAGAAAGACAAGAGGTGGAAGAAAGGTTAAGATGACATGGGTAAAGAAGTGAGGATAAGAAAAGAAAAGAGGGAAGAGGGAGAAAGAAAAAAGATGAGAAAGGGGGAGAGAGAGGGGGGGAAATGAGAGAAAGAGAGAGAGCAAGAGAGAGAGTGAAAAGGCAAAGAGAGACAAGGGAGAGAAGACATAATCAAAAGTGAAGATAGTGGAAGATAATAATGACAGAAAAAGAGACAAAAATATGAAAGAAATGGGGAAAGAATCTTAGATAGAGAGGGGAAAGAATCTTAGATAGGGAAGGGAAAGAATCGTAGAGAGGGGAAAGATAGAAAATAAGAGCTTACAGTCAGAGGAAGGGGAGAGAACAAGAGTAAAGAAACAGGAAAAGAAAAGGATGATGAGAGAGAGGATGTGAGAGAGAGAGAGAGAGAGAGAGAGCGGGAAGGAGAGAGAAGACAAGCATCCATAGAGCACTACAGGCAGATCCAATCACGTCCCATGCAGCATAGCACAGATACGCATGCTTTACATGTATCACACGGTGCTCACGTACATGTATGTATCGTTATGCACGCATCGTCTTGCAACCTTCGCCAAAACGACATGTACGAATGCACGACATGTGCTTACTTGAGATGCAGCTTCATCCGAGATACGGTGGACACACATCTCGTTTACCTCATATCTCCCACTCACCCAAGCAAAGTGTACCCCTTATAGTGTTGTGTACATGTACATGCATACATGTATCATGTCAACATTGCTTACTCTCGATGTGAGGTCCATTAATTTGTGCCTTTGGACTGCAAGTAGCAGTTGTATGCCTTTGCCATTTATGTGTACAGTCCTGACTATAGGAGTGTAAACAAGTAATACCATAAAATATCATAATCTCTGTATATTACAGGTACACCCTGTACTCTATACATTTAATCTAAAAAATGATCAGCTGTAAACATTCTATGCTCTTTTCATTGGAAGAAAAAAAATGCATATCATTCCAGTATTTGAAAATTACCAAATACAAGTACATGTACCTAAAATTGCCAATTTTCATTTTCTTTAACATTCCAACAACACAATATAAGCCCACTCTTCAAAATTATTATTTGTTATTTTTTCTCATCTTCCACCCCCCCCCCCCTCTCTCTCTCTCTCTCTCTCTCTCTCTCACTCACTACTTCATAAGAAATTGCAGAAATTGTGCCTAATTTTGTACCCCCAAGAGAAATTATGGCAGTCCTATGGTTGGACATGCGATGTGTACATGCAGGAATACAGCTGCAGTTCAATTCTCCTGCTCGGATATATGTCACAGCATTATATTTCCCAGACTTTCTTTCTCTGAATGTCAAACTCATTTTCATTTTCTTTGTGCCTCAAACTTGTTGTCTGGTAATGCATACAGACAGAGCGTGCGAACATGCTCTGGTTATGCAGCACGGTTCCCCTTTGTAACAGAGAAAGCGAGTGTTAACAACCAAGTTACAAAATTAGAATATGAATTTTTGTAAGTATTGTATCAACTTTCAGGAAATGAGCATTTTTAGTGACAAGTTCTAGATCAAGCACCTCCTGAACAATAGCCTGAGGCAATAAATCAGATTTGTTGAAATTCCCCTTTTTCTGCAACACTAGGCATAAATTTCATAATGGAATCCTCCTCTATTCCATTTCACTATCATTCTTTTATCCTCGTCGACCCAATCAAAATTGCTTGACAGCGATATTTTGTATTCCTTGTGCTGTTTATAAACAGACACAACTCTGAGAAGTCCTAAAGAAAGCAGACTCTATCTGAGTCTGTCATTTTTATCAGGTTACAGTCCTAAATTTTGTTTTTCAGAGTCACCCTCATAACAAAAAGATTTACGAGGTTCCTGACACACTGTCACAGCTATAAATCTTCTCTCATATTTTTATATACCTGTTGGCGAACAAAATTACCTTTGATATCTTTAGAGAATAGAGACAATCAGGAAATTTTCACTGTGTGAAAGGAAAGATCAGATCCTGAAATAAATCCACATAGTGCACGTGTCCACGATCCAAACAGTTATACATTGTCTGGGCATATTTGGTTTGTTTATTTGTATTCCTTCTTTTTTTTTTAAGCAGAATTTCACATGAAAAGTTAACAGAATATATAGTTTGCCCCTAAGTGGATTACTTGTTATAGATTATGTGAAATATTTGTTTGCATTTAATGTTATCCTCCAGGAGCAACTCATGATACATAAAAGATAAAAGCCATATATTAGACACTTGTTCTTGTCTATTTATAGTCTTTAATCAAATCAGTGAAAATGTGAGTGTTTCATGTGTCTTTGATTACACTATAAATGTACCATATTTGTCTTTATTGATAATTAAAACACCAACATTTGAAATTTGGTTCCAATTTGCAAGTGTTTGCTGGTTTGTGATGAATTGATTATCTGCTCGTCAGAATTCCCATGGACGACCCGGTGACGAACGCAATCTGAATATGATATTGTTGCTCTGATGCAAGGTTTGCACTTTTGCATCAATAATGAAATTATTTTTTCCCACACACTCTTCGAAAATTGAATTAGAAATTCAGAAATTGCGAGTCAACGCTGATATATTGGTGGAACGTGATAGAGCGTACAGCCCCAATGAAAATCTGTTCACGGGGCCAGTGAAAATGACTTCATTTTTTTTCTTCAAAGAACTAAAGAAAATAACAACAAAACCCTGGGAATCAAATTAAAATCACATTGCACATGCTTCAAATGGCATTTCCAGCACATCCTGATACTATTTTGATGACATGATGTCCAATTAGCTCTTATTAGACCAGCTTAGACCCTGCATGATGAGCCTCTGAGCAGGTTCACTGCAAGGATAATGAATTTATCATCATTTCATCCTGAGTAATGGAGTCTTTGATATAATTAAACAGTACAGATCTCTAAAATTAAATTTTCTTGGACAAGTTGAAGTTCTTTTTGGATTTTTTCTTCATGGTAACACAATATTTACAGTAGTAAGCACACCTACATGTAATAACTGAAACGTTAAATACTAGAACAAACCAATATTCAAACATATTTGAAAGAAAATCATTCCACTTCTCTCATTTTATAAAATGGGTAATTTCTCATACAACTACCAGAATCAAAACATAAAGTTTGAAGAAGAAAAAAAAATCATAACCAAACCTGATACAGCTTTTATCAAACAGCACTACCAGTTGATGTTGCAATAGTATATGTATGTCACTATTATGAGAATGAGAGTACATGTATGCAGAGACAGGGACATACATGTAGGAAGTTCTTAAAATTTAGCAGGGTACGCTGGGTTTTTAATATGATGGTCATTAAAAAATATATAACAACTCTTTCTACACATCAAACAAATGGGTTCCATTTGCAGGTAAACTACATACATGTAAATTTGACAATTTTTTTTTTTTTTCTTGTTGGCCAAAAAGCCCAAAAGTATGAGAAAATTAAAATGTTTAGAATTAGACCTGTATTTTGTTATTTATCTACTGTCCTCAGATTTTTGCAAAGAAATGACACCCCCCCCCCCCCCCCCCCCCCCAATCATGGGAATGACATCTGAGGCCTGTCAGCAAGTCAAGTACAGTACCTGAAAGAACTGGTCTACATGTTTTATCACGGTTTGTATGCACCACAAAAAGAAAAGTATGCTGCTATAGGGGCTTTTTGTAAAAATATGTTACAATAAACATGACTACATGTATGTACAACGAGGATCTACAATGTACATGTAGGCCCACACCGATAGGCAATAAAATATGAAACTTTCGCCCATCAAAATTTGAAATGAGGCCATTGACTACATTGTAACTTTTATTGTATGGTTTCCTTAAACTTCAAAGTGACCTCTTTTAACCTTGACCTCATATCTGATTACAATGCCACTCGTGGCAATACTAGATCTATATAACAGACCTCCTTACAGTACCGGCACGTTAGGAATAGGACCTGAAATTGGTAGGAACCGGGATAGGCCTAATCAGATGGAAGTTGCTAATTAAATTTAAATCACTGGACATCCCAAATTCCAGAAATACCCCCACAAACTCCCTCCTTAATTTTTCCTCCCTAATTTGGATTTTGCTGGCCGAAAAGGTTAGAAGTTCACAGTTTCGAACACTAAGTGTTTGCTACATTTCTCATTCACAACTCTTTGTAAAATTAAGCATCTCAACCTGTCTGGGAGAGTGATACTGATAGCCTGTTCACACTCCAAGACAGCTATAAGAAATTGAAACGTATAAAGAATCGTTGTATAGCAAAAGTGGTGTACATGTACATGTGACAAAATTATCGTATAAAGAAACATACATAAGAAACTGGTTTTGAGGAAGCTGATGCCATAATATGTATGTCACCTTACAGTAAAATCATGGTATTGCTCAAGGATCCGAGATCACAGCTGGCTGGTCAGTGTACATGTATATAGGGGTGCAGTCATTATAAACTCCGCCCAGCTATAAGGTCTTCGTACAATGCGACATTCACACAAGCAGACCCTGATTCTTTATCAAGTTTTTGTTCAAAAATTTCACATGTTTTATTATACAACATTTCATTACACAACATTCACACTAGAAAAAAATTAATTATTTACTGGATAGCTATAGCAGGGAGATGGGAGTTTCCTGGCTATATATGTAGCTACGGTGTATGCAATGAATCTTGGTCCTCTGAACAAGATTGGGGGGGGGGGGGGGTAACCCTGTTTGGGATAGTGATACACCAGGGAGGTGTTTACAAGAGAGATTTGGATTACATTTAGTAGACCTGTAAACCTGATCCTTATCTTCCTATACTGTAATCAAGTGACCTTTCAAAAAGTAATCCAAGGATCAAACAGGGTAGGATAATATGGGATCCTAATTATCCTGTTCATTAACCCACATTGGAGGATGAACCAGCTATCGTATGTACAACAGAAGCACTAAAAATAATAATGCGCATTATTTTGATGCAGTTCCATTCATAAACTCCTGTGATGCTCCTATCATGCCACTAATTTCCACACTTGGAGGTTTAATGAATGGGGCATACATGTAGGTTAGGTTAGTATACAATTTCTGAATCAACACTGAAATTAGTGCAGTATGATTCTCATACATGTAGACAAGACTGGTTGACCTTCCATAAGCATTGGGAAGTTTTCAGTTTCATGTGCATACATGTGTATGCTTGCAAAATTCCACAATTTTGAAATAATGGTCAACTGAAACATAAAAAATATATATATACAGTTTTGGCTGCGGACACTTTTTCAAGCATATATTCAAGTATGAATGCAGTAACACATGTGTCATGAACAATGTAGTAGACTGAAATATGAAATCATACAGTGTACCAAACTCATCTTATTGTACATGAATATTAATCACATGTGTGAACACGTGAGAACGGATTGAACCTCATAAATCAGCGTCATGCTATTTCTATCAACCAGGCTGACAGTGGTGACGCAAACCATAGTACATTCACACCCTCCACTGTCACAATCCATCATCATAATTTTTTTTTTCATTTCTTATTTTCTATTGCTATTTGCTACTACATACATATACACATACATGCAGTGCACATTTGATAGAGTATGTATGTAGTTTGGTGCATACGAAACTTTCATCTCCATCATGAGATCTGTACAGTACATAGTTCCAGGAAAACACTCTTCAGTTCAGGTTACGAAACCACTTTGTATCAATCAACATTCAACAGTTTGTAAGACTTCTAATTACAAAGTCCAACAGGAGAATCAATAAAAACTAAAAATGTCAGTCTGTCTATAAATGTTCAAAATATTCTCTTCAAGATGTTGTGAAAAACTTTTTGCTCTGTTCATTTAATATGTTTAGAAAAAGCTTTTAATTTTGTGTACAGTCAGCTTTAACTCCATGTATGCTACTGAGCATGTATACAGGTACATGTACATGTCTTTAAAGCCCACCGCACACTACATGATCAACTGCGATCTGATTTTGGAAATAAATCACAATAGCATCAAATATCGGCATTTTAACAAATAAAATCTTCCTGATACAGGTTCTGAAATATAATACGAATTCATACTAAACATAGGGTTTTGGTGCGCTGTCCACTTTATACCTGGAATAAGGGCCAAATTAGTTTCCAATAGTAGACAATCGTATGACTGCTTTGACGTCACTATGACTCGGAGTCGATTTGGCCTTTCCTGTGACCAGAAAGCTCGCATGAGTCCGTATTTTTTATTTTACTATCTATATGACTATTCCAAATCTCACTCAAAAACATTTTTCATGCGTTTAAATTTATAACAAATGCTTTTAATAACATTTTTCTTCTGAAATCAGATTGCAGACAGATCGTACAGTGTGCGGTGGGCTTAAGTGAATGCGTACAAGCACTTGGTTGGTAAACATTTTGGCTAATACCTTCCTTTCAAATATTAGGCTACGCACATGCTCAAGTGCAACTGCAAGTCTGCAACACACGTACACCTTGCCTACACATACCTAGTCAATCAAATCATCAGTAACATATAATACCCCAATACCAGATGAAAGGTCATTCCATGCCCTAGTTCTTTCAGCACTTGTCATACCCAAGTACCCTGGGACAAACAGGAACTAAGGAAAGCAAAATTTATGTTGTCATCTTTATTTAAGCACAAGCTCTGCTGATGGGCATAGTGAAGCAAACTTTGGTAATCCTCCAAAAACAATTCAGTCTGTTCCCCTTCCAAGCTCTCTCTTTCTCTTTCCAACACTCTATATCTATCAAATTAATCAAATACCATTAACAATCACAAATTTGACTGCATTGTAATTACCATTAAAGACTCTGTAGAAACTAGAAAATGTCTTCAACTTACACAACCACAATAGTCTACATGTATAGAAGGCTTTGTAAAAGACAAAGGAAACAATCAATATCAAAGATCAATCCTTCCAACAATGGTACACTGTAGCTTTAAATAGCCATGAAGAGTAATTCTTATTTATTTGGAATGGTAAATGTATATGTACATGTTAAAGCAACCAACCAACTTATGGTAGACTGGGTATCAATTTATTATCTTCCCTATTTACTATCAAGCAATAGAATTCAAAAGGCAAAAGCCGAGTTAATTCATTGATTTCCTGTATAAAAACAACCTTTTCAATTTCTGCCAAGGCAGCAAACATTTTTATGAGATTTCACTCACTCTTTGACAAAAGATTCCCCACTTGAGCAATATGTTATTTCCTGTAAGGAGTATATTAGAACACTCTTAAGAGTCTAAGGCCAACCTCCTCAACAATCACAGGCTCAAAGTTTATTATACCAGCTTTTTACCAATTCCCAGGTACACTGTACACTGCATTGTTGGCAAGGATTTAAGCTTGTGACAGTTAGATGCAGGCTGTTATGTAATCAATATTTGTTCCCTGTCAGAGAAGGAACAATAGAGTGATCAGAGGATGTTCCTTTTATGGACCATCCTGTCTAATGGTAACACAAACAGAGCGTGTCATAGAAGGTGTCGCAGAGCGTGTCGTAGAGCATGTGTGGGAGCATGCCCGTCTACATCAAATAAAGTTAGGGAATGCCACTCCTATTTACATGTACCTTGTAAAAATATGGGATACTATTAGTTTGAGTGCAACGATAAATAGCCAACATGTACATTGTAGTTCAGTATAAATATCTAGGCTACATAATACGAACGTGTACAAGCATTTTCAGTAAACTAGACATACTCGTGTATGGTTGGCTTGGTATTTTTTAGTATTCACTTCACTACAGATAACAAGTAAGAAAGCAAGCAATGCTTGAAAGAGCTCTATCAATAATGGCAAAGAATATTCACAGTATAAGAAAATATAATGATTGTTTGATTATTTCCCCCGCTTATTCTTTTTTGCAATTTGTTCCTCAGTGGACTTGTATGACAAGATACATGTATAACAACTGAATTGCTTCAGAATAGGAGTGACATCTTGGTATTTGTATTGTAAAATGAAATGCTTGCTGAGAAAGGTAAGGAAATTGCTTATTGCATTGAAACTAATACAAATATCAAGGAAAACCAATTAAGGAATGTAGATTCCTACTCAAGATTTTCCCTCTCAGTTGGTTAAATCTCTTCACTTTCTTAACTTCAAACACAACACCTTTCAAGGAGGTACAAGGAGTTACCCATTAATTTGGATATCTTACTGAACTTAGTAACATCAACTGAAAAGTCAACTACAAGTCAAAGAGAAGATTCTTCTTCTTCTTCTTCTTCTTCTTCTTGTGCAAGTATGTGTGTATAGTTCTCTGGGTAAAGCATTGTTGTACCTTTGTGTGGTGCTGTGAAAGTACAATTAGTGTGCAATATTAGTATGTTACATGTGTAAGCCCTAGGAACTAACTGGTTGCTGTACTAAAAACTCCTTGTTTTGGAGGCTTACAAAGTAAAAATTTAGATGAACTTAAGCTACATGTAGTAACAAAGTTTTGAATATTTCTTGACATGTTGGATTTGAATAACAGGGAATGTCATGACAGGCCGCCAGTTGGTATTAGTGTAACCAAGGTCACTGTCATATTAACTTGGTTTAAAACCCATGATCTCACATTTACACATGCATGGTTTCAACTTCCAATGCCAATGCTCTCACAAATTTGCTACAATGCATTACATAGATCTACCCTAACAGCATGGCCCTGTTATTCATGCTTCAAAACTATCATGTTTCAAGTAAACACAAAAATACTAAACATGGCATTTTCTCAGTTTTAATCATGAAGCAATCATATTTTTCACAGCAGGGTAAACTTGCTGCCAATACTCATGGGGGAATGATTCAGACATCTGGAGAATCTCAAAATTCATATTTCATGTATAACCTGGAAAATGAGTTATCCTTCATAGTTCATGACTTGTATTGCCAATTGGAGTACCTTGTATGATAAGTGATCTTGATTATCAAAATGGCGGAATACTTCAATATTTGTTCCAATTTTTTAATTCAAACTCTCACTTATCTGTAGTCTAGAGTATATGTCCAGTTTCTCAAACTGCTACATAGTACATGTACAATGTACACCCCTAAGTTTGTGGACATCCCCCTGAAATGCATGTTGTAGAATTAACACATGTTTGAAGGGGATGTCCATGAACTTACATGTAATACATGAATGATGGGGAGACCTAAAGCTAATGTATGCACTTTGTTTCCAGCAGCTAAAAAGTCATTTATTCAGTGGTTGATGTAAATTTCTTTTATATACTGGTATCTTGATTCTACATATTTTAAAGTTAAATTGCTGAAAATAGCATAAATTTTCGAGTTGATGTCGATGCGGTGACAAATTGTGTTCAACAAAATGAAAGGGTCCTAAAGCTACGCAAGCATAATAAATGAATGCAAATCTTGATTTTGGTGCTGAATGATGTGAATGTTACCCCGATTTCCAAATAGCGATAATATCACGCAAAATAAAGGAAAATTACTCATTCTTTTTGGCAACTGTAAATGATATTTTCGTTACTCAGTTACACCAAAAGTTTGGCACATCGAACGCGTTGCATTGTGCGTATTTGTGGGGTGCGTAGCTTTAGGACCCCTTGCCATAAGAATATAGTTTTGAGAAACTGGCCCCTGCCCTTGACCTGGTTTATTTTACTTCCACTCAAGTACTTTTTCTTTGAAAGTTGAATCCTCCTTGAGGTGAAAATCCTTAAATGTTAACAAAAATATATGAAAAATAAAATTATACCTTTCATGCCATAAAATTTGTTTCATGAAAAAGCTTAAATGCAAATAGAGTGGCAACACTAAAATCTGTTTTCAATTCATGCTCAACAAAAAAAAAAATAAAGACGGATCATCTAACAGTAACGGTTAGATTGTTTTTAGAATGTGTTCGTAAATTGAACATGGAAGTAAAAGGTTGAACTCTAGCTCTAAGACTAAGAAACATCCCAGGACCAGGTTATCTAAGTCACAATTGTTGGTTCTAAGAGACATACAATGATCAAGCGTTGACAAGCATAAGAATTAAGATCTTAACACATCAAACGCTCCCAGGAACTGGATGACATCAACAACTAAGAAACTCATCAAACAGTTTTCATTTCCTTTTTATTTCTTTTCTTCTCTTCACTATCAACATTTTATATCAAACAATCATCTTACCAACAGCAGGAGCATCATATGAATCTCCTAAAAGGATCTCTGGGGCTGAATATGCTAGACTTCCACAAGACGTTTCTAACTTCTTTCCGGGCATAAAACGATTACTGAATCCAAAATCTGTCAACTTTACAACTCCTTGCTTCTTGAAAAAGATAACATTTTCTGGCTTCAGATCTCGATGAACAACACGCCGTTTGTGGCAGTATGAGATGGCCTCCACAATCTGTCGAAAGTAAGTCCTGGCAAGTTCCTCGTCAAGACCATTTTCATGTTGCATGATGTAATCATACATGTCCCCGCCATCTCCTAATTCTAGAATAAGATATAATTTTGTCTGCGTGTCTATCACCTCGTAAAGTCGCACAACGTTAGGATGTTGCACCAGCTTCATACATTGCACTTCTTGAAATAGATGCGCCTTCGATACGGCATCGAGTTTCAATTTATCTATCACTTTGACTGCTACCTTTTCACCCGTAAAGATATGGCGAGCCAGCTTGACGATCGCGAAGTGGCCCCGTCCCAGTGTCTCCTCCAAGTCGTAGAGACCGACGATTTTCGCGTCATGATTATGCTTGAAATATGCCCCACTCATGGTGCGGGAAGAAGATGGAAAAACTTGGAGATAGGGTATTACCTATCTGGTGCTCAAGTCATGCTTTAGGGTCACTTTCCTACTTCAATATAAACAGTTATAGTCCAAAACAAGTTCACTGCTACCTCCTTCCGATGTTCCAGCAGTTCCGCAACACTCACGTTCTATATATTCGTGAAGTCTCTCTAGCTCCGTTTGTTTTGTACATAACACCGTACGATACCGGCATACTACGCTCTAGCTAGCTAGCTAGCTAGCTCTTGTCACGTCACGTCAGAATAAAGTACCGGTACAATAGATTGAGTTTACCATTGGTGGACTCTCGTGAAAAGGTCGTAAATTGTCCAATCGCAACGCCGTTGATAAAATCGATTCGGACACTATATATCCATCACCGAAGAGGGCAAAAGCAAGTTTTCTTGTAATTGTGAACAAAATTTCTGTCAAAAGAACTTGATTTCATATTCTCTTACTCTATGACACCAAAGTAGGCCTAATGTTCAATTTTTTGTGGTTATTTACATCCAGCTGCATAGATTTGACCCCTACCCCACTATCTCTTGTCTTGCCTAAATAGGAGGCAGCATATGTTGTATAGTAGTAGGCCTACAATGATAAATTTACCTGTATGTGTAATAACAAAAATATAGACTATATAATCAAACAAATAATTATCAGGGGGTGAACTTCCGTTTCATGGAAAATCTATTTCTTTTTTATCAAATCCTGAAAATCTTGCGAATCATGATTTGTCCCTTTTCACAGTGGTGCGAGCCTATTCACAGACAACAACATTATACTATTTTTCATAACTCTTTTAAAGTACTTTGTAGTATCTTAATTTACAAGTTGTGAAATAAACACATAAATATGATATGTTTACATTCATACCATACTAACAGTCAGTGGAAGTATAAACAAGCAGTTATAAACTTAAAAAAAAAAAAAGAAGTAACATTTGGTAAGGCCCAATTATTACAGTTATCTTTAAATATCATTGTTTGTTTTGTTTTATCAATGAATGTTTAAGAAATTTTCAAACTTGTGATATCTAAGGCAGACTATAATTAGTGAATACATTTGTATGTCTGAATTAATTTGTATCTCAATCACCAGACAAGGATATATGTGTCTTGGCATTCAACTTTCTAAAAATTTAGAGCATACACATTTAGTGAGAGATATTGCACATTGACTTAGCATGTTTAATGAAGTTTTGGATCTTTTAGATTTAGTATTCATTGAACTAATAAGTTTTGCCCAATGAAATAATTTATAAGTATTATAAGTCCACCCTGATATTAAGTTGATTTGAATAAAAGCAGAAAAATGAGAGAAATAGATTAGTGAAAGTTTGCATGAGCAAAATCATATAAGAAATAAGAGAGTTATGAATTTTTGAAGTTAATTGTAATGAATCAAACACAAATTGGCAACTCCGTGACGTATCTTGCGAGCTCTTCTTCCACTCGCTCAGTTCAGAAAATCTCATAAATTTTCATTTTCTTAGTTTTTGATGAAGGAATAGGTTTGTTTCATACACGTTTTGTGTAAAAAAATATGAGCAATGATTATATCTAAAGTGCATCTATGATTGAATATTTTCTCTAGAGAAAATGGAAATTAATGATTTTTTTGTGGTACAGGGCAAATGGGAGAGGAGCTCATAGAGTTGCAAATTCATGTTTGATGGATTACAGCTTTAAGAATTCATAGCTTTCTTTTTTTTTTTAATCGTATTTTGCTCAAATTTTCACTGATCTGTTTCCTTAATTTTTCTGCTTTAATTTTCCTTAATTTTTCTGCTTCTTTTAAAACCAACTTGTAATCAGGGTAGACTTTTTTTTTAAATGTATTCTTGATTACCAGGTGTTACAGTAACTTGTTTTTACTGTCATGGATTCAGTTCTAAACGTTTAATGTGATGTAATATATTGTCCTCCACTGTCCCTTTCAAAATTGTTCCCAAGAATATATACACATTTCTCTTTATCCTTTCTCTCCCTTCTTTTTTTTTGGGGGGGGGGGGGTGGAGGGCTAGGGGGAGGTGGCAAATGGTCTATGTATCTTTATGAAAAAGTGCTATGCAATTCTTTGAAGTATTCTGAAGTGTTTCTAATAAGTATTTCCACCACCCAATATTCTGAACTTTTCTTCACTTAGTAGACATGTATGTGGTAAATACGGTTCCATGACATTTGCTCCTGTGACAATTGCTCCGGTCTAACTTTGCCATGTTAATCTTAAACCTAAACTTAACCCTAACCCTAACCCTATCCCTAATCCTAATCTTCACATTGTCCTGAACAAAAAAACAAATCATGACCTTGACCTTAACCTTTGACCTTTCGAGATACGGAGCAAATGTCGCAGGAGCAAATGTTGTGTCACCGGTAAATACAGCTATTTCTTTCTCTCCTTTCATCTGTCACATTCTCACACATTTCTACAACTACATGTACCATCAACTTCCTTCATGCACAATCACAAATACTGACCTCTTTTAAAAGTTGCATCCTTCTATATCTCCTTCCAAAAAGAAAAAAGAAAGAGATTAATGTAAATTCATGGCTAGATCTCCACAATTTCCACATATTCCCATTTCCCTTTGCTTCACACAACTCTTAATTCGGGATAACCTCGCTAGTCATAAGGACTGCTATTCATAAGGACTGCTATTCATAAGGACCACTTACTCATAAAATAGCGAGCAAACCATGGACAAATTACCTCGCTATTCATAAGGACCACTATTCATAACGCCTGTTAAATGAAAAGCCGTTTTCTATGAACAGTGGTCCTTATGAATAGTGAGCGGACCCCCTTAATTCACTACCACTACTTTGCAAATGTCAATATCTCACATTTATCTACTCTGTCATATTGTAGATTAAAAACTTTAAATATACACCCCCCCCCCCCCACACACACACACACACAAATACAAACATACATGCCAATTTATTATTTCTTTTTTTTTGAAGTTCTTTCATAACAAATCTTTATTTCACATTTCAGGACAATTAAATATTTACATCATCATACAAAATTCAATCCCAGCAATTCGTATCAAATTGAGGAATGAAGTATCATTAAGACAAATGAACATACATCAAACATGATGGTTACAAAATCAGTATTTTCTTTACATAAATACATAATGTACACAATATTTCTCCACCATACTGTCTGAAATGCTGACAAAGGTCATATAGATAACCTTTCACCTTCCATGCCATGAAATCTAGTAATAGAATAGACAGAATTCTTTAATTTTTTAATAAAACATAAATACATCTGTGCCTTCAAATTTCTACACAAGACATTATAGGCAAATTAAAAATATTCCACTCAGCAAAGTTTTTTTCTACCACAAACTATAAATGCTGAAGACATCACATGTTGAATTTTCCACCTATAACATGGCTGAACTTAAAATGTCAAAAGACCGACAAAATCCATAATTTCCACTGATTCTGTTCACATTGAAGGGGGAATAAATGAAAACCAAGAACTAATTTTAACAACATACACTGTGTTATTTATTTTGGTCAGTAAATATCAATTCTTCCAATGTATGTGAAACATGCACTGGAAGATATGAAATTGAAATCTCTCATTGATCCCATTCAGAATAAAGAAAAAATAATAAAAACAGAACACTTATCAAAATGACTCATTAAAATAAATATATCTAACATGAGTAGCTATGCAATTTTATGTTAGCAGATCATTAAAAAAAACAGCCAACACTTGACATACCAGTATCTTTTTAAATTTTTACCTGACAATACATGTAGGGCATGTTTGCATAACCCTCTTGAAACTGTTTATGCCAAGGTGAGTCATGGCCACTCTGCAACATTTACACTACCAGCACTTTTTAGAGTGATAACACATTCAGACCACATGTGACACAAGAAGAGATGTCTAGTTCATTCAACCAGTGACCTTGCTAAATTGATGTCTACAATTCATTATCATAAAACCAGACACTTGAAACCTGACTTGAAATTATTGCCATTTTTGGAGCAAGGAAATTTTGCAAATTGTAAAAATTTTGTGCTGTAAAGCAACTACATATTTCATGAAAATAAATTTTTTGGTGAATCTTGACCAAACATGAAATTCATGAAAATTTCTGGTTTTACAGTATATACAAGGATCCACGCTAGCAGTTGCCCAAGGTCTCAAAGACAATCAAAATGAACCACTGGGCAACTAGAACAGTACCAGCAATGACAAGGTGAATATTTAAGATTTGGTTGCCTAATTATAGTCACACATAACCAAATAACACAGTGTTGTATACTTGAATGCTTGATTTCAGGCATCCAAATATGTCAGTTACTGTGTTGAGCGCTGCCATACGCAATACACTAAATCGTGCAGAGTTAAACAAAACTGAGCAAACAGAGGCAGTGGAAACTAACTTTTGCAAAAAAGTTAAAAACAGTTCTAGAACCAAAGTCCACTGTCAGTTGCAAACATAAATACTTCAACTGGAAGGCGGTTGACAAACAGATAATATCACGCCTTTGCAAGAGCTGTTCCAGTGCTTTGAATGAACTACAGTTACACTAACCTGCCATGTTGACATAAATTGGGGGGAAGAGTCAGACTATAAAATTCTTATCAAGGTTGCTTCCATAAAATTTGATATGCAAACTATATCAAATGTAAATCATCTGACAGATCTTCAGACCATGTTACAGGGTTCACAAAAAAACTTAATTTTATCAGTATCATGATCGTGATCAACAACACGTTATCCATAGTAGATTTGAATAAAGATAAGTCTGCATTAAGGATGGAATTAAGCAAAGTATTTGTCAAAAGTTTGCTACATTTAATCACATTGAATGAAAAGCTGCTAATCTTTGGAAGCTACATAAAAACCTATAAATAAATAGTCAAAACTGATAGTAGAACCTTCATCAATTTGTAAAATTGCAGAATGTGAAATTACAAATTTGCTATCCATGGTCTATCAGCTGAAAAAAAAAAAATCATTAACTTTCATCCCTTTTCCCCAAATAACTAGACCAAAATAGGAAACAGAGACATTTACCAATTAGCCAAACATCTGATTCAATCAGAATGTATACAAAAATAGAGTTTAACTAATGTTAGGCACTTTCTCGGAGGACACAGCTTCCAACCTGAATACACAGTCCAATCCACATAAACTGATACTTGATCTTGCATGCTTAATATTCTGTAGCAGCTACCTCACACAATTTTCAATGATGTGGGACTGAAGAAGTATTCCAGCTGTAATCCAGATTGCTTTCTGTAGCCCAGATGGGCAGTACTCCAAGGCTTGTCTTGAATTGTCACTGTCATAGATCTTTATCACTTGACTGGATGGTCCAATTGTATATCAAAGTGTATGGCTATCATGTCCCAGATGAATAGGAGCACTATCACGGAAGGGGTCAGCCAGCATTATCAATGTTCACTTTAGATCAAGTTCCAGCTGTAATCCAGATTGCTTTCTGTAGCCCAGATGGGCAGTACTCCAAGGCTTGTCTTGGATGGTCACTGTCATAGATCTTTATCGCTTGACTGGATGGTCCAATTGTATATCAAAGTGTATGGCTATCATGTCCTAGATGAATAGGAGCACTATCACGGAAGGGGTCAGCCAGCATTATCAATGTTCACTTTAGATCAAGTTCAGACTTTTGACAGTCCAGTCTCAAGATTCTGCAGAATTCATTCCTTAGAAGGCAAATCTTGTCCTGATGTCTTCCAGCTTTTTCGAAACCTTGAAAGAAGACAAACGAAGAGAAGGCACCTATCAATACACTAGACTAAGACTGAACAAAGTCTTACCAATTATTTTCATGTCACTTAATATTGCCATGAATTGTTATTAACATGACTTAATTGATATAAGTTTATACAATTCAGAATCAGAACAAATATCACAGAAAATTCTACTTCTGATGTCCATTTAATATCCATAATCATAAAATATTTGGTAACGTATGGGACACCAAATTACTAAAGACCTTAACTTGCCTTGGAACGAAAATTACAGTGAAAGTAACTACTTATATTATTCAGGGGGAAAAAAAGCTTTGTCTTGAATAATTCAGCATTCAAATTTTTGAATGGGATTTGACACCCATAGCAAAGAAGGGTTGAAGAGAAGAGTGCATGGTCTTGTAATAGAAAGGAAATACGAGTGTACATGTCAGTGGTAGATGAAAAAAGTTACATAGTTCTTACCTCACTAGGATTCCTATCCAGTTCCTCAGCCACAGTCCTCTGCTTAGAGAGATCCATAGAGTTGTACTGTTCACACAGGTCACCATCAATCACGTTCTGTGAAGACAAGTAACGGTAAGACATTCAGTATTAAAACAAAGTGCTTCCATTATTCACGTCAGACACTGAAGGGTAACATGTTCAGTATTACATTGTCTTATTTGCACGACACAAAATGTTTGGAGGCAAGCAAGCAAGACACCTGGAGCTGCAAATTCTCTCTTGAGGTCACAACTTTGGTGGAGATGCCCTGTTCTTGGAACATCTAGTTGGTCTAAGACGCGACTGTTGAAGAATGAAACCCTGGGGGAAAATCAATTTTAATGAAAAGAGAGGATAGAGAGAAGCAATTTTTAAAAAGTTCCATCAAAATCGGTTACGAAATGAGGAAGTAACTATAGTAACTTATCAATGAGCTCTCAGAAACAATTACATGTAGGCAATATTATTATCAAGTTAACCACAGCAGGGATATATAAATAACTGTACCCTCTATGAACAAATGTGACAAGGTAAATTTAGTCATCACTCTGTCTTTGGACCTTGTAGGTCATAGCTTATGCTCTTCATACAATCTTGAAATTTACAAAATACTTTGTAGCTCAGGATGTAATACACAAGTAATTAATTTGAGTCATGTAATCAACAAGAAATCAACAAGCAGATCAGCAGTTCACATTCCACCTGTCAATCAAAGAGTGAAATTTACTTTCAAGCAGGATGAAATTTACAAGTAATGAATTTGAATTCTCTGTGAAATGTACAATTATCAGGTAAACAAGCAGGAATTCAGGTCACACTTTGCCATGTGATGTGGTATAATGGAGTCATGAAGTTATACTAAAAGAGTCAAGACCCCAGCTAGTTTCTTTACTGATTAAGTAATCTCTCTATAACTAGCAATGGCTCCTACATCTCACTGAAAATTTTAAACACCTAACACAAAGAAAATGGCTATTTTATGATTTCATGCTTAATGATGAAAGCGGAATGAATACATATATATTAGTTCAAATAAGAAAAGTTTCATTGGTTTTGGGTAGTTCTTTCATATCAGTGCATCATGCGACGAACTAGATAATGCAGCATCATCGCCAATATGGCCAATTAAGGGTACTGCACTATTTTACCCTGATGTTACATACCTTGACTGGATAGTAGTATGATCTGTATGAGAGATGATCCCTTCCACAGAGCGGTGCATACTCTGATCTCATGTGCATTTCAAGGTGCTGGAAGAAATCATGATCCTGTAGAGGAAAAACAGAAGACAAATGAGTGAACATCAAAAGAAACCATATTACTTATTTCCACTTTAACAATACAATCTTTTCACTTGCCTTTCCAATGGGTTTGGTTCTGAGTTATGTTGGGTTTTATTTTAAGAATATATAGTCATTGGCAAAATTCATAATCATACATTGAAGAGGTGGAATTATAAAAAGCAGAAAATATGTCTGTAAAAAGAGAAGCATAATAATGAAGGACAGAATATATTTGACTCATTCATAGCCCAAGTGCAGCAAATGCAGGGTACTAGTGATTTCATAAATTAATTCAAGTAAAATTTACACATGCATTTATAAAATAAAACTCTAGGACTAACTTGCCATATGTCTGTAAGCTATAGAAATGATCATTACATTTATTAATGCATGTGACACAAATATAATGCATCAAATAGCATCCCCAGAATACCATTTCAAATATTATGCACACAACGAGATGTACATGTATGTATTTGGCTAAGAGAAACACTGAGTAATATTTCTGAGGAAATACCCTTATGACCGCATAATGAGAGAACGATGATATGATACAGGAAATACATCCATTTCCCATTCACTTCCACTACGTATAAAGAATGAGGAGACCTTTACATGACATTATGATCTACATACCATATGGTCTTGGCATAATTCCCAATCAAATAGCATGTAAGTGATTAGTCTGAATGAATCCATTACACCTCACATATGTTTGTAATGATGCATACAAAATTATACATATGTTACTTGTATACTATTTCTGAGATCTACATATACATTGTACTTAAGTACCCTTAATTTGTATTTAATTTTGTTGTACCTGTGCACAAGTATTCCATCCTAAATGACGTGACGTAATAACCCTACATCGTCAATAAGACAACATTTCTGTGTTCTTCTCTCTATTTCTTGTAAATTTTACTTTTTGGAACTATTTCATTTTGTTTTAACTGTAAATTCCACAAGCAGTGCACCCATGGAATTCAACTGAATTACGTATTTATATTTTGGAGCAAGAGCCATGAGCACCTGAGTTGGCGGATCCCTGTGCTGTAGAAGACTTCATTATTATTATCATTATTATGTATATACTGTACTACTTCCTTTGTTGATAATGCTTATGATTACCAAAGTGATATTGAAACAAACTCGTGCAGTCCTAATACTACAGCAACTTTTAGTAATATTTTATGTTTATAACTTTTTCAACCTTGGGGAGGGAGACAAATATTTTAGTCAGAATTTGTACCTTGTTTTCTTTTTACCTTGCACGTTGGGTTGATTTTGTGTTGTAGCCTAAAATAACTTAAATACTACCTTCAACAGTATTCAAGGATTTCTCAGATAAGGTATATTTTAAAAGTACCGGACATGATGCAAGTACTGCACAGCTCATACTGTATTACTTCCTTTGTTGATAATGCTGATGATTATCAAAGTGATATTGAAACAAACTCTTGCAGTCCTAATGCTAACAGCAACTTAACGTAATATTTTATTTTTAGAACTTCTTCAACCTTGGGGTAGGAGAGAAATGTTTCATTCAGAATTTATTTTTCTTTTTACCTTGCATGTTGGGGTGATTTTGTGTTGTAACCTAAAATCACTTAAAAAACACTTTTAACAATATTCAAGGAGTGCTCAGATAAGGTATATTTTAAAAGTAGTGCACATGATGCAAGTGCTGCACAGCTCAGAACTCAAAATGTAGTTGTCAGCAACTGAATTTCAGTGGATTGACAGATAATAGGACATCACTGCCATGCAGTATAAATGCAACTATTTCTCATTACTCTTACTTGAGAATAATGCTTTTTTTGTGCAGCCATATAAAATTGTGGGTATATCGCTACAGTGAGATTCTTGCATGAAATATTCATGGCATAGCTGAAGCCTACCACATGCTGTACGATCCGACTCGGACAAAATTTAAGCAATTTGATTAATTCATGAAATATAATAATTGTTCATTTTGGGGGGTTTTCTTATGGGTCATATCATACACAATATCAAACTTAGGTGGACACCTTTGGATCTTAATAGATTGGTAGACTGTCTGACATGTTGAACAGCTATTCCCAATTTACAGCCGATTCAGCCTCTTTTTCTACTTCTGGATGGCTTGCAAGTGATCTGCAATCAAGATTTCCATATCATTCATATACCAATCAAAAGACAGGAAAATTGAACATTTTTAATTTTTCAAATGAACATATAAATTCAGTCCTGTCCAAAATATGTTCAACATTGAACCATATATAGTGTGGGGAAGCCTACAGAGAGGGGGAAAATCTAAAAATACCTCATGTGCAGTGAATGGCACCAGAACTCCGATAGCCCCTGACAGGGTGGTGTAAACAACAGATTCTGAGCCTCCGGGGATGAGGGTGGCCTTTTGCAGAGACAGGACAGTCTCACCGATGAAGAAACTGGAGATGACGTTGGTCTTCTGGGAAGCTCCGTTGAGCAAGCCACGGTCCCAGAGTGCCTTGACCCCCGTTGGATCCTCGTCTACGTTGTCATTGACGCTGGTAGGTAACCTCAACTGTAAGAAAGAGTTCAGAACATCAAGGTGAGTGATGACACATTTACCTAACCTTGATGGCTTTGATATCTCCAAGTCAGATGTCTTCAAGGATTACCCCAAGTAGAGTACAAACATTCCTAGATGTACTGGACAATATCACTGCACAGCTCAGAACTCAAAACTTTAGAGGTCAACAATTTAATTTCAGTGGATTGACAGATAAATGGACATCATTGCTATGCAGTACGAAATACATCTCACATTTGTATGTGTCAAATTTAAGGAAAACCGTGGTGAAATACAATCTTTCTGCCCTGATCACATGGACACATGAACAATACTCTTAATGTTAGGGAATAATTTTAAGAACAATCCTGCAATGTCTCCTATTGGAATAATTGTGGAAATTTGAAGTCATTCTTAATTTAGAGCGTCATTTTCCATCAAGGTCCCTGCTGGTATCGTACCCTGAACAAGGTAAAACTTTAGACTGTTAACTTAGGAACTAGACAAGAAGCACTAATAAATTCACTCACCACAGTGATATTTCCAAATTTATCAGCACACATGACAGTGTCATGGTCCAGCAGACAGGTGGCAGTGATCCATCGAGGGTTGCTGTCATCGGCAAAGATCACCATCTGGTTCTCCTGGCGCTTGTACTTGAGGAAGTGGAGGCTCTCCTGGACATCGCTGATGATGATGCGGTTTCCCGTTGTCAGGATGTTGGTGATGAAGTTGGGAATGTGCTGAGAAATACAAGGATAACACATCAAATCAAGGGATCAGAACAAGTTCATTATAGGCATGCATTCATCGTACCTGCTATACTTGTGAGATTATCAAACTGTAATGGCAAGTGAAGTCAGACAGATGCTTTTGAAACAGTTTAGGCATTCATAATTAACAATATAGCATCAGTAACATAAACCATTGGAAATGGATTTATTTTCTTAGAACATGCATTTAAGATGGTTCAAAAGAAGTATGCTGGCAGATTCTGTTATCTATTGCATAATGACAATGAAAAATAATAAGCTACTAGTATGCTTTTCTTGACACTGTTCTGAAGCAAAGCCAGAGGCACACTCAAGAAACTCACCTTGTTTTCACATTTTCTGAGTAGTTTCTTCTTGCCGAGGTCATAAACTCTGAGAAGTCTTCCTATACCAATGAGAACCCTTCCTTGGAATGCACAGATTGCTGATGGCACATCATCCACGAGAGTCTGCAATACACCAAATGAAGCATGTTGGACTACAAGGTTGTTTTATTTTTGATGTTTTCTTTATAACTAGTCTATTCTTATTTCATTGGAGGGGGTGTCACTATGGTCTCAGGATCGAGTATGTCATTCAGTTGAAGTTCAGACATATGCTTGTAAATGTTTGCATCACTGACCATAGAATTTCACTATGTTACAGCAACTCAAAACTGCACAGCAAGTATCAGCAAGTATCACTCTGTTTTTAGTACCCCATATTCAAATCAAATGCTGGAGTCAAGTGCACCACAATTACATTAATTTACAGTCATGCCTGGTGGAGAGTCCTTTTAATATATACATTACAGAAAAAGTTATATACATGTAGCAGTACAATCAATGTGTCCATGTCTATGTGTAACTCTTTTAAACATATATGGCTAGCAAATGTTCAATATAGATAGTCTATCGTGTAGTTTTGAAGGAAAACGCAAACATTTTCATAAGTTTTATTGACCTAAATGAACAAAAAATTCAAGCAGAATATTATACCTCTCATCCATTTTGAGAGTATTCTCATTTGCTTTTTAAACAAGCTTTACATTAAAAAAAATTTCCCACATGAATCTCTCACTCTCTTTCAAGTTTACATGAATTATCATTATAAACATTCTGCCATAACTGCCATTATGGTTTTGGAATATCATGTCTTCCTACAAAAGTTACATCCTTATGCACGTCAACCTCACCTTGTGTAAGAATTCCAGCTTCTTGCCCTCCTCTGTGAGTAGATAGGTATGGATAGCACCCCCAGAGCAGGTCCTAGGGCTCAACGTCACATCCTTGGCTGTCCCAACCAAGACGTGGGTTTCGTCTTCACGGTTGGCAAACTTCACCACTGCAAGACTGGATAAGACAAAGCAAATGAAGCGAGCAAATGAGGCGAGCGATGTTAGTTGACATGTCCCCATCAATATTACTGCCTTCACGTTCATGTATAAAGTGAGTGAAAATTTAAAAGGTGATTATCAGTATTCTTTACTGAGGCTATCACATAGCATTCAAAGAAATGTTCAACTATTAGTATCCACTCAACATGGACACCCTTAGAAAACATCTGATAAGAATTTTATTGATTTAAGAAAGCAATCAGAGAGGAATTTCATATTCCTAAAGAAATTCTGCAGTATTCCCAGCGTTAAACATCAGTACTCAGACCTCCAAAATACTAGTAAGTCCGAAACGCGTCAAACCAGCAGGATTTTACATTGCCATCTTGCCAGTTACTCTGAAAAAGCCATTTACAGTCTAAGGAAGTCAATGAGAATTGGAAACAGGTAATTCAGTCTTCTTCTTTCTTAATCATTAATATTCATAGTACCCTAGGAAGACAATAAGCATTAAATAAGGAAAATTTCTTCTGGAAGGAACATCTATTCCTACAGAAAAAAACAGAAAGAGAGCTTGCGATACTCATAGCGTTCCTTATATAATTTTTATCACCTGTATGCGGCTTCATTCTGTTCCAGCTCCACCATGTCTAAGGTCTGTCCCTGGACTGGGTTAAGGAGTCTGAGAGTGGAGGCCCACATCCCTGATCCAGCCTTAGGAGAGCTGAAGGTAGACTCTGGCAACTCCTCCTGGAGAAAAGCCTCTGCCATCTCAGCTGCTAGCTCCTTCTCCTCCTCCCCAGCCGCTTCAACCATTTCCTAAAACAACAATAGCACCGACTACCATTAAGAATTTAGATGAGAACCAATGATATATTTTGATCAATAATTTTCCCTCGACAATAACCATCACATGTTAACTTAACAATGGCTAAAACAAAACAAAAAACTTGACAATAGCTGCATTTTCTGCATATAATCTAAATCCAGGATTCAATACAAAATACTTGCAGCTACATTTATTTTGATTATTCTCAAAACAGTGACATAATTTCCAAGCATACTTTAATTGGTCTCAGGATCCAGTGATGTCATTCAATTCAAATTCAGACATATGCTTGATGTAAATGCATCATTGACCAATCTAATGATGAAACCCTACATATTCAATCAATTATTAACATACTACAAGACTATGTACGTCACATCACAAATTATTACCATCAAGTACAAGTTACTTTTTATGTCGCATCACAGGTTATCATTATCTAGTACAGGAACAGTACTTGAGTAACTGTGTGTTTTTAAATTTTCTATCATAACACTTATACTCCTTATGCATACTTCCTCTTTTTTTAAGTGCACATTTGTTGTACAAGTACTTCATGACTTTGAACAAGATACTTCAAAGAATTTTCTTAAAACAATATTTGCATGAGAAACTAATTGCAATTATTTCAAGACCATTCATTCTGCATGACAGAAAAAAAAATGCTTTGTGGAAAATATCACTAGACTGACCTCAGCCATTTGTTGTTTCCTTTGTGCCTTGGTAGAGTCTGTGTAGGTGTTGTGATCTGTTTCTATGACCACAATGTTATTGTTGTCATGGTGAACAGCAAACTTTCGTGGAGTGTATTTCAGCTGTGTTGACACTTGGTTGAAGACCGCTCCTAGCTTCTCCAAAGCCAAAATCCTGTTTGGAGAGAAAAACAAAAAAGTGCAATCAAGTTAAATTGTTATACCAACATATCAAATAACTACTATCCTGGTTCACATCACAGAGTATCCCAGGCACAGCTCAGAATTAATAGTGAAAGTGTCTTCACACAGAGATCAGTGGATTGACAGATAATAATACATCATTGCTATGCACCATCATTTCTAGTATGTAATTAAATGAAAGTTAGGAGATATTATAATATAATGATATTCTGAATTTATACAGTGATTAATGCACAAGGTTGTCCCCAAGTGCTTTCCTGATATGAATTATTTCGTCATCAGATTCAGGCTTGCCGGCACAATGTATGCATTCCAGTCGCCATTTTACAGGTGTGCACATTCTACCCCAATCATCCCGACGGGTACCCATTAAACACCTGGGTGGAGAGAAGCATGTTGATAAAGTGCCTTGCTCATGGACAAAAGTGCCATTGCAGGGCTTGAACCCACGTCCTTTACATTAATAATAATAACAGTTTCTTATAAAGCACTTTATCAGAAACAACTGACCAAAGCGCTTACATTATTATTACCCGGTCACTGGATCTAAGTACTGTTCCGCATATTACAGTGCACAATCTCCACTCCCTGGGGAGCATTCCAGCTAGCCGCCTTTTTACAGGTGCGCACATGCTAATCCAATCACACTGACCTTCGCATCCTATCAGGTACCCATTTAGACCCTGGGTGGAGAGTGGCAAATGTACATTCTCAGTCAAGTGACTACACCACTTTGACTATGACAAATCTACAACCTTTAACACAGTCTTGTTAGCCATTAGGTCATATCTGACATACCTGAGAGTGTTGGTGGAGATAGCCACGATGCCTTCAGGACACTGTTCGGAAGCAAAGCCAGAGGCAAACTCAAGGGTCTCATATGACAGGGGCGTGAGATGGAACCGAGACTGATACCAGTAACTCAGCCAGGACCTACTGGACATGGCAAGGACCTGGAACAAATGCAAAGCATTGAGGAATTTATTAGCACAGCCAATAGGCCATTTCCGTAATGTATTGAAATTTATACCGGTTTGCCTAGTGACTAACTATCACTATGAACATGACAGACAAAGAGAGTGGACAAAATAAACAACCCCTCATTCTACCCTTCACAATGGTTCCAGTAGTCAAAAGAACATCCATTCACTGCTATTATGTAAAAATATGTAGAACAGGGCAGGTGTCACATGCATGTTCACCTGTTCTTCTTATTTTTACATAATAGCAGTGAAGGGATGTGCTTTTGACTACCAGAACCATTGTGGAGGTTAGAATGAGGGATTGTTTATTCTGTCCACTCTCTTTTTCCGTCACATTTATAGTGTATTACATTCACCTTTAAAAAGCTATTCTTTTTCAATAGTCAGAATGCGAATGGCATGTATTAGGCATTGTTCTAAGGCTGGACAAACATTTGGCTTGCCCAACCTAGCAACGCTTAATGAATGTAGCAATGGTCATAATATGTTCTGTATTCTGTATTCAATTGATTTACTATCTTTTAACATAAAAGTATGTTATTTAGGCCTTTAGACTTTCATGTAATCATATTGTTTACCTGTTTATAACCCAGTCACGCTGATGAGACAAGACACTAGACTGACATTAAACTAAACAGAAAAGACATTACACCTTATGGCCAAGAATCGGTCAGTTTGGAATCAGTTAGGAGTCATTTTAGCGGTGTGACCGAGGTATTATTTAGGTTGTGTACAGTCTCTATATCATGGAAATGAAAATCATTTCTTCCAGCAGTTTAAAGCACAGCTCAGAACTCAGTGATATTGTCATCACCAAAGGATCAGTGGATTGACAGAAAATATTGCATCATTGCTATGCAGTCTGCAGTGTACAGTGAGAACTAATAGAAACCCTCTCATAGACTCCAACATAATTTTATCAGATGGCCAGCAGCTTAAAAATACATGTACCAAGATAAATTAAATGACACATTTTTTTATAAATTCGTATTTATGTTACATTCTTTCAAGTATTATCTACAAGACCAATTCAACATTAGACAAATAGAAGATATGACTTAAACATTTCAAGAATTTATACCACAGAACTAATGTTTATATCTTTTTAACAAGTGAAAAATTATTTCATCATATGAATATCAGCATATTTAGATTCTTCAAGATAAATGAGAAGCTGTCAATAAACCTTTCCTGTTTATCAATGACAAATTTCTAGGCAATATAGTCAGTGTAAGTCAGGGTCCATGGAAGAATCTTGAATCAAGAACTTACAGCTTCTGATCCCTGCATGTTAATCCTGAAGAGTTTGACGGGTCTCGAGCCCAGATACCTGGTTCTTGTATCTGAAAGATCACCGGTCACTGAGTCTAACACCATCCGTAGTAATACACCATTCTACGCAAGAAAAACAAGAAAAACAAAAACAAAAGAGAGAATAATATTGCGCAAATATCTGAGGAAGTGTAATTTAAACAAAATAGTTTAAAGCTCACAGACAGTCTTGGTAGCAAAAAAAAATTGGCAAGAAACTTATCTAACATAGTCACATACTATTCTCCTTTTATCATAAGACACATGTACGAGATTATTTAACATTCCATTCACGATTTCGAACAATTTTTAGTGTAAATATCTGTAAGAAACGCTTGGTAACGGCTTTTCACTGCCTCACGCTAAGACCATATCCACCCGAAGGTTCCCCGCACAATAAACCCAGCGCTTCGCACTGTGTGTAGCTTATCTATAACACACAGCAATCCCTATGTGCGTAATGTGTGTGGCCGTTGTTTGAATTTACATCCCCTCTTTTTTGGGCCAGGGATTTTTATTACTTTTCACCTCTCATTCGATGAATATTTCACTTGAGGAGGAAAAAACTTCACAGCATCTTAGTTATGTTAGTACCCTGCTATTTATTAAGTAAAATCAAAGAAATCTCACGAAAAGTGTTTGAGAGCTTCCCAAAACTATCTGTTACCTTTAAGTCCTGAAAATTAGTATGGCATTCATATCATTGAACTAATTCCCCAGCAATGCATTTCAACTGCTGAAGAACAGCTGAGACATATATATACAGAAGGATGCTCATTGCATGTTTCAGGCAATTCCATTCAATGTACTGTATAAGGCATAAATTTCGCGGCCATAAATTTTCGTGAATAGGACTAACAAGACTATTTCGCGAGTGGTTGAATTCAAATCTACAAACAGCGGTGATGATGTACTTTTGCAAAGTGGTGAATTTCTGACCAGGAGACAACAAATTCAACCGACTTCTTATGTTGGCAATATTTTGGCGTGTTGTTAAATTTGCGACCCACTCACGATACGCGAAATTCGCGAAAATAAAACCCCCGCAAAATATATGGCGTATACAGTATTTGTAAAGTCAATAATGGAATTTAACTACATTCCGCTGTGCAACAACCTAAAATTTGGGATGAAGTGAACACTAGTTGTTATGTACCATGCAAATACCAAGCAGTATGAGAAATTGCAATAGGCAGGTTAGTCTTGTGAGTATGAAGATGTTTTCAGATCAGAATGAGGCATGCTTGTTTTCAACACTTTGGCTGTCAAACCATCAGTCGAAGCGCGAGTACATGCATTCATCACGTCTGAACATTTCATAGTTTACATGCGTACATGGAGTTCCCCACAAATTATTATTTGTGGTGAAGGCTCACTGTAAATAATAACCTCCAATCATTATGAAGACCCCTAAGATTCCTAACATGTGATTCTTCAGAATGTGACTTCTACATTATTCATGCCAATTATATACAGAGGCTATCTAACTCTAACTTAATTGTTGAAAAATTTGCTCCTAGGGTAAATATGATAGGTTAAAAATAAGAAATATTTCATATTAAGATAATAAGATATTAAACAATCTTTCAGATCACACAGTTTGAAATCCAGTGCAAGGTGTTCGCTGTGGGTTTCAGTCTTTATCATACAGGTTCACACATCACTCAATGAATGCAAATATTCTTGTTCAGTACCTTCTATCAAGAAAAAAGTATTTTCTTGCTTACCTGGAGACCTATGTTGAGGAAGAGACCCCCTGAGCTACCCCTCTCGCCAGTTTCTTCTCTAGCCTCTGTCCCACCCATCTCAATGATACACAGAGCTTCAGCTGGAGCTGGCAATGCCTGCATACTCAGTGGCTGAAGACAGTCCTATCATACACACAAAAAACAAACATCAATGATTGTTCTTTATATACAGTCAACTTAAATCAAGCTGTGATTCCTGAGATTTAGGCCTATTTTGATGAAGGGACTTGGGGAAAGGACATATGAACATTCCCAATACAACCAAATGTGCTATTGATATCTGTATCTATAGAGGACATTTGATGGTAAAGTTTGCCAAACAGTAGTAGATATTTTATATTTCTCTTCGCTTCAATCAAAATAATCCAGCTTTCCTTTTTCACAATAGCCTACAATATCCTTATTTTTTAGAATATTTTAGGTATTTTTTTTGTGGTTCAAGCATTTTTAAGTAATGGTAAAGGAATGATCACTGCACAGCTCAGAACTCATAAGTGAAGTTGTCAACAATTGAATTTCAGTGGATTGACAGATAACAGAACATCATTGCCATGCAGTATATCACACAAATATGATCCAATAATGTGAAAATCCATTATCTTTCCATGAAAATTCACTCCAGAATAGGGTTTGTTATTAATATTATTAATACGATAATCATATTAATAAAAACAAGGTCTTATTTATCCAGGGTAACTGCATCAGTATTAGCTGCTCTTCCTGAGGACCCTGTAATTATCATTACCCCACCATTTCCAAGTATCCATGAGATATACTTGGGTCAAGAGGGAAAAATGCGAGTAAAACACCTTGTCTAAGGATGTAAGCACCAAGCAAGGATCAACCCCAAGACCTCTTGTATGAGAGTCAAGGTCCTTTACCAATACTAAACCAATATCCCACATGTGAAGAGGAGCCATTTCTGGAAGTGGCACAACAGGTGCTAACACTGAAGATTCAGACTTACTGATTGGTCCAGAGAGATGATGCGGACAGTGTTGTCGTCCAGTCCTACAGCTAAGAACCTTGCCCTCTGCTCACCAGAAGGCACAGTGGCAAGACTCATACACTTCACATCAGCATTCATCTCCTTCCTCTCGGTGTATTCATTCAACTGTCCAGTCTATAATTAACACAGCAGAAATTAACACAATTAATCTCCCACGCTCTAAACTGTGAGGTAACATGATCAGTTTTACAGTAGATGCCATGTCACTATCAAAAGGAATTTGGACATTGAAAAATCCCTTTTATTCAAGCTTGCTCATATAAAATTTGGGTCCTTTTGAAGGATATTTTTCTTTTTTTTTATTTATCTATTAAAATAGATGTTATATAATGGTTATGGCAATACTTCTATTGACAGAGGAGTAACAAATGAGCAAGAAGTACTTAAGTATGAAACATATTTTTGGAAACCAATGCTGTAATTAGATTGAGAAGTGCAGCTCAGAAACTCAGTATAAGTTGTCATCACAGTCTTTCAGTGGATTGACAGATAGATAAGACATCATAGCTGCAGACTTTACTCGAAACTAAACAAGCTGTGTAAAATTCTTGCTTTGCTCATTGCAATACTATACCCATGTTCAAGTTCAGAGAGCGTATTTGGGAAAATCATAATCAACGGGGAGGAGGCTTGAATTGATAATCACCACAATGCTTCAATTTTTCCCCGTTCAACAAAGAACTTCTTGAATAGACAAGAATCTCATACGTGTTGATTTTACTGTCATTTTTCAGGATAGTCGATTTGTGTTTGTCCTCTGAAAGTAGTACCCTAGCAAACCAGAATAACACTGCTTGTGATGTCAAGAATTGAACATATACTGTAAAACCAGAAACTTTCATGACATAAAACATTTGGGAATTGTTAACGACAGCCAATTTTGCAGCAAGAAGCTTTCACAAGTTGCAATAATTCTATGTTGTTTCAATTGTGATTCGATTATTTTGCAGCATGACACTTTCACGAATCTCGACCACTTGCGAAATTCGCGAAAGTTTCATGCATGCAAAAATTTCTGGATCTATAGTAGATAGTATTCGCCAAACTTGACCTTTTAGGCATTTTACTGGATAATTAGCACTTGGCCTTTGACACAACATATTATACGAGGACGTAAGGAAAGAGCCATTAAGGAAATGAAACGTCCAACCCTACAGCATGGGAAAACGGACGTTAAATGTGATGATGATGTAAAAGAAGATGACCATACAGTATTGATGGGAACAAGTCCACTTACTGGATCCATTTCAAAGTAGACAAGCTCTCCTCCAGTCAGTGCAATGACCACTTGCCTCTGGTTGACTGCACACTTGACGATGGACTTCTTACCAGGCGTCTTCCATTCGTTCACACGCTTGTCTGCACGAATGTGACGGATACCATCAGGGTAGATCTACAATAAGAGAATCATTAAAATAAAAATATTTACAAAGGAAATGACAACACTATTTGAAATAAGAACAATTCGGTGTATGGTATGCAATTATCCTCAAACTCACAAGCATACTTGGAACCAATGTATTTAAAATATTTCAAAGCACAAAATGAATGCACATTTTTTTTCTAAAGGTATGACAGCAGAGCCCATCAAAGTCCAGATAATGCATGGGAATGACGCAACATACATGAGGCTGTTATCAGAGCCTAACTATTAGCCTCACTATTCCATCACTATCATTCCATAAATTCCACACCAAATGGTAAAGAAACGACTCATACCAAGCGAAGGGGACTATTCAATATAGCCTGAAGAATTTAGTACTGGGTGAAGCAATCATGGCTCACTCAACTGGCAGACAGATTTATACTCATTCTAGAGAAAACATTGCTTACCTGTAAGAGAGCATCATCTCCAATGAGTGATGAGGAGAGAGTGGGAGTGGTTCCCAGGAAACCAGAATCTGTCACTTCTTCTACGGTCTCACCGATGGATAGAACAAGGGTGGCATTGACGAAGGACACGATGATGTATGCATCATACTCATCTACAAACAACAAATAAAACCAGTCAAACAAATATAAAAACAATTAAAACTCAAGAGCAAATTCAAGGATCCTGTGGATTTGCAAAACCCTCACTCGTGATATTGTTCATTTACTATTACTGTCCTGTCTCTTTCTATGATATAATTAGGCTTACTGGTACGAAACACCTTAAATTTACAGAAACAGAAATTTGGATCAGAATGCAATGAATAATCATGGTTTCTCAGGTGAAACACGGAAGCATTATCACATCATATCCATAACTTCTGCTTTCAATCTGCCTAATGTAAATGTCACAGGGTTGATCCAAGGGCTTCCTATTTAAAGTGATTTGGTAACTTAGAGGCTTGATAAAATCTGAGCTGCTTTGCCTTACCTGTTATCAGTGGATGTAATATGGTGCAAAAATGAAGCCCAGAAAAAAAAAAGCACTTCAAAATCATCATGTGCTTCACAAAAGTAAACATATGCAAGTGACCAGGAATGCCAGACTCATTTTCCCCCACAGACTCTGTGTTAGACTAAAGAATATGGCCATACGCTTTCGTAAATGGGAGTATTCGGTCATAGATATCTTAATAATAGCATTATATATTTGAAAAACCTTTCTATGCCTGGTTATTTATTTATCCTTCTGAACATCATTATACATGACAGATATCAAAATTCAACAATTTATTAAATCAAGCCTCCACAAAATTACCAAATCCCTTTAACATTCATAAAAACATGTACAATGAATTCTGAATAAAATTTAACAAATATAAATATTGAAGTGCTGTTGAATGCACAATTTTACTTGATAATTTCTTTGACTCCAATCATCCAAAAAAAGGCCTTGATGAGATGGCTTGAGAATTACAAATGACTAACTCACCATCTGATTTCTTCTTGACAGTCCAAACAGCATTGGGATTACCAGGAAGCTCTGACACAGCCATTTCAGATACCTAAGCATAATAATGAGCAACAGAATGTTTGAAGATATTCAACTGTTCCCTTAAATTCATTGTTTGAAACAATAAATGTACTTGAAACTCACAATGTCAACATTGGCAAGACATTTTCTGTGTGATCACTATTTGAAAATAAACCTGTTCATCAACATAACAGGTTAAATGCCTGGTATGACAGATGTTACTAAGAATTCAGAACTAAAAGCAGCACTTGTTCCTACAGGAAAGCATGAACATGATTGATGATGGATTTTTGTTGGTTCTTAAGATACTGAATCATATCCCATATGAAAGATAAGTAATGTATCCCAAGATCCATACTGCTATATGCAGCACTAACACATTCATTACCAGAGGTAAAGGTAACGTGATGCCCGGTCCTGCAAAGATCTAATGCTCAAATAATGGCAACATTTTGTTTTCCATCTTTCTTCACCTTTACACTACACCTACATTTAATGTCCTATCCCCTAGAAAACCCAAGCAGTATGAAAAATGAACTGATATTCTTGACTTAACTTTGGGGAAATGAAAGTGGGTAGATGAAATAAAGGAGAATGAGTGATTGTTTGGGCAATCATAATTCAAGATATTTGCACACTTGTTCTGTCCTCATTATACCATGTCCTTATTTCTTCAAACATTTCCAGTCATCCTTGTGCTTTATATTATTTTTACAACATTGCTGGGGATCAGGAGTTGGTCTAGCAGTAATGTCTACAGGCAGCTCTTTTTATCGCCTACAAACTGACTTTGATCAGACCCAGGTTCGAATCTCAGTCATGTCTTTAGGATGGTGACGTTCAAGGTCTGTCCCAGACATAAATAATCATATTTGATTGATACACTTCTGTCCCAACTCGATTACACACATACATGCTGTAGCAGAGAAACATAAAGAAAGCAATATACACCCAACCCTAAATGCTAGGGGGGTCGGGAAGGGATCAGGGGAGGTTTCACACAACTGAATTTGTTGTGCTGAAACCAAAGTGGGAAATAATCTACGAAAAGTGTGCCAAATCCAAACTCAAGTCAGGTACGCTCATATATACCACACAGATTTGAGATATGTACAGAACCTCTGTATACTGACCTCCAAACCATGCCTTAGAACTCTCATGGATGATCTTGGGCCTCTTCCGCAAGCAACATACAGCTGAGGGGTGTCTTCACTAGCCAAGTCAGCAATCTACAGAATTTAATACATCAAGTTGATAAAAAGTTATATTTAAAGAATAAGCATAGGTTTAATATACTACAAATTAATTCTATGCTGGGTTTGTTTTTCCCAAATCCTTGATTCGGAGAAGGTATGTTAATATGAATGTTCGAAAGATGTCAATTATATTTGCATTCTCATATACCCCTCTCTTTCTTTCTCTCTTTCTATCTCTGATGCTGGACCAATCTGCATTCAGTCTCTGCCAAACTATTAACTTTATAATGATATGGTGTGCAAGATGTCATATTTGATGATTATTTGAGCTTAGATGACTATCTGATATTAAAATTTTAGTGTTCTCTGTCACTTTCATCATTAATTGTTCTATTGATATCAGTATTATTTTGGCTGATCACAGTTTTTGCCATGCACATAACAATATCAAATCTGCTTTATTGTGAATATTGGAGGTAATCTTTGCATTGCAAAAAACAGTAAATAATACATTACACCTTGTCAAAAAGTGCAAAGATTTACCAGGTTTAGAGAACCCATCACTTGTAACCCTGCAACATTATATTTTTAACCTATCTTTATGTATGTTTATACTATAAATATTGTTGTTACTACCCATATACGTATTTTTATATTGTATATTATATCCTGCAATGAATGTATATTGTGTTGTGAAAATGCCCCCATACATGCAGCTCAGGGGGCTAGTGGGTGCTAAATATAATTAAGCACCAAGCGCCACTGACTACTCACGACTGACACCGTTGCGCGTTACCGAACAGAACCAGACACAACAAAAGACACTACATGCACTAAACTGATAGATGACAAGACGGCACGACGACACAGAGCAATGACACTGGATTCTACACCGGAACCTGTTGGGTAAGTCACCAACAGTATTCGGCCAATGCAACAATTCTATGAACAAGTGGAAGAAGAATTTCTGAAGATGATAAATGTTATATTATTACTACACATACCTGGCAAGAAAGGATAGGAGAAAGGCTCTCCAGCTGGTCCACCTCCTCTAGATTCCTAAGGGTACGGGGTGCAAAGAAGAAGGTGTCCCCTTCCTCTAGGGGTGTGGCGCTGCTGAACTCTGGCTCATCATCATCATCACCAAGATGGGCAATCTGATAGAGATAACTAGAGACAGAGAGAGAAAAACAAAGATTTACAATCGCAGTTGGGCCTCCCATTAACATTGCTCTGTCCCAACTTGATCATTATCTATTTTCCTGAAGGAATGGGTGGAGGGGTGTCTTCTTGCTTCAGGCCTTGGTCCTAAAGAATCGTTATCTGCTTGTAACAAAACATTCCACTTGCTTTGCAATTTTGAACACTTTTCTAATAGAAAATACAGGTTTGTCATTCTTTGGTGGATCTAAGTCAGGATAAAGATAAAGATACACTTTAAACAGTAGTTTCCAAAATTACATAATGAATTCAGTGTACTTCGCAACTAGATACTTGGCTCTTGATATTAACTTGAAAAGTACCCATATATTTGATTTAGTCAAGATATCATTCACAAAAGAAAAACACATTACGAAAAGATCCTGAAGAAAGTGCCATTGTTGTTCTTCCCTGTATCATCTAAAATATCAGTCTAAGGCACTGTTATTGTAATAATATCCTACTCACTGATTGCCATATTCTGATGCAATAAAGAGGAAACCTGTCTTGAGAACGTTCATCGACGTGGCAACTGGGACAGTGTCAAAGTATTTCATGCGGATCTCAGTCACCATGTCATCGTCTGTCTCTAAAGTGATCTTGAAGATGTCACCTTGTTCAGTTTGGGCAAGGAAAAAGAACATGGACTGCAGAGGGGGAAAAAAAAACACAAAACTTTCAAGTCAAATATCAAGGATAAAGAAAAATAAATACTTTGGCCTTTTTTTCCCCTTTTTTTTTTACTTTGGCCTTTAAGTTAGCCTTGGCCTAACTTAGTCCACTGTTCTATGGAAAGCCAAGTGTGAACACCAAAGTATTGTATAAATCACTGCAAACACGATACTAAATAAATAAACAAGACTGACTTAGTCATGAAATGAAAATAGGAAAGTAATTTCAGAGTGAAAAGTTTATTTACATCTAGTTATAGAATTATGGTGCTTTGGATACAGGATGAAGAGGTTGACAGGTCTCCACAGATGAGAGCACACTAACTCACGCACTACAGAGGGGTCTAACCTGGCTTAAAGTTTATAGGCAGCTTTTGAGAATACAGGCCTTTGATTAGAATCAATAACATTTGTACACATTTGCAAATGATTTTGGATGTACAGATCAGTATGCTAAGTTGTATAATCACAGAGGATCAGGTGAAACACGGAAGCATAAGCACATCATATCTGTAGTCAATCCATGAACTCTTGTCGTATGAAATCAGTCACAAATACATTACATCAGAAGAATTACTTTTCTCCTTTTATGATAAAAAATTATAGTTTGCTCAATCGTTGGAGACAAAGTTACACAAAACACAAATCAATGTTTCGATTGGAAGGAAAGAACCTTACCTTTGTCTTGTGGGTAGCACTGCAAACGAAGATCATACCCCTTTCTGGATCATCCAAGTCATTCTGGAAGAGAATCAAATTGCATAAAACACAGTGAAACACAATGAATGAATGACAGGAACAGACTGGCAGGACCAGACTGGTATGGATTAGTCAGGCTAGCAGATCAGAATGCTAAGTTGTATAATCATTTCAACGATAAGGTGAAACACGGAAGCATAAGCACATCATCTCTGCATTAAATCATGAAAAAATTATTGATTTCAAGACAAGTCTGTCTTTTATGGAAGGAAATAAGTCTGCATATTTCATAATTGTATCTTTTTCTCCTCTCAACAGAGTTTGCTTTTCCAGATACATGTTTATCTTTGTCAACGTACAACCTTCCAAGGTTCAAAGGTCTGATACACAGCTACAAAAACATGTTACCTACCCTTCTCCTTGGTATGGGCATCCTGATGTCTGGTTGATCTCCAAGGTTCTTGTAGGTGATGTAGTTCTCTGAACAGATCAAGACACCACTTGGGCCATCACTACCTCCAGGAACTGGCATGAAAAAAATTCAACAAATTAGCCACAGCAATGCTTCACTGGTCTGTTACGGCTACACATCATATCATATCATTTAACTGGAATTTCAAATGACATTTTTCTATGAGAGGGAGACTTGTAAGAATTGCTCTGTCAGGGCTCCACACTAACTATTTTTCATAGGGGTTCGAACTAAGATTTCTCGGGTCTGTATGCGTGAGCCCTTGTTAAATTTTTTTAATTAGATGGGTGCCTATGTGTCCTAGCCACATTTTAGGGTTTAGCCCTGGATACAGTACAGATCAGTATGCTAAGATGTATAATCACTTCAATGATCAGATGAAACACGGAAGCATAAGCAAATCATCTCTGCAAATTATGACTGATGTAAGATAAAAAATCTGACAACTGGTGTCGAAAAGGCAAAGGTAATCTCCATGATCAGCACACCTGTTTCACAGAGACCTTATTTGACAAGATGGAAATCTGAAAAGTTGCAACAAAACTTATTCAGAAGACACAAGCTTCACACTTTATAAATTATGCTTTCAAATAGAATTATCTGGTTTCTTTGGGTGTCTTTTTTTTTTTTCTGCCTTTCTTCTCTATTGATAAAAAGTCAAGACAGAATACATTTTTCCCCTGATGAGACAAGTTTTACCTGCAATGAGTAAGTTGCCATATTCCTCCAAGGGTTCACTGTACTTCCTCACCACATGGTTGAGACCCAGGTCCAGCTCATAGTATGTGAGTAGCTGCTGGGTGGCTTGAGCTGCCTCTCCTGTAGGATCACTGTCAGCATCCTGTCAGTTAGAATAGGGATGATTTCATTATCTCACAAACTGCGCTAGAATTATGTGAACAAAATTACATGTATATGAGTTCCTACAAACTCTTATACACAAAGTGCTCTATGATCAAACACAGGTTTAATTCCAACCCTTGCAGAAGAGTATGAAAACAGACGGTGACAAAAAAAAAAGAAGAAAAGATAAACTACCAGTAAGGGTTGATAGTGTATCTAAAAATATACTTTTCGTATGTGAACAAATTCAAGCAAACAAATTATCTCTTTCAGATTTAAATTCAAATAAAGTCAATATATGCCTAGATTTTTTAAATTAAAATATAAATGATACACACACCTTGACATAATAATTTGACATACTCTGTAATCCTACTACATTGTACTTTATATACGCTCATATCTCAGCTATCGCTATGATGCTCCCAGTATTCAAGGGATGCCTTACAGCCCATCTCTACTACCTGGGCCCTGTTTTATAAAACTTGTCATCAATGACATGTTGCAATAACTGTTATAAGCTACTGAAATCCTTGCATCTGATTGGCTGAGAGCAAATTTGTCGGTAAAAATCACTGACAAGACACTTGATGAAAACCAGCCCCCCCCCCCCCCCCCCCCCCCCCCCCCCCCTCCGGGTTGAGAGAGCTGACTGAATTGCTTAAGGACATAAACATCAGGCAAATGTCGTAGCTTAAGTGCTTGTAAAATTCAAGTGCATGGATCATTTTACCAAACGTCCAATCTAATAAAATATGGACTGGACAAACTATTTTTCTACTAGTCATACTCACCTCATAGTCGATCTCCAGACAGGCAAACATGGGGTTCTCAAACCCGACATCAACCCCTACAATGTGGAAGGAGAAGGTGTTTGATTTGTGGGCTTCCAGAGGGGAGGAGATGGTGAGTCTCGCCTGGGCATCTCTGTTGAGGATGTACACTAGCTTCTGCTTCTCCAAGGCACCAACCATGACAGCACGACCCTTGGGGTCCACGGCCAAGAACTGACCTGGCACGATCCGCCTGCACCCACTCTTACCAAACGTCTCTTGATGGACCTTGTGGGGTAGGAGATAGCAATGTGAGAAGATGGTTAAGATGATACTTATGATAATCTGGAATGCCTTTAGCTTTTACAAACAAGGGAGTGAATATTCTAGCATCTGTTGCAACAGTATCTTTAACTAATAGGCACTGAGAAACCATTGGTGATCCCTTTCTAATAACCTTTTTTTTGTTACATTATCAAGGAAATATCATCAAGCAATTACACCCTTTCTTGAATGTCTGCCATCATTAACTTCACTGTGTACAATTACACAATGAGCACCCAAAGAATCAAACTTTACAAAGGGCTGATATTCTACCCAATGGAAAGCAAATTAAGGTTTCTGAAGACAATATAGATTGTTGATTGCTTACCCTTTCAAGGCAGTTCTTAGCAGCATTGTATTCAAGGATGATGATCCTACCAGAGTCTGAACCAACTACAATAAAATCTGTTGGGAATAGAATATTTGAAAAACATGAATAACAAAGTACTGATAACAGAAGTTCAAGATAATGTAATACTGCATTCTACATGAAATTGTTAATCCGTTTCCCTTGAAACATAACTCAAGAATTAAACACGATCAAGTTTGATGATTGTCCAGAATGTGCTAGAATGAAAATTTAGAAATTTCACTTTAGAAATATATGTTCATATTGTCTTCACAGCTTATAAGTTTCATAAAATCAGTGGTGTAATGATCCTTATCATTATTTTCTTTCTTTTTGTAATAAAAAATATAAACAATTGCAACAAAAGCAATGAGGACAACACTGACATGATCAATAATTAGAAACATTTTTAAAAGAAATAACCTCTTCGTTTATCACATCATTTAGTCTACAGAGATTTATGTCCATGTGCAAAGTCAATTACTATTTCTGCTAAATCTGGACCAGTGACACAAGTAATTTGGGTGTTGTATCAGTCAAAACTTCAAATGTTTTTGACTAGCTCTTGCACAAAGAACAGATTTTTTTGCCTAGTCACTACAGATCTATCAGAGGAAACAAAGTCACCTTTACTCCCTCCTGTAAGCCTGAATGGCATCAAAGCCCTGATGATACCAAACACCTCGTGACTGAGCACCGTGTACAGCTTGCCAGTGTTGGGGTCGATCTTGATCAACTCCAGGAGCTTGCCCCGTCCGACCACCAACTCTTGCTGCTTAGTGCCTGCAAAGTTGCCATGTATGCACTGGACGATGCCTGTGGCTCGCTGAAGAGTGAGGGCGTACAGAAACATGGCTTGGGTCTCTCCTTCAGCTCCCTAGGCAGATGTGACTTCAAAATTGTCAATATCAAGGGACCTGAGAAAGAGAGGAAATAAGAATATGAGGAGGGTTTTACCGTATATAAAGTTTGAGTTAACGCCTTTTTGGCTCTCGCCAGACAATGTTGTTAGTCTGATTGAGGCTTGCGAGAGAAAGTAATGAAAAATTGTGTTTTGAAACATTATTTTCTCTGTCCCTCATGAGGAAAACCAACGCTAAAGAATCCGTTTAACATTTACCCAAGGCCAAGCATGAAAAAATCAGCGTGTTTGATAAAAATGCATTATTTTTCGAGACATTTTCTTGCAGCCCATGACTGTGGTTGAATCATGGTGCACGACTGAACTTCAGTTTAGCGCACTCACACATATATGCAAGGTTATTGTAGCTAACCTCACACTCCTTACCTTTGTACTACGAAGAATAGCCTCCCATAGCAAGTGTGTGATCTCTAGCACATATGACTGTGCGCTGCAAAGGAGCAATGGCGCTGGCCAAAAACAGCCTGAAAATCTTACTTGATCAAGATGATGCAGTGGAGCAAATCCATTTTGAAATTTGGAGGGGGGGGACATTTGCCTCCAAAATTCTCTGACAAGCAACAAAAAAAAGTTATACAAAAAGGTGGGGGGAGGGGGGGGGGGACATTCGCCTCCAAAATTCTCTAACAAGCAAAAAAAAAACAAAGGTTATTCAAAAAGGTGGGGGGGGGGGACATTCCCCTATTTTCAAAAAGGTGGGGGGGGGGGACATGTCCCCCTGTCCCCCTGGATTTGCGCTCATGAGATGATAAAGATCCTAATGAAGAATCTGGCATGAAATTAGATAAAATCTATCATCCTAAAATGTAGAAGGAAATATTTTTCAATATTTTGCAGATTAGATCTAGTATATTGGTGTTTTTATGTCTTCAACTGTGACCCCCGCCGAAATTGACACTGCCCCGCATAGTGGTGGTTCCGTGATTGAGTTTAGCCAAGTTTTAAGCATGAAAGTTACACTACCGACTACAGCATGCACCAGCCGACTCATTTGATTTGCATTGTTTAAACTTGCTTAATAATATCTTTTGGGGGGGGGACCAGTGTTTTATGACGCTTTGACAGAACTTGAGCACATGGCCCAATGGCAATGGCCCAAAAAATGGCAATGCATTTCAAAAAAAAGCGCCAAAAGTAAATATTCCAAATTTTAGCACCAGAAAATTTTGAAGGGGGGGGGGGGGGGAGACATTTATTTTTACATAAATTAACCATGCTGACATTTAGAGAATTTAATGAGAAACAGCCCATGCCATGTCTCTGGTAAGCCGACCGGCGAATACTAAGGCAAGCTGAGTGTGTGGCATGTGCCACGCACCCAACATGCACATGCATGCCAGTTAGACCGAAAATTCCGTCTCTCGTTCATTAGCCTCTTAATTTTGACAGGGTCGGCCATTCACTTAGAGACAGAAACGCTCCTATCACTCTGCTGTGCAAACTGACTGAGAGCCGACGATCAGTCGGCATGTAGTTGTTAAAATGTGAATATTAAGATTTTTAAAAATATTTGTGTAAATTAAATAGATTAGGCCTAGGCTCTATACTAATACGAACATGTTCAACTTACCAATTTGACTGTTTTATTCCTTTTAATGCTCCTTTTTCAGGTAATTCAGGGTCCAAGTTGTTCTCGGTTTGAAAATCTTACGCTGCATTCAAACTGTTTCCACTGCGCCGGAATGAAGATGACATCGTAGCCGTTCTAGTCTACGTACAAAGGAAAATTATTATGAAGGGAAAAAATTAATGTGTGCGAGTTCGTAATGAATTCATCACATTTTTTCCTTCATAATAATTTTCCCTTGTACATAGACTAGAACGGCTACGATGTCATCTTCATTCCTGCACAGTGGAAACAGTTTGAATGCAGCGTAAGATTTTCAAACCGAGAACAACTTGGACCCTGAATTACCTGAAAAAGGAGCATTAAAGTGATTAACTTTGTGAAAAATTGTAAAATCAGCTCAAATGCCAGTGAATTGTGTGCAGTCCTCTAACTACATATATAATTAAGGATATGTGAAAGTATGAGAGAAAATGGAACCCGTTTACTATCCTAAAAAAGAGAAAATCGAGATCAATTACTAGCGCAAGTCGCTAGGCTTCTTCGCTGCGCTGCAGTCACAAAAACCAAGCACCAGCGCTTGGCGATTTCAGAGCGGGTTTCCAGCCCGTACGGTATTCTGTGATAGAGCGAGGTATGCCAACCGAAGAGTTCTTTAGGGTTCGGTGGTACTCTATCCCGACATCAATGTTCAATCGTAAATATCTTGATATATATAAATGACCAATCAGCTTATAAAACTCAGGCGATTCCTGTCTGAGCAGTAAAGGTTTGCAATTATGATTACAGCATTAGCTGGAACAGTGATTTTTTTTTTTCAGTCCTGGGCAAAGTTAATCAAAGGAATAAAACAGTCAAATTGGTAAGTTGAACACTGTTGAACATGTTCGTTTAAGTATAAAGCCTAGATCTAGGCCTAATCTATTTAATTTACACAAATATTTTTAAAAATCTTAATATTCACATTTTAACAACTAGAATCTAGATCTAGGTCTAGATGCCGACTGATCGTCAGCTCTCAATCAGTTTGCACCGCAGAGTGATAGGAGCGTACATATGGAAGTCTAGCCTAACTGGCATGCATGTGCATGTTGGGTGCGTGGCACATGCCACACACTCAGCTTGCCAGCTTAGTATTCGCCGGTCGGCTTACCCGAGACACCTGCCGGGGCGGCGCGGCGCTCAGCGATGAACCTGGCCGGAGGTTCCGGCAGAGCTTAGCAGAAGCTCCGCCGACATGCTTTTCAGTCGTTCGCAATTTAGACCTGAACTCACTCTCCGATTCGTTACTACAATTATTGCACATCTAGTTGAGAAGCCCCAATTTTAGGGCCTAAAGAATATCTGAATATTTGCAATTATGGACCATTTGGATACGTCTGAATGAAAAAGGAATTTCCCGATTATTTTCATCCGCGGAATTGGAATTCACACAAATAATGAAACACAAGCGCAAGCCGGTGCGCGACTCGATCTGTTGTTAGTCGAGACAACACCTAAGAATCGCATCATATTCACCGATGTAACAACCTTGCATACTAACAAATTGAAATTGTAAATTTGTTTATGTCATTATCTAGATATCTAATGAACCAACTTCATATCTACCTCTTTAATTTTCAAGATTGTTGTGGATTTGAGATGTTAATCGTTTCCAACACGATAGATGCTAGTGGGCAGCCATATTGGACACAGCCTAATGTCATCCGCAGATGGCGCTATAGCATTTCTGATTTGGAGCTGAGTTGATGGAGCTCAAATGCAACGCGACGAGCGAGGGATCTAATCAGAGAGGAAGGCCTTGATCCGGGAATTCAAAATAGTATTCGAATTTTCCAAGATGAAAGGCCTATATCAATAGGTTGTACTGTTATGAGTATCAGGTACACTTGATCAAATGCTTTATATAATTTCATGATTATGAAAACACCTGTATGATCAGTGGCGGCACCAGGATTTTTAAAGTGGGGGGGGGGGGGCAAATGGGGGGCAAAAGAAAATGTTGGGGGGGGGCAAGGGCGGACAAAAAAAAATTTGACACTTTTTGTAGTGAAAATGTACAGAATATTCGGCTATAAACCTACCCAGATATGAGGATATTTACACGAGCTGAGCGAACAAATTTGCCCCATGCCCCCCCCCCACCTTGATGCCGCCACTGCTTTCCAAGTTTCTGTTTTCTTTCTTTTTCCTTCTTTTCTCCATTCCTTTTTCACTTTTTTCTTTCCTTTTCTTTTCTTTTTCATTTTCCACCCTTTTATTTTTTTTCACTCCGAAAATTATTGGGGGGGGGGGGGGGCAACTGGGGGGGGGGCAAAGCTTCTGACTGGGGGGGGCAAATGCCCCCCCATGCCCCCCTTGGTGCCGCCACTTTGTATGATACACTCTTTTACGTCACTGTCGACCGGGCGTGCCGGGGTGGGGGATGGCAAAAAAAACCCCCAAAACAACAACAACAACAACAACAAACAAACAAACAAAAACAAAAAGAGTAGAGAGAGAGAGAGAGAGAGGAAACTTAGTGATAAATTGATATTCTGTACCGTACCTGTGTTGCTAAATACTGATCATCATGGATGAGAAAGATTGATTATAAACTTTCTATCACGTTATGGCTTTGAGAGGGAACCAGCAGTGGCAAAACTGGGGGGGGGGGGAGGGGGCAAAGGGTGCTTATGTGTCCCCAGCTAAACCTAAACTGGCAGATCTTGATAATATTAATTAAAAACAAGGAAATGAGCCCTTTGACCATTTTTTTTTAAAGAAAAAAAATCAAGCTTCTCATGAGGCTATATAAATTAATTTTGTGGGATATAGGTCAGTTAATATTTAGCATAGGCTAAATTTTGCCCGAAGAGAGAAAGAGAGAGAGAGGGGGGGGGGGGGAGAGGGAGGGGGAGGGAGTGGGTAGGCCTTCTTTCTCTCTCTCTCTCTCTCTCTCTCTCTCTCTCTCTCTCTCTCTCTCTCTCTCTCTCCCTCCCTCTCTCTCTCTTTCTTTCTTTCTTTTTTTTTTTTGCTTGTCAGAAAATTTTCAGAATATTATGCCCCTCGGCTCCCTCACAAAACCCTGGATCCTCCACTGGTGACGGTTGTCCGAGTATTGGTAGTTTAAACTTCGGGGAGGGGCTTTGAGCTCATGCTGAAGCTCAAAGTCTTACCTCACAGCTGTTCTTTTATTATTTATTTCTTCTTCTCCTTTTTTTAACTCATAGCATTTTTTATTCTGAGGGGACTGCTCCATGATTAATACACCCACTGCGTGACATGTGTTCCACATTCAAGGAGCTGATGTCTAATATTCAAAGACAAAAAGGAGTGACTGAGAGATAGAGTGAGCTGGGGGCGGGTTGAGGCACTGTATGGTCTTGCTAGGTGGATGAAATGGGAAAGAATTAAGGCCATCGAATGAGGGGGGGGGGGGTAATGTCACCCTCTTTCCATGTAGCCTATACCCAGGCTTTCCCTTCCTCCCCCCCCCCCCCCCCCCCTCTTTATGTGTTTTTCTCTCACGGTCCGCGTTGGTGATGAGTTTCAATTATATAATTTTTTATCACATCCAATTGGGGTTCAAATTTTTCTAGTGTTACTACATGCTGGAAAAAACCCAACTGCAAACCCAGGCGAATCCAGGATTTAGTTTTAGAGGGGACACAATATTCGGAAAATCATCTGACAAGCAAAAATATAAAGCAATAAAAAAGATCATCACACGTTTGGGGTGCCTTTCAACTATAAATTTCTCTGACAAGAACAAAAAAAGGAGAACCCCCGAAAAATAAAAGGTCATCACCTCGAAGGGTAAGGGGGAAGCTCATATATTTGGAGTTGTGCTCTATGAAAGTATGCCACTCGGGTTTCAAAAAGAGGGGGTGGGGGCAAGGGCCGGAGCGTTCACATGTATACCACCGTCAGCCTCTATTCCAGGGCCCCACGGTCTTGTGATTGATTTGAATCAATCACAACTTAAAATTAATCACAAGTTTGTACTTAAGTTAAGAGACAGGATTTGCGATTAATTCAAAATTGTGTTAAATTTGAATCAATTGCATCCGATAAGATAGGGTCCAGGGGGTATATTACCATCGATGGGTAGTTCCGAAACTTTCTTCCGACTCTCTGACAAACGAGGTCGATCTTTTTCATGTGCCAGCGCAGCAGCGCGCGCGCGGCGCGGCCGAATCGATACCAGGACGACTCTTGATACCCGCGCTTTTCAAAGAATCATTTTGGAAGTAAGTTAGACTAATAAATTCTCTGAAGTATTTTTTCTGTTATTGATATATTTAGATACACAATAGTAATCCATTTATTATTCTAGTTCTTCCTGCTAATGTTATTCTTACTCGGAAATCACTTGCACGGGAAAGAGAACAGCGTGAGCGAAACGGTTCGAATTCGCACTACCGCAAGTGGCCAGTGGCAGCTGTGGCATAGCAGACAGTGTGGTCGGGGCCGCGCGCTCGGGAGCTCTTCGGCTCCGCCTCCGGCCATTTCTGGCCGGATTCACGTCGCGTCGGAAAGATCCTCGACCTCGGGCTCGGCTAACAACAAATATAGAAGAGCCAGGCATCATATCCAAGAGTTTCTCAAGAAATTGTTGAGAAATAAAGAAAGAACAAGTTGGATTTTTACCAGTATCTAGTCAAGTATTGTAATTCCGAACAGATTGTATTACCGAACGTGTAAAGTTAAGCGCCTAAAATGGGTTTTCATACGCGTGGGATTACGCGTATGAAAACCACACTATTGATACCAAGGTTGTGTCTTTTTCCCATAGGTTTCACACGTTCGGAATTACGGTACCTTTTTCAAGGGACCAAAACGCCGCGTCGTTGGGAAGGGGTTCACTCGGATGGGAATATCGTATTAAATCTACGTTGTCTTTTTAAAATTCCATCAACTTCTTTTTTTGTAGGACTTTGAGCATTCAATATGTATAGTTTGACAGATATTTGTTTCATATTTTATTTGCTATCGTTGATTTTCTGAAAAGTGTTCGGACACTGGATCAACCACCATACAATATAAATAAATCATTAAACATGTTAAATGGGTGTTTGTCATGTTTGTAAATCTGAATGTAACTGATCGAGGATAAGGCTAGGCCTGGCCCTAGGGTAGGGACTTTGAACTGCCATGACTGCTGAGTTGGCTTGTTGTTGTTGTTTGGTTTGTTGGCGTTTTCCATCGGTGATTGGATGATTTTGTTTTGAAATTTATTGCCCCAAAAAGGTCAGGCTCAGTGCTCAAGCTGCTCAACATGCTCACTTTGGGGGAAAATGCTTTGCTTAACTTGTTGGAGCTAAGCCTTAATTCGTAAGGGGCAATCGTGGAAATCCAAGTCCAATCTTTGTTGAATTGTGTGAAAGCAGAAAAATCAGCAACGTCCATGATGTCTGTGATGAATGTGGGTTTGTGAAACCGAAAGTTTGAGAGAAATGAAGGACAAGGTTCATAATTCTGAGGGTTTGATGATGATCTGAAGCATGAAGGTTCATAATTTGTGACCGTAAAGTTTGCAATTCTGAAGCCAAGGTTCATTACTGCCAAGGATTCATAATTCCAAAGGTTCTTAATTCTGAAAATGAAATGGGGCTCATAAATTAGAATGTTCATAGAATGACGAAAAAGAAAAATCCCTTTTTCATTTCAGAAATATGAAACTTCACATAAGCGAACTTTCAGAATTACAAACCACAGGAATCTAATCTACCTTCATAGTAATGCTATAAATATTTGAATTATGAATCCTGTTTCATTTACTTAATCATGAAGCCTGGCCCTGGTATGGAAAATGTGTGTTCTGGAATTATGAACCTTTGAAGAAATTAACCTTCAGTAAAATCGAGTGCCCTCCTTTTTCCTTGGCCCTCAAGTTAAATAAAAAGATCCTGTAATAGAGACTGAAATCTACTACTGTATAGCTGTTATTTTCGTGGTGGTTTTATTTTCGCGAATTTCGCGAATTGCCGTTGAGAAGCGAATTTATCGACACGCGAAAATTTTGGGTATTTGGCAGGCAACGCCTGGTACCCAAACAAACCATAGCACGCTAGAATATGCCATGAGTTCGCAAAATTATGCGATATTCACTCTAATGTACATGAAAATCATTTGGAAAAGTTGGTTAGATATTCATAGAGTTTGCTTGAATTTCACTTTTTTTCCTTCTCAAACTAAATCAAAGCCCAAGCTTTATCTTTAAATTCATTTTCTAGATATTAATGCACTGACTGACTGACTTTTCATTATATTTCCATCAAAATAATTCGATTTTGGTGTCACATAATTGAAGCTGTATTACATGTACATGTAGATATTTACATATCATAAATATTCATGAGTCACATGACCAGAGGTTTCTGGTTGGAAGATTGTGCTTTAAAAAATTTTAAATTTTGACACTAAACCAACTTCCTGAAAAAGAAATCTAACTAAATACAGTTTTATTATATGAAAATAAGGTTGCTTTTATAGACTGAATTGTGACATGAGGTTTTTTTAATACCTAAAGCTGCAAAAAGTGAATTTTAAGCCACTTTCTTTTAAAAGTCTAATCAGATTTTACATAGACATATTAATGTATAAGTAACTTGTCAGTATGTGTAAAGGAAAGATGTATGCTTAGCACATGTAGTGATCGCTCTGGTCTGTGCATCTATGGTGCAAAGTCTGGAGTGTGTCCTTGCAATCGTGAATTCAACAACTCGCGAAAATGTCGGTACCCCCGCCATTCGTGAAAAATTCTGTACGCGAAAATAACAGCTTATACAATATAACTTGCAAACTTGAATTACAACAAAATGTGAAGTGGAATGTCGAAGGATCTATTTTTTTTTTTTTTTCTTCTATACTTTCTGGATAATTAGAGGCATGGATTCTGTGACAAGAAAGAAGCGTCGTTCTCTGTCTGCAGATGACAATTTCACTCCGAGGACTCTGGTAAGTTTATCACAATTCTCATGCAATGTTGTGCATTGATGCTTTTAGTAAAGACTTTGTGCAATAGTGCAGGGAATTGCAGGATGGCTTTGTTCGACTGATTCCACTTACATGTTCACACCGTGTAAACATGCAATTCTTGATGCGGACGGTTCTGACAGAAATCAAGTCATGTGTCTGTGTTTTGTAACTAATTTGTCTTTATGTTGTACATATTTTTGCATGTTTGTTTGTTTTTTGTAAAATGAATGTTGTGATATGTGCGCATATATCCAAAGATGGCACTTTACCTGTGATTAAAGCTCTCTTTTTGTAAGACAGAGTTATGTGCACTGAAGGCACAAAAAAAAGTTATTCATACCCATATTTTGAATAACGTGGTATTATTGAAATTGTTTCAAACAGGTAATTGTCATTAATATATTTTGTGGGAGAATATCAGTAAAAAAAATGATTTTAGGAATTCTTCTGTGAAAGAAACCCCCCCCCCCCCCAAGGAGCAGTCTGCTTCCTTCAATCCTGAAGATTATTTGAGATTTTGAGAAATAATTTATGTCACAAAGGGGAGGGGGGGTGCTTCCATTAATTCACTCTGATTTTAAAATAACTTCATTAAAGGTCTTGAACAACCAGAAATTTAAGCTAGCCATGTCTTAGAATAATATGCTGTCATACATGAAAAGTACTGAGAATGATTTAGCTTTGGAATACTAGAAAAAAACTCAAACAAGCATTCAAGCAAACATATAAAATAATATAAATCACCCTCAAGGAAATCTTACTTTTTACCATGGAAAATCCAAAAGGAGTTGCCATGGACAGAAAGTAAATTTTACTTTATAGTAGGCCTCTTGTTAAAAGAATAATCACAATGTTCCTTCCTCTTTCCTTGTCTTTTTCATGGATCCTGATCTTATCCCACAGATCCAGGGGTTCCTCCAGACAGCGCAGACAGTTCGCCAATCCCCCAGGAAGAGGGCGAGAGTCACTCCTAGCTCCACCCGCACCCCTACAGCTGACCTGTTATCGGCCCAGCAGAGGAGATCAAGAACCCCACGCACCCTCCCAAAGTCTGCCCAATCAGGCAGACACCAGTCTACCAGACCAGAGATCCTAGCCACTCCGGGAGGTAGCAACCCAACACCAAGAGGGCTAATCACTGGATTCTTGAAAGCAGGTTGGCTTCCTTGTGTTAATGGATAATAAATTGAGTAGATAATTATATTTAGGTATATTTTAAAGTGCTGGTTTATTATTATTTGCACTTTCCTACCCACATGGTTTTGTGATTTATTGATTCATTGACCTAACTTCCAGTTTCACCTCTCCTAAATATAATAAAAAGGTAATCTTTTTATGCTGTAATATGGACAATGGTCTTCCATTATATCATGGACCTAGTACATGTAGGTCCATGATTATATTGAAAGTTTGACAGAATTAATGATAGTAATTTAGATCCGAATTAGAATAACTTGATGATCATTTTCCTTTATACTACTCCAGATACGAATGTAAGATGTATAATTTGTTTAATTAGAATAAGTACCTGTAGATTTTAGAATTCAGCTCCTAGACTCAAACCACCCCATACTTGTTGGCTTTTGCCACACATAGCATATAGTAACAAAAGTTTAATAGAAATATGAAATTTCCCCTCAATATTTTGTACATGTAAATAATAATTTTGATATAAATTGAGTTATGTGTAAATACATGAGCAGCAGCGTTGTCACTACGGTGGTCGGCGCCGGTCGGAACCTTCCACCACTCGAAATTTCCGACCGGCACTCAATGCAATATCACACCCGCCCGCCCGGCACTTATTTCCCCACTGACAAAGAAAAAAATACTACGATTTTGACCTATGAACATGCAATTGTGGTTTAAGCCAGTAATCTGACAGCACTCACAGCAGGTATATGTACAAAGTAAACCAAATACTAGTACAGTAGTTACAATTCTTATATGCTGCAGCTACAATACAGTGTGTACTGTGTAGATACATGATATTTTTACTGTTAAACTATAACTTATAAGCCCTGAAAACCGACTAGTTTTTGTCCCCCTGAACCCCCGTGGCAAGGTGTCAGGCGATTAAATTTCCACCACTAAAAAGTCCCTGGTGACGACAATGATGAGCAGTAATAAGTCTTCCTTAAACTATTCCTTTGACTGCAGCTGACATACGGACACCTGCAGTCCATGTAGGCACAAGGAGATCCTCACCTCTCAAACAACCCACACCTGCAATACACAGGAGTGTCCTGCAAGCCAGGGCTGAAAGGTAACCTTCTTGTGGCAATTCAGCCAATACAGTGCTCCACACCAACTTTCATAAAGAGAGAGAAGTTATGCAAGAAAGTCCTGTTTATCTTAATTTCACAGTTAGTTGTAGAAATGTGGGGTTCTTTTTAATTCAAAGTTTTTGGAAAACCCCCAATAGTGAAAGGCCCTGCTTTCGAACTTTATTACCCATGTACTTGCTTTGGGCAGCACAACAGGAACATCATGATTTAAGAAAATATCAATTAAAGTCAAAAGTGAAAAAAAAGGTGATAAAGTAAACTTATTTTAGGATTTATGTAAGTAGAAATCTGTGAAGCATCAAAGATTGAGAAAAATTAAGTTGTTTCTAAGACAAGAGAGAGAGAGAGGGGGGGGGGGGAGAAAAGTAGAGAGGAAGAGAGAGGGAATAAGAAAAAGATCACTATTGAAAATTTTGATAATTGTTTTATTCAACTTTGGTAAATGGCAGTGAAAATTAGTATCATGAAGTTATTTATATCACTGTAATTGCTTAAATGACTTTTTGTTTCAGCACAAACTCATCGTCCATAGAATCTCCCATCGATGATGCTCTGTCACGCTTCGCCAGACCTCAGCCCAGGGAGGGTCGGGGTAGGAGACAGCGGGCCATCAACAGGGAGGAGTTTGCTGCGAGGATGAGAGACAGGATGGGACAAGAAGAGAGAGATGAAAGAACGGAGGAAGATGAGATGGAGAGCTCCAGGGATGCCACAGTGAATAGAACCGAGCTAGATAGCATTGTGGAAGAAGCACATAACGTTTCTCTGGTACGTATAATGTGTTGATGTATCTATGTCCCATAGTTCTGGGGCGTTAATTTCGAAAATGTTGAGACACAGGTTCTCCGTAACTTTCTGTCTTCAGCTGTTCTAGTTAGCTGCGAAAAAGACATTCTTATCTACTGCTTGATGTTATCAGTCCATGTCTTAGTTGGTCTACCCCTCTGTCTTCTGCCATTGGTTGCTCCTTGCAAGATGATGTTTGCTAAGCTTTTCTTCCATCTAGTTACATGTCCAAACTGCTGCAGCTGTCTTCGTTTCACAATAGTGATAACTCTCCATTATCTCTCTCTCATTTTTTCTTGTGGACATCTGAAAAGTGAAGTTGATATAGGGAAGCCTTCTCATACAATCGATGTATATCTTATGGTAAATGCAGAACCCAACATTTCTGAAAAAGAAACATATGACCTAAATCTGTATTAGGAACACTAATTTTTCTCTCATTGGAAACATTAAGGAACCAGTGATTATCACATTTTTTTCTTGTCCAGTGGTGCGTAGAGCAAAAGGCTTATTTTTCAAGTCTTCATGGTATCCTTCAAACATGATCCGGAGCAATAACTGACATTGCTATCTTCTTTGCCTCCCTGTAGCCTCGACCTGATTCAACAACCAAAGACACCAGTGATGTTCAAGCCCCTGTCAGTGGAGGGTCTCGTCGAAGGTCAAGAAGTCGAAGATCATTCCTGGAAAACTCATCGTTTCAGGTCCCATCAACAAGTACAGGAGTGGATGTCCGAGCACAGGATAGCTCAGTAGCAGAGAGGAGAGGTATGTTCACTTACGCACCAAATTTCTATTAATTAGGAAACTGCCCAAAAGCACCCATAGATTTGTTTTGCTAGTGTATATATGTAGAAACTGGGATACTAATGTCATCATTTCTTATTTCTTTGTATGATAAAAGTTGATTTTATATTAATATTGGTGAGTCAATGTTACACATCAGACAGATCTGTACATACACACCTGTCCCTGTAAAATAGTTGATGTTCCAGTAATATGCTGAAGTAAAATTGTTTTCCTCCTGTTTTTACCCAGCTTTTTGTTTGCCGAGAAATCTGCTTTTCTTTCATAAAATAAAGACTGAATTTTGTTGCTGATGTCTTGTAGGATTCTATTTCCCTAAATCTCCCAAGTGTTCTGTCATATTTCCCTACGTTTCTGCAGCATCCCACCCTAGTGCTTCCTCAATCGAGGATGAATCAGCCATGGACCAGGCCACGCAGGAGACCATCCAAGCACGCCTTTCGTCCAACACTGACCCTGAAGACGAGAGAGAAGAACAATCAAGGAGAGATGGAGAGGAAGAAGAGGGGATGGAGAGACTTGAAAGAACACCAGGAGGTCGTAAAGCGGTTGCTGCAATGGCTGCGGAAGTCGATGACCAGGAGGAGAAGGGGGAGGAGGAGGAGGAAATGGATCTTGATGATGATGATTTTGATGAGGACAACCTGATTGCACCAACCCAACCTGCACAATTAGAAAGCATTAAGAAGAGGTAAACAGCATAGTCTGGGAGCCTGTCCCGAAATAGTCAACCCATTTTACATATGAGATTTGACCCCTGAAGTTCCTTAGACTATCCATGTCATTCACAAAAAGCTTGTCAGCTCAAACGAAGCCACCGAGTAAGGCCCCCCGAGCCCCCAAGCCCCCGAAAAGGGCCCCAAAGTCGGGTCGATTTCAACCCATCTAACATATGCATCAAACTTTGTCAGAATTAAGGTGTATGACTATACATTACCAAAACACTAAAACTGACAAAATTTTCCTGGCCTAGCATGATTTGGTGGAAGTCTTGTTTTTATATCAAATGTTTCTCATTTTGAATTCAGGTACTGTGGTATGATATATATACTTCATCACTGATATATATCTTGTATAGGTATCTCCATCGACAAACTAGTGATTAAATGTAATGTAGCTATTAATTTTTCTTAAGGAGCGGTGAGACTTTTGCCATACTAACTGCTTTTTCTCACACAGATCATAACAACCATTAGCCCTTAATTTTACACTAAACAAAGAGTAAAACAAATGTTACCTCCTGGTTGCCACTCTAATATTCACTACAGTATTTAGTACTGATGAGGCTACCCTGGGTAAACAAGGCATATCATTATTATTATTTAACTAATAATAAGTTAAACTGCTATTTTATTTACCATAATCAGTGTTGCATTATTCCCGTTATCAGGCTCCTTTACGATGATAATGTTGTATATCATGTAATTGAATGGATTCCTATTTCTCAATCTCAAAGCTATTCCTAAATTCTGCTTAACAGACAGCAATGGAATAATTAATATGTTTTATCCTAGGTCCAGATCTGATATGGCCTCACCTCTCCACACACCACGCCTGAGGGGTGCAGGAAGACGCCCCACCCCCAAGGCCAAGACGCCCGCCCCTTTCAGAGAGGCTACACACAAGTAGGTATCCTTAAAGATAAAGTTGAGTTCTGGTCATGAGATTGAATTGTGATATCCTTCTCTCAAAGCAATTGGGAAAGGTTGATTATATAGCACATAAAAATTGGTGTATGCTGTAAGTTTCTGGAATCACCAAAATGATAAGAAATTGACTCAATCCTGCTGAGAGTCACATGCACTGCACACAGAAATGTGTATATGGGACTACACACAAATGTTCGGCCCGAACATTTCAGCTGTTTCTTGTCATATTTTGAATGTGAGAGCATTTGAAGAGCAATCCTTTTCAGGGGACATATCTACTACGATAATCTTCCAAACTAACATAAAAGGAATGAGAAAGCTCACAAATTATATTTTAACTTTCCCAGAACTCAACCTTCCCTTTAAGCAGGCATTAGGTATAAGCATCTATCCCCGTATAAATGTTGATTATTACTGTATGGGCTTTTATTTCGTGAATTTCATGTACTGCAAAAGCAGAAATTTTCACGTGCATGAAACTTCGCGAATTTCGCGAGTGGTCAAGATTCCCAAAAGTTTCATGCCGCGAAATAATCAATCAAATAATCAAATAATCACAATTGGAACAGCATAAAATTATTGCAATTGGCGAAAATTTCTTGCTGCAAAATTTGGTTGTCATTGACAATTTGTGAATGTTTTATGTCGCGAAAGTTTCTGGTTTTACAGTATTTAACGATATGCAAAATTGAGCTGGGAAAACATGTGCAAACAGGTATTGTACATAGCCTGTGTCAGTTTATCATGAAAACAACTCATAAAAAGTGTTTTTGTGCCCCCTTCATCCGTGAAAATATTAGCTTGACAAGATAACACTCAGACATAGAGTCCAGTGCTTGCTCACCCTTGTGAAAGGTAAACGGAAAAATATGTGTAAACCATAGTTCACAAAACAAAGTTCTCACCACATATGACTGAAAATGATTGTATAGGTTTAACTTTGTTATGCATATTAAGATGTTGAAGATCTCTTGAACATGTAATATAACACTCTTGATTGAAGCTTGTTGTGTTACTGTAAGAGAAGTATCAGTTATATTAGAAGCATTCACAGAAGAGAGAACTTCATAATGATACTTGACATGCAGCCAGCTTGTCCATGTGAACAGTACCCGTACATGCTGTAGATTACATTGTCCAGTTTATCTCTTATGAACGCTTGTAGCAGAGAATTTCTTTTATGTTACATCTGTAATGTATTGAGTATTAAATCGTGATTTCAAGACTTTTTTTTCTTCTCATCTTTGTATGTGTGATATGATGAAATTTTCAAAGTGAACTCTGTAAACAAAAAAGAAAATATGGAAATTACTTCTCAGTATGTGTTTCACCTACATCTTGATGACTGATATACTTGAAAGACAAAAAAATTAGCCTGCTTGTTTTCTTTCTGACTTTGTATCATCATCTGTAGGCAGTTACCCCTCCATCTGAGAAGCATCCCAAAGAAACCCCCTTCAGGACGCTCGAGAGGAACCAAGGAGCCCCCATCCACCCTCCCAAAGAGTCTCACGAGGAGTATCTTCTCTCACTTCTCCAAGGCTAGAGTATCCCGCAATGCACTGGCTGCGGTGGATGAAGTGTGAGTAGAAGGCCTTGGTGGTACCGAGAGTCATTCAGTGACAGAATGCCAGATACAGTGAAACCTGTCTATAAAGACCACTCAAGGGAGACAAGAAAAGCAGTCTTCAAGAGCAGGTGGTCTTTATAGACAGGTTCCTTTAATACATGTTTCAATGAGAAAAGCTGTTCAAGGGAAACAAAAATTGTGGTCTTTATGGACAGGTGGTCTTTCTATACAGGTGGTTGCTAATCAGATTTGACTGTATTGGAAGATACAAATGTGTCTTCTTAACATGTGCACTGAATCCAATCTGACATATTCTTTATGATATCCAAGAGAGTGGAGGAAAATACACACACTTTTTGATGACACAGCTGGCTATTGGATGTAAAGAGAGATGTGCTACATGCTTTTTCCCCCGTTGATATTGAAATGTCACTTTTTGTACAGAGTGTCTGTGAAGATGAAAAATGTTGGGGAGGGGGGGGGGGGGTGGTGCATCTGCAGGATATAAGACCAAACAATCAAATTTTCTTCAAATAGCCTCAGAAGCTAATTAGATAAATTACTTTTCCCCTTTCAGTGCTACGTAGAGACAGAAAGGCTTTCACTCATACCTTTCTTATGTAGAATTAACAGCCTTCTGTTCTCAACAGATGACATGCATTCTTTATTTTAAAATTTATCAGTGTATATAAGCGCATTCTTTACTTTGAATTTATCAGTGCATATAAGGGCATTCTTTATTTTGAAATTTATCACTGTATAGACAGTGCATTCTTTATTTTGAAATTTATCAGTGTGTATAAGTGCATTCTTTATTTTGAAATTTATCACTGTATATAAGTGCATTCTTTATTCTTAGATTCATCAGTGTATATAAGTGTATCTGTAATCTCAGAAATATTTTTGAGAAATGTTCATGAATTAACAAAAATTGTAAAAGTTATCAGAGCTAATACACCGTACAGCACCTGTTTTTCTGACATTGTATGATCTTCTCCAATTATTCTACTTCTTTCACAGTTCAAGCAAGTACTTCAAGAACATATCAAAGGACTTGCTGGCGTACTGCAAGCATGCTGGTAGAAGCACCATAGAGCGGGCAGATATTGAACTCCTCATGAAAAGGTACGTAGCTTTCTTTAGCAGGCAACAAAATTTTTACAGAAAAAAAAAATTCTGCAATTTGATAGGAACATGCAGGTGCAAACTTGATCAGTTGACGATTTGTTTTACTTGGCTGCTAGGAGGCAAGTGTATATTTACAGGTAAGCAACCAGTGGGACCAAGGCCTTTAAGTTCTATCCAAGGGACTTTATAATGAGGATTAATTCCTTACCAAAGGGCACTAGTGCACAGGCTGCGAGCGCATCTCCTTGGTTTTGAACCCGTGACCTCCCAGTTACGAGACCACTGCTTTGTCACTGAGCCATCACGCCCTGTCTGCTTGTCTATTCTTGTCCAGGATGCTTGTTTTGGGGTATCATTGGTTATGATATCATATTCGTGCTGTAAAGTTTGTCTTTGTGGAATGCAGTTTTCATGAAATTGAGACCGTGGCTCTAGAGTCCATTGGTATCCTTTGTGATAGCAGGAAATTTTGGAGTATGGTGAATTTTGGTGGAGTGATAGTCTTAAAATACAATTTGTTACTCTGCACCATTTTGTTCTTTAATCAAAGTTACCTAGTGTAGATTATTCATTGTGATACAAAAACACTAAAGATAAGACTTGTCTGAATTTTATATTTGTATGGATTAAAAAGGTATTGAATATAAAATCCATTCAATGAATCGAGAATCTTCACAACATTTCATTATTTCTGATATATGTTAATTAACATCATACATTATACATGTATATGGTCAGATTACCATAACTCGTCTAATTTTTCTGGTTTTCTGATTACGTCACCAGGCAACGCCTAGTCTCAGACAAGGAGCCCCTTCATAGTCTGATTGAGAAGTACCTTCCAATGGAATACCGGGAGGAACTCATCCCTATGGCAAGGTCTGGAAACAAAGTCTATCCAAAGATGCCAAAGAAATGAGTTCCAGTCAACTTTTGAAGGGGATAAAAGACTGTCTACTGGGCAACATTTGCAAAGTGTTAAAGATAATCAATACTGTGCTGTATATTTATCATGATTTACTTATATGAATGCGACTTTACATCTTGTCAAGAATGAAGTATTATGATGTTAATTGGAAGAAGTATTCCATGCACCCAACTTCACACACAAAATTCTGATCAATTGACATTTCTGCAATGGTTTGTGTTCTTATTCATGTCATATTATTTTGACCCTTTGGAAAATACATACAGGTATACGTTTTCTCTAAGTAATTCAATCTTTTGAATACGTTTTCATTCATGATAGGTATCATACTTTGAAAATAGTTAAAGCAAGGTTGTACTTTGAGAAAAAAGGTATATCACAAGGCTTACGAAAAATACAAACAAATAATTGGTCAATAGTGTGCAATCTTCTCTCTATGGATAGGATTGCTGAGGTCAATTTGACCATGTTGCATTTGAGCTGTCAACTTGCATATTTGGGTTCAAGTTGGCATGGTTAAAGTTTACCAATCGCCTGATAAAATAATTTGTGTACAGCTAGAACGTAGAAAGTTAACCTCAAAAAACTTTACCTGAATTTCTTTGGCTTAACGGTTAAGGAGTATGAAGAAAATAAATGAAATCATAAAACACTGTCGCGTGGAAACCAACTCCGACTTCATTTCCGCGAGGGCCTTATTTTGTGTGAGCGTGTAAGGGGCCGTCGATTAGTTGACTGGCAAGTTGCTGTAATGTTTATTTAGGGAGTATTTAAACTTGCAATATCTTGCTAATGGGGTTGGTGCGTAATTTTGCACAAAATTAATAATTAACATTTGCCGTTACTTTGTGATTGGACTTAGGATGAGCAATAAATTGGGGAAAGAAAAGGTGAGAATTTCTTTTTGCAATAATTGTCGTTTATGATTGCGACACTAAGACTAGAGGTACACTGTAGACTAGGCCTAGTCTGTAATCTAGTCTAGAACTTAAGTCTAGACATGCTAGACTAGAGGTCAGTGGCAAATAATCTAAAGTAACTTAGGTCTAGACCTAAGTTACTCATCCAAGTTGGTAGGATTACACTTCTAGATTAAGGATTAGGTTAGGGTTTAGGAATAGGGTCACTGTTGCAAAGTCCTACCTCGTTTTTTTACGAATGAGAGCATCCGTCACCTCTCTAACACAATGCTTGCGTGACTAAGCCCCGCCTGCTTGGCCACTTTCTGCAAATCGAGTGCAGCGAAGACTTTCTGTTGGGCTGACATGGCATGGCTTCTCTGTTCTTGGAGTCGGGTTATCCTCCAAGAGGTCAATTAGGTGTTTAATACCATGTCGTAAAAAACCAGTATGACTGTATCGTCTCTCTGTTGTCATAGAGATCGAACAGATTTTTTCGATGTCTGAAGACACTTTACCTTTTTAGGGCATGGTCTGCAGCCACAGCCATCAGCATGGCAGCCATTTTGTCTGTCTGTAAAAGTTAGAAGTGGTCCGGATCACTTCTAACCCTTAAAATCAGTTTAGAGGCTGGAATCAATCCCAAATACTTTAGTGAACCAGTGAGTAAAAGCAATATTGCTCTTAGGATTTATATTGATCCTAAAATTGATTTTTTTTCTTATTTGGGATTAATTTTAGCTGTTAGTGAATCAGCCCCCAGGACTCGATCTCCTGGCTGAAGCAGAGTGCTACGAACATGCTCGTCATAATTCTTCTTTCCTCTCTCTGTCATTTGTGATTTCCACTTTTTTCAAGTACTCCTGGTGGTTGGTGTGGCCTTGTACATCTTCTACTTTGTTGAGACCAAATGCTTTAGGGTAGATGCAGTGACCTCTTCTTCTGCGAGTTTGCATTTGAGGTTGTTTGACAAAACTTTCCTTCTTGAAATGTAAAGAACATATGTACATTTTCTTGGAGTTGTGCCAAGTGACAACTGTTCCACCCACTGCCTTCTTAAAGATGGTCTTGATGGGAATCTCAAAGTATTTATAGAGAGTAGTTGAAATAACATTAATTTTTAGTCTCTACAAGTGCCCTCATTGATTACTTTCTATAATTTTTTTACAAGTAACTTTAATACACCAGTGTAGACTCCAACAGTTAAATTTAAAAAAAACTTATGTTCAGTTCAGTTCAGTTCAGTTCATTTATTTATTTCATTTCTAACATATACAAACATTTGTATGTGACAAACATATATTTGATATTTACATTCATAAAAAAAAAAAAAAAAAATTAAATATGAGTATCAGTTAGCCTGTATTGAATTATGAGGGGGAAAAAATGAAACAGGAGAACTTAAGATAAAGCCTGTGTTGGCCTTGTGAGACAAGTCCCCTTTGTGTAACTGTGGTCGGAGGCTATATATAGATAATTGTCCTTATTCTGTACGAATATAAATGAATTTGAAGAAGAAGAAAATGTACAAAACAAAACTAACATATACATAAAAAATATGAATTGCATAGCAAATATATCTGATGTTTTAGTTTGAAAAATAGATATTTAAATATCTTAGCGAGAGTAACAGAGTTAGAGATTAACATTATGTAAAGTCATAGAGGTCTACAGATTATTGATTATGGAAATCGACTATTCTTTTTCATAAATCTGAAAACCGAAGCAGTTATAAACCCTGCATCTTTAACGCTCTCATAATATTTTTATTTAAATTATTTTATTTTGTTATATACCTACTGCAAGCCTTGTATTTTAACACTGTGATTTCCAAATCCACAGGGAACTTGTCCCTTCTTTTCCTTCCTATTTCTGCGGCTTTGCAAATGCACCAACCCATCCTCCTTTGGTGTACCATCCTTGATCTTTGAATAGATGTGATCAATGGTTGTTGCTTCTTCATCAAGAATTACTGTACTTCAATTCCACATAAATATAAGGCAACCTTGACATTATCTGTTATCCTCATTATGCCTCTCCGTGAAAACCTGTATCTCTTAAGCAGTTGTTCTTAGGAGCACGAATCAAGGGGATGCGCCCTTTCTCTGAAAACCCTCCCAGGAGCACTAGCCTCCTCTTCCACAATGTAGGCAGCTGTCTTGCTTTCCAATTTAATTAAACGCAACTTTGCATGTGGTCATATATCACTTGCAAAGTTGCGTTTAATCCAGCAGAGATACGCTTAATAGTTACGTGTAATATTAAACACATTTCTTTATGTATATTGGAATGAAATAAAAATGCAAAGTTGCAATAAAATTTTCAGGACTTAAATGGTTTAAATGCATGGGCTTCTCTGCACTGTACAGCTGCACACTTCGAGGCAGATCTGGCTCCTCTCTTCCTTCCACCCAGTACAGGTGATGCAATCGGGATAGATCCCGGACTATTGGACATATGTTGCCTCACTTTGTTCACTGTACGCATGTGATATCTAGCATTTGCTGTAGTTCCTCTGAGTTGCAGCTGCCAAGAGCCATGTCAACTGTTTTTTACCCGACATTCCAGTTTTTGATCCAATGCTGTCCCAGGGCTTCTCTGCACTGTACATCTGTACGCTTCAAGGCAGAGATGGGTTTTTTTCTTCTATTTTCCGGGGCTTTGCAAATGCACCAACCCAACTTCCTGTGGTGTGGCATCCTTGATCTTTAGATAGATGTGATGAATCGTTGCTTCTTCATCAAGGATTTCTTCATTCCCACATGAATATGTGGCATCCTTTACGTTGTCTAGGGCTTCTCTGCACAGTACAGCTGCACGCTTCATGGCAGAGATGGCCCCTCGCTTCCTTCCACCCAGTACGGTTGATGCACTGGGGATAGATCCACAAGGCTCTTGGATATATGTTGCCACACTTTGTTCACCATATGCATACACAAACTGTCTTACCCGTCTGTCTAATGTGAGCAGTGGTGATGATCTATATTCCACAGGCAGGGATTCCCATGGGATTTTAAACCTTTCGATTACACCAAATATGCCTGCAGGGCCTCCCAGCTTGTATAGAGGGATGGATGTGGTATCTCCATGTCAAAGAGTACTGGCATGTGACAGGTAGCATCTGCTGTAGTTCATGAGGGTTGCAGCTGCTAGGAGCCATTCATCTTTTTTACCGACATTTCAGTTTTTGATCCAATGCTGTCCCACATGAGAGTTTTTCTGTGGTTATTCTGGTATTCTTGCAAAGGTATGTTGTTATACCTCTGTTATTATCAACAGATCTTTTCAGGAGACATTTACCAGAAGTCGCCCAGGTTTAAATATATACTCTTGGCATTAAATTCTGTGCTAATTTTGTACGGTTTCAATTGGTCTAAAGTTTTTACTTCCAGGCAGATAATGTGTTTGCTGCAGCGTTCTTTTATTTTTTTACCTCTCCCTTTTATCACCTCTTATCTTTAAATATGTATCGTCAAGTTGTAGAATATGGTTTTCCTTCTTTTAATTGTTGAATCTCATCCTTAGCCAAACTTTGTCTTCTGTGATGTTGAAGAATATAAGGCACACCTCACCTAAAGGATTTCCCTCTTTATCACCTCCAAGTTTCACCCATATTTCATCTTCTGGGATGTCTCACCTGAAGGATTTCCCTCTTTATCGCCTCCAAGTTTAGCCCATATTTCGTCTTCCGGGATTTTGAAGAATATAATGTACACCTCACCTAAAGGATTTACTTCTTTATCGCTTCCAAGTTTCACCCATATTTCGTCTTCTAGGATGTAGAATATAAGGCACATCTCACCTGAAGGATTTCCCTCTTTTATTAGCTCCATATTTGACCCAGATTTCATGTTCTGTGATGTTGAAGAATATGAGGCACATCTTGCTTGTATTTCCCCTCTTATCCCATCCTAGTTTGATCCATACTTCATCTTTTGGGATGTTCCTATAGAATACATGTATAAGGTACTTTCTCCCTGTGTGAATATGTTCCTTCTTTTTATTCCCTCCAAGTTGGAAATTTCATCCTCTCATATCCCCTCATATCCCCTCCAATATGAATCCATGATCTTTTAGAATACGAGGCACACCCTTTGTGAAGATGCTCCCTCTGTTATCACCTCCAAGTTTCAGTCACATTTCATCTTCTAAGATGTTTTAGATTATGAGGCAATGAAGATCTGAACCTTTTTCCTCTTTTATCCCCTCGGATCTTAACCCAAATCACATCTTTTGGGATGCTCTGTGAGCAGATGACAAGCTCTTCTCCTCTGCATATGCCTTTGGAAAGAGTCATCCAAATCTTGCAGTACTTGCATACAATTCCCAAGATGAGCTGTAAGCACCGCCAAGATCAATATGTTGGTTTTCTCTGTTGTCTAGTGATCATTAATTGCACATACCGGTATTTAGTATTTCGCATGGAGCTCGCGCGATTGGAGGAGTCGACTCAACAGCAAACTTGACCTCGGAGAATGCAACCAGCTGATGCAGCTAGCTAGCTAGCCTTTTGACAAGGCCCTCGTGACTTGGCTATTTTTCTCGGCAAGTAAGCTAGTAGTGGCTGCATAACAAGACTAGCCGCCCAGCCCGGTGAATGCGCGATCGAGCGACGTGAGTCACGAGGGCCTTTTGGAACCTGGCCTGTATTTCTTATGCTATCCCTTGTTCCTAGTGAGGATCTGCTACCTTATAGGTAGGAGCCAATCAGCGAACGTATCTTCGCATGACGTCAGCAAAAATTTGGAATGCAAATTCACCTTCATCTCGGCACCCCGTGCAAGCTACATCAATCATGGCGTCCTTCTTGTCCGGCCACAAGTAGAAGCTGTTTTGCCAACTCTTCAGTTAGTGTAGTGTATTTCTTGAAAGTCACAAGCTCTCGGCCACAAACACAGCAAAGATGAGCTGGAACTGGAACGTGTTTGGTGGGGGTTTCCCCCATGATTATTTGACATTTTGGTTGGGAATTCAGGCAATCCAGAGAATTCAAAGTCATGAAAGTAAGCAACTTTGCAAGAATAGTGTGCTAATGTAAATAAACAAGCATCGATTTTCTGTGCGCACGTGCAACTTTGGCCTTTATTCAAGAGGACTCATCTTTTCACCGCTTTCATCCATCATACCTTACTGTACGTAATAAACCAATTATTTTGACAAAAGGACTAAACTCAAAGACTAAGACATTATATCGGACTAGTTCATTCTAAAAACAGGGAAAGCGTATTCATTTCACTTACAATTTTACCTCTCATCATTAAATATTTCTCATCTTGTTTTGATTTTTTATTCTAAATTCATGTAAGTTTTGTTTTCTGTAAAATTCTGTATCTGTTATTCATATTTTTATCTCTGGAGCAAAATATAATTTACATCTTTTGCATTTTCTTACATATCACGCTAATGAACGAATCACATGGAAAGCAAGCCCCGCAGATACCGTTGATTGGTCGATAATCCTCGGTAGGCGTGTTAGCATACGAATGTCAACTCGTGAATAATTCATATCGGACGATGGAAACCCAGGTTCCAAAAGGCCTCGCGACTAAAGTCACTCGATTGCGCGTTCACCCGGGCCGTGTTGATTCTTTTCGTCGCCGGCTAGTCTCATCTCAGGCACAGCATGACGAGGAAAATAGCCAAGTCACGAGGCCTTGTCAAAAGGCTACTAGCTAGCTGGAACGTATGTTGTGGGCATGGGATGAATGTGTAAGGGGGTGATAGGTTACTGTATCAACTCGGCTTTTAAAAAAAAAATCTTTTTCTTAAAGATATAAAAAAAAATTAATGAATTTATATATTTTTTGCTCTTTTGAACTTTGAATATTTTGCATATTTAAGGTTTGTCACCCCAGTGACAATACAGGCATTTTTTTTTTTTTTTTGCTTGAACCAGGAAAATATGAAGATTAGGATCCCTACAGCAGATGTAACATGATAAGCTGTTGACCAATTATTTGTATGTAATTAAGTAAGCCATGTAATTTATCACTATCTCATACATGCAGATTGTATCCAGGTACCATATTCTGACAGATTATTGTATTGGAACACACAGGAATAATTCAATATCCACAGAGTTAATTTATTTTTCTTTTTATTCAACAAATGCTTAATTAGCAGTACAATGCTATTGGGTTGTTATTACAATTCAATTTTCTTCCTATAATGACAAATTCTTTTGAATAATTTTATTCACAGTGCTAAATAGCTGTCAAGTTTTCTAAATTGGAAGTAAAATAAATATTCTGTATTTGTGTAAATTTTTCTTTTTAGATGTTTACAAAGAATATGTTCTAACTTCTAAGTATTTTAAAATGATGGTTCTTTAGGTGTCTCCATACTCAAGATATAAACAGGGTTGTGATGAATTTGTGTTTACTTCTGTGCCACTTGTCATTAATGCACATGGTCTTTAGACAATTTCATTTTCATCTTAAGCCACATAATCATCAAGAGACAATGTACATGTACATACTAAAACATGTATGTCCTTTGGCAAGACATTAATCTCTGTACATTTGCCAGTTTGCCACTCTCCAACCTGGTGAGGTAAATGGGTACCCGTTAGGAAGAAATTGCTTGAATGCTTGAGCGCCTAATGGTAGTCGGGCTACATCCGAGTTAATAATATGATTGCAGGGCCTTCAGGGAGAACAGTATTAAAACTGATCAGGCTATCCTGGCTAAATATTCACTTTCACTTCGCATTCACATACAATTTTTGCTTGGTATCCAGTGTGCAGTTATTGTTTGAAATTTCTGGCCTCGAACCAACGGATTCAAACAGCACAGCACAGCACAGCTAGGGCTCTATAAATGAGCAACACATGCATATTCCAATTTACCCCAAACTTAATGAAAGCATGATGAGAATAAATTCTTTACTGCCACCTACATTGCACCCCCAAGACTTTGTGGCTTAAACATTCAGTTCACATGGGTTTGAAGTCAAGATTTTTATCATTTTAGAATCCAATAAGTTTAAGGGTTTTAAAATTTTGAATGCATGACTAAAGAGCATGTAAAACCTTTTTCATTGCAAAAAGAATGTAAGACAATTTCTTTTGAAAGAAAAGGTGTCATTATCCTGTGTTCCCAACCTGTACCAGATCAGTTCACACATTAGATTTGAAGTGCTTCAAGTATTTGTTAGGTTGCTTACAAAGAAATTGAGATACATGTATTGTCTGTTAAGAGCCAGAAGGGCATTAGCTCATATCATTTTGCATAGAATTTTAGGGGAAGTCCACCCTAATATCAACTTGGTTTTAAAAGAAGCAGAGAAATTAAAGAAACGGGTTTTGGCAAAATCTGATAAGAAATAAGAAAGTTATGAATTTTTGAAGTTGTAGTCAAAACACAAATTTGCCCTGTACTGAAAAAATAATAAATTTTCATTTTCTCTAAAGAAAATATGTTATCATACATGCACCCTAGATATAATCATTTCACTTATGCCTTTTCACAAAACCTGTACAAAGAAAATGAAAATCTTATCAATTTTTGTGTATATGGAGCATATGGGAGAGCAGCTTGCGAGATAGTCACGGAGTTGCCAATTAGTGTTCTATTGATTACACCTTCAAAAATTTATAACTTTCTTATCAGATTTTGCTCAAACTTTCATTGATCTATTTCTTTATTTTTTCCGCTTCTTTTAAAACCAACTTAATATCAGTGTAGACTTTCCCTTTAAAGCCCTTCTGGTTCATAACAGATACATGTAATAGGCTTACTATTGGAAGTTGTCATGACTGTTGCATACTTGAACATTTGCAAAATTATTAACTTCTTTGTTTTATCCATGTTTGTAAAAAGCTTTCATTTCCTCTGCAATGGTGGCAAAAGTAACTGTTGTGCCCACTGTCATGTAAGATGACTGCACTATTTTGTGAATACATATATATAACAAATTAGCTTATTTTCAAAAGTGATTTGCATAAAGAAAATAAATGCCAAGTATTAAGACAACTGTACTATTTTGTAAATATGTGTATAAAAAAAAATTATGCTTATTTTGTAAAGGTCTTGCATAAAGAAAATAATACATTTTCTTGATACATATCATACAGTTTGCTTATTAATGAGTTTTTTGTTATACATTCTATATCTTTGTTGGTTTACCACTACTACAATCATTTGTTGATTCAAAGTCACTAGATTCTTCAAGATTGTCCAAGCCGTCGTCAAAGTCCTCGCCTTCAAAATCCTCCTCCCTTGTGATGCTGTCCATTTCCAACTGTCCTCTGTACATAATGTCATCCTCCTGCATTTTCCTCTTTATTTTCTTCTTCTTCTGAAACACCTTGAACCTTTCTATGGAGTCTGCGATGGGGGAGAATCCTTCGGGAACTTTCAAAGACTCTTGCCTAGACTTGTGACTGACAATCTGGGAGAGCGCATCAGCATGATCCACTGCAAAGTAGTTGGGACCCTTATACTCGTACCTGTTCTCATGCCCCTTGGGTTCTTTGTCATGTTTGTCCCCTCTTTTGATAGTTGACCCGCCCTGCCAACGTAATACATCTTCATCATGCGGGTCGTTCCATTCCACCCCATGAGGGTCTTCCTCTGTGAGGGACTCGTCGTCGCTGGGTCCATGGTCTGCTGTAGCAAGGAGACGGTCAATTTCAGCAATGTTGGCAGCTGCCTTGTCCTTCAGGAAACAGACTCGTGGGACGTTACCCAGGACTCGGAGGGAGATTAGAGCATGTCTGCAAGAGAGAGAGAGAGAGAGAGAGGAAAGAGGAAGAAAGAGGGAGAGCGAGAGAGAGAGAGAGAGAGAAAGAGAGGACAAAGGAGATAGGGAGGAGAGAGAAAAGGAAAGAGAAGAAAGAGGGAGAGAGGAGAGAAAGAGAGATTTACATATATTATCGAGGAAAGAAAGATAGAGACACAGAGAGAGATTGAAGTTATGGAGAGAGAAAGGGTGAAAGAGACAAAGGATATATGGAGAGGAGATAGAGCAATACAGAGAAACAGGTGAGAGGAGAGATTATAAAAGGATCAAGAAGTTGTCACATGGGTTCAATTATATGAAAAGGAACAAAAGAGCATGAAAGTTCAGAATGTTTTTCTTCAAAGATAAGATAAATGTTTAAATCTTATCAAAGACAAATAAGTATAGAGTAAAAAGACCTTCATACATACTTCAAGAAAATTAAAACTTTTTAAAATGAGATTATCTGTCATAAAAATACATTAAATTCATCCATCACCAAGCAAGACAGAGGAAATGATAAATGCAATTGTCTATTCCTCAACCTCTCTTTCTCTCAGCCAGGTAGAGATTAAGATCAACATCTGGAACTCCTTGTATTTAGTTTACTACTTATAAGCTACATAATGAATTAAATAGCCAATCAAAATCCTCTATTGTAATGACTGTAATCTGTTAAAATGGCTTTAACAAATGATTAAGATAATGTTATTCACATTCAATGTATTGAGTTTAGCTTAAAAAAATATCCTAGGGGTGTTTCATAAAGCTCTTCGTAAAGTTACGCATGACTTTACGAATGACTTAAATATGACAAGCCAAATGGGATGCTCAATTATTTTTAACTGCATCAACTAAAGTTGAACTGTGCAGATGTAGATTAGTATTCTTATTGTAACAAACATTTTTAATGCAAAGTATATTTTTTGCCACAATTTAATTGAGGATATTGGAAATACAGTCACACTTTGTTAAAACATCAAGAAAAACTTTGGGCATCCTATCCCGCACTTCATATTCAAGTCGTTCGTAAACAGCTTTATGAAACACCCCCCTGATTCAGTTAAGCCATTGCATATATGGGAACCGGGTGGTCCCCATGTTAAGCCTATGGGAATGGGAGAATTGAGTAGTCAACGGGTTAATATGGGACAATATACCTGACTCTACCAGTGTATTTGTCCAGGACAGCCTGCACCTTGTCATCACTTTCTGCATTCCCTGAAGCTTGCCAGTATACTCTTGCTACACTCATGTCCCCTGCCATACGAACCTGTCAATAAAAGCACAAAAATCAACTTCAAATTACAACCTTGTCCTACAAATAACCTCATCATTTTTACAATTGCATATCAAACCTTTCTCAGACTGTGCCTCCCATTTTAAAGGTACAAAAAAAATCAATCAAAAGTTGAAAATACAAGAAGATAACAAAGTTAAACATACCAAATCAAATATTTTCTCTCTCTTTAAAAAATTAAGAAATTTGTGGATAATAATATACACTTGTACATTTGAAAACACAGAAGACAGAAAACCATTAAGGAGACATTTCAAATGTGTACACACTACACAATATTTTGTTAGATATTTCTATTAAGTTTTTCCAAGTTTTTAAGAATGGATTTGTGCATATATATAACTTTCATTTTCATGTAAAATATTCAACGGTTCCTCTAAAACCATTGCAAAGACTTTCAAGAAATGAACCCAAGGACAAAATCAATACTATATTTTATTGCTTTCAAAAATATCACGTTTCGATTGCACAATATGCCATTGTAAGGTTCGCACATTCCAAGAGGTGATGCACAACAGAAGGCTATTGAAATTGCCTCGGGTTGATTTCTTGAAAGTCTTTTCTTTGTAGAATAGATATAGAATAGAAATGGTTTATTAAAAGATCATAGCAGCCAACAGCCAAATTGCGATCCATTTCACAAAGATGCTTTACAATTACAATTAAACTTCAAATAACACAAAATATGACTATATGAAAAAACAAGCAAATAGACATTTCATAAAAATTCATTGATCAAATTCAAATTTAAAAAAGAGAAAGAAAGAGAGAGAGAGGAGGGGAGAAAGAGAAAGACAAAGGGGGTCCCTATCATCATCATTACAGGTGAGGGGTCATGGCAAGAAAGAAACATTCGGAAATGCTGAAATGCAGAAATGTGATAGTGTTCTCTGAAAACGCTTACAGCCCTATATTTCCTCCCGAGTCATTTCAATAATAAAACCTCTATCGTACTTTAAAGAAGACAGAAAGAAACATCATCACTCACAGCAAGAATGGGGAGTTCTAGCTGCTCCATCTCTTCACTGATGTAATTAGAGTTGACCAGATCTACAATGTGCTCATAGAGGATGGTGTTGTAGACTCGGAGCTTCACACTGTCCTTCTGACCAAGCTTGTTCTCAGCCTTCTTGGAGATTGGTTTCGACCCAGTCTAGTAAAAAAAAAAACATCAGTACTTGTTATGGTAATATTCACTGAAAATATTAAATCAGTCTCTCTGTACACAAGGCAGTACACATTCACAAAATTGCAATTTAACAGGTCAAAAAAGTAAGTAATATCTTAAATGGATTATGGATTACTGTATGTAAATAGTTTTAAAATAATTTTATAGATATCAATCCTCAATAATGTTTACCAGTCTGTATTCAATTTGTTAATAAGCTTGAAATCTTTAGAACAGTTCTTTTTTTTTTTTTTTGTTGTTAATTTTGATTTTCTATACATTACTTCCTTTTTATTTAAATCTCAAAACTTACCATTTCCCCAAGCTGACTGGTATTCATTGGGTCAAAATAGAACTTCTTTCTGCGTAGAGAAGAGGTGAGCACACATTGAGATCAGTTCAAAGGCAATAATGTTTTAAAAATCCATGTCAAAGAACAAAGGCTGATAATTTTTCACAGCGACGGTGTATGAGAGCAACATCATAATTATAGCAACTATACTTTCCACAAAGAAATTTTTTCATACCCCACCCTTATAAAGACTGGCCTTTTATATAGAAAGACTATAAACTCAGCAAAATGTTCTCACACTAAGAACATGACCATTCTCAGTGTATCAACTGGAAGTAGGATAATGCAAAGTTAAAAAAAACAACAAAAAACCAAAAAAAAACCAAATAAAGCAATTTTCAAAGGCAATTCATTCATAAAGAATTTTGAATTTTGAATGATAAACTGTCAAAAAAGAGGATTTTTCTCATGACCAATTCCTTTGTCACACTCAAATTCCCCCATTAACAGGGATACTTAACTTTTAGTTTGTAAGTATAAAAAACACAGAACAAATTTAAAAAAAAAAAAAAAAAAAAAAAAAAAACAGTATCTTCTACACCAGTGGAGAACTCTCTCTTTAATTATACAGAGCGGAGCTCACCAGCCCTTTTCAGGGCTCTTATTCCTTGAAAGAATTACATGGTGTAACCCTGAAAAACTAAACCTACAATTCAGTTTCTCCACCATGAAAGTGTCGCTGATACTTCACTAAAGAACACAGAATGTTATCAAATGAAACCGAGCCGCTGTCTAGATCTGATATATAGGACGATGTGCTTGTTGCAATGTTTGTTTGTTGGGTTTTTTGTTTGTTGTTTGTTTTTTTGGGGGGGTTGTCTTTTTAAAAAATGAAGAACAAAGTCCCCTTTCTTTTTTCCATCTTATCATCACCATCTATCTATTTCCTTTCCTCACAGCTGAAGAAAAATAACTACAGAAAGGATCTGCACATCATCATCATCATCATCATCATCATCATCATCATCATCATCATCATCACTATACCAAACACAATTATTCACCAATGGGACTGTAATAATCTCACTTACTTTTTCTTGGTCATCATTTTCTCGAACTTGCGGGCAGAGAAGACATGAACTTGCTTTTTACTCAAAGTCCCACTCGTACTAAATCTGCAGATCGACAAATTTTGAAAGTTTGCAACTCCATAAGCAAGCCTTAGTTTGCAAATATGCCGACAATGTAACATCGAATTCCACAAGGGCGCAGCCATCTTGATTTAGCCAGTCTCTATTTAGAGAATCATATCATTTTCTTTCTACCCACTTTCTTCTTGTTCAATCTGCTCTCCAATAGAACATATTTTGATCCAAAAACAGTCATAATATATATATGAGACTACAATTCAACCTTTAAAAGTAACATTAATGCTTCTAATTACAGTAAAATATTGGCAATGATATGCATCATTAGCTATAACAGTCACAAAGAAGACTACAATCGAGACTCTGTGTGTAGTCTGCTTGTGCATTTAATACATGTGCATGTGCGCCACTGCACATCCACGGAGCTTCGTGCAGCAGCACGGCCCGAGCAGGCACGGCATGCAGTGCAGTGGATCGCCGACTGAGCTGAATTAAACTTAGTTTGAAAGTGAAAGGATCGCCAACTAATCCTGAGCTTATACCTTACTTATCTTATGATTATACTGTTTATACAGTTTATAAATTTTAGAAAAGGTTAGAACAATGAGTAAATTTCCATTAATGTCAATTGGCACAAGTTGTTGGGCAGCGTTTGCAATTCGTCTTCTGCTGATTGCTTATGGGGAAATTCAAGATCGGATGATGGTTGTCAAATATACAGACATTGACTATCATGTTTTCACAGATGCTGCCAGATATGTCACAGAGGTAAGTGGAACATACCCTAAAACTAAGCCTAGGGTAGGGGAATAAAGAGCGAAGAAAAGAGCAAACTGAGTGATAAGGTCTAGATCTAGAAATAAAATCAAAATTATTTAAAGGGAAAAGATTGTAAAAAGAGAGACAAAGAAAATGGAATTGCAATTTACTGAAGGTTCTGAAACAAAAAGTTTAGAAATTTATTTCAGGAATTAAGAATTAACTGTTGGACAGAGGTTTAGAAGAACAAAAATTGATTATAATTTCAAACAGTTAACCCTGCATCTATTTGTTTTTCTATTATTCTCTAAAGGGTGAGTCCCCGTACCTCAGAGCAACCTACAGGTATACTCCCATCCTGGCCTTCATGCTGACACCAAACATCTGGCTCACGCCTCTCTTTGGGAAACTTCTCTTCTGCAGTTTTGACATCGCGGCAGGCTGCCTCATCTACGACATCATCCGGATGCAGTCGTACAGCCTCTCCACGGCATCAAAGGGTGCCCTCGTGTGGCTGTTCAACCCCCTGACAGCTGCCGTGTCGAGTCGTGGCAATGCGGAGTCCATCATGGCAGTGTTGGTTCTCCTTGTCATCAGATGCCTCCTGAAACGTCAGACAAAGCTCTGCGCCCTTACCCTCGCCCTCTCCGTCCATTTCAAAATCTACCCATTGACCTACTGTCTGCCCATCTACTTCTATGTAGCGTATCCAGAGGCGAAATATTTCCAGCGTAGGATTAAAACAAAATCAAAGAACCTTCTGCAGAAATTTCTGGATCTGTTCTGGCCGACGAAGGAAAGGACAGAACTCGTTGCAGTGTTTATTGTAACGTTTATTGCTCTAACTGCTGCTATGTATCACTGGTAATACTTCAAAATCATTGCAAAATCTATTTCTAATTTTGTATGCACAAATTTAGTGAATTTATGAATTCCCAAAACACATTTTAATAGAGAAAAGTGTCAATTACATTTCTTCAAACGATTTGTTTCAACGCACAACATATGGCATTTATTTAATAACAGTTCATACTGGTGAAAGATTCTGTTTATAGTATGGTGTTCAGATGATGTCTTTGCTCTTATATCTAGGTTGTATTAAGAATTCCAAACATTTTTCATGGAAAGTATTTCAAGATTATGAATGATAAATCTAGGGTAACTTATATCACTCTAAGCCTATTGATTGAGTGATACTGTATACGCCATATATTTCGTGGGGGTTTTATTTTCGCGAATTTCGCGAATCGTGAGTGGGTCGTGAATTTAACAACACGCCAAAATATTGCCAACATTAGAAGTCGGTTGAATTTGTTGTCTCCTGGTCAGAAATTCACCACTTCATTTTGAAAAAGTACATCATCACCGCTGTTTGTAGATTTGAGAATTTTCCGACCGCAAATTCAACCACTCGCGAAATAGTCTAGTTAGTCCTATTCGTGAAAATTTATGGCCGCGAAATTTATGGCTTATACAGTAGTTAATGGATTAGCTCAGCTCTGTCAATTTGTGGTCGGCAAAAAAATAATGTGGAAAATATTGGAATAAGTTAATAAACAGATTCTGAGAACTACTGATGTAAACATATAGCTTACACAACTAGCCTCTTTTTAATTACGATTGGCATACCTTAAGTACGCAATACAATTCCGATTTTTTATAATTGTGCCCCCCCCCCCCCTTTACAAAATTCTGGATCCACCCTTAGTAAACATAATATGAATTGAAATGAGAAATGTGCCAGAAGCAGAGGCAAGCATTGGTATTTCTTGTTGTGAGAAGCAATCTAATGCTAATTCACTAGATTGAAGATTTTATACTTTATAATTTTAAATTGATGAATCACATCTTGTAGAAAATGCAGATTTCTGTGTACTATTCATTTGTTTGAATTTATTCTACCTTCACAGGTATAGGGATGACTTCCTTTCTGAGGCCTATCTCTATCACGTGACCAGACGGGATGTAAGGCATAACTTCTCTCCGTTCTTCTACATGCTCTACCTGACATCACAGTGGTCATCGTCCTTCTTTATAGGTCTCCTGGCTTTCATTCCCCAGGTCGTCCTCCTGGTCGCCTTCTCACTTGTGTTCTACAGAGATATCACCTTCTGTTGTTTTGCCCACACTTTCGTCTTTGTGACGTTCAACAAAGTCTGCACCTCTCAGGTATGTATTCCATCATAGTGCATCATAATGGATGGGCCATTTCCCGGGGCTCCACAAGAAGGCTCAAATCCACAAGGGAACATTAAGACCCAAATTTGTGGAGGGGAATTAAACTTAAATCACCAATTTACCATGAGCAGCCAAAAAGTTAGAAAAACAAGGGTGACCGTAACAGACTGCTCATTTTTTTTTTCTTAATGAAGGCAAACAAAAAGATTTTTTTTTAAATCTCTTCCTGTATTTCTACTTTTTTTCTCTATTTTTACTCTTTTAACCATTCGTAGGAAATTAGTAGTGTATATCTTGGTTTAAACCATTTTTGTGAATTTAATCCTAAATTCTGTCTGAAGGCACATGGCCCTACAGTATTTCTAACTACTCCAAAAGTTCAACAATCATTCCGTACAATAGGACCCTCCGTTCTTGAACATTTCCTTAAAACGATGTCCTTGTAACATAAAATGTAGAGAGTGAAGTTCCGCGTGTCCTTTTCTTTTGTAAGGCTTTGAAACAAATGTATCTTTGTTCTCTAGTAACGACCAGTTTATTTAGCTAATGCTAATTGTTGAAATTCTTTTGTCAGGTGCCATCTTGCGTTCATTTATCATACCAAGTTGGACAAGCCTCAGAGAAAATTTGATTGTCAACTGTAACAGTCATTCAACGAAATATGCCTCCAATTTGATTTCAATATGTCTCTTGTCATCTTTTCCTACCCCCAGTATTTCTTGTGGTACCTGACCCTGTTACCTCTCATCTTACCATCCACTATGATGTCAATCAAGGAAGGAGTTTATCTGATAACTGCATGGTTTCTAGCACAGGTAAAACACTTATTGGGGTGACTGCCCTCTGTTCTCAGATGGTATTGTATAACTAATTATATTATGTTTCTGTGATCATTACGAGAGGAGATTAATGGATCACCAACATGTTGTTCAACTTACTGACGAAACAAAAATGTTGAGATACCTCTTATTTCGTTTGTCTAGGGATTGTTCGTAATTATGTAGGTTAATTAAGGACTAACATACAAGTAGGTATATAATGTTGTGCTAATTTGTTACTGCTGTCTCTGAAAAATGTATTAAAATATGTTACTAATTCATCAGGAACTCACAAAACAATTTGTTTCAGTTTGTGAAATAGTGGGTGATGTTCTATGCAAATAGAATTTGTTCGGAGATATGTCTTCTATTAACCTGAGTAGGTTATTCTATGAGTAATCCTCAAAATGTTGCATATATTACAAGTTTTCCATTATTTTTGGGTGATAATATATTTTTCATTTGACGTTTATCTAAATGTATAAATTTGATCTCTCTATAAAGGCACTGTGGCTTCTACCAGCATACTACTTGGAGTTTGAAGGCAAGGATACGTTCCTCTTTATCTGGTTGGCTGGTCTTGTCTTCTTCTTCACCAATGTCTACATCTTGGTTCGTCTCATCCTCACAAGGGAATCATCCAACCAGGACAGAAGACTTAAATCAAGATAACAGATGGAGCCCTTAACTTGGGTTTGCTTTTATAGGACAGTAGTTCTTAACTTGAGGGTTTATATCCTTTGAGGGTTGTTAGGAGTGTTTATGATCATAAATGAAACAAACCTTTTAAATCTTGTATAACCATATGGTTAAAGGGAAGGTTGAGTTCTGGGAAAGGTAAAACATAATTTATAAGCCTTCTCATTCTTACGTTAGTTTGGAAGATTATCATAGTAGATATGCCCCTGAAAAGGATTGCTCTTCAAATGCCCTCTCATTCAAAATATGACAAGAAACAGCTGAAATGTTCGGGCCAAACATTTGTGTGTAGTCCCATAAACACATTTCTGTGTGCAGTGCATGTGACTCTCTGCAGGATTGAGCCAATTTCTTATCATTGTGGTGATTCCAAAACCTTACAGCATACACCGATTCTTATGTGCTATATAATCAACCTTCCCCAATTGCTTTGAGACAGTTTTTTTTCACAATTCAATCTCATGACCAGAACTCAACTTTATCTTTAAACATTATTCCTGGGTCGATGTACTCAAAGAATTTTAAATGGGGTCCTGGAGCCAAAAAGGATAAGAACCAGCCTCAGACTACAAATACCATTTTTATTTTTACCTTACCAACACCTTGACAACTTACTGGTACTGCCATTAAATTAGCAAATGTTTTTGTAAGTTACAATAGCTGAAAGTGGATTGATATTGCTTATGATAAGTTAGGATGTGCAGTTGCGTATGTTGAAAATCAAGCTTCTTTTCTTGGCCATGCGTCGTTGTAGGACTCCAAATGTGTAATGTTAACCATAACAGCCTCTGTGTAGTCGGGCAGCAAGTCTTCTTGACCAGTTCCAGAATGATGGTCAGGGTGACACTAGCCCTGGATGATTCTGACCCGAAAAGTACTGATAAAGACTGTAAATGTTTTTTTTTATAAGCAAAGATGTACATAGCTTTGCATTTGTTAGAACATTTTGAAGCCATGCTTGCCTTGAATTTATTACTTCTTTTGTATATATATTTGTGTCCCTTGTTGCATTAGGAAAGTAGCACCTCTGTCAGTATGACAAGGATTTTGAGCAGAATTTACATGTCCAAATTGGATAGGTACAATTACATGTGGGAAAAAAAGGTCTGGTTCTGTACCATTGTAAAAAATACTTTCATTGCCATTGAAGTATCTTAAGGATATGTCTGAAATATACAGAAGTCTTTGAAGGACTTATGATAAGGATTAAGCAACCTCCACTGGAGATAAATGAAGCTTACTGCTTACTACATGGGAATTGTAGAAACCTCTGCATTTTAAGGGTTAAGCACCTTGCTTATTTACATCCATGCAAACCACAAGCTGTAGCTAGGTCACCATATCCGTTGACAAACTTGATTAAAATCAGAGAAAGTCATCTTCCTTCAGGAGTGAGAAATGTTGTATTGTTCCCTGTGAATCAAAATTATGGTCTGGAGTCATCATTGCTTTGAAAGCTGTCTTTATGACTCATCTGTGTCTCAGATCAAACAAAATTGTCAGATAAAGAAGAAATTTATGGAGTCAAACTGTTGTTTTGTCTTCAACAAATTATTTTCCTGAGAGTCCCAAAAGGCAGTATTTTCAGATCTGATGCTCCCAAAAGATCTTTACATTAAAATAAAATTATAACATCAACTTTTGTGTTTCCAACAAATTTCTTAGTACATTGTTTTAGACAGAGCTCAACACTTACAGGTGTCTAATTCCAAATGACCCTTGATCTACACTGCAAATATGAACAATTGTTTCATTTAGAAGAAGAGCCATGATCCCATATTTTATGACAATTCCTTGAATTTCCCATCACATACAAGTAAGACTGTCAAGCCCTACTTTATTTATTGCTGTGCAAGTTAGTCACATCAGTCTGGTAGATTAGAATTGCCAAACAACTTGTCAAACATGCAAGGACCTTGGTGAAGCTGTTATTCATTTCTCTTAGAAGATTGTTTTTCTCGTAGTGCTGGGTAACGTGTCAGGTGGCCGTTGATGAGTGCAAGGGGTTTGGAGTAGAATGAATATGTCCTGTTGTTTACTTCAAGAAAGCATAGTCATATGTCCTGTTTGTTGTTTACTTCAAGAAAGCACATAGTCATGAAATGACTACAAGTAGTGTTGTGCCGTGCGAGTGAGGTACACAGTTTTAGTCACTGTACGATGACCTTGTTCTGACAGACGGTTCATACTGTGTGTGTGTTGGGTGACCTGTTACTGCTTGATGTCCCAGTCATTACAACAGAAAAACAAGGTCGTGTATCAGGATATGTGAAAGAGAAATGTTGTCAAATCTATCTTGAATTGAAGATGGCAAAACAGGAGATTTCTTATTTTGTATGATGTCTTGAAGTTTGCAGGTGTCAAATTATTTTGCTCCTTGATTTCAGTATATGGCCTCTATCAATGGAAAAATTTGATGTTTATTCATAACAGGGGCAGCAGAGCATGTTTTCAAATGGGGAGGGGGGGGACTGAACATGAGTAGGTGTACTACATAGGCTTCATGAACTGTGTCTACTGTTAGTCAAAACGTGGGGGGGGGGGAGGGCTGCAGCAATCAAGATCAGTTCTCCTTGTAAATATGTAGAGCTGAGTGTCATAACTTCTTAACAAGGTCTTGATTTGGCAGAGGATAATATTCAGTATAATAAAAATAGACGAGGTAATGTTGTGGAAAGTTTGATGAAATTAGCCTGCTGTGTGCGACACCTTTCATCTTTATGACAGTATGATAAAAAGGTAGATTTTACTTGAAGATCCTTACACATCCAAATAAGTAGCAATCCTTTCATACTCTCAACTTTGATTTGATGGTGTTTTTTTTTTTCAAATTGTAATTCTCACAGTTGATGTAGGTTATCAGAAATATTAATCTCACTTAATCAGTTTTCCTACCTTAAATGATTCTTGATACTCTCTTCAGTACATGGAAGTTTAACTGAGCCTGATCGGTTAAGAGTAGGCGTTTTGTCCTTTCGTCACATTGAATATTGGAATGAAGTTCTGAAGTTAAAGGGAAGCTACAATGACAGGGCCCTCTATATTCGTTGCACCCTGTATTTTGTCCCAGATTTGCCCCCGCAATGCATCAGTGATGAAGCCTTTCTCCTGATCATTTGAGACTTTCTAGCATTAAAAAATACTGGGAAAATGGGAATTTTATCCTAGTCTCTGTATGTCCCATGAGCCAAATGAAAAGCATACCACACTGTAGTACACTGCCTGGACTGTTTGTGCACGACCGCGATCTGTTCAGAAAATAATACACCCTCAACTGAGATATTCCTCTCATTCGACCCTCGCACGGGTGAAATTTTGGGGATCGCGCGATTAGTGGAGAGTCGCGCTCTGTGTGGGATATGCGTGTAGAGAAAGAGCAGCATAGGGGAATAAACTAATTACAAAAAACGGATAGAATCTAGACTAACCGCAATGTCGCATTTTACATGTGATTTTTATTTTTTTAATTTTTAAAAAAAATTTATATTTATTTGGGGGGGGGCAACGAAAGTAGAGAACTGGGAATGTCATAGTACTTCTACATACCTGCAGGCTGCAGCTATGTAATTAGCTACGTAATTAGCTAATGAGCAAAACAAGAAGAAGATGCTGCATATTGAAAAAAGGTTCTAGAACTTGGACATCATTATACCTCATGTTTTGTGTTATTAGTTGATTTTGAGGGGAGGGGGCCGAAAACTATTTTCATACCAGGTTTACCACTTAGGTAGCAGATAGCAACTAGAAAACATTTATTTTCTTCTAGTTCCTTTAAGTTTTTGATGTTTCCCAGTCGGCAATCGATGTCCCTTTCCTTATCTCAAAAGAGCTGAAAATTAAGTCATTGGTCTGGATGGCACCCGTGCTGAACCTGTGTAACCTAAGTTATATGTCACTGAGAGACATTGTGGTTATATGCTCCCATTAGATGTTTTCCCATCATTTCTAGTGCCTAGGTAGATAATAGACATGTTCTAATAGTTTCAGACTACATATTTTTACTGCTTTAGGTAGAACTGCAACTAGGGAACATTTAGTTTCCTTTAGCTTCTTTATGTTTTTTATGTCACTCCTCGTAATGTCCCTTCGTTTTCTATAAATCTGAAAATTAAGTCGTCTATGGGGATGGCTTCTGTACTGAACCTGTATGACCCAACTTATTTGTCACTGAGTGACAGTGTGGTTAAATGCTCTCATTTGTTGTTTTCCCATCATTTCTCGGAAGTGCCTGGATAGATAATAGACAGGTCCTTGTGTGCCTATAGCGCATTACAAGCTCCATGGTTATTGGTTTTTTGTTGTGAGGGGAAAGGATATTGGTATTAACTATGCAGTGTCTGCTCGATAAACTTTTGAACTTTCATGTGAAATGTTCTGGCTGTAAATCAGATTTGTCTGAATGTGCAGCCTGCAGCCTGGGAGTGTTTAGCCATTGAATTGAGACAATATGTGAGAGATTCGATAAATTCATATGCATTTGCCATATAAACCAACATTAAACCAACCCCTACTATGATCCCTAAACCTAACCCTGTCCCTTACCATATTACTATGCATTACCTCCAATTACAAAAATCTGATTCTCTGTTGATCTTTCATAACAAATCTTGCTTTATATTGACATTTTCAAAGTCCAAGCTTTAGCCTCAAATATATTGAACATTATATCAGATATTGGATATTCCGAAGCAGTAAAAAAAAATATATTGTGGTGCTGACGATGATTTACCCTTAAAACTAAAAACAGAAGCTACAGTCCCTGTAAAGTTTCTCATAATTAGTTATAAAGCATAAAAGCATAAAATCACTGAATACAATTTTAGTTAAACCATTTCTGGTTGAAAGTAGCTCTAGTGAAGCAAAAAATTTTACTTTATAGTTACCTTCTATTACATGGGTCTGTTGTGCTCCCCCCCCCCCCCCCCATTTTACCAGTGATGAGAGCTAAAAATCAGGGGGAATCTTCAGCGGTGCATCCTTTATTTTCATGGAGTTACCATGGAAACACTGCCAAATAACACTATCCTGTATGTCGAGAACAAAGCAGCTTTCACCCCCAAGTGATCACGTAGACAATCGAGGGCTCATCTTATTACCGTCCAGGCACTGTCGAACATCAAACTCGGTAGTTTATGTAAACCATCCGAGCCCTAGTGACAGCTGGCAGAAGTTTAGTAGGAGGCACAAGGAGTGTTATCGTTCTAAAGCCCATCATCTCTATTCTTTTTGTTCACTTTTATTTCTAAATCTTTGCAACAAAAAACAGGACTTGAAATGTGAAAAATGTCTGATCAACATGGTTGTTGACAAGTATGCAGATTAGTTCAACCTAAGGACATTTGAAGATCTCTTCAAAGCTATGATGCTACCCACTAATACGTTGTAAAGTATCATAATCACTGTAAGAATAGTGACGGTATTATCGCTTTTACTAGTTCTGCTTTGATATCTTCTTCCGAAGGCCATACATGTATATATACTTTTAGGTTGCAATATTTTGACTTCCAAGTCTATAGATAGCAGTATATTGTAACAATACTGTTACATCAATATTTTGCTGGCTTTTTAAAAAACTTTTGATCAAGTTTACCTTTCTGACATCACAAATATTGACAAGTATTTTCACTTTTACATACCAGTATTCATGTCCCATGAGCAATAGTGCCAAATTTCAGACATTTTCCCCTTCATTTCTTCTCTGATCTGGTATACCTTCTCTTGGCAGCACATTGAGAGGTTCAAAATAATTGGGTTTTTCTATCAGAATTGGCAATTTTTTCAACTTTTCAACAAAGTTCCTAACAATGTATACAGTTTTCAAAGACATTACATCTCATTAGGACCATGTAGCACTGAAAGAAAAATGTCATTGTTGCCAATTTGAAGAACAAAATGTGATAAATCAAGCCCTTAAATAATTCTGTCATGAAAGGGTTAAATGTGCAATCATCATTTCGTCTCCATTATTTTCATCTTTTTCTACCTCTTTTTACTTCTGGGCCCCGTCTTATAAAGAGTTGCGATTGATTGCAAATAATTTGCAATTGATATCAATCGCAACTCTGTACTTAAGAGAGGAGATTGGAAATTTGCGACTGATTGGAGGACTTGCGATCGATTTGAATCAATCGCAACTCTCTATCAGTCGCAGCTCTTTATAAGATGGGGCCCTGGGGTGTTCACTCTGTATCATGTGACACATGACTGTTAAAAGATTTTGAAATCATCCTCTGTTGTAAAGAAAACCAAGAGATTTTTACACAATTAACCCTATTTGACACAAAGACAAGGATGATTGTAACACCCTTTCTTCACATTTTCAAGGTGGCTGATTATCAAGGAACCCTATTTTTGGCATTTCAAAGAGGCTTAGAGAAGGCTCAAGGATCTGCTTCTTGAAAGCACCATGAATTTTCATGTCATGGATTTTGTATATTTCAAAATATCCCTAAGGCAAAAAAAAAAAAAATGTATTGGTGTAACCCAACCGACTCTAAAATTGAGCTCAACCCTAGATTCTTTCAAAAATATAAAATGCCAAAAATCACAATCAATTGTTGAAAATTGTGGTTAATAGGCAGATTGGTTTTTTTTGGGGGGGGGGGGTGGGAGGGTGCTTTTTTGCTTCTTTTTTTCTTTCCTTCCTTCTTTTTTAATATTGTAAGTATAAGCTTTTATTCCATAATACTATTCATATGATTGTGCTGGTAAAATGTTATGTTGATTTGACATATTGTTTGATATTTTTATTTTTTTTTGTACAAAATAATTGTAATGATTATATAGGTTTCGCACATAGATTCTGGCATATGAATATACCGGTATTTATTTATGACATCTTACTTTGTTTATTGTGACTGAGACGTTTTGTTTTTTTTAAATGGAGGTAATAAAAGAATCTTTTAAAAATAAAGGATGATTGCAATCGCAAAAAAAAAAGGGTGTTGCAGATTTTAAATGTGATGAAATAGAAAACACTGTTTAGAGATGGTGAATAGTTAAATCTGTTATTTTGTGATTTCTTGGACTCTGTGAGATCAACTAGCTCGAATGTTTATTACAGACAATGGAGAAGGAAAAGAAGAAAAACAAAAAAACATAGACCAACCTACAGTATACTCCATTTTCCAATGGCCTGTTACCCCAGATCAACAATTTCTTTTGCCTAAAATCCAAATCCTATTACAAATATCTTGCATATCTTCATAGATGCTTTTCTTCAGCATCCACCATCCCCTAATTTAGTGATCTTTTTTTCCTCCATTTTTTACATCATGATCATAATAATGCCCCTCATCTATCTTTCCCATACCCCACCCTTTTCTTCCTCCTCCCCTTCTCCCTCCTCTCCCTCCTCCCCCCCCCCCCCCCTTCACCCTACGTCATATGACCACACCGACCTGAACAATGTGGCATTTCATGTGTGCGGCTTATTTCTTTCTTTCCACATTGTCATGTGACCGGATTGAAGGCTTGCTGACTCAATGCACTCTCCTGGCGAAAAGCCAGATGGCACCAAACAACAACCAATATTAGACATACAAAGGCAAAATGGAAAACAAGAAAGACAAGTAGAAAAGGAAAGAAGGAAAGAAAGTAGAGGTGACAGGGGATCTGTAATGATGATTGAAGAAATTTTTCATGAAAATAATTGAGTAATTTTGTTTGGTTGAGGTAGAAGCATTATGTATATCATGCTTGCAGGACATGGATGACAAATACTTTGTTTCCCCCTTTCTCAAAAAATATTTCACCCTACTTGACTTTGCATACTTGTCAATGTTTATGCCCAGAAAGTTGTGTATAGGGTATTCCCAATTTAAAATCACTTCTCAATTTGTTGTAAATGAGAAAAAGAAGTGCAAAGTTTGCTCATGTATGTGTTTTAATGAAATTCATATCATTTTGATTTATGTTCCCATATATTCTCTTTTGAAAAAGAGCAGATTACTGATGTTCATGCTGTAACATTTTCCTGTTTTGCTTTATATCTGTGTCATAAATTTTTAAAAGCACAATTTAAGTATTTTCATGATCAAATAATCATGACTATGCCTTTGGTATTCAAATTCAGGACATCGACTTGTTTTTTTTTTTTTTAATCCATTTTTCCTGTGTGTGCATGAGCTCTCTTTCAGTTACCTCTTACCAAATGAATGTTATTATCTTATTGAAGTTTAAAATCAGTGAAATTGATTTTACACAAAAGAATCTGTGCTATTAAGTGAATTGCTTATAAGTAACAGTCATATTTGAAACATTTTTTTCTCTGTATATTTGTCATGAGCTAGTGGATATGTCACTGGCTGTGGATGACATGGTTCGTGGTTTGAGTCCTGCTACGGCACTAATGTTCTTTGGCAAGACATTAATCTATATTTGCCACTCTCTACCCAGGTAAAGTAAAAGGGTACCTGTTAGGTAGAAATTCCTTGAATGCCTTATGGTGGCTCGGCTAAACCTGGGGTAATAATATGTTAAGGGCTGCAGAGTACATTTGTATGGTAGCTGAGGTATACAGGGTTTAAAAAAGGTAACTGAAGTTCATATGTAAATTATTTAAAAACTACACAATTTCATATCTTAAATGTTCTACAGATGTAAAGAGCAGCTCCTCAGCTTTCATTTGACACCTTGTTTGCATCATCAGTATGAGTTAGGTGCTCTTAAAGGTGATAAGTGCAAAACCCATGCTTTTTCCAAGTTTTTGGAAAATCAAAAGTTGGGGGAATCAATGTCAAAATGTTTATTAGATGTTCAAAATTTGTATCTTCTGTCCTTACCTTTTAAAGTACCAACACCTTCGACAATCTTCGACCTTCGAAGATCTAAATGCGTAAAGACAATTGAAAATCGTTGTCCTTATCCCTAAACCATTGAAGCATGTAGTTCTGGTCCTCAGGCAGGCCTCAAGTTGTCTCCTTACAGCTTTAATGTTCTCTTGACTTCTTCCACTTTCCTCCTGGCAGAATTTCCCATATTTCTTGTTCCGTGCAGTTGGTATTTGTGCACTTTCGCCCAGATAGATTTTTTGGATGGGGAATCTCTGTCTGGGAAATGCTTCCCTTGTCTGTCATGTGCTTCCCGTGTGGTGAAAAGTTGTCACCACAAATGTCCTTTGCTCAAAAGTAAGTTGCACCATGCAGAAATTTGCTATTGCCAGGCAAGTTATAAACAACACCCAATCCACTTGACTACGTGTTACTGGATGTTGCATGCTTACCTGACTTTGCAACACTAGACTGACCCTGTTGCATAACGAATGCACCCATCCATGCATGCACGGTATCAGGAATGCCATTCATTTCAGCAATTAATTCATTAAAAAAATGCGGGAAGGGCTATCAAATCCTGCTTGTTTATCTGAGCTTGCAGCTTGACACTGCATATGTTACATAACATATCAGTTTACCAATCCCTGCACTTTAATGGGAATGCCATTCATCTCAGCAATTCATTCAGTCACAAAAATTTATAGAGTGGATACCATTTAAGAAATATTTTTGGATTGAGATGGCCGTTATCATTGTGCGACAAGAGTAAAAATGAATTTCGGTAAAGAATTCATTCAAACCAAAAACTTTGAAAAGGTGGGTTTTGTACCTGTCACCTTCAAGAGTGTCTAACTCGGTGAAGTGTGACAATTATGATGCAAACAAGGTGTCAAATGAAAGCTGAAGAGTTACTCTTTATTCCTCTTTGGGTGCATTTATGCTTACTTTGCGAAGGCAGAATGAGCATTTTGAAACAGTCATCTAAAGCCCCTTTCACAATTGGTCTGCGACCGTTTGCGACCATTTGGTCGCACGACAGGCTGCAACAGGCTTCAATCGCCATCGATCTCATCAGGTCGCAGAAAGGCATTCACAAATGCAACAGCGGTCGTAAAACAAAAGCGACTAGAAGAGACCGTTGCACGAGTAAGTCGCATTTGCTCGCATATGCTCGTGCGAGTGGTCTTGCGTTCATATGCGAGTGTTGCACGAGTGATTGCGAGTGGCTTGACGCCAATCACAATAGTCGCACGATCGATTGCATGGTCGTGCGAGTGGATGTGAGACCATGCGATCGCTCGTGCGATTGAATGAGACCGGTGCAAGTGGTCGTGAGAGTATTCGTGCGAGTGGCATGGGGTATAAAAACCCCTTCGACAATTGACCGGTAGTCAGTTTCACGTTGGCCTTCTTAATAGTCAAGATGCCAAAGAAGAAAGTTACAAAGAAGAGAAAGTTGTTAGAGGAGGGCCCTGTTGCAGAGGATCATCTCCATAGTCCCCCTATATATACCCCCGAGGAATAGTCGCATACAGTCTCATACAGTCGTGCAACGGTAGTACAACGTTGTAAGATGTGCTGCGATCGGTCGTGCAACAGTCTCATGGTCTTAGCACAATCGCACCCATTTGCAAGACTGGTCGCTATAGGTCGCTAGCGCACGTGCGAGTGTTGCACGACCTCCAGCCCACCCACTGCGACTATTGAGTCGTGCAAACTCTCGCATCTAATCGTGCAACGTTGTGCAACACTCATACGAGAATCGCACGACTGGTCGTACGACCTAATGCGAGTGAATCGATCGCATCTGGTCGTGTCTGGATTTTGAGCATGTTCAAAGTTCAGATGCGACCAGTCACGACCGCCTCAGGTTCGTGCGACCGCCTGCAACGACTGCGAGTGGTCGCAAGACACCAAGCGATCGGTCGTGCAACACCCCGAAAAATCTGTTGCAGGCGGTCGCAAACTGGTCGCAGACCAATTGTGAAAGGGGCTTAAAACACAGTTTCACTGGGTACTGTTTATGCTCATTTTTTCTCAAGGCAAATTCGGGCTCTGCAGCTGGATTCGCAAACATTCGTATGCTACGATGACCCCAGTAGGGCAGGTCAAGTTGGGGCGCGCGCTTTTTCGAAAGATTTTAGTTACTGTATGTGCTGCTTGCCCTGTTCTTCTAGCAAAACCTGCAGCGACAAGCTGGTCCGCCAACTTGTCGTAGATCGGTTTATTTCTTGTCAATTCATTCAACTTTTGTTTCATTTCAGGCTCTGACCATGCAAGAAGGGCTCATAGTTCATCTTCACTATAATTTGAGACCTTGACAGTGACACTCATAATTATAGACTTCAACTCAATAATACAATTATAAAGGAAGTATTAAGTAAACAGGTAGGCTCAGATGCCAACTGCTTTTGCGCAGACTTTCACGTGAACTGGAAACACGTTTATATGACGCCATTATCAATGCGTTTACAAATGATTGTGCATTTATGCTTCACCAGAAACCATCTTTTTGGAGAAACGCCAATTCAAAACGCACATTTTGTGAGTTTTAGATCGGCATTTAAATCGGCGATTAAACGAAAATGACTTAGGACGCAATAGTGTTTTGAACTAAACGTGTTTCAAAAAGTTCATTCTGGCCTAAAAAATGAGAGCATAAACGCACTCTTTAATATTTAAATCATGTAGTTTTGAAATAGTTGACCTTTTCTAGGAACACTATGTATGTAGTATCTTTGAGTTGAACATCTAATTGATTAATGCTGTTTTATAATGTTATGTGAACATGTTATAAGAATTTGTAGATTTGTAGAATGATTAATTTCAAGAATTTGAAATTAAATTTCTATTAAAAACATATCAGCATACATGTATGTCTGGATTGTGTCAAATATATGTGTGAAAGAGAAGCAAGATAATAGCTGATTAGAATACGATCACAAAGATATGGTGTACAAATTGACCAGTGCAAATTACATTTTAGAATTGAAGTACATGTACTTTACAGCATAGAGGACTAGAAGATGATAGTCTGCAAGCACAGATCCTAACTTGACACTTTATTAGAATATATTGTGTTTTGATTATTAAAGCCTAACCCAGGTTCCTACTGGTTGTGTCAGGAGCAGCTTCAGTACAGGTCCTGTGAACTGCCTATGGACTGCATTCTCTATAGTCTCCTAGTTAAGACCCTCTTTAAAAAAAAAATACTTGTTACAATTTACAAAGGTTTTTGCCCTCAAACTAATAAGATGATGACATGGCTGATGTATTCATTACGGTTGATCTAAAATGAAAATTTGAAAACATAACACAACGAAGACTCTTGAAATTCTCAAATACAGGAAATAAATCGAGAGAGAGGATGGATATGGTTTTGCTTTTAGAATTTTATTCAAGTTCTTTTTCAACATAACAGCTCAAAAGTATGATAAGGAGTTAGTTGTCATAAATACAGAGCAACCACTTATACTATAGACTAGATTTTCTGCACCATAATTACCTCTGCATGTTCACATACATTACTGAAACAAATGATAAACCGGTATCTGTTTTGCATAGGGGCCTCTTCTGTTAATGTTATGACTATTCATAGGATAGGAAATGAAATGAGGCAGTTTTTTGTGTTGAGACTGAAAAATGGAAGTGTGTTAAGTGGGTAATTTATTTCCCTGCCTTTCTCAACCCATGAATATATACAAACTTTATATGACATGCATATGACATATACCCGCCCTCTGAACGTTACAATATTGTATTGTTCAAATACTCACAAGTTACTATATTATTCATATCGGTCCTATTTAAACAAGGAACAGTTCACAAGAGCTCTCCTTTAGCTTTCACCCAAGTTGATTTGCTCTCTGATCTTATGTTTTATTTGACTGCCAAGAATATATGTAACGGGAAAAGAAGGGGGGGGGGGGGGGTTATAATGAAAGATGGCAAATACATTTCGAAAAGATCATTAGTTTCATTCAATATATTTCCAATAATCCAGTCCATTATACAATTCAAAAGAATTCAATTTAGCCAAACTGTAGCATAATCTAGAATTGATGAAATGACTCCAATCTTGGACACTCGTAAAATGCACAACTGTTTGATACTTTGCATTGGATACCCATAATGATAATGGGAATTGCTTAAAACTTGCCTTGGATAAGCATAATATGAATAATAATACAATGTGGTCAATAAACTGCATTTTACATGCAATAATAATAATAAATTATATTGATAATTTTCATTAGACACCCCTAATAATAAATGGAAATTGGTCAATAATTTACATTGTATACCCATAATAATGGAAAAAGGTCGGTAATTTGTCATATAGGCCCTACCCATAATGGTAGTGGAAACTTGTGTACAATTTGCAATATATAAGCCCATTAAGATAATGGGATCCAATCTATCTGATCTTTGGGCATTTTCTATCTGCTAGAGATAAACATATCTTCATAAATGTATTGCACTTTCTTGGAACAAATAATACAATCTCACATAACAAATCTTACACTATACATGTGATGATATAAAATTTTACAGAGAGTATGTCATTCACAGCCCCTTACATATTTTGAAACAGCAATAGGTAATGGGTTTATGACAGATTCTTCAGGCTCCCTGCAGACTTCTAAATCTCCAAATTAAATCACCATTTGCATAGCAAGCTTCAATATTCATGATACATCTATTTCTATCACATTTCCCATATTTTTGTTTGTAAAGCTTGTCTGAGGCTTGCTGACATATCAGCAAATTTGATATGCAACCTGCATCCTTAGTATTAGAATACCATATATTTAACAGAGGAGTGCAATAGATGTAGTTATGGCTAATATGTTTGATCTCCTCAGGTGTGCTTATGAAAAGAGATAAATTTGGCCATGTTCTTGGACAAATTGATCTGAAGTTATTCTATAAAAACCTCACAATTGCATTCTTACATTCATAAAAAAATGAATAAAAATATAAGGTCTTGACATTTAAACTGGTCATATTACCCTCTGTTTATCTACTATTCAAAAAATAGTTATATATATTATAAGATACTCGATGGAAGACATATACACTTGAGTATCGAGTTGCAATGTCAAAACTGACAGAAATACAATTCTCTGACATAGTTTACAAATTCAGTTATCAAAATCTATAATCATTATACAAATTACATAATGGCACATTTCACATAACTATCATACTGTCAAATGCCTTTTTATAATCTAATATCATACATAAACATAAGGAGAAATGCTTTAAGCACCCTCTTCCTTAATAAGCAGTGACAATACTATGCCTTTATATGTTTTATATACACTATTTTACATGGCTAATATGATTTAGGAATGAAACATATCACACAAGAGCACATATTGTTTTCAAAGTAGCAATGTAAATACTTTGTGATTTTACAACAAATTGTAGAATTAAATATAAAATATTTGTATTCTTACTCGGAAAAATACTATGTACAAAAACATTCATTTACATGCTGTGGTACTACACAACAGAGTAAAATTTGATGATCACACCGTTTATGTCTTTGCAAAATGCCAATAATTGTAACAATAATGATTGGTATTATTATTAATCCTCTTTTTTTTTACTTTCTGAGAAATAGTACCCAAAACTTGTGATTTTTAGATTTAAATTAAATTATACATTGAATGCACAGCTTGAAAAGATGGCAGAAATAGTTGATCAAAAATAATGAATGAGCTATTCTTTAAAAGCACATTATGTTATAGCTACATGTAGTGAGCTACAAAATTCTAAGAGCCAAATAATAAAAAAATTGTAGCACTAAGCATTATTTAAAAGACTAAAAAGAAAGTGAATTTCAATTTAAACCATACAAAGTAATCTATAAAATTCTTTTCCAATTTTCGACCATCATTGATTCATTAAGTCTAATATTTCTGTGCAAGTTACTGCACTATGACATAGTCTTTCAATTCAGTGTACACTATCACCTTCACAGGTGATTTCTTTCTTTAAATTTTCAACTTTCACCAACCAAACAGAGAACTTCACCAAATAAAAAATTTACATAATACTCCATGAAAAAATTGTTTTGTTGTCCACTTGTACCTTGGGCAGAGGTGAAGTGGAGGGCACATTTTTGTTTGGTGAAAAAAAAGGTGCCCCCCCCCCCCCACTGCCATTGTCCGAGCGCGACGTTCCACCGACTCTGACCTTGGGTGAAGAAAATGTCATGGAGTATTCTTGCAAACTTTCACTTTCCAACACAAAATTTAACAATGCCCGCAAAGACATGCCTATAGCACTACTATTTTCCAATCTTTCTGCCAGCATTTCACCCTCAAGAAAGGATAAATCAATTTAGCAAATGATACAATATAGCACAAACTTCCAGAGAGAATACAAGGTATTGCTTCATATTTTTTCCTTGCACAGTTTGGTTGGCACTGCAAGGCTTAAAGACAAGAGAACATAATTACATCTGAGTCACATCCCCTTTTGTAGATCGGAGGAGTCTTCATGCAGATACTCCTATAGCACTGAATCGTAAAAGCTTAGTCATTCTGAATACATACAAACAAGCAGTGGTTTTACATTGTTCATAAATCATCACATCTGGTAATGGTAATTATCTCTAACTAATAAAGAGAATAAATTAAGTCATCACTTTTTGATCAAAGACAATGTTTTTCTGATTTTATAACAAGTATATTTTCTGCACTCCACATCTTAATTACAACATTAGAATGACAGTTTGCTTTAAAATACTAAGTGCAACAGTGCAAAAGTTCACACTTTTATCATTTTTTTATCTTTATAGAATTATAATAAAAAATTAGTCATTTACATTTAAAATTTTCAAGTTTGAGATTTTAACCAACAAAATAGAATTAAGTTTTAAAATCGGATAAATTTGTTGATATGCATAACAAATTTACATTTCTTTTTAACTATGATGTCTATGTGAACAATTAAAGGGGGCTTGATCACTATTTTGTGGAAGAGAATATGCAATATAAAAATGAGCCATATTGATTTGAATTTTGTTGAAACTCCAAGAGCTGGGATACATGTAGTTCATAATGAATATAAAATATACATTTAAATTTTCTTGTTTTCTGATCTGTCACTGAAAACAAAAGGCTTGCCATTATTTTAACAACCTTGTTTTCACAACTCATTCATCTTTTATCCCAATTGATATTACAGCATAGTTCACTCAGTGCCTTGCAAAAGGGCGTTAGCAGGAAAATTCTTAACAAATCAGTAATTCCCCTCATAACGTCTTTCTGTCTGGCACACAAGGATACTTGCAACTAAAAGACTAACCGTGTGCAAGTTATGTAAGTTCTTAATTCCCTCCCATCTGATATGAATGCAGTCTTGTGTTACACATGGACCTAGACAAGGGTGGAACGTACAGGCATGGATATTTCTTCTGCTGAGAGCTAGAAGGGCATTAACAAATAGCACTTTTCATGGAGTTAACGGCTCTCTGGCTCTAAACAGATGATTTACAAACACTTGAATTCATCGAACGGGAAAAATTTGCTGTACATGCACAGACTGCATCATACACGATAAATTGACGCTTTAAACGTGAAATGCTTCGACAGGGAGAACATTAATGAAAGACCAGGAGTAATGCAACTTATTTCTTCTTCTTCTTCATCTTTTCAAGATAGAGCTAAGGAGTCATCAAAGAGCTGTTCCGAATGACTTTGGCTTGTCTGACTTGTCCTCAGATATTCTATCGATGCAGCCTAGTGTCTCGGCCAACAGCTTGAGGACGTCTACTCCGGACATGAGTTGTCTGCAGGGGAGAGAGAGAGAGAGAGAGGAAGAGAGAATGTGGAGGGAAAGGTTAATGTAGAGTGAATGATGTGAAGGTGTAATTCAGCACTGTAATACAAAGGGACAGAAAAGTTTAAAGTTTGAAACCACATGGCAGCTAAAGCAGAATAATGCATGATACTGAAAGAAAAAGAAGACACAGCAAAGATGCTATTAAAAGGGATTACAATACTGTAGATAACAATGTGGTAGTTGAGATTCTTCCTTTTAATAAAAAGCAGAGGAATACAGGTTGGGGGGGGATAATGGCTATTTTTTTTTTAGAATTTAAATTCAGAGAGAGAGAGAGAGAGTTGGAGGGAGGATGAGAGTTAATTCCAAGAAAAAAAGGACTTAAACTTTGAGGAATAATGTTAACATTTAACCATCTATAAGACAATAAGCACTTGATTAAAGAAAAAAAATGACACGAGAGAGAGAGAGAGAGAGAGAGAGAGAGCTACAATATTTTTTTAAGTGAATAAAAATGGTCCATTTTTCACACTCAAAGAGCGTGAAAATTTGTTCTTATCCTGGCAAATATGTGATTTTTTTCTCTTAATAAGCTTATTGTTATTATTCTTCTAATCATAAATCAGACATAAAAATCATAAATAATTTGGGCTGGGAATCAAGAAAATATTATGAAACTGAAATCACAAGCTTTTACAACATTTTGAAACCCTTAACTACAAAGCACAGGGACATGAAAAATCTGAAAAAATTTCAGAGCATTGCAAAGCAGGCAAATCTAAAGAGCATAATAGCTGAGCTATCCAAAATATGGAGAATCCAAGAAACTGAAGAAAGTTCTAAATTTACTTAAACTTCTGGCAGGTGATCAAGAAATAGCGGTGACATTTGCCAGCAAGTGCTACATATAGGGGTGAACCAAAAAGGAAGTGTCTTATAACTTGATAGTCTCCATTCCAGCCGATGCTGCGACCTTGTTTCCTGCATGTAATGATGTTAACGGGCAAAGTGGCTTTAAAGGTCCAAGTAGTTTTCAGATATTTGTAAGATACCTGACATTCAATATGGTCAAAATCTTAGGTGAGTAAGTAATATTATGCATGAAACTTGCAGAACTTGCAGATCTAGAGCCATTTCAAAGTTGTTTTTTTTTTAATTTGAAAATTCTTGCAACAATTACATATATATTTTTGCACCCATACAATGAATAAGTGAAGCCCATTCATATACTGTCCATTTGCATAGCCTTGAACACATATGCCTAGCTCTGCATGTCACCAAACCTACTAGCAGTTTCAATCAAATGGCGCTTACATGTTTGTATAGCCCTTTTTATGACTTGAAAATGGTAGAGTTTTGATTAAGTATATAGGCAGCAAAAGAGTACATCTGTCAAACATCTACATCATGGTTCACTCAATTGACCTTCAATGGAAAGGTTGAGGGTTCAATTCCTATTTGGAACCCTTTAACCCACATCTGACATGGCTAAAAGATATATGGAGAAATGATATTTGAAGGGAAACTGTTGAAATTAGGCTAATATCCTATGGTATTTCCCACTAGAGGAAACCGTTATAGAGTATCATGTCCTATGAATTAAGGTTTTGCATCATCCCTGCTATGTTACCCCTTGCTCATATGAAACAGATTCAGCACTTAATTATAGTCCTACACACATGTACTTGTACATAATTTTTGCAGATTGGTTGATTTTGATCATGGATAATTGTGGATGAACCACAAATCCATATGGCATGATTTTTCTACAGGTGTTAGGTCAGCTATGTGAGGGTGGTTTATCTAACCCAGATATTAAATCACCCCTACTTGGATATAATCTCATATCATTAAATTTTGATTCAGAGCTCTAAAAAATATATACCAGAAGCATGAGTAGAAAGAGAAAAAATTACTGCACACTCTGGGTCCATTTTTGTTGCATGACCATATTGCCTTTGACAACAGGAATTTAAAAAAAGGAGAATAAGCTTTAAAATCCTTAAATTGGCAACATGTTGAGAGTTTCAAAATCATTGTTTTTTTAATTAAAATTGGCAATTGTTTCAACTTTTTGACAAAATTTGTAACCATTTATATTGTTTTCAAAGACATTACACTTTATTAGAACCATGTAGCACTATTAAAAAAAGAAAAATATTAATGCCAATCTAAAGAACAAAATGTGATCAATTTACCCCTTAAATAATTCCTGTCCTGAAAGGGTTAAATGGTTTTACGACACATGCGACAATGGCTCTCCTGTCAATTTTCTACAATAAACAGATTCCTAACTTCAACCCAAGACCCAACACTATATCTAACCCTAACCCTTAATCTAACATTAAACCCAATAGACCGCTTCTGTAATGTATACAAATTTATGCACATATATTCTCTGAGCACCTAGTGACGAGCTATTCCATTAACCTGCTTTTTATAAATGAGCCTCAATGCTTGGAATCCAGTTTGCATACATTATTTATTGCTATGTCCAGCAAGCCTCCGGCAAGCTTTCAGGTTGTCAAGAACAACCTTTGTTTGAAAGGTATGTATAAAATTGGCATACATTACCGAAGCGATCTATTGCAACCCTAATCCTAATCCTATACTTCTGGTGAAATAAAAGCCTTGAACAATTATCACACAGACAAACATTGCTTCTCCTCTATCTTTCAGGCACTACTATTAGGAAGTTTAAGGACGTTCATCAGTTATGTTTGTGCGCACCTCAGCTGCGCATCATGGCTGGTTGTGTTACGTCATCACAACACCGGGAGAGTATTGCGCGCAGTTAAGACAATGGATACGCACATTAAACACAATGCTTAATAATGGGTTCGCAAGTGTGCGCAGTAACAAGAACCCGGTGAAAATAGATGAAATCAAAAATTCTGTACCTGTGAAAAATATATATACCAAATATTAACTAGCTTGAGCTGAAAGATAACATTCGATGCCCCCTCATGAACTTTCTATAGGCAAAGTTAGTTGTATAGGAAAAATGAAAGGTAGATGTAATTTGGAATTCATAGTCATGGTCATCTACCTCCCATTATAGTACAATTCCTTAGCACAAAAAGAGAGCTGACGAAAGAAAGTCAAATATATGCCCAAGAATCATTTGTCTATGCCATATGATTGTCTAATGATCATTATCCCTACAGTCAAAGACATGAGCAAATAGAATAATGAATAAAATGTCACTCAAAACGACTTACAATTTCCTTCTTTTTTATACACTGGTTCGAAAGTGTGTGTAAAATATAGACAACTATAGCTTATGTCGTTACCGTGAAATACTAGTAGTCGTGAACAGGTGCGCAAAAGTAAGGGTGCCTTACTTTTTTTTCCTGGGGAGGGGGGAGGGGGCAAACACTCTGAGGTGCCCCACCTCACAAGAATATGGGTCCACTTCGCACGCTTGCTACCTGCTTACAGCCCTACCCCCCCCCCCCCCCGACCATGCAAGCACATTCCCGCACCGCCTTTTCTTCCATATTCCGATATATTTTCAAAGTGCGAGGTTTAGAATTTTTCATTTTAAAAAAATGGAATAATTGAAGCACTGTAATCATCCATTGTTTTTCAATATCCCTCCTTACACCTGAAATAGGGTTATTTTGTTTCTATATTTTGTGTACAAAATTTTAAATACTTTTTGGTTTACCGGCACCTCGCTGCCCGAATATGAGGATATTCAGGCGACTGGCTACCAAAATATCAGGATTTTCGGGAACCTTGCAAAATTATTTATTATAAAAATGCGGGGGGGGGGGCGCTGCTAGCACAAAAACCAGTACATGGACCCCCTTTTTTCAAACTCTCTCCTCCTTCGGTATAATTTTCTCTACAAATCTGGAAACTTTGGTGAAAATGACATGGATTTTGAATGTACAGGAGAGTTATTTTGCACCCATCCCATTCCTAGACAGGTTCCCAGCCAGCCATGCGCAGTTTTTTGTGAGTTTTGCGAGTTTTTTACTTTTCCCGCCACCTGAGGGCCCTGCTAGCACTAAAACGAGTGCATGGACCCCCATTTTTAAAACTTTCTCCTTCTGCAGTATATAATTCTCTACAAATCTGGAAAAATTTACGAATCTGCCATGGATTTTGAATGTACAGTAGAGTTTTTTTTGCACCTATCCCATTCCCAGACAGGTTCCCAGCCAGCCATGCGCAGTTTTTGCGAGTTTTGCGAGTTTTTGACTTTTCCCGCCACCTGAGGGCCCTGCTAGCACAAAAACGAGTGCATGGACCCCCATTTTTTAAACTTTCTCCTTTTGCAGTATATAATTCTCTACAAATCTGGAAAAATTTACGAATCTGGCATGGATTTTGAATGTACAGTAGAGTTTTTTTGCACCTATCCCATTCCCAGACAGGTTCCCAGCCAGCCATGCGCAGTTTTTGCGAGTTTTGCGAGTTTTTGACTTTTCCCGCCACCTGAGGGCCCTGCTAGCACAAAAACGAGTGCATGGACCCCCATTTTTAAAACTTTCTCCTTCTGCAGTATATAATTCTCTACAAATATGGAAAAATTTACGGATCTGACATGGATTTTGAATGTATAGTATAGTTTTTTCGAACCCATCCCATTCCTAGACAGGTTCTCAGCCAGTTCTTACGAGTTTTGCGAGTTTTTGACCTTTTCCGCCAACTGAGGGCGCTGCTAGCATAAAAACTAGTGCATTGACCCCCATTTTTAAAACTTTCTCCTCCTTCAGTATACTTTTCTCTACAAATCTGGAAAGTTTGACGAATATGACATGGATTTGGACAGAATAATGGGGATTTGTATATGACATTGGGAATTCTGAGGCCTATCAATGGCCAAAAACCTGCGATGACGTCATTCTACCTGACACCCAATCATGGCACAGTTAAGTGTCCCATAGAAAAAAAGTAAGCACATGGACCTATAATTTTCTATGCGTATTTGGGCTTCTCATGGACCAAAGTAACTGTATGCAAAGTTTGGTGAAAATGACATGGATTTGACTTTAACTGTGGAACGTCCTTAAAGGGCAATCCAACCTTGGTAATGAGATGATTTGTGTGAAAGCAGAAAAATAAGAAAAACAGGATAGTGAAAGTTTGAAAGAAATCGGACAAGGACTAAGAAAGTTATGTATGTTTGAAAAATGAGATCACTACATCTATGCGAATCTCAAATTGGCAATTTGGTGATTTGAGTGTGACATTTTTGTGGACAACTCTCCCATTTGTCGTACACAAAAATATCATTAATTTGTGGTTTTCTTCGAGGCGCTTTTACCCTCGGGGCAGTACTCAAAATATATTGGAGATAGCCTATTGTTATAGGTCCTCATGAAAGAAACAGATCCTACTGAGTAATATATTTTGAAAAAAGTGACATTTTAGTCATTTTGTGTGTTGGAGCGAATGGGGGAGTTGTCCACAGCTACATCACAGTGACATTACTATTCGGCCAATTTGAAATTCCCATATGTATAGTGATTACAACTTTCCAAAATCCATAATTTTCTTATTGCTTGTCCGATTTCGTTCAAACTTTCGCCAATCTGCTTCTCTGATTTTTCCTCTTTCTTTCAAAGCAACTTGCTATTAGGGTTGGATTTCCCTTTAAGGCCAAGCGCTACTTATTATCCTATAAATGTTTAGCTGTTCAATGTTACGTCTGGGTGACATCATACTTGCGCCAAGGCTTCCTGTTTCAGAGCCATAAACTGTCCACCAAATGATTGTCTTCCCCCTCCCCTTTCGTTCTATATCTTCTTTTTTTTCAGAATAAAGATAATACTGTCTACACCATATACCGTTACTACAAGGAAACTGTATAGGGCAGCCAAGTTTGCTTTAGACAGAGATTTAGAAGAGGGTATTGGGTATCAAATCGGAGATCTGTCCAAGTTATCACATAAATACATCTCGGCTGATAAACCTACTAGGCACACAACACCATATATGGGACTAAAGAACCAGTTTTTCCCCCCCTTTGAAATTTTCTGCCCGAATTCAATTTCAGCCAAAATGGCTTCAGACGTTCCATATCTTGAGGAACAAATTTATCATTTCCTCAAAGGATTAGCAGATTTTGCAGGCAGTCAATGAGTATTTGGAGATAAACCTATAATTGGGTCTGCCATCTCCATAAGTACAGACCGATAGTTCATATAGTTCTGACTATTAGCGTTCTACTGAAAGAAAGTTATAAGCTACTAAGCTGTCTTCCTACAATTCATAGCATTATTTTTCTACCTAATCAAAGGCAAATCAAGCACTGTCCGACTGGAGGGGGGGGGGGGGGGGGTGATGTTTGAAAATTGCATGTTTTGGGGCAGTCAATGAGCATTTGTAGATAAACGTGTAATCGAGTCTGCCATTCCTGCTATATGATCAAGTGTTTGCTGCCTGATAGTCCATCCAGTTCTGACTACACTACTACTGTTTTATAGGAAAAAGAAGATGTCATGTCTTTAAGGGAAGTTACAGCAATGTTTAATTGGGGGGGGGGGGGGGGAGCGGGAATGTTTGAAAATTTCCAAAGTCCATGTTATCTGGCTTATATCTATCCCTATGTGGTTCTGCCTATGCTAAAGCATATATCCAAAAGACCATTGATGGCAATGGATTAATAACATAATTATGAATTTAATTTATAAAAATATACATACAAAAAAATACTTTCTAGTTATAAACCCATTAGTAACATCTGCATATTTGGTACGTTGAGAAAAATGGAAACACATTTAAAACAATGCCTATCAACTATATTTGAATGAAGGTGCATTATGGAGTTCACACAACTTTCCTTAATTTCTCCAAATGCTTTTCTGGTCACACAAACAGTTGCGATAAAAAGCCTTTAAATATTTTCTTTGAGATTCATAATGGCATATCATATAAAGCCACTCTGCACACAATATCGAGCTTTGTATGTATGTCATTCCACTTTTTCTCAATTCTACGGACAAAGCAGAAGCTATTTCTGACCACACGCAGCTGCACCGCCCGATTTCTAGGTATTATCGGCTTCTCGACATCTTCTGTACGATATTACAGTAGCATCCTTAGGATTATTATTAGGGTCAGTCAGGATTTATCTTCATAACACCCTCCAGCCGACAGTATCAGGTTTCATCCAATCCTATACAACTTGGATTCAGAGGTCTATCTTTAGTACATGGTCCACTTTTGTGTGTAATGTTTGAGGATATAGCTGTGTGAGCTTGGACTGCTCAATTCCTGGGGAGAAGTGAATTGCAGTTTTTATGTGAATTAAACCTCAGAAGAACTTTCCTATTTGATCACTGAATTCATAGGTTTTGGGGGGCTACTTAATCATGAAAAATAATGAAATTAGGTAATGCCTTTTCAAAATTCAACAGTATCTTAATTGTCCTTGATTTATTTCTGCTTATTCTTAATTCTATTAAACTGATTGAATGACTGTTTGAGTAAGCTTTTGTTACACTGTTCCAATAGCACATCTATGCATACCTAGGTTTTGTAGCCATTTGAAAGAAACTGTACCAGCATGAATTTGTAAAATGACATATGCAGGACTCTCTTGACTATAGGGATAGCTTATTTCATTCACCATCCTAGTTAAATAAAGAAGAGTTACTAAGTTAATGATCTAGATTTTAAGATCTCTTATTCATAAATATTAACTTCTTGAAACTTTTCTTAGCAAAACAACTAAATATGCGGATCTTTACTTACATTGTCAACATAAAGTGGTTCTAATTGGTGTCCTGTGAGTCAACATTCTGACTTAAAGCCTGTTAGTAACACTATTTTGCTTTAATTTGTATGTGATATTAAAGTTGAAATAAGAAACAAAATTATAGTATTTAAGTTGCAACAAGCTACAAAACTTTCAATGGAAAACCACTAGATAAATCATATATCAAAGAATAAATAACACCGGAGTCAACAATTTCTGCTTCTAAAATCCAGACTACTCTCCCGAAATAGAATTTCAACGCACCTCACATCACAAAAATAGATATCCAGATCGAACAATACCATTCGATACAAAGATATTCGATTTGCCGAGTGCAGTGCCAGAAATTCCTCAGCAGGATTTATGGAACAATTCCTGACTAATCCCCAGGAAGAGATCAAGAAGAAAGAGGATTATGTCACTGGATAAAAGTAGAATGATGAGGGTCTATTTATAGCTGGATCCAGGAACCTAGGATCAGTATAACCTTAGCCCATCATTCGCCATCTCTAATAACAGATATGGTGAGAATGACTGTACGTAATTTCATCAGTGTTTGTCATCCATGATTTCAAACAGGCAGGATGGGATGAAGTTAGAATTGGAGTTGATCAAAGTCATCCATGGCACAGACTATCTGGGAAACAAGTTCACTTTGCATTTCATTTTATTCCATATGCCTAAGCTATGTTGCTACTAAAAGAGGATGAAATCCAATGCCTCTCTAATGTATTAATGGGTATAAAATTGTTAGTTACTACTAGTAAAACTTTCTGTATTGATTTATTAGTAAGCTAAGCCAACTCACAAAATCTACCCAAGCTTGCTATTAAAGTGCCTTGTCCTACTAAGCTAATAGAAAATAAATGAAAAAATCTTGAATTAAACAAGCTGCATTAAGTTTTGGAGTATTCCATTCATTTCATTTATGTGGAATGAAAGGCTTATACCAATGGCCTACAAAGAGCTAGTCTAATGGATTTTCATGCATCTGCTTGACACTAGTGGATCTTGTCATTATCAGAAAATAGGGCATTCACTAATACAGGATAAACTGCTTTGAAGACAAGAGTTCATTTAAAACTCCAGATCAGACACTGATCTATGGGAAATATATGACTGTACACAACATGTACTTCCAAATATGTACATGGATTACATGTACAAGGCTTTGGGCAATATTCTTTTAGCTCATGTCTCATCAATGACAATACTATCCTTCAACAGAGAAAAAAAGATTGAGAACTATCGTCATCAACGGTAAGGGGATATTATGATTGGTGCGATAAGGGCATGACACTACTGTTTGTATGTGAGTTTAGTGCGGTTTTCCGACAACATTTCGGGGGATACGGAAGGGGATAGTCCAGGAGTATTAGTCACGCTAGCGATAATCATCTTGTGGGCAGACGACTGTGTCTGCAATATGCAAACTTGAAGGCCATTTGGAAAATAAATACCTCATACGAAGTTCAGAAGATAAATCATACAGCTAAATGACGTAATTCTTCTTTGTTTCATATTTAGTGAGCTATTCCAACAAACGATTGTATTCAGAGGGGGAAATTTATAACAGTTTCAAAATTTCAATGTGATTTCTTATGGCACATGGGAGAGGGTTGTTTCTTTAGTAAGACATTGTTGACAGAATCATGCCTAAGACAATTACATGGAGATCCATCTCAGCGGGTAGTTGTCGGGGGGGGGGGGGGGGGTATACATGTCTGGACAGTTTGCGCCTTAGGGGTAGTTGTCCAGGGGGTTGTTTCATAAAGTTGTTTGTAAAGTTACGCATGACTTTACGAATGACTTGAATATGAAGTGCCAGATAGGATGCCCAAAGTTTTTCCTGATATTTTTAACAAAGTGTGACTGTATTTCCAATAACCTCAACTAAATTATGGCAAAAAATATACTATGCATTAAAAATGTTTGTTATAATAAGAATTATAATCTACATCTGCACAGTTCAACTTTAGCTGATGCAGTTAAAAATGGTTGAGCATCCCATTTTGGCTTGTAATATTTAAGTCATTCGGAAAATCATGCGTAACTTTACAAACAGCTTTATGAAACACCCCCAGGAGATATTTGTTGGGGGGGGGGGGGGGTAATTGTCTTCAGAATAAAATTATGCCTAAGGCAACTACATGGAGATCATCTTAGTGGGTAGTTGTCAGGGGGGGTTATAGATGTCTGGGCAGTTTGTGCCCTCAGGGTAGTTGTCCAGGGCCCTCTTGCATAAAAATGCAACTCAAAAAAAATTAAACGCAACTCAATTTTCAACCGATCAGGATCGCGTATTTGGGACTTGCGTTTAATTTTTTGGGTTGCGTTTAATCGCAACTTTTTATGCAAGAGGACCCAGGAGACATTTGTCTGGGGGCAATCGTCTTCAGCGCCATAGTCTGGAGGAGGAAGTACAGGGATATTGTCCTCAATTTGTATGTGAAATATCTTGCCCTTGAATGGACTAATCTTCTTTACCATAGTCACTGTAATAAGAGAAGCAAAGAAAAGAAAAGGAAAGGAAAGGAAAGGAAAGGAAAGGAAAGGAAAGAGTGTGATGGTCACTTACTTGATGTTTGTTTCTGCTTCTTTGGCTGCGGTGGCAAGTTTGAGTGAGGCTGCGTTGGCCTTTTCTCTGATATCCTTTAATTCCTTGTTCTCCTCCGTCTTCTGTTTACTTGAGCTTCCACCACCAAGCTCACCCTGGAGAATTAATTATAAATCAAAACAGAAATAACATTTTTTTAAAGTGTTATAATCAAATTCAAATGTTATAAAAGCAAGCCTAATAGCATGGCTAACAATTTCACTGTTCATCATAGCTCAATCAATTCAGTATTTTCATTTTAATAAACATGAACAAAAGCTGGCTTTACTTTGTAAGATATCAAATATTGACAAAAAAAGTGTTTCTCGAAAATTTGTCAATTCTTTTTTAACCAATATATCCAATGTTGACACATGGTTAAAAAATTATGAATTCAATTTTCACAGAAGGAATTCATTACTTGTGAAATATCATACATGAACTACCGTTGTTGGCCATGATGTGATCAACAAGTGATGAAATTTGATATGCACACTCACAAATATGCCTACTGTCCTTTATGTGTGTAATAATTTCTGTGTTTATTTGGGGTTTCTTCATATAGGTATACAATAGGCATTAATATTGTTATACAGATATGAATTTATATTGCTTAACAGAAACTTCATAGAAGTTTTAAAGTAATCTCTATTTTAAAGATAGAGTCGAGTTCTGGTCAGTGATTACATTATGAAAGAAACTGTCTCCACATTGTAGGTAAGTAAGAAAGATTGATTATACGTAAGAATTAGTGAATACTGTGAGATTCTGGAATCATCAAAATGATAAGAAATTGACCAAATCTCGCTGAAAAGCACATGCACTGCACACAGAACTGAGTATATGGGACTGCACACAGAACTGAGTATATGGGACTGCACACAAATGTGGCATGAATGTTTGGCCCAAATACTTCAGCTATATCTCGTCATATTTTGAATATGAGGGGATTTGAAGAGCAATCCTTTTCGGGGGACATTTCTACTAGGATGTTCTTCCAAACTGACATAAAAGGAATGAGAAAGCTCGCAATTATTTTTCACCTTTCCCTAAACTCAACCTTCTCTTTAACATGAGAAAATTAACAAAATTTTTAAAACTAAAAACTTCAAAATCACAATTATCAGAATATATTTTTACAGTTTGTACATTCCATTTATTTTAAGACAAGGCTTTTCTCAACAAAAATTGTTTGATTTGTCTGACATCTTATGATTTACCAGACAATAATGCCACTGACAACAATGTGAAAGATCTAAGTGATATCTGATAGAAGACTGGCAGGCTTAGACTAGCTGATGGAGCTGTTCCTGTGTGGGGAGAATGACACACGCTAAGCCGGCAGCCAGAGGGAAATGAGAAGCTCGCTTACATCAACCTCGCCTGACAAAGTCATGTCCGTGTTGCCCCCGGCAACAAGACACCCCCTCCCAGGATGTGACAATAATGTTTCTAAATCCAGGAGAGGGGCCCCTGGTAGTCTCCGAGCTCTAGGAGAATGTTGACAGTGTATGAGTGGGTTTGCCAGATAGCGGGGGAAGAGATAGGATGTGCAATGTTTGGTCGATTCTCGGGACATGATCCAGTAGGGTCCCCCTGCCTAAGGTGGCATATGCAGTTAGTTCTTCATTCATAAAATGATCATATGGCCTGATTCACAGGTTTCTTAAGGGTGACTGGTGGCAAATACCAACCACCTATAACAATCACGGGACTAAGCTGTTGGTCCTGTTGCTGTACTTCTGAAGGGATCAGTTCACCAGATAGCATAGGGAAGATAGAAAGGGCAATGTTTGGTTGATGAGTAGGGTCCCCTGTCTATTGAGGCATGCGCACTTTTAGTTCTCCATTCATAAAACGGTCATAGGGCCTAATTCATATTTTCCACATGGTTAAGTGGGATCCCGCAAAAGTTCTACGACCTTTGATATGGACTGAAAAATGTTATCACTGTTGTTCTAGATTTCTTGTTACTTCTGCAAGTTGCCTGGTGGCAATTGAACATATGTAACAACAACCTACGCCAGAAAAATCCTAGGGAATTGAGTGACTGTTTAGATTACTCGAGTTTTCTTCTTATCCCTTTAGCTTTCTAAACACTATTTCACAGGGTAAACCTTAGGGCAATTACCACCACCTACAACAGAAAATTCTTGTCATCCTACGTTGTTGTTATTCTTGCTCTAATTTTTCTGTTTCTCCTTTTTCATTATTTAAAGGGTACCTACATGTAGCAGCAAATAACGTCCAAATAGAATATCACAGATAAGGACCGAGCTGCCATTGTTGTTGCTCTGCCTTTTCTTAGAGTTGGGAAGATTACTATTCAGTTATTGCTCCCATCACAATGTTGGCATTCTGCTTAAGCTAAATCCTATTTTTAGAAAATGCTTACCATCACCAAATGCTTACAATAGTATATATTCCTGTGTGTAGGTAATGATAATTTTTGTTTTCATTATCTATGAACTAACTACTGTTATTTTTTAAACCACCTTTCATGTAAATCATTTATTTTAATGTACATGTATTATCTACGATGTATACTGCATGTATATTTTATATTTGTAAATTGTGCAAAATTCAACGTTATGTGCATGATTATTTTCAATAAATACCATTTTGAATTGAATTGAAAAAATACAGTGCCTTGTGACTAATACCATACATCCATATCAAAGTAAATCCTTTCTAGACTAAAATGGTAAATATTACCATAAAAAAAAGCCATTGTTATAATTTTTCCAGCTGTTCTTTGTTGTTGGCAATTTGGGACACTTTGCTACCTTTGTCTCCCTAATTGGTTTTGCATTCACCATCCCATGTAGATCATGTCAGTGCAAGATAAATTTAGAAGTGACTGACCCTGGTGGGACAATCACATGTCTATGTCTGGTCTTTCACCCAGGGTTTGGACATGTCGAGTCAATAACTACTGACAACTACTGTAAAAGTGGAAATTTTCACGCGATTAATTTTTCGCGCTCAGCCAAGTAAGGTGAATTTCACATGTTTTAATTTTACCAACACGCCAGGCTCACAGGCCAAAGAATACATAAACAAAAGTATTCGCGTGTTTTTATTTTTGCACCAATTTTGACACTGCAAAGTAATACATATGTGAGTGGAAGACAGTATATACAAATGGCAAAGGAAATTTAAATGGGCTACTAATATGATCTGATTTAGATATGAAATCATTAAATAGACTCATATTACCTGTAATTGATTTCCTTTCCATCAGAATGAATACCATGCACATACATGCTTAGAAGAAATAGACTAAGCCATATCAGATTGGTAGAGGGTTTACTTCTAAGGTAGGCAACAATTTAGAACTTTCTTAGCTGGTTCAATGGGAAAAATTCATAGAAATGATTTTGAAAGCTGTTCTCTGTTTATCATGAAAAGATAAAAACTCTCCCAAGAAGTGAAAATGTCTTGATCCAGATCTTCCATTTTTTTTCACCTGAAATAAAAGAGACACCATACAGACACAATATTCTCTGTCATCCAAATGTAATAGAACTGGTTAGGGCATAGCAGGAAGGAGTTCACTGTTCTTTCAATCTATTTTAAATTAATTGTAAATTGACAAGCCAGCTTCTGCTGAACAGACAATGCTCAACAGCATGAATTTCAATAAAGAAACCCAATTTTACAAAACAGGTGCCTAATAATAGAGCTTTCCACCTTGTTTAAAGATATCTTCTAAATATAACAATGGTACATTTATAGGAAATTATCTTCAGAGGAGATTTGTGTGAATTGGGTCAAAGGCAATTATGATCTTCATTGTACCTCAGCTCCTGTCATGACATTTTCTTTTGCAGAACAAGCATCGCCCCTCTGCTCACCCCCCTCACACCTGAACAGGTGACAGAACAGCACAACCGCATCGCATGCTAACGGAGCGTCATTCTCCACCACCATCAACACGCCAAACATGACTCCCCAAATTTCAAAAGCGATGATGGGTTATTGGGTGTGATGGGACGGTTCCCTTGGTGTCACCAGCCTACCTAAAAATATCCCGACATAACCCTCCTGCGTGTAACTCTCTTTCCTGGCTAATGATCATCAATTATCAGCTTATAATGCCAGATTTCTAAAAGTGGACAAGCGATGGATGGCTCTAGCACAAGGGCGCTGCATTTTTTCATAAAGGTTGGGTAATCTTAAATCTTAACAGCTTTGTTTTTGCAAGAAGAATAGTTGGATAGCATTAACGTCCTTTCCTCCCTTTTGTTTAAAACTAAAAAATACCTACGTGGTGTCTTACTCTCTTTCACAAAATGTGACCAGGGAGCTTTTTAAAGACCATAAGTGTATGTTAGGCAACAACCAACAAGACTTTACAGATGCAGTGCTGATCTTACGTAACCCATCTGCCAAAGACAGAACTGAAATAGATGTGCATTTGCCACTCTTCACCCAGGTGTACTGAGTAGGTATCTGATAAAATATTCTATCTCCTTGGACATCATTGAAAAAATGATGAGAGGGAAGGGGATGGCCCTTGAAACCATAAATAAATCACCTTTACATGAAAAAGAGCTCCCGTTAAATCTTTTTGTCAATGACTTTTAATGAATATATCATCCTGTGGTATAGGGCTTGCCGAAGGCAATATATCATCGCTGATTTTACGAACCGGCATACGAATTCTAGCAGGGATTAAACCAAAAACTACTGGTTTCTTTTTTTTGAATATCCAATGCATATGAAAGAAAATATTCCACTCTCATCACCTGTTTAATTCTACAATAATTGAATGAAAGTAAGGTATTCAAATTAGCATTTTAAACAGACAAAGTCTTTAAACATGATTATCTCAGGAACATGTTTTTGCTCTCTGAGGCTTCCTATGTCGGTTTGTAAAATCAGTGACAATATGATGAATATCAGTACTAGAGCATGGTCATGAAGAGAGGGTAAAATCAAGATATTTTACTGGTAAATTCCATGACGTAATTCCCAAGTACAGAATGCCAACTTCTTGCCAAAACAGAGTCACCAAACTTTTTACCGTGCTGTCATCTAGAGTGAGTAAGCACCTGCCATTAACCGCCCCACCTCCCTTAGGGGATTCTCCATTTCAACCACTACCTCTAGGACCAAAACAACCAGCAAGATAGATACATCCACTGTGAGAAGGAGATACGTAACCTATAGGAACCTAAGTTCCTCCAGGCAACGAGCTGCCACTGAAAACATCCTCCTGCCCCCTTTACCACCGACAAAAGTTCAAAGGCCTCACTCCTTGATCACGAAAGGAACAACTCCCTGGCACCACAGAGGTCTCATGTCACCTGCCCCAATCTCAGCAACAAATCTGCGCTGACAACTCCTCTTGACGTCACCTTTTTCCTTGCTAATTGTCTCAGATCATCGGTTTTCCTCCAACAAATATACGTTTCACATTGTTAATTGCCAGGACAGCTTGCAATTTCTGTCCCCAAAATAACACCCGAGTGGCTATATTTAGGTCCCGGACAGAAGCAAGCTCCATTGGTGATAACATGATTATAGCAAACCTTGCAGAGATAAATTTGTGCTCTTAGTGTATCGATGCAAGGATTACGGTGATCTACTTATGTACTGTATGAAGTTGAGGCATCAAGGTACCAAATTTTGCTACTGGAAAACGTATTCATCAAATAAAGATTAACCCCCTATATGTACATGTTTGTACATCATGAACCTACAATTAAGCCCACCCAATTTCCACTCGAATGCTTCGACTATATTTATAATCCATTATTTAGACCTGAAACCATACACTCTAAAATCTTAAGTGTTAAATCACCATTTAAAAGGGCTGAGGAATTATAAATATAGTCGAAACATTCAAGTGGAAATTGGGTGGGCTTATTTATAGGTTCATGATATTTAGAGTGTAAATAATTGTGTATTCTTAAGTTTTCTCATAACCTGGAAGTGGTACCGGGGTTACTACTTTTGAATTCCACCTTTCCTTTATCAGGAGAAACAAAACACTTCCAATGACTTATCAAAAAATTGCTGAAAAGAAAACCAAAGATGAATTCATGTCTCTCTAATAAAAACAATAATAAACGGTTCTTGTATAGCACATATCACATTATGATATAACGTCCCTATGCGCTTCCAAAAGGCTTGGATATTATTACCCTTGCTTTAACTCCAGTGACCGTAATCAGCACACTATTCATTTCAAGGAATAATTCCTGCCAGGTACCCATTGTTTACATTAGACAGATCGTCAACATCATGGCATGATTAATTTGGAAAGAAATGCAAATGAATTTCATACATATATTAAAAAAAAAACTGAAGGACAAATTAATATTTTTATTTCTACAATTGAACATTCTATGGATATGCCACAAGCATCACAAAAAATCAAGTTCTTTATAGCTTGTAAGTTTAGCCCCACTATTTCATACATCAGTTACTCAACAATGCACTCTTTGTATTTGAGAATCTCTTAAGCTTGTTCATATATGATGTGGTGAACCGCTGCGGCAACATAAAACTATTTTAAGTGTAAATGAATGGCAAGTGGGGCTGAGAAAAAAGCATGTGCATAAGAAAAGCCTTTAAATGTACTCACTTATCTGTGAGTAATAAGATAAAGATAAGACTCACTATGCTTATGTTACTAAATTTGCTCTTTTTTTTGGGGGGGGGGGCAGTTTAACATGTCATATGGGAACGGGGCTTTTGAGGGAACAAATTTCTTGTGGTGTTTGATTTTCTCAACACCCTGCGTCTTAATCAAACACTACCTGCAGGTCCACCATAAGACGAGGGTTAAATTTAACCTCATTTCCTCTTCATCTCAATTAACACCCCAGCTGTATTTCAACAAGATCCCCTTAATAGTGCCTTCAATGTAAATATTTGGGAATAATCCTGTTTTACAGGGGATAATTTGGGGCATCCAGAACCAGGCTCAAGAGTTTCAAACACTATTAATAAACTACCAAAGTTGACATGGTTTGACTGTTCCAATAGCCAATAATGTAGTTTGCATATATCAATTTCTTATGTCTTAATTGGTTTGGGTCATAAGTCAAATTATTTTAATTAATCCCTAATATCCCAATTCGTTGATAGAATAGATGTATAAGAGATTGACGGTTTTAAATGGCTCATTCATCTTGTGAAATTTACAAGAAATGATTGCTGATGTACATCACTGAAGTACCTATAAATGTGATTTATCAAGATTATGATTTCCCTAAGAAGGTTTGTTTCATATGGTAATACACATTTTTATTCCAATAAAAATACAGAGGTCATGAAATCAAAAGCAAAATTTCTTGCACTTTATAAGAAACACAAAAAAGGTCCTTTCAAATTCAAATGCACATTTTGACATCAAAAAGGCATTCTGAAAAACATATGATTGCCAAATTTATGTTTCATTTTATAGCTAATTGTACATCTGATAAATCCAATATTAACCTAATATCCTCCTGCTGAAGCTGTAATTATCCTGGAAATGGGAAATCAATTATAACATAACGATTCTTCTTCTGCAAATGTTTTACAAATTACCTCATTTCCATTTCTTAATGTAAGTGCAGTGCATAATAAAACTGCTCCCGCACGTTGTCAAAACAATTAGAGATATAAATGAACCTGTGTGGCTTCTAAATGATAGATAAGCATTCGAAGTGCATCCCCCGGAAACATAACTCTTAAGATTTCATTTGGGCTAGTATTTATTCTGGGACTAATATAGCACTGTATTTGTCAACATTCAACAAACCGCTCCTACGCGTTGCTAGGGCAGTCAGAGAAATAAAAAAATTTGCGTCTTTGAGTCACGCCATCTTGATCTATCTAAACTGAAAGATTTCCACCCATAATGCAGCCTGCGGAAACAAAAGTTGTGCGATTCCATTTGGCTAATTCCATCTTCCGCAAATATAGCCCGGCATTGCGCAATTCAAATAAAGGACCCTCACATGCAAGTACATGTAAATGTAAGACAGTAAAGTTTAAATACAGGTGCTTGGAATTTCACGAAGTTTTTTGGTTAACGAATGAAGACTGAATCACATACATGACTTTTACTTTGATCCATCTATATATACTACAGAACTTGTATACCATTCCCCAATTTTGATACATCTTCAATTTTCATGCTATGATCTGCTGTAATTATTTATTCACAGGCATTTAACATTACTTCTTGGTTACCTCTTGGATGCACCTAATCTAGATATATTGAGAAATATTTGCAAATCAAGAGATATTTTCATTTTAAAAAATCTGATTAACTCTGTATTTTTATGATTCAAATTCCCTAAGGCATTTCAAGTATAATTCAAATTTGGCTCGATTCCCCCAAAGATTTGGCTTGATTAAAATAATTTCCATCTATCCTTCATACCCTCTCACAACTTTATCCATAAATAGTCTGACATCTCCATGGCAACCCAAACAAAATCACAGAAGAGGTAAATATGTCAGAAGTCAAAATTCGTATTAACAAAATATAATTCAAAGTCACAGAAAAGTAGATAAATAGGTGCATCAATATTTAACCTTTACTGAACAGATTTATTTTTATCAGCCTCTTTGGAAGATAAACCCACCTTTACGATAGAAAAGACGAAATTGGCAACACGCTACGAAATGGAGATCTGATTTAGCGAATGAATCATCTTTTTAGAAAAGGGCAACGTCGATGGCCTTTTGATGAACTTTCAATTGAAATGTTTAGCGACCAAAAAAGAGAGGATTCTGGTAGAATGCATGTTTCGAGTAGAGTACACATGTTCATTGGTTTTAATCTAATTATTACATGCTTCCTTTTCACTAAATAATCATCAAAATGGTATCAGCGAAAGTACTATCATATGATGTCACAATCTTGATATTATCTTAAAGTGAAATTTAGTTTTTGGAAGGGTAGTGAATTTGAAAAAGCTTGATAAATTTGGCTTTGCTGACTTCAAAACCCATATAGCAATATGAAAAAGGAAAGAAATCATCATGTACATGTGCTCTGAATTCAAGATAATGAGAATGACAATGGGCAGAATTATTTCTTAAAAACGGATAAAAAGAAAGATCTATATTCTTTCTTCAGGTATAAAGTAAGATATACAGACAAAAATTTGAAAGTTTTTAGATAGAAATTTTTCCCTATTTCCTGGCTTTCATCTCTGTTTTCATTTGATCCTCAAAAAATGTGTTATTATTATTATTCATTTTATTATTTATCTACTTTCTTTTATTCTATCTTATTTTCTTCTTTTTTTTTAGCAGGGGGGGGGGGGGGTGTCCAGGGTTTTTTCCTGATCTCTTTCAAATGTTCCTACATAACATCCAGTCTTTCCTGCACTATATAAATGTACTTTTTTATTCCTGCTTTTCCAAAGCGACCTTTTTGAAAGTTTGTGTCTCCAGTTACCGTGGCAACTGAACTTGTGATGCAGGGACAACTAATGAGTGATCCATGTTTCTGTCTTCCTCGATCTGAGATGAAATGCATGATGTCTGGTGCTAATAAAGGGTTGGGAGTCTTAGAAGGTTTTTTTTGTGTGGATATTATAGGTGTGTTTTGCACACTAATAGAACAAAGATCTAATCAGAAAAAACTGTTTCTTTTACCATACATCTTTCTAAATGATTGTCACACTACCCCAAACTAAGAAATGTGTGTTCCAATACAGTACTGATTGAAAGCAATAAATGTTAGAATGCTGCACCCCCCCCCTGAATTCTAAAAAGGCTGCATTTAAGAAAAAAATGGGGCTCGAGTACGTATGTGTAGATTCATTCAATAAACTCCCATTTCCTCTTCCCCAGATATCTGACACAATGAAAAATTGTAATGTAAAGAACAAACACTATGCGTGTACTTTAAAATAAAAATAATATCGGAAATTATGATAGTTTCATTAGAGAACATTATCTTTCAAGAAAAAAAGAATAAATTTTCTTCCTACTTGGATGGTATTTTCTGATTTCTAAGATGGTTCTCAAAGCAAGTGCAATGACATAGCTCTAATTCAGATATCATCAGTAGTTAAATACCACAACAGGAAAAACAAATTTCAATCAATTTCTCAACCTTGACCAAAATTGTTCTTTACCCACCCCACATTTTCAAAGAATATCTAAATCACCCTTACTTCTTTAAAAAAAAATTAACCAAGAAAAAAAAATCCTTCCTGAAATTTTTAATGACTCTTCACCACTTCTTTGTTTTTTTCCTGCTGCGGTTAAGACGGAAAGAATGTTACATTTTACTCACAGCTTCTTAGAAAAGATTAAACTCCTTGACAAGAAACAGGAAGCTTTAAGGCCCCTATTTCAGACAAGCTCTGACTCACTTTCCTCATCACTGAAAAAAAAAAAGAAGCTGGCTCTAAACCACTGGACAGTCATACTTTTGAAGGAAGAGAAATCCCTAGGATTGTAAAAACATAATGGCTGGAATTCACAAAGGTGGTTTCAATTCAAACCATGATTTATGCAGATTTTGTGGTATAAATACGCTTGATTTAGCGCATACACTTAAAAAGATCCAATAATGAACGCGCGCCGGTCGCGCGTGATTGGCAAAAGCGCTAAATTCACACTAGTTGCCATGGTTTAGAGTTTAGACCACGGTTTATGTAAATTCAGACCATGGTTTATCTAAATTAATTTAAATAAACCATAGTCTGAACCATGGCAATAGCGTGAATTTAGCTCTTTTGTCAGCCATGCGCAACCGGCGCGCGTTCATTATTAGATCTTTTTAAGTGTAAATCAAGCGTATTTATACCATGAAATCTGCATAAACCATGGTCTGAATTGAAACCACCTTTGTGAATTCCTGCCAATGATTATCTGCACTCCAAAAGACCGTCAATCAAGTCATGTTGTTGTCAGGATGAAAGGTAAAGAAGCTTCCCTAAGTTTGTATTTATAAATAAATGACTATTATTGCTGCACTCAAAAAAGACTTGATTAAAATGTCAAGTTAACAGGATGAAAGGTAAAAAAACCTCCCTAGGTTGGTAAAATTTATAGATATCAAAAATATGAAGCTGCACTCTAATAGACTATCAATCAAGTCATGTCAAGATGAGGGGTAAAAAGGCCTCCCTAGGTTCGCAAAACTTTAAGAATATCAGAAATAATAAGCTGCACTCGAAAAGACTGTCAATCAAGTCACATCAAGCTGACGTGATGAACCTCGGCTGCTATAAATAGCCATCATTGGGTGATTGGTCTATGGCACACCAAAGCAGTGTGACATCTGGATGCTTGTTTAATAATCTAATTAACAGTCTAACAGGGGGTTCATTGCCCTATTCATGGGACATCTTATGAAGTGCCATGGGTGAACAACTTTCAGAGTAAGTCTTTGGAAGCATATATGAACACCTAAGGTTTCATTTGGCCAATAGTAATACCTCAAAATTGTCATCTTTTCAATGACCGGGATATTCTATTTGATACACTGATCAGTTGAATATTACTACAGTAATTGAGTGCATTTTAAATTCCATAAATATGCCACATCTTGACCTGTTTCATACACTACCACATTTCTAAGTGTGCTACTGTATGTGTTCATCTGTCTTCTATTAAAAGATATGATTGAATTCAATGTTCTTTTATATTTGTAATCTGGACTGAATTCCAGCATATGGCTGCTATTTCAAGCACATAATTCTATCTTTTATTGAAATTTCTTTAATTTTCTTCTAACATTAATGCACTGTGGAAGTTGTGGAGATTATCTGTCGAGGGTACAATGACTAATAATGACTTTTTATAGATTTTATATCATTTCTGATGCCTCAAATAGTTTTTGCATCTATAATTTTTTGAGAATCATATTCTAAAAAAACTCACCTTTAGTTGTTTGATTTCAGCTTTCAGTTTGGTGATTGTGTTCTCTGCTGTTACAGCTCTTTCCTGCACTCAGTAAGAGAGAGAGAGAGAGAGAGAGAGAAAAGACACAACAAAGTCAGAAAATATCACACTTCATGGTTCATACATGATAAAGAAGGAAGTTTACATAGTGATTTCACAGGGGATAGGTAGCCCTACAACAAGAAAGTCAATATCTCTTGTAGATCTTTCCTCTGTAACCCTTTCGGTGCCATATACAGATACATATGCCATGGGTAAAATCAAAGCAAATGAAAGATTGAGTCCGAAGGTGGAACAGGTTACAAACGACGTTCCTTGTCTTCACAGAGTAAGATTATAACTGCAGCAGAAATCCAGTGTCTGGTCAAAAAAATATTTTAACATGTTGTTTAACCTCTGATACTAAATCTGAGACAACCCAGGCAGTCGTCTTTGGAACAAATGTGTTGATATATCAAAATTAAATAGTATCCAAATGCTTAAAAAGTGTCTGGTCAAAAAAGTTTCTTATCAAAAAGACATACAGGATATTTCTATTCGCCATACGATCCTTGAGTATGTTCGTAACATAAAAATATTTTTCTAAAAACTAGACGTTTTAGGACAATCATCCCAGGTTAGCAGTTCAACCATTAGCCCTACATATATCGCTCTCGGTCAAAGTGAGAACAATAGCTACAAGAAAATGACGCTATACTATTACTCCATACAATCTGACCCCTTTTGCTACCTGTAAGTTTGGAAAGCTTGATCCCCAAAAATCTGTTTTGAAGGATCATAAAACGGTTCCCACAAATCAAACAACTCATAGCCCCCAAACATATCATTCTCCATAAAACTGAGAACAATAGCTTCAAGAAATGAAGGTACATGTATACCATTGCTATGTACAATCTGACCCTTTCGCTACCTGTAAGTTTGGACAGATCGATCCCTGCAAATGAGAAACCTGTTTTGAAGGATCATAAATCGGTTCCCGCAAATCAAAACAGGATAAGAGTGTGACTTGCGCTAGCCCCTTGGTGCCGATCACAAGTTCCTTACTCCGCTCGTGACACACGCCGCTTTGATCAAAAACAATTACGTGACTCACGTCCCGATAAACCTTAATTCTACGGCCAAAGCTAGCTAACAGGGCTAGTCCATTTGTAGGGTTTGGGCAATGACTGGGTCAGTTCTGCCATAAAACTGAAAGTCATCCTGCATCCAATGCTATACAAAACAATACATAATACATGTACAAGAAACTACATGTACACCCTACATGTAGGCATGAAGATTGATTAAAACTAAACCCTTAATCATTAAAGTGATTGATTAACTTTGTGAAAAATTGTAAAATCAGCTCAAATGCCAGTGAATTGTGTGCAGTCCTCTAACTACATATATAATTAAGGATATGTGAAAGTATGAGAGAAAATGGAACCCGTTTACTATCCTAAAAAGAGAAAATCGCGATCAATCACTAGCGCAAGTCGCTCGGCTTCTTCTCTGCACTGCAGTCACAAAAACCAAGCACCAGCGCTTGGCGATTTCAGAGCGGGTTTCCAGCCCGTATGGTATTCTGTGATAGAGCGATGTATGCCAACCGTAAGAGTTCTTTGGGGTTCGGTGGTACTCTATCCCGACATCAATGTTCAATCGTAAATATCTTGATATATAAACGACCGATCAGCTTATAAAACTCAGGCGATTCCTGTCTGAGCTAAAGGTTTGCAATTATGATTACAGCATTAGCTGGAACAGTGATTTTTTTTTTCAATCCTGGGCAAAGTTAATCAATGCCTTTAAATAAAGGTCAGTCGTTTCACTTCTCCCCCTACAAAAATTATTCGCTGTTTTGTTGTCAAAAGTTGGCAGTTCACACACATTTAATTTATAGGGTGTGTTCTGATTTCTTACATAATCAGCTAAGTAGGCCCATAACATAATTTAATCTAATAAGCTAATGCAAATCAAACGATAGCAGAACTAATATAGATTAGAAGCACTGCCATCTGCTGAGAGCCAGAAAGGTGTGAATTCTGTGAATTCCACATTAAAGGATTTGAGTTAACGCCCTTCTGGCACTCGGGTAGACAATGTAAAATTTGATAATATTAGGCCTAATTTACCCATGTACGGTCTATATATGGACAATTCCAAGAAGAAACTAAACATTTTTATTTCTAGTACATCTACTATTTTCATGACAATAATCATACCATTTTCACCAATTAAAAACATCGTTTCCTGTGCCTGCCCTATGCACTAACACTCTTTTTCATTCTGTACAAATATTCCCCACATATACGTAACCACAATCAGGTTCAAAGTTAGGCCTCAAATAACTACGCATTGCCTCATAGAAACTTGGCTCAATGTTTCAACTGTGGTATAATTCATTTGAACTTGAGGCACATGGTAATTTTGTTCAAGATCATTTCTGCTATAGTTAGATGAATTCAGTGTTAGCTAAATTATGCATTCATCATCAACTTGCATTGGAGAATGCAATACTATGAAGTTGGCAGAATCTCCTTTTTTCTCAATGTCCCAAAATAATCCATTACAGAATGAGGTTAATCCAAATTTATTTCAGAAAGTTCCATTTTTGCTTTATTTAGAAGGTTGCCTGGCTTTACGTCAATGCTATACATGTAATTTTTATATATAAAGTTTGAAAGGAAAATTTACAGACAGTGCATACATTTCTCTTTTGTTTGTGATTACTTGATGAACTGGAAAAATTCAGAGATGATAATATCATATCATGACCCTAAAAGTAATAAGAATAATATTTCTCCATCTTAAAAAAAGTGTGGCCAATGTCACTTTGTCTACATTTTTGGTTCTGTAATTCTGAATCATATATACACATCAAAATTTGGTTATATTCATTCTACCATTCATGAAACCAATGGTTTCTTTCAGTATGTAAGTTAATTTGTGCTGATAAAATAATTTCTATCAGAATACTTGTATACAAGTCCCAAATAACTTTCAATTAGGTGCAGGAATTATCTTGAGAAACCATCAGAGCTGGTGTTCCATTTATTTAATTCTGACTATATACAGCTGATAATGTCCTATTTTTTTTAGAAATTTGTTTACCACGCACTGATCACACAGCCACACCTACATGCATGCTATTTGATTAAACTGATCCTTCCAATTTTGAATAACTTATAAAGAAATTAAAGTATCACATGCTGTCAAATTATTGGGTTAACAAATAAATAACTCTTCAGTAGAAAAGTATTACATATCCTGATACTTCAAGCCTAGTATCACTGCAGCTAGAAAATACTCATTATCTCTTTTCTGTTTTTAAGAAACTAAATAATTTTGGAAGTCTGTAGCCGTCAATAGAAACCCAGTGTCAATGAGGGGAAACTCACAATTAACAAGAAATTATAACAGCCTCAGTGATAGAATTTGGTGGCATAGTTACTATACACCAGTATGATAGTTGAGTGATTAATAAGGTTTTGTTGAAAGCATATATATATATATAAAAGCTACATCAAATCACAGGATGATCTCGAAAAGGGAAGCTTACTCTAATTACACAGTTTCAGTATTCCACTAAATCCCTGTATACTCCTATGAAGCACATTTGAACAGAATCTACAGCTCTAATACTAATAGGCATAGCATATTAACAATTGCATTCAATAGAAGGTAAATTAGCAATTACAAAATGTTATTTGTAAAAGCCCCTCTACCCAGTGGCGTAACATCAGTCCAGCCACTGAGGGGGCACCAGTCTTTCTCAGAAAAATGAAATGCTGATTTACAAGGCCATTGATCAGGGGGAAGGTACGAGAGAGAGGGGGGGGGGGGGTCTTATCATCTTCTTTTCTCGTCCTTTCCCCTTTCTCTCTTTTTCTTTTCTTTTTTTTTTTGGTTGGTCATTCAATTAAGGGAGGGGGGAACACATACCCCCCATGTGCCTCCCTGTAGCTACACCACTGCCTCTATCTAATGTATCTAGTGCCCCTTCAACAGTTGACAGAGCCATGTGACTGGACTAATCACATGTTTTGGCATTAAATGCTTAATTAACCTCATTAGTTTCCCTGTACTAAAACCAGTTGGTGGTTTTTTAATAGCGTGAATCACTAGGCTTAAATTAGGTGGTTTAGGTACAAAGCCATCTATAGTTTTTGGATATTGTCCAGCTTTCTTTGCCACGCAAATGCATCGTTTGTACGGGATAATTGATTTTGAGTTGTAACACATTGTAATGCATGAGCAATTTCCAATCCTATGTGTAAACTAACTTTGATTCAGAAAAGAATGATTTCAGAAACAATTTGTGATTCAGTATGCAAAATCAAGCTACAGCATTTTCTGCTTCTCTTTCCTTTAGAGAGACCAAAATCAATGTCTTGACCAAGTTCTTGATTGATGTCTTTCCCTCCCTTACCATCCCTCCCCCTCCCTCCCTCCCTCTCTCCTCCCCCCCCCCCCTCGACTTCTCTCTTGCAATCTCTCCTTGTCATTCTGTTTCTCTCTTCTTCCGTACTGTATACTGATTGTAGTTTTCTCGAGGTTGGCCTCCACATCTTGGACCATAGTCTCTTGTGTCTTTAGCATCTTCCATTTCTGCAAGCTTCAGTTTCTTAAAGGAAACCAAAACCCAAGGAGAGAATCAATGTTATTGGAAAGTGAGAATTCAGAGAAGCACTTTACAAAAAGTTTCATTAAAATTGGTTAAAAAATGAGAGAGTTATGGAAGTTTGAAAAGTCTTGTTTTACTTTCTATGGGGATCCTCAAATTGGCAAAATTGCTTCAAAATGGCTGATATTGTGAACAACTCTCCATTTGTTTTGTACAGATTTTCAGATTTTCCCCATTATCTCTCAGGGTGCTCTTTGTCTCCTCCTGAACTCGACATATGTGGTGTAAAATACATTTTCCCATTATATATGTTGAGCTCAGAAGGAGATTAACTGCACCTTGAAAGATAATGGGGAAAATCTGAAAATCTGTGTACAAAACAAATGGAGAGTTGTTCACAAAATCAGCCATTTTGAAGGAATTTTTTCCAATTTGAGGATCCCCATAGAAAGTAAAACGAGACTTTTCAAACTTCCATAACTCTCTCATTTTTTAACCAATTTTAATGAAACTTTTTGTAAAGTGCTTCTCTGAATTTTCACTTTCCAATAACATTGATTCTCTCCTTGGGTTTTGGTTTCCTACAATGCCCATCTTTCCCTCCCTTATCATCCTCCTATTTCTACCTCCTTTCCTTAGTTCCCCCCCCCCCCTTACCACCCCTTCCGTCTCTCTCTATCCAAGTCTCTCTATTACATACTGACCGTAGTTCTCTTGAGATTAGCCTCCACATGCTGGACCATCGTCTCCAGCGTCTTGGCATCTTCCGCTTCCCTCAGCTTCAGTTTCTTGATCTCTGCTTCCATGCTCTCGATCCTGACATGGCAAACAGACAGACAAGCGTGAAGGAAATCGAGTATTAGAGACGCCTGGTTACACTCAAATCATTCAATTACCGAGGCCCCTGATAATTCAATAACTTGATTTGGGGAGATTTTTGCACTTCATCAGACATTCGAGGGAGGAAAACTAGTATTGTGAATACTTTCCTATTCCAACAGACTCTTGCTGTACTTTTTCATCAAGGTGAATTTTCGTCCATGTAGGCCTCCTTTAATATGAGTTCTAATTTTATATGATCAAGTACTTAAAACAAGGAATAAAGGTAAATAAAAATAAAAAATAAAGAATACAGAATTCTACATTTTTAGAGGCAGACAATGAAACCTTAACATATCAGAAGCAGCACATACCGCTTACAAATCTGAATGACGTGTCTGCACTGTAGGAAGAGCTATTTTTCTTTGTTTGTTTAGTTGAGAAACAGGTGCATTTTTTATAAATTAGTTTATACAAAAGGCATATTTTGCCCAATTTAATCATGAAACAAAGAAGTAAAATTTAGTACTTGACCCTTACAATGATAATTGTTTGTTAGTTCTGAATAGTTATGAACTTTAGATAATCAAGCAGGACCATTTATCATAAAACCAACATTAAAACTGCATTGCCCCCCCCCAAATAACTGAAAAGAACTAATGTATTAGTTTGCGTACAACCTTGTTGGAATACACTGTGCATTAACACAGAGTATATAAACATAAGTTTTTACATTTATTGAAATTTCATTCTCTATCTTATCATCAAAAGCCTAGAAATCATTAGTGTCTATAAATTTAAATAGATTTTTATACAACACTTGTCAAATATTTAAAAAAAGTTTATATCGAACTAGTCATTATATAAACTTTATTCCTAACTATCAGATTACCTAAAGTCTACCATCAGCTTTAAACAATTTCCAGTTCCAATTTTTCATTATTTACACAAGAAATAATTTTAAGTAGTTGAGGGAAAATTCTGGTGAGACTGGATTTTTAGTTCAAATATCTTTACATTTGAGGCAAGGGAGGTATTGTAATATTGCTTTGTTTTAGTGTTTTTACAAAGTAATTAACATTAATCTAAATATCGTAACACTACATACTTCAAAGTTCAAAAAGGTTCTTCATATATATTTATATATCGCTTTCCATAGCCATTTGATATAGAACACCTTATTACAAAGCTAATGTTATATATGTAGGTACACATAAATAGTGTCAAAATCAGGATGTATAACACTTTGCAGAATAAAAGCAATAACCCCTAGTTTCTGCAATTAGTACTAGTAACTCATCATCAAGATATACTAGTAAAACTTAAAATTAAGTTTGAAAATGGTAGTCTATTATCTTTAGTAGTATTTCATTGACATGGTTCATGAATCATGATATTCATAAGTTGATTCAAATTTAAAGAAAATACTGTTTGAGGATGTTCTTAATTTTTCAGGCATTGCTAGGTTTTATCCTATAATTTGAACTAGACTTTCAACAGAATTTAAGGAAAAGAAGTAAATGCGTTTTAATGTTTTCCAGAAATGACAGAACAAAACATTTCCATAATAAGGGCAAAATAACGAAACAAAGATACACAACATGGTTTAAAATACTTCACACATCAATTCGCCATAAAACAGCATATTTATCAAGTTTACAAGTGCTCCAATTTTTCAAAGCATTTCCTCTCTAGGAAAACTAAGAAAATGGAAAAGTACTGGGCCTACCATGTTTGTAAGACTTCATAGTGCAGTAGTTTGAATTCAAAAGTTGGTATACACATACAGAATATTCTGGCATGATTACATATTCTAGCCCCATATAACTGGAGGCACTTTGGTATTGTGGTTCACACATTCAATATACTGACAGTTTGAATCCTGGCACCATGGATGTCTTCAAACAAGGCATTCTAATGACTATACTCTCTCTTTACCCAGGTTTAGCAGAAACTTGTAAGAATTTCTTCCTTGTAATGTATGTAGTATGCATAGGTAGTATCTGCCAGGCAAAGAGGCCTGGGTAATATTGTTAAAGAGAAGGGTGAGATCTGGGAAAGGTGAAAAAATAATTTGTCAGCTTTCTCATTCCTTTAATGTCAGTTTGGAAGAACATCATTACTGAAATGTCCCCTGAAAAGGATTGCTCCTCAAATGCCCTCATATTTGAAATATGATGAGAAGTAGCTAATGTGTTGGGGCCGAACATTCATGCCACATCTGTGTGCAGTCCCATATACCCATTTCTGTGTGCAGTGCATGTGCTTTTCAGTGAGATTGGGTCAATTTCTTATCATTTTCATGATTCCAAAACCTCATAGCACACACTAATTCTCATGTAGACATAATCAACCTCTCTCAATTGCTTTGAGACAGTTTCTTTCACAGTGTAATCGCATGACCAAAACTCAACTTTATCTTTTAACCTGCTTGGAAATTATATTACAATAGTGTATTTATCAAAACAATTGACATAACAAAGTGCTGAAATTTTTTCTCTTTAGTGTATTCAAAATTCACGATCCTTTTGGACAATTGATTGCACTATGAGTAAATCACAAATTATTGATGTCCACATCTCACCTTTTGACAGGCTGTAAATTTTCCAATGAAATAAATAACACAAGAACTCACTTTTTGCTGTCTTTGTCAGAAGCTTTCCTACTATCAGCTAGCTCCTTTCTCAGCTTGCTGTTCTCTTGCCTGAGTCTGGCCAGATCTGCAGAACTCACTCCATTATCATAACTATCACCAGGGGGTGGTGTTGAGGACTGGGGTGGGGTGTCCCCTTTCTTGTTCTTATCTGTCAGATGTGAGGGCATGGCTTCATACGGTTTCTCCGTCATGGAGGAGTCGTGCATCGAGACGTCAGGAAGGTTTTCGTGACTCCTGTTGTCATCACGAGAACTATCGTCCAGTTCGTTTGTACTGGAGGAGAGTTTGCTACGATGTCCATTTTCAGTGGGCTTTGCCGGTTTGGGAGGAACAGCCAACAGATTGACTACGTGTTCCCTGTCCGAGGTATCGCTGGAGGAGGACGTGCCCTTATGTTTGTTTTGATTCTTCGAGTCACTTGAGCCCTTCTTGCGATGGCCGTGGGATTGAGCTCTGGCCCGTTCTCTGTGTGGCTTGGACTCTGTAGCAGCCTTGGGCCGTGTGAACTCATCAAATTGGTGGCCTGAGTCATTTCCCGCGTTCATATCTGGCACAGTGAGACCTGACGACGTGTAGGTCTGGGGATTCTGTGAAGCATCAATATAGTCCACAACCAGAGTGCTCTTTGTGTTTGGTTTATTGGCAGGTGACTTGTGTTTCCTAGCCGCATGGCCATGAGTATGTGCCCTGGCCCTCTCCCCTCGCCCTTGTTTTTTATCAACGTGCTCTCTATGTCCAGCTAAGTCCCCAGCCACCACAGCATCGTATGCCTTATTCTTTTTATTGGTCGAATCCTCACCGCTTTTACCGTTACTCTCCCCTCCTTCTCCGTTCTCTTTCGTGGCGTAGTCGTAAATAAAATCCACAAACTCGTTGCCCTTTGCCTGGTTCTGCGCGTTGACAGCCTGTTGCTGTTGCTGGTGTGGGTGCGCCTGCTGGTTGCTAGACTTCATGTGCGCAGGTTTGGTGGGTGTCGGAGGGGCCGGAGTCCCTCCCGCAGTGCTCTGCACGCTGCGGGCACCCTTTCTCCCTGCTCGGTTGGGCATGCCAGGACTGGTGGCGCGTCTCTGGTTGGTCCTGCCGTTGCTGCTGCTGCTGCTGCTACTGGTGCCGTTGCTGGTGGTCCCAGAGTTTGCGTTGCTCACCTCCGGGGCAGCTCCCCCCGATGGTGCTGTACCATTTTGGTTGCCCATGTCTTCCGTCTGATAGGGATAAAAATAGACAAGAAGAAACCAAAAGTACATTAAGCATGTGATTTCTAAGCTGGGCTTCCTCTGCACAAGCAACATGCAAAGTCACTTAAATCTTTAACTCTACCGACTGACCTTTTTCGGCATACAACTCTAGCGTAGGCAACTTTGATGAATCACAGTAATTTAAGGCTAGTGGGGAAAAAAATATCATCTGCAAGTCAGTACTTTGGGGAAGGGGAAGAGAATGTAAGCCCAAAGGATTTCAAAGTAATGAATGAAATAAGAAGAAAAAAGTTTGACACATGAAGGAGTTGATAGACTTCTCTAAAGAAGCCAAAAGCACTGATTTCCTGCAAATGTTACCCAAGATTACGTCTTAGTGCTGTGTCACAAAACCTTCACCCAAGTCAGTCGTAAAAAAAACAAGACCCGACTCAGCCTAAGCTGATGTGTCAGCCGATTAAGCCTTGGAACGAAAAAAAAAATATTCCAAGAAAAAAAAGGTTGGGTTAAACCATGAAAAAGAGACCACATTACCTGGAAAGTCTTGAAGAGACGATTGCGACACTTTGTTAAAACATACATTTTGTCGTAGGCATCCCAGAGTACAAGAAACAATCCAGTAAAATCCACTTACGGACAGAAACAGAAAAAAAAAAAACAATCCCAAACTTGAAAGAAATATAGTTGATGGCCTGGGCGCTTGATGTGCCTGCTAACAGATGAGTCGCATGCACACACAAGAGCGCAGATTTACAAACTGAGCCTCTAGAACAAGAGACAGGGGGATCGTGAGTTCAGAAAGCGCACACACACACACACACACACACACACACACACGCATACATACACAGTGGATTATTACGTAGACGCTTTGCCCCCCTCCTCATTATGAGTTCCCGTTGTAGAGGCAGGCCCATTGGTTGCAGGTGGAGATGAGTCACAGTCAGCAGGGACTTCTCCTAAAGACCTCACTTTCAATTTCTTCCTCTCTCTCACTATCTCTTCCCCTTGCTCTCCTTGAGCCGTGCAGCCAGCCAATAACTTCAGAAGTTTCCTTTCTGTAATATATATATATATATATATATATATATATTCATTTAAACCTCCTTCTCAATGCTGTATAAGTTCGCCAACTTTCGCACCCCCTATCAACAGATAACAACTAGCAAATATTATTTCTCCGTTTGGCTACATTTGTAGTTATCAATTTCTAAGCTAATTTGTCTTTGAGTTGTTCTACATTGTGCATTTCTGTTCAGTTCTTTGCATAGTGTATTAATGTTCCTTCTCATACCCTTTCTGTTTTATATTATTGCAAAACCAGATCCCCCCAAAAGAATTCTACCCTTCCCCTCTCTAACTACCTCTGTTTACAACCATTAATATGATATCTTTCCAGATCTTTGTAAAGTTTTGTGTGTTTTTTTTCTCTCATACTTTTCCTCTTTCTCACACTCAGAATTGCTGCCCAACCCCACATAACCCACCCCCCCCCAAAAAAAAAAAATCCCCAAATTTCTTTCCCTTCTCAGCCATCTCTCTCTCTCTCTTATTTCTCTCTTGAATTCTTATCCTCTATCTCTTTCACTATCTCTTTCCTGATCTCTCTCTCTCTTTATCTCCCCTTCTAACTAACTTTCTCCCAAACTTTCCTAGTCTAGTAGCCTTGAAAACAATCATGTCTCTAAAAACTAAACAACTAAGGGAGGGGGAAACTGTGGATGTCTCATTTCCATTCCATACTGGTGAAGGGAGATCGTATGTCTACTTAGATCTCTTATGGCAGAGTTTCTCCCAACAACAGCTTTCAGCTCAGCTAGCAAGGAAATTGGGTATCACACTGGGGTGCTTTGATCTGCTAATTAGGTTAAGAGAACAACTATATATACAGGGCTTCAGCTCTCTCTCTCTCTCTCTCTCCATATATATATATATATATATATATCTCTCTCTCTTACCCCTCTCTCCCTCTCTCTTCTCTCTCTTTCTCTTTATCTCTCCCCTCTCTCTCTTTCACCCTCCCCTCTCTTTCTCTTTCTCCCTCTCTCTCTCTCTCTCTCTCTCATCCCTCCCTCTTTGTGACAACATTGGCCTCTGAACTACTGATGGAAGTGCTACAATTTTCATCAAATTTGAGAAAGATCAGTATTAACTTGTCAAAAGAAATTAAAAACAGGAAAATCAAATTATGCATTACTGATATGGATACTTTATGGTGAACTGAGCAAAGAAAATAAATAGGGTTCAATGCAGCTTTAAAAAAAAACGAGTATTCCAAGTCTACCTTGACTGCAGATGCTTTTCTTATTATAAAGCTGCTTCACCTGGGCAAAAATGAATTTACCGGAATAAACGAAACTTAATTGAAAAAAAAAAATCTTCCACAAATGTTCAGCTTGGCTCCTGAGCCCTAGGAGCGCTCCTGCAAATTTATCATGTGAGTCTGAACTTTAGCAGACTAACAAACTCCCAACTCAACCAAACATAATTTCAATGAGAAGGGGGAGGGAGGGGAGGGGGGGGGGTTCCATAGCATGAGAGTCAGAGTAACAAATATAAGGATAAAAATATGATTTTTAAAAAAAGCAGATCCTTAAAATTTCAAGAAACCTCATAGATTTCCTGGAAACAACAAACCATGAAATGTTCATTTATCCTGAAAAAAGAAATCAGTGACAAAATAAAAACTTAATATGTATAAATACACGCAAGAATCAAAATTTCTCCTTGTATCTTGGTATACAGGAAGCAGATAATCGATGAAGGTGTTAGATCAAGGCAGCGTACGGTCCCTACTTTGAAATGGAGTCTAATTTTAGACCAGTCAATCTTCCCATTACCTCAAATTAGGAAAGAAATTGCACTAATTATGCCCTGTGCTGATTCATGAAATGTTTAACCTTGCAGGTAACATGCTATCTTCTATGTTGAGTTTTACTTCTCCATGTGACATATATACAATTTAAAAAAATTGATGGATACTGATTCCATCCTTACCGCTTTTGTACCATTCAATTTATAAACAAATCATCATCACCTTTAATTTGTTTTCACTTAAAATCATTTGCTTCATTCATTTTCAGAAGATATATTCTTATTTATTATTGAATATACAAATATTTCACTAGGTGCAATTCTGAAAATATGAAGATAATGTGTAAGAAATTTTAAAAACAATGTCTCCAGCACCAGCTTCTGTAGGCAGAAGGATAAAAACATTCTTTGCATTTTCCCCCAATAATTTGGGTGTTAAAAGATAAGAAACAGTGATGGTCACAAACATAAATCATGTGAAAAAGGTGATTTTAGAAAATTAAGAATAATTATACAATTTTTTTTTTTTACAGATCTAAAGTAGATGTTAAAGCATACATACCCAACCTAATGTTTGTGCATGTATTTGTTGCAATTTCCCCCCTATTTTCATGACAAGTTAGGTACTTACCCAGCAGTGGGAGTAGATGTTTTTATTCAAAATGGTCCTTTCCTATGTTTTTAGATAATATGCACACAGTGCATAAAATGTGAAGTACCAACAGAACATGTGATTTCCTTTATGATTCTTCCCCAAATTCGAAATTTGAAAGCTGTTTGTATATCTCTGGAATAAATCAGTAAAAATGATGGTAAAATTTTGGTTTTATATGATGCATATCCAGACAGCTGACTTTCTAGATTCCCTTCACATTTTACAGTTCATATAGAAATTTTTTTTTCTTACAATTATCTCAAAAAGGTTAGGAAGTCTGCACATGGTATACAAAATGTGATTCTTAAAGGGTACCAATTACCAAATGATATTTTGTTCTGTATGTTAGAGGTTCCATATCATTATACTATATTCAAAATATGGGCTTCAAATATTACTTCTATAAAGAGATATTGCAAGTTTAATTACACTCTCTATAAGCATAAAAGCGACTCATGAGTAGACTACTTGACGCTCCTGTACCTGCTTGCCAAGTTAAGGGCTTGCATGGAACCAAACTCGGAGTTCTGTACTGCGCACACAACTTCATGTTATCCTTTATTTCCTTCATACTCCTTAACTGTTGACCTATAATATGCCAGATAAAGTACTTTGAGGTTGATTTTATACTTCTAGCTGGACAAAAATGATTTTTTTTTTAAGGTGATTGGTACACTTTAAAACACTCGTTATTCTAACAAAAACACAAACATCCACATTCATTTCTTGCTAATTGTTTGCAATGAGCAAGAAACTTGGGAGAATCCAATCACTCAACTCACTGTTAATCCCCCACTTCAAGAGTGCACCAAGTCAGTGATTAAGACTGAATCACCAGAGGGAGGAAATTCACTTCATCTACTCAATGGCAATTCAATCATATATCTCTATTGACCATTTACAAACCATCAATTTTAAACTCAATGATATTATGAAATAAACATTAGGTGTCTGAATCACTGAATTTCATCTGTTTTGGACACTGATTTGGAAGTGATTGACATGTACATGTATATCATATGCTGAGAACCAGAATGGTGTTAACACATATCATTCAACACAGAGCTAATGCCCTTCTGTTTCTCAACAGACAATATAGACCCTTGCCTTTTATCCCATATACTCTCATTACCTAATGATAATTCATTTACAGGCTTTTGGGAAGCAGGAGTTGACCTCAAAATTCTCAGAAGAGAATAAGGTATGGTAGTGGATCCTATTTCCGAACACTTTTCAGAAAATCAATGATAGCAAATAAAATATCAAACTTAGATAATGAATGCTTAAAGTCCTACAGAAAAAGAAGTTGGTGGAATTTGAAAAAGACAACGTAGATCTAATATGATATTTCCTTCCGAGCGAACCCCTTCCCAACGACGCAGCGTTTTGGTCCCTTGAAAAAGGTATTGTATTTCCGAACGTGTGAAACCTATGGGAAAATAGACACAACCTACCCCAATTTGGGGCCAACGGGTTGGCAACTGGTGGTGACCAGAGAGCAGTTCCTAAAATGTTACTTATGTTTTTTTGGCCTCATTTTATGATCTTGTACCATGTTCTTTGTTTCAATAGTGTGGAGAACATACGTGTAGTCCCACGCGTATGAAAGCCATTTTATGCGCTTAACTGTACGTGTTCGGTAATGCCATGCTGTTCGGAAATACAATCCTTGACTATACCAGACTCTGATGATGATAGTAATGATGATATAAAAAGATGGACATTCAGAACTAGAGCTTTATGTTCACAGAGAGCAAAAAGGCATTAATTTGTATCTATTAATAGTAATATGTATCTATTTACAACGAATGAATACTTTTCTGGCTCTTATCATTACGGGATATAACATGTTTTTATTTCTCTGCGAGGAATACAACATCATCGCATATGTCCCTTTTTGGAAGGAGGGAGGGGGGAGGTGTGTTTTGCTGTCCAAAACACTTTTGATTCACAGCCACCTAAAATAAATGTCTACCTTTAAACAGAGAACAGTAGACGAAATGCACTAAGCATGACATATTAATATATTATTTTGCATATGATGAGAAATTAAGTAATGAGAGTTCGTAAGCATTGAGCAATTCAGCTCACGGAAAGCCCTCAAAGAGCTAGGAAAAGTTTTTAAAAAGGGCTCCAAATAATTGTGAAAAGAAGCTCCAAAGATTTCCACAACAGAGCTACTAAAGATTTAAGTCGAGCTACAGGTGCATGACCTAATAGCTGGCTGTGACCTTTTCAGAGTTTATTTATACCTGGGAGATAACAAGGGAACCTAGTAGGATGCTACCGACTAGCTACCAAACCTAGTTATATTACCCTTATAAATTCTCCATGATACCTGCTGCAGATGAATCATGTCTTATAAATATCCTATAAATACCGAAAGTCTGGCTTCATGAACACGCTAAATGACGAGGAGGATGAACCTTGTCACTTTTATGGGGGGTGTATGGTACAGACATACGCTCACATAGTTTTAGGAGCCATGAAAACTCAAAGACACCATTTTACATCTTATAAGTTTTCTTCTGTGATTGACAAAAGCATTAATCTACTTTAAGATAGGAAAAAAATAAAAATCATCAGGGGCATTAAAAATATAAATTTACCTACTTTTAGTCAAAAGATGAGATATTGAAACACATGAGCCGAAAAGGCATCTAGAAAGTAAATTAAATTTGCCAAGGTTTTCTGTAAATTCATCTATCCATTTTTTGGTGAGTTCTTTTTCAAATCATTGCATGTTTTCTTGATTATGTATCAGTCCATAAAGCTTATACTTTTCCTGTCTGATATAGAATTTTAAAATATGAACTTCAGCAAAAAAAAAAGGGAAAACTAGTATGTCACATGAAAACAAACTCTTGGTCATCATAGTAAAATAAGACTTGTGTTGAAAAAAAAAATGCCTCTGAAAATACTATTTCATAACTAGTAAATGATTTTTAAACCATGCCTTACAACAAATATGAAAATTAGACTTAGCTTATGATGTAGGCCTACACATATCATACTTTTAAAACAGAACTATAGAGCAAGGAAATACAAAAATTACGATGCACAGTTCTAATTGCAAAAGTTTTTTGGCTCCCAACTAATATTCCTGCAAAAAAAATTAAAAAATAAAAATAAGGGGGAAAAAAAAAACCATGACATGAAAAAAATGTTTTCATGAAGCAAACAGAAATAGAGAATTTGTAATGATTGCTTCTCAGTATTTCCCCCTTGATCAGAAACAGTTCAAGATGGATCAAGAAAGGATCAGTCGAATGATTACTATTTATCCCCTGCTGCTATTTTAGGGTTTGCTTTTAGAAGCATCGTCATGGTTACGGAGATATCATGGCAGATGTCACAGTTACTTACATGTGATTACACACAGAGAGCTCATCAGGTCTAACCGGTCTAAATATAGGCCTCTGAAAAAGTTTGAGAAATTTGTCTGTTTCCTGGTGGACCTAGTGTCACCTACATGGCATCCTTTACATGGATACAATTCTAATGTAAATTTTCTTGAGAAAAGTAATAGTAGTAGAAGTAGCAGAAGTAATAGAAAAAGAAATCTTTAAAAAAACACTTGATGCATGATCATTAATGAAAGTAAAATAGTCAAACTAGCATAAGAATAACAATGAAAATATTCCTCACGAAAACATTCCTTTACCTTTTAAGGTATACTCAAGCAATAGCCCCTAAGCTTATGCGCTTATGTATATTTTATTAGATACATTAAAGAGAGGCGCACTAGGATTTTGTTATTTTATTTTACTGAAATGAATTTTTTTGAAAGGCAGTTTACCGAACAAGGTTTTAATCACAGTTCCAACTTGTCTTGAACCCTAAATGACACAGGAATGAACTTAAATAAACAGATCCTTAAAAGATCAAACGGATGCTTAAAAGATCAGACTACAAAAGTCTTTTTATGACATATTACCACAATAGACATGAAGACATAAAGGGAAGGAAAATAGGAGCCAGGATATGGTAAAAGAAAAAAAAAGTATGAGGGATGTTGTGGCTGCGTCTATATTGGTAACATCAATTTGACACGAATTGGAAGAGGAAAGCATGCTTAATAGGAAAAGGGAGGAGGCTTGCACTGGGCCCATCCTGTTGAATAATCAGCCTACACAGAGGAAGAAAAGTGCTTCTTTTTGATGTGTTAATTTGGAGTATTATGAAGGGAGGAGTACAAGGTTTTTCGTCTTTGAACTAGAAAGCTGAGAGAGATAGAGAGAGAGGGAGAGAATGACAAGGGGCAAATATCAGCAGGATTACACCATGGATTGTCTTGTAAAAAACTATAGACAACCATGAAAAAGATAAAAAACATTAGCTATACATGTGTGTGAGAAAGAGAGAGAGAGAGAAAGAGGGAGAGAGTGGGATAAAAGAAGAAGAAGAAGATGAAAAAGAAGAAGAAGAAGAAGAAGAAAAAGAAAAAGAAAAAGGAGAGAGAGGGGGGGGGGAGAGGGGGAATGAGGAAAAAATACTATTAAACTGGCCCCTTCTACTTCAAAATTCAGATTTTGTCAACAAGGGCAATTATATCAATTTCTCTATTTTGAGAGAGTTTTTAGGTTTCAAGAGCTGAATTTGCCCTTTGATCCTTTCTTCAATGTAATGTTTCATTACCACCTACCCATGTCAAAATAATAGGAGTAAAAATAGATTTAATATTCAGAAATATATTCACACGTGAGGTATAAAATAGAAAAAGTAGAAGAACAAGATGACATTATTTCAAACAGCTCCTTGATGATATCTATATAAAGTAAACGGAACAAAAGAGACCTTATCTGAAATGAATAATCATTGGTGTTTATTTTTAATGAAAAATATTGTAAAAATCAGAAGGGGGCAAAAATAATGAGTGGTTTTGTGATGGGATCACCCTAGACTAGATAAGAATATTCCAGGCTGATGCTTGTTACAGGTCTAATCGCCCGTTTCCTCCCGCTACTTCCTGCACGTCACTTAGGCTTGTGAGGGGGCCCCCAGAAAGGCTTATACTCTCTCTCTCTTTTTTCCTTATTCTGTATCTGTATCTGAGCATTTCTTTCCCTCTCTCTCTCTCTCTCTCTCTCTCTGTCTTATTCTCTCTATCTTCTCTTACTCTAATCTTATTCTCTCTTATTCTCTGTCTCTGAGTATTTTCTCTCCCCCTGTCCATCTCTCTCTCTCTCTCTCTCTCCTCTCTTTCTCTCATCTCATTCTCTGTAGACCTCGTGTTTCTCTCTCCCTCTCTCTTATTTTAAAATTTTCTGTCTTTGTCAGTCTCTCTCTCTCTCTCTCTCTCTTGTGCTCATTTTCTTTCTCTTTCTGTCTGCCAGTCTCTCATTCTCTCATGTTCTCTCTCCGCCTGTCTGTCTATCCCTCTCTTTATTTTCCAATCTTTTTCTCTCTTTATGTCTGTCTCTCTGTCTCTCTCTCTCTCTCTCTCTCTCTCAATTTCTTGTCCTTATCTCTCCCATTCTCTCAGTCTTAATCTCTTGCTCGCTGATTCTTTCAATATTTTTTTTGTTTACATTTTCTATTTAATGCTTGTTTTTCTTTCTATCTCTCTGTTTTATTGTCTCTGTGTCTTTCTCTTTGTCTGTCTCTGTCTCTGCCGCTGCCTCTATCCCTCATTCTCAGTGTCTGTATGTGTCTCTCCGAAATTTCTTACCTCTAGATAACCATTTTAGTCCTACTTTTCTAGGATTTGCTCAACACATCTGCCTCCTCCCCCTACTCAGTTCAATGTTAGTTCAGTTTCTTTTTATCTGCATTTTTTTCTTTTGATTCTTTACCTTTATCTAATCTTCATTTTCTTTGAGGTACAGTGGAACATTCAATATGCCTTTCTTTGACAAAAAAAAACATATTTTAATTTTTTTTTATAATATTCAATTACAGCACCCTATATGCAGAGTGTTTGTTCAAATTTCTCTTATACATACTACTCTCCAACAGTACAGGACAATCCGGCCAACAGCAGGGAAATTATTACCAAGTACACTCTCCCTCCACTTGGTTGCTAAAAACAAAAACCATTAACAATGCTATTTTTGTTCTCAAGAGCAATTACTGCTACACCACAAATCCCAAAATAATTTTCTGCAGATGTTCGATTCATCACAAAGTCTATAATACAGCACAATAAAGTGAGGTTACTTCTGGGTCTAGCCTGAGCTTTCTGCATACACGAAGATACTCAGAATGATATGTATAATATGTGATAACATCTCTTATTTTCTGAGGAAGCTACATATATTCAAACCCAAGGAAATATTTGGAGTTAAAATCAAAACTATAGAGTACTTTTGAGGTCACTAATAAAGCACAATCAATAAGATTTTTTTTTTAACAGCAAGGCAAGTATTAACAAAAAGAACTCCATGTACAATATTTCCACCCCCTCCCCAATTCCATGTGCAGACAATCATACCAATTCTTTTTTTTCTATGAACCCTTCCGAAACTGACACAGAATACTAAGAAATAAAAAAGGAGTATAATTCTTATCTTAATTAAGCTAAACAATAATTACCTTTAAGAGGTTACAAAAGAAAAATCAACTAAGTTTTCAATTAAGAAAACTGTGAATGGTTCTCATATTGGAGTTCTAGATTTAAATGAAGATATAGGAAAAAGGAGACAGTGCAATTACTTACTACCCTGCGCAGCTTCCTCTAATATCCTCAAAATATATATGCTAGACTCAAAAGTCAAGAATGTGGTTCAAATGGTAAGGAAAGGAAAGATAGCAGAGATGATGACAGACATAGAGACAGGAAGAAAAAAAGATAGAGACTGCGACAAAAAATGCAAACAACAGGGAGACCTAGGGAGAGAGACACAGAGAGAGAGAGACAGAGAGAGACAGAGAGAGACAGACAGAGAGAGAGACAGACAGAGAAGCACACAGAGAAAGACAATCAAAAGAAACAAACAAAAATTGAGAGGGAGCATATTGAAGGTCAATGGAATTTAACTTTTGGGCACTACAGGGCCCTTTTGCATAAAAAGTTGCATTTTAACGCAAGTCAAAAAATTAAACACAACTTGATTATCAACCAATCAGGATAACTTATTCTGGACTTGTGTGTAATTTTTTGAGGTGGATTAAACACAACTTTTTATGCAAGAGGGCCCAGGTTGTGCAATACGTGCCCTGACAACATCTGCTGCATGTTCAATTTCATACACTTAACAAAATTCCTCATTTCAACTCTGGAACAAGTGAATGAGTAAATTACGCAATGCGTAATAAATGTCCCCGCCGGAAGTGCAGATCTGTGGAAATTAACTAGCCTGAACCTTAAAACTTCAGTGAAAAACTTTAGTGAATAAAATAATAATGTTACTGCATGCAAAAGAAGAGAATACCAACAATGCATGTATACAACTGAAATATAAAACATGAAAACATTATGAACCTTCAGCCATTTTGAATAAATTTGCATAAATTTGCATGAATAATGAATTTCAAAATTCTGTGTAGAAGTTTGGAAGCCCCCACCCAGCCCTATCAGATAAAACAATCGGAATAAAAATCCGATGTGAAATAGAGGAGAAGTAGCATTTTTCGTCAATTTTGAATAAATTTGCATAAATTTGCATAATTAATGAATTTCAAAATTCTGTGTAGAAGTTTGGAAGCCCCCACCCAGCCCTATCAGATAAAACAATCGGAATCAAAATCCGATGTGAAATAGAGGAGGAGTAGCATTTTTCGTCAATTTTGAATAAATTTGCATAAATTTGCATAATTAATGAATTTCAAAATTCTGTGTAGGAGTTTGGAAGCCCCCACCCAGCCCTATCAGATAAAACAATCGGAATCAAAATCCGATGTGAAATAGAGGAGAAGTAGCATTTTTCGTCAATTTTGAATAAATTTGCATAAATTTGCATAATTATTGAATTTCAAAATTCTGTGTAGAAGTTTGGAAGCCCCCACCCAGCCCTATCAGATAAAACAATCGGAATCAAAATCGGCCAAGAAATGACGGAGAAGTAGCATTTTCTAACATTTGAGCACACACGGACAGACGGACGGACGGACGGACACACACACACACACACACACACACACACACACACACGCACACACGTACGGAGCCCGTTTCATAGTCCCCTCGCGAACTTCGTTCGGCGGGGACAACAAACACTATATACCTTATACCCTAACCCTACATACGTGACAAAACAAAAAACCGGAGGGGGGGGGGCATGTCTCATTGAGGCCTGTATAGATCATTCGCGTACACAAAAATAGATAAAAAGGTTACTTTTTCAGCATTAGGCATGTAACCTGTGTATCAAAAAACAGCAAAAAATCAAGAAATTCAGAGGTAATAAGAAGATCCGAGGATAGAGAGAGGAATATAGCTCAGTAATGTGTTCCAAATTAGGTTAAATTTCTTTTACCATTCCTTTTTGGCTAAAAAAGGTCTATGATGATGATGGTGTAATCCTCAAATAGGATGTAAAATACCACGTAAGATATAAAATCGTCGTTAAGAATATAGAAATAAGAGATGTTAGATGGGTTCCCCTGTTTAGGGTATCAAAACTACTCCTACTGCAATCCCAGTTCATGGTGCTTTTCAGAAAGTGATTTACACAGATGATGTACAGGTCTCAATGAGACATGCCCCCCCCCCCCCCCCCTCCGGACGAAAACCCGAAACAACCGTCACTGGAGCAAAAACAACGATCACCCAATGCACAATGAAACAATATAAGGTCCATTCATGGTGTTTTCAAGGAGTCTCATCCTTTATAATACCTCAGTTACACCTACAAGACCAACACCAGACGGGCAACAGACCAAACGAAAAATTACATTAGCCCAAATGGCCAAGAATCAGTTGGTTTGGAGGCGATCTTGTTGGTGTGACATATAGGCGTTTTACACTTGATTTTTTTTAACCTCTTACTATCCTTAATCCCAGACTATCCTTAACCACAGACTATTTTTTTTGCTGTTCTGATTTGCAGTTTTAGTCCCATAGTATCTCCCTAGCCAGAGCACTTAGCCCCACCTTTTGACATTTAGCCCCACCTTTGGTAGGGATAACCCTGCTTTTCTCCAGGGCTAATATAAGCCCTACTATCGTGGAGTTAGCCCACTTTGGTAAAATGCAATGTGAACAGAAAGTGGGCTAAGCTAAGTCCTGTACTATCGGTGGGGCTAAATCCTCATTTAGCCCCACCGAAAGTACAGGACTAAGCAAAATTTTGCAAGTGTAAAAAGCCTATAAGGTATAGATCTAGTGACATGGAAGGGGCTATAAGGAAACCTCTCCTCGTCCTTGTTTTGACAAACCCAGACGATTACATAACCACGAGGAAGCCAGTCATTATAAACTGACTTCTCACTTGACAACACATTAATTACACTGACACCAGGCCTAACCCTCGTCAAACTGTAAACAATATTTCCTTTTGATTTTCCTGGAGATTTACATTGGCCATACACTGGGTTGAAGAGTAAACATTGCTAGCGATACCTCAAAGTTTTAAACAGTGACCCGCTAACAACGGCATGGGTTTACACGGCACCAAAATAACAACTACTCCATGTTCTAAACAAGCCGAGCAATCTGTTGTTCACTATATGCTGGCAAAAACTTGAAGTTTATTGTGACCACACAGCACATAACTTCAAGAGAGGACCCTCTGTGAACTGAAGTTATCGCAGTAAACATAAGATCATTTGTGGTGTAATGAGTAAACTTTAAGTTCCCGAAACCTAAGACTTAATGTTAGTTTTACAGTCAGTAATTTTACAACTTTCAGTATTTTTATTTAACTCAACAATGCAAATGATTTTAGCAGGTTTTCTGTACGACTGTCAACAGGACCATGCAGCTCATAATAGCAAATTTGTTTACTGACATTCTCTTCATCAAAAGAGGGCAGCAAATTAAAAGAACTCTGCACAACATTGAATACATTGCCTTTGTAATTGTCGACATCCTTCCCAGTTTCACTCTGTGCACAAAATTGTAAAATTAGTCGTTAGACGGCTCTATTTTCCTTGTTTATTGTGATTAGGGGATGTAAACGCCATAGGAATATATCTAGTTCTATAAGATTTGCATGATACAGAACTAATACTGCCCAGAATACAAAGTGGTTTTTCAAACAATGTGTAACATTAAAGGTATTAATAATTTTGTGATGTTGCAAAGTGTTGTCCCATTGATGTGAAGCTACATCTTCAGACTCTTCTCAGTTCTGAAGGCTACATACAGCCCATGAAACTGATAACCCACTAGACCAATGGCCATGAAACCGACAATGTCGGTCTCATGGGCCTTCTAGCCACTTTTCAGAGAGTTCACTAGACCAAGGGCCGACGAGACTGACAGCCAACAAACTGATATTTCTTTGTTTTTTTTCTGTCTCGTGGGCTGTCAGTCCCATGGGCCGTTGGTGTCATGGACCTTTTTTTAACTTTCTTCTTTTCTATATTTTCTTATGTATTTCTGTTTGTCCGTCTAGTGAACCTTTGTAAATGTTGGTCTCCTGGGCTGTCAGTCTTCTGAGATGACCCCATTCCCAATGTCTACATTGAAAACATAAAAAATAACTTCTCATCTTCATTTATATGTAGTCCATCTGAATTTCGAACGTTGTTTTAATCATACTTTCAGGTACCAGTCATCTGGATGTATCAGGTAACAAAACTCATTAAGATTATTAGCCATAATCATTAATCTATATTGCCTTCTAAACCTTTTGTAGCATTCTTTGTCTGGGAGCCAGTCCCAAAATAGTCACCCCATTTTACATATGAGACTTGACCCCTTAAAGTTACTTGACCATCCATGTCATTCACAAAAAGCTTGTCAGCCTGAACAAAGATGCACAGTTTGGCCTCCAGAGCCCCCAAAAGGGGCCTCAAAAGGGGCCCCAAAAGGGTTGATTAACCCCACCTATCATTATGCACCAAACTATGTCAGATGAGATGAAAGATGTATGACTATATATTACCAAAACACAAAAACTGACAAAATTTACTGTCAGGATGGGTTGTCAGTCAGCCCCTAAAAATTGGGTCATATTTTTCCCCTGAAGGCCCATAGACCAAATTTTGTCAGAAGGAAGAGGTATGGGTGTACATTACAAAAATATAAAAACTGACAAAAATTTCCATCGGGAAGGGGGTGTAACACTCCCCTGAAAAAAACACCAAAGTGCCCCTAAACCAAGCTTTGCTGCCCAAAATACTCTGGATGAAGAGATAAACCACTTTGGGGCATTAAAACCTTAATAACTCCAAGGAGTTATGATAACTCCTTGATAACTCCCAAGTGTCTCATTAAATTCAGGTCAAATTTACACACTACAATCTTGAGTATTGTAACTTTCCTGGGGTGCAATTTGGTGTCAAACGATCATTTCATGGCTCCCTCTCTAGCCAAGATCATTATAGTAGTTTCAACAACTTTGCACTGCCTTGAAAGAGCAATACATGTCTGTACACAAGTTGAGAGCCAAGGTACACAGCACACTTGATGTGTCTCTTGCAGAAGATCACTGAAACACCCTCTCTACTAGACTAAAGGCCACCGCACACCTTACGATCAATCTGCGATCCGATTTGTGAAATAAATGGCTATGGCATTAAATACTGGCATTTTAACAATTGAAATCTACCGTATTCAGGTTCTGAAAAGTAATATGAATACTAAACAGGGTTTTGATGAGCTGTAAGCTTTCTACGGGGAATAAGGGCAAAATTAGTTTCAAATCGTAGGCAGTTGTACGATTTTTGTGACGTCACTACGACTAGGAGCCGATTTGGCCATTCTACCGACTAGAAAACTCGGCAAAGGCCGTATTATCGATTTTAATATCTGTATGACTATTCAGACCCTCAATCAAAAATATTTTTCGTTTTTAAATGATTTGTCAAATGATTTTACATTTTCTTCTGAAATTGGATTGCAGACCGATCGTAAGGTGTGCGGTGGCCTTAAGAGCCCTCATAACTCCTTCTACAAACCATGCCTCATAATTTACATGGATGTATACAAGTCATGAATAGAGAACTTCCATTTAATTATAATCTTTGACAAACAACAAATTAATTAAAGAAACCTAGCCAGATGACAGTGAAGCTTTTGAATAGCGTAAATAGGCTAAATCAAATATCAGGTAAATTCTCTATAAAAATTCACAGGCTATTAAGTATTTCAGAAAATTTATACCACTGCACAACTTGTATTCCTGTCTACAAGCTTTTGAGATGCAAATCTTGCTATTTGACAAGAGTTTTACAAAATATTTATCTCCAAATACAAGGTGTCATAGCTAGCTAGGGGATGATTATTCACGAGACTGGAGCAAATGGTCATTTAGAGTTCTTAGAAACATTAGTATGAAGCACTAATAAATGAAACTAGCATTATTATCAAAATTAAATACAGAAGGGTGATTGTCAAAACCATAAACAACTCTTTTTTTTTGTCCTTTGAGATCTGACATAATTTTTTATTTTTTTTTAATTTTAAGAAAGTAACTTAATATCTACTAAAGATGACATTTTTTGAGGGGGAGGAGGGTTATTTGAAAATTAATTTATCTTTTACTTTAGTGAAAGCAATTTAATCTTAATAGCAAATTTAAATTTCATCTTTAATTTGTATTTGCATAGATGTCTTCTACGTACACAGTCAAATATGGGCAGTCATTAATCAATGACATGACATAATTTTGACTTGTTATGACATTCAACATTATCTGGTCTCTAAAATAAAATAATATGAAATAATTTTCAAAACACCAATTTGGTCTTTTTAAAGGTCAACAGTTATGTGACAGATAAGAGGGAGAGAGAGAGAGAGAATTTTTTTTTTTTTTTTAGATTGGTATCTCAAAAAAATTGAACATGTTGACCTGTTAAATTCATAAACCAAAGTTGATAGACTAAATTATGTTCACCATAAAACCACAGAATGATGACTCAAGAGCTTTTAGGTCTGACCAGTATTTGACCTTGACTTAAAGATCAACAGCAGGCAAACTTGAATGGATATAACAGGTCTGTTATTCATCAAAGAAGAAGAGAACAATATTGGCCACAAAAAAAAAAAATACCCAAAAGGTCAGTATTACATTCTTTAAAAATATCAGACTCTCCTTTTTTGCCACACTACATGGTTATATCTAACTCATGGCCACAAGGCTATAACAGGGTCATTTCTTGATTAAGTCTTATGCCTTTTCACAGAGGCAATTTGGAGTGATATTTAAAGGAGTTTAAGAGAAAAATGCAATTTGCATTTGAATAATAAGATGACCAGAGTGTATCGAATCACGCTACGCTGCATTCACCTACCTCACTTTCACTCTTTATTACAATGTAATGATTTGTCCTTTCTTTTCATATTACTTGTCGTCAGTCATTTATTTTGAGTAGCAGTGAACCGTTTGATTGGCCCACCAGAGCTCTCAGAGAGAGTCTGCTGGTTTTCAGCACATTTAACAATTCCGTAATTGTCTGTTGAGGCTATTATTCACATTATGCATTGTATATACAACAAAAAAAAAAAAGTCTCTAGCTCTTGTTTCAGCAATCCATTATATTCACCTCTCGCTCTATCAGCGTGTTCTCAAAAGTATTTTTAAAACTACCATTTTCTGTTCCTTTTTTTTCATCTTTCCGCATCTTCCGGGGTATGCACTTCTGAGAAACAAAAGCCCCCAAAAAGTGTTTTATGCTTTCACCGATAAGAGGTTTATTGACCCAGAGATGGCTCTTTCCCCATTAGGATAACTGTTTGTTTGTTGAGATCAGTGAAGTTTAGCTAAAGGCCACCGCACACTATACAATTGGTCTACGATCCGATTTGGAAAGAAAATATTATAGCGTTAGATATGAACCGTTGAACATTTAAAATATGTTTGAGAGAGGTTCTGAATAATTACATAGATAGTAAAATTGAAATTACGGCCTATTATGAGCCTTCTAGTCGGAGGGAAGGCCAAATCGGCTCCGAATCGTAGTGACATCAGAGCAGTCCTGCGATTGTCTACGATTTGAAACTGATTTGGCCCTTATTCCGGATATAAGGCTGATATTGCACCAAATTCCTATGCTGAGTATTCATATCATTGATCAGAACATGAATCAGGTAGCTTTCATTTGTTAAAATGCCAATATTTAATATTTTATTCAGCGATTTATTTCACAAATCGGATCGCAGACCGATCGTAAGGTGTGCGGTGGCCTTAAGGGGTTTGATAGAATGACAGTATCTCTTCTTCACATGTGATTTTGATACTCTTCATTCATTATTTTGAGATTTTTGTTCATTTACAGAATGTTTTCTTTGAGTTTTTTGAAAATGGATCTACTAGCCAATTACATTATCTACTAACAAATGTGGTTTTGAATACCTTCCTTTTAACTTTTGAGAATTTTTTCTTCACGTACGATATGTTTTCTTTGAGTGATTTAAAATTGATGCCCTGCACAGAAGGCCGACACTGCCTTTAAATAGTAACTAGAAACAGATATAAACACTGAATTACGGCACTATTCACTGCTTTGTAAAGGATTACCCTATTCAAACAGCTCTGACACTAAATCACAAAGTGTCTGTAGTTAGTAAATTTGATACATCTGTTATGTCTGACTGATGTCATAAGTAGTCAATTCTTTGCCACTACAGTTTATGATCAAACTATCAAACTGAACTTTTAGTGATCAATTTTCTCAGCTTGTGATTTTTTTATTTGTTGCAAAAGCTGCATGGTCTTAAAATTCCTTCCATTGGAATACAGTTCACAGTGCATGTCCGTCTCGAGCTTAACACAAGCTAAAATCTTGACAACTTCACAAATGTAATGTGGGATTGGAGGGATATTTTAGTAAATTATTGCTAAATCTGTAAATATCAAAATAAAGGCAATGATCTCTACATTGATTGTAATGGAAAGAAGCAATATTATGAAGTGATATTATATATATATATATATATATATATATATATATATATATATATATATATATATATATATATATATATATATATATATATATATATATATAATGTGAGAAATCAATTGAATTGAATAAGAGAAATAATTTGCGTAGCTAAATTTATTGTTCCTCCTTACTGACTTCCTTTTTGTGGAAATAACTGCAGGGTTTGCAAAAACTGTCTCCGCCGGGAGTCGAACCCGGGTCTTTAGCACTGTACGCCAAACGCTTTAACCACTAGACCACGGAGGCGGGTTGAGTGGTATTCGGCTACACCAGGTACAAACACCGACAGGCAGCCCTTGCAATCCCTTCGCAGTTAATTTATTCCTTTTCTTTGAGGGACAGAGGAGTATTGAACAATGAAAAGCCGCATGCCTAGCATCAATTTTAAATATATATATATATATATATTATGAATCTTCATTGTTTCCAAAGTTTGCATAAGTTTTGATGTGTTATATTGTACCAAAACTTTGCTTAAGTTTTGATATTTTGTATTGTTCCTAAACTTTACACGAGTTTCAATATTTTGTATTGTTCCAAAAGTTTGCACGAATTTCATATTTTCATTGTTTCAACACTTTGCATGAGTTCTAATATTTCGCATGATTAATACATCCTTCCAGCATGGTGTAAGCTCAAATTGATTTGAAGTTCAAACCGAAATCCCCAAAAAGCCTGAAGACGTGATCATGGCATGGGCACTTAATCTACTACTTACTCCCCGTCTTAAAAACAACATTATCTTGCCTGTCGACAGCATTCAGCACATTCCCTACTGCGATAGAAAGATTATTGAACACGACAATTTGGTAGGCGTAAAAATAGCTTTTTTAGGTTAGATCTGGTGAGAGGAATTAGTAGTTGCGATGACTAAGTTTAACACTGAAGCTGCTCATGCTTATGAAGTGATCACAGAATGTTGTATGGGCCATGAATGCCTCGCGTCTGACGTCAAAATTTTTGTAGCAAATCTGGGAGATAATGCCACAGAATCTGGTGAAAATACATTAACTCTTGATTCCTATCAGAGATTTGAGGTAAATTCAACCCACAGCTAATTATGTTTATTTGAAGAAAAAAAAGAAGGGGAAGGGGGTCATTTAAAAGGGATTGTCTACAGAACAGTAAATGACGTCAGCATTGACCTAATGTACTTGATTGTGGTAAAGGTTTTTTACAGCTTGACATCAGAGATGCACCAAATTAATCTGGAAAAGAGGAGTTCTTAAACAAATATGATCATTACTCAGTCCCAAACAGAATTCTTTTTGGTAAATGATAAGGTACATTTGCATAAAAAATACTAAAAACTATGAATTTAGCTTTATAAATTACTAACAAATAACAATGCCTGCTGTTTCAAAACAATCAACTCTGATTTCCTTAAATGTGTCATCATGCTACGCATTTAACCTATTGATTATTGAATTCTCTCATTTCTATAGGCTTAGTACAGGGACCGTCCAGTTCCCATAGGAAATGGGTTAAGATAATGTACTATGTAGTCGGTTCTGTTGAGTGACGGTGTGCTTTGTAGTCTAATTGAAAGCAATCTGGTTAAATGACCTTGATGCTTTGATGAAGGGGAAGTCATGGCGAAGGGCTCTATAATTCTCCAATGTATTAAAGGCCATATGCACCACTGGTCCCAGTTTATCGTTATCGTTATCATCTCAACTCGCTGATGATCAGCCCTTAACCCTAACCCTCAAAGATTGTAGGACCAATAGGAATTGTACATAGTACAACAGAGACATTCCCATAGTCAAAAGGACCATAACCTTCAAAGCCATTTATGAACAGGCATTACATTTGCCTATTGACAGAAAAGGAAATTCAATCAAAATGTGTGAACTTGGATCTAGGTATGATCACCTACCACACTGCCAAGCATGGAAGTTTCTAATTTGAATGCAAACATTCAAGCCCTAGATGATTATCCATGGCACCAAAAAGTTATTTCCTCAAAAACAAAGATTACCACTAATAACAAGCTTCTTGTTCTGGCTGATTTTGGCTTTGGCTTTATAGAATTAAACATATATACTTAAAACATACATGTATACATGTATGTTTAAATGTATGTTAAATGCAAGAGAAAGAAAAGAAAAAAGAACAAATTACAAAAATAATGCTTAAGTAAAGAAATTTGTAACTGCATCCAAAATCTCTTTAAATCTCCTGTCCTGGTAATGTTTACCACCTTTAAATGTATTTAATTTTCTTTTTAACCAAATTTGAATACTGTCCGAATAAGACACATAAGTTATTACAGACAAAGGGGAGAAGAGGGACTCTAGTAACTTACAGATAATATCAAGGGATGGGTGGAAAAGCCCTTCACAAGTAATCGGTATCATCATGAGCTTTACAATTTATCTATATAACTATAGTGAATATTGTGCATATTCCATTTTTCACAAGTTTGCCAAATTAAAATCTATAAGCATTCTCACTTTACAGAGCCAAATAAATGACCCATTCTTGCCAATGCCATTTCTAATATTAGCCCTTAACAGCTTGCATACATCCTGCTATTAATCCAATTACACAATAGATTGGGACTCAAGCTTTTCCAGGGATTATTAAGAAATTAATTAATAACAGACAGAAGCTTTATCACGAATGTGTAGGGTCTTCATATATAGCCATGAATCATGAAAAGAAAAAGATTAATTGAATTTATAGTTTGAAATGGCTTGTGAATTCTAAAGGATTTTTTTCAGGCTGAGCAACATTCTATTCACAAGAGTGCAATTCATGAAGGTTCAAATAGAAAGTATGGAAAGTCTCCACACTTGCTAAGATTATTACAATTTTTCCATTCATATGCAAATTCTGCAGTCAATCTTAAAAAATTGGGGAACAGCAGTCAATTCTTTCTTATTATGTATGAATACTGTTACTTATTTTTTAATACTTTAAAAGAAATAGTTTTCCTTAGAATGTATATGTTCTAGCTTCATATACTCATTTAATTTCAAAGAACGTGAAGATATTCTTTGCAAACACAAATGTCTTGATATAGTGGTTCATCAAATATGAATGTGTAAGATATTTCTTCGTAATTATACTGAACACAAAGGTGATTCTTCAAAACCATGACTGTATTATGCAATAACTGATAATGGTTATTTAATAAAAGTAATCAAAGTCACAGACATTTCTCCTAAAATTGACTTCTGACCAACTTGTCAATTTACAATGCATAATATCCAGCAATACTGCAAACTCCATATTTGTTGTTTATATGACTGAAGAGTCTTAGGCAAGGGAAATTAAAGAAATATATAAAACAATTGAATGTTGCATTGAACTATTCTGTAGATGTTGCTATGATATAAAGGTGCTTCAACATATGCTCCAGCATCATTTGCTCTGGGCTATATTTCATCACAAATATAGGATGAGAACTTGGGTTGCGATCGATAAGGTTATAGGTTTAGGCATATTACAGTTTCGTTTATTTTAGGCTGAGATCTAGCGTTAGGTCTAAGAACGAAGTACATGTAAGGTGTTGAAAAATCAAACATGGAGTAATTTTTTTTTTTCAGTCTTAGCATCTATGTGAAGCATGTCTACTGAAAAAAAAAATTGTCACATTATTACATTCCCAACAAAGCATCTTTTTAAGTCTTATAATAAGAAAAAAAAATCCATAGATCTAAATCTCACACCTGGAATTTCATAAATGAAGGCAAGGTCAAGACTTTGCTAATGATTCATCTGAATGGTAAAAGCAAAATCCTTGATACAACCTACATTCAAAATGGTACTAACATCAAATATAAGAAAACCCTGACACAAACGCGAAAAGGTAGTCATGAAATTACTTACTCTTCTACGGCTCGAGCTTATTACCCGGAACGGCATCTAGCACATTTCAATCCACGTTCCCAGTGACCAAACTAGAAAATATCCCCTCTCTCTCTCTCTATCTCTCTGCTTACAATAAGGCACCAACTTTAGCTATGCTTTCCAGTATCCTTGTGCACCCAACAACAACATGGATTATGTATGCACTTCACGGCCGATCCCGTGGATTATGAGCTCGCTAAGAAACATTGGCACTCTTTGCATGCTCCCCCCTCCTTCTTTTCCTGTTACTCCTTCCTTCTTCCTTTCTCTCCACTGTTCTATTTTTTGTTGGTTGCGAGGAGCCCCCTTTTCTATTCCCGGTAGTCAACGGCGGGCGGATATTGCTAATCGACTAGAGTTTGTGTCAATCATTCCCTGCTGTTGAATCTCGTAGGGCACGCAGCGAGTGTTGTGGTTTGTCCCACATTGTACCGTGGTCTTCCTAAACTTAAAGGTGGTGTGTTCTTTTGCATGACGTCAATAAATCAATATTAAGCTTCACAAATATGATGGTATAGAGAAGAAAATGCCAGATAAAATCTCTCCTCAGAATATGGACTAGAAAGTGACCTTTTGTCAGTGTATCAACCATTTTATCACAAGTTTATACTTAACAAATGTTGTCCAAGAAGATATCAGATATGGGACACCAAATTCAACACATTTAATTCAGTAAAAAAAAAAAAAAATCAGCAATTGTTTTATAGCAATAACTATAATTGGTACAATGATAACAAAAACTAATAGATTTCAAGGATGAATCACTCTTTTTGATTTTATTAATTAAATCAATGGTCAGATATTGGATCATTAAGTGTGGTTCAAGTATTCAACTCCTATTCTGCATCAATGGTTGCCAGGAAAGTGAGATCAGTTTTTCAATTTTCATAAAAGGTTAGAGAACTACCGGTAAGACTCTAAGGCCGGAATTCACAAAGTTGGTTTCAATTCAGACCATGGTTTATGCAGATTTCGTGTTATAAATATGCTTGATTTAGCGTGTACACTTAAAAAGATCCAATAATGAACACGCGCCGGTCGTGTGTGGTTGGCAAAAGCGCTAAATTTACGCTAGTTGCCATGGTTCAGACCATGGTCTATGTAAATTCAGACCATGGTTTATTTAAATTAATTTAAAAAGACCATGGTCTGAACCATGGCAACTAGCGTAAATTTAGCTCTTTTGCCAACCACGCGCGACCGGGACGCGTTCATTATTGGATCTTTTTAAGTGTTCGCGCTAAATCAAGCGTATTCATACCACAAAATCTGCATAAACCATGGTCTGAATTGAAACCACCTTTGTGAATTCCGGCCTAAGATTTCATACAAGTTATTGTGGGCACACTGCTTTTGAGCTAACATGACACAGTGCCTTTAAAGGTATCAACTCTAACCACTGAAATAACTCCACATTAGCTCATAATATGTGACGTATCACATGAGGAACACAGCTAAATTAGTTTCAAGTGTAGATGAATCAATCATTTTTTTTCATGAGTACTTGCTGTTCCATCCACGCAGCTTTCCTTTTAGCAATGGCTGATCTAGGATTGTCAGGGGGGGTTTAAAGTGTACCAACCACCTGAAAATATAATTTGTATACCGCTAGAAAGTATAAAATTAACCTCAAAGAACTTTATCTGAAATTCTATAGGTCAATAGTTTAGGAGTATGAAGGAAATAAAGGATAACATGAAGGTGCTCGCACGGAACCGAACCTCCGAGTTGGGTTCCGTGAGAGCCCTTATCTTGGCGAGCGCGTACAGGTGCATTGAGTAGTCTACTCACAAGTCACTTTTATGCTTATAGAGAGTATAATTAAACTTGCAATATCTCTTTATAGCAGTGATATTCGAAGCCCATTTTTGGAATATAGTAGGATAACATGGAACCTCTAACATACAGGGTAAAATATTTTTTGGTGATTGGTACCCTTTAAATGTTTAAAAACTGCAAAAGTCTGTGACCCCTGGAGAGAAATACAGTAGCTATGTAAATTTTGTTTCAACAGGAGGGGTGGGGGCACAGCCAATTTTGTTTTTCCTATAAGGATCCCATATGCTCTTAGCCGAATGGCAAGCAAACCTTTTACAAAGGAAAGAGGCTCTTTATTTTTCATTAAAAGTTAACAGAATCAATGGCAAAGTTCTGAGCACATATGTGTATTGGTACCTTGCTGATCTCTGTAAAGTCCACATAGTCTGCAAAACTTTGCAAATGGATACACCACTTTTAAAGGTATCAACTGTAATTACTAAGATAACTACATTAGCTGTAATGTGTATTACATTAGATCATAATGAGTAATGTATTACTGCATGATGTGTACTGTATTAGCTCATAATATGTATTATCACATGAGGAACACAGCTAAATTATTTTCAGGTAAAAAAGATGATTCAATCCTTTCCTTAAAATAATATGTACAAGCAGTTGGGCTCCATACATGAAGCTACTTGCCTATTAGCAATGGCGTATCCAGGATTGCCTGCAGGGGGAGGGAATGGGGCTGAAACATTCAGTAATAAAAACTGCAGAAGTCCATGATTCTTGAAAGCAGTAAATACAGTGGTTACATACTTTTGTTTCAAGTGGAGGAGGGAGCGCTGCCATTTTTTCCTGCCCTGTGTGGATCCCATATGCCATAATATATAGTCCAGTGCCAAGCAAATCTATCATTCGGCAAAGGAGCTCTTATACATGTAAATACTGTTCATTTTTCATTCAAAAGTTAACAGAATCAAAGACAAAGTTTGTGTGTATATATTTGTTTTGGTACCTTGTTGGTACTTTGTAAAATTCCATAAAGTTTGCAAAATTTTGCAAAAGGAAACAACGCTTTTAAAGGTATTAACTATAATAACTGAAATAACTACATTAGCTCATTATGTGTACAGTATTAGTGCATAACCCGCACTGTATTATATTAACAGTATTAGTGCATCATGTGTACTGTATTAGCTCATAATGTGTGCTGCATTACGTGAGGAACACGGATAAATTAGTTTCAATTGCAGATGATTCGATCATTTTTGTTTCAATAAGTACAAGCTATTGGCTCAATATACATGTATGCATGCAGCCATTGCCCAGCAGCTGAATGGCAAGTAAATCTCTCATTTGTAATAAAGTGAACTCAAACATATCAAACATGCCAAATTACTTGCAAGCAGAAAATGATCCTTGATTTGGTAACCATCAAATTATATCCATGCTTTTTATAAAACAATCATAATTCTTTTTAAATGTTCATTATGGTCTCAAAACATATACACTCTTTGCTTGACGAATCTCATCATAGAGTTTCCAACAAATATTTCTCAGGGCTAAATTTACTTTCAAAAATAGTCCCTTTAGTTATATTTAGGTCAGCATCTTACAAACCTCAGCCAGAAAGTGATTGTGTGATGCCAAGTTACTTGTCACTTATTTAAGGTAATTTTGGGTGGAAGAGATTTGTGATCTACACATTAAAGGGAAAGAGTAATCATGTGTGTCACCGTTAAAATAATAAATTCTCCAAAAAGTCACCATCAATCAGGAAAAAAAAAAGGATTGGTGATGAGTAACTTAGCTCTGGAAAGCTCCAAAAAAAAAGCTCAGCAAAACTATTAAAAAAATTATCTTAAAAAGAGCTGCAGAAGATATTAATCTCAGCTTCTAACTTAATTACTGTAGACCCCTGAATAAAATATTTTTTTTAAAGAAATTCTCTGTTTCACTAGAAGTTTCATGCAAGATTGTGCTATTGCTGTGCCATAGAAATTTAATGTCACAGCTGATTCAACAAATTAGAACTTGGTGTTTTTTTGCACTCCATTTAAACTACAGCTATTTGGAAACCGTGATATTTTTCATAGCTCTCTATATTTATAGAGATGAGGACATGATGTTATTCACTGAAATACCTTTGGGGTAACATGAACTAGTTAAAAATACTCTATGACATTTCCAGATACCAGATAATTTTTCTAGAAGATACATACATGTACATGTAATTGTACATCAAGTGTACATGCAATGCTTTCTATACAGAAGCTTTCATCAAAGGCAGACCAAGAATGTACTAGGCTAGTACCTCCTTGGGCAGCAGACTCCAAATTCCTCTTCACCTTGCTAACCTATCCATGGCCATGCATCTACTGAATTGATTACCCTTCTCCCCTACATCTAGGTCTTGACATTTATCAGCATTATCTGGAGCTCTGTGAGGGTGAGGGGTGGGGAGGGGGGGAGGGGTCCTCATCCTAAAATGCTGGATAGGTGTTTTTCCATTAGCCTGATCATGCTCAAGCTTGGGATATAAGACCTATCAGCAGGGCAGGGGGCGGGGGGGGGGGGGGGGGGAGGTCTGAGTTTAAAGTTTCACATCTCCAAATACAGGCGAGCTCTGAAAAAAATAGCTTTAACTTCAGAGCATCATAGTCTGCTTAGCAGTGTGAAAATATAGTTCATCGCCTTTGAAAAGCTAATAGCGTTTAGGCTTATATATCTTGAAGGTATTTAATGAAGTATTTCCACGTCAGCATTCAGGAACTAATCCATTACTTGCAAGGGCGTTGATTACCCCGGGAAGGGCAATTGCCCCCCAATAAATTCAAAAGTGACCGAGTGTCTTACAGAGCCAAAAGTTTTCAAATTAATGTGCACCTACCCCCCCCCCCCCCCATAAACAAAATCCCACAGATGGTTTAACACCCCTGGGTGTTGTTTCACAAAACCATCTGGGAACAAGTTCGCCGACATCCCATTGAAACGTGTTTATTACAATTAACATGCATTTTAATGAGATGTCAGCGAGCTTGTACTTATGACAGTTTTGTGAAACGATGTCCAGAATTGCTAGTGCAAAATAAACTAGACAATATCACCAAACTACCACCAAACAAAAAGTTTCTATATTTAAATTTGGATGGTAAACAGCTGTCTCTGTAAATCTCTCTCTCTCTCTCTCTCTCTCTCTCTCTCTCTCTCTCTATATATATATATATATTGACTTATACATGATAAGTCAATAAGGTAGGCATGAAATTGACTATTGTCCGATCACATGAAAAGGGCGCAGTGGTTAAAAATATTGACCAGTTACGAGCACTTTCCAATCAACAAATTTTTTTCAGTCTCATGTTTAGCTTATCATCAAATAAATAGAAAAGATATATTTCATTACCTGGGCAGCAGCAAACCAAGTTGATTAGCCTATAGAAATCTTACCGTATAACAGGTATTGCCAACATAAACTGTTGTCTGAAGTCGCTATTCACAACTTAATAACATACTTTTTTAAAGGACCTGTGGGCAATAGTTTCAACCATGTCCCCAAAAGCAGTCAATATTTTTTATACAAACCCTTTTTTCTTGGTCCCTTCCCACACAAAATAACTTAGTCACATGATTTTAAAAAAATGAATCTCAACATCACATGACTGAAAATGTTTAAACACAACATCTTCTTTGAAGCGGAGTTCTAGAAAGAAATTCACATTTCGACTTTCTCTTATGTAAATTTTTGAAGGGGTGCTAGAAATAAATGTTAAAAGCTTAATGAACCTATGGTTGACATTTCAAGGTACGAAATTCCACAGGGAGAACTTGCCAGCCAAGATTTTTATCATGCAAATTTTTTATATGAAAGAATTCTGGTGAACTAAAAAATTTAGACTACCAGTGGCAAAAATACATACATTCATCTTAAAAGATTCTAAATTCTCAATTAGAAGTTTCCTACTGCAAGTCATATTTTTGTCTTGCTTGTATTTACATTACATGTCATATGTACTAATCAATTATTCAATGATATGTATATTTTCTCTCCTTATTCAACTATTTGATGAATCTAATGATGAAGAAATATTCATAGGTTTATATTATGTAAGATTTGAAAGCATATTTATCTTTGAGTCACATTAATGCTGAAAATTCTCAACGTTTTCATGTTTTAAAAAAGTAAATATTTATTGAATGTTTGACTGTCTTTTACTGGTTCTTAAGAGTCTTTTTCGATTCAGCCATAGCAGCTGTGATGATATAATAATAAAACCTTCAATTCAATTCGATTCCAGTGAAAAAAAAAAATTGCAACAAAATCAAAGCTTTGTGATTTATCTTATGAGCATCTCTCCTATTTGCTAAATACTAAAATATTCATAAATTCCTATTTTCTCTGAAGAAAATATTAGCTTCTACATCCCCATAGATATAATCACTGAATATATGTTTTTACACAACTCCTTGGTGAAAATAGATCTATTTCTTCATCAATAACTAAGAAAATGGAAGCTGGAGGAATTCTAAGTATAAAAAAAATGGGAGAGGTACTCAAAAGGTATGTCACAGAGTTGAAAATCTGCATTTGACTGATCATATATTGAAAAATTCATGAATTTGTCATCTTTCATCAGATTTTCCTCAAAATTTATGTGACCTGTTTTCCTCTTTTTTCTGCTTTTATTGAAACCAACTTAATATCAGGGTGAACTTCCCCTATGAGGGTTGCTGCAATGCTTACATGACTTGAGACTTGGAATAAATGTACTTGCTTAATGCTCACAGGATACATGAAGGAACTATGTTTTTCACACATTGCCAACATTTTCTTGTATGTTACATCCACAAGTTTATCTTGTTTACCAGACACCTACAGAGGTGTCAGGGTTTGAATTCAAGCGATAGCTGCATAATCAGGGCATAAATGGCTTCATGTTGACATGTTTGCAGCTTGCAAAATGTTGTCATAATGCTACATCTATCAATTTACTTTCACTCTCTACATATATCTCAAGATTGAAAAAAAAAATTTAAAGGTTGGTAACAGACTAGGTATAAACAATATTAAAATATCCATGATTTTCTCAATTTCTTTTTACCCATGAGGGTAGGATGCAGTCCCTACAAGTTAGAACAAATCACAAGTTTAGTGCTGATTTTTTTACAATATATCCGTCACCAGCAGACATCTTGTTGCAGACAATTTGCTTCATGACGATTTGCTCAATTACGAACATCTCACCGACGAAGTCGTTCCTGGTCTTATAATCCGAAAAATCTTCATATAAGGCAATGTTGTGCCTTCATGAGAACATTGCATTTATAGGGTAACACTGATATATTCAGTTAGCCAGATAAACAAGACTTGTCTATCCCATTTAATAAGCTTTCAAAGTACATTAAAATTAATTTGGTCCTCAATGAACTAAATGCACAAAGAAATATAGATTCTCACCAAATCCATGACCTTTTGTGAATTCTACAATTACAATAGAAAATTTTTTCTTCTCTTTGTTTTCCCTACTCTGTTTTGCCTTGTCTTTGAGAATATATAGATTCACTTCTAGTGGAGTCGCTGCCATTTCCTGCAAGGTCCTCTCATCCTCGATCCCACTCCTGACACCAATTTAGTTATCCATTGTTATCCGCTGACCACCTTTCATTTCACATAACACTGGTAATTTGTGTACCAGTGACATTATATACTTCCTACATTGGTGACAACAAAAACATTTCTAGCAGGAATCAAATATACTCAGAATATGGGAAATTTATAAGCAAATTTAATTTGTCACATATCAATACATACAACTTGTTCATCTGTATGAAGTAGATATTGAAGACAGAATCACAATTTTCACAAAAATGCCTTCTTCAAATTATCTTCCTATATTATACACATAGTTTTTTCTATTTATCATTTATACCATTTTCTACAGTTCCTAATTGTATTCAAGGGCAAGTCAAAGCTTTTTTCTGGTACACTACCAACTGCATTTTAGATTCTAGTACATGCGAGGACTATTGATATCCCTACTAGAGCTTGGACCAGACCAAATGTCAAGTAAAATCATATTTTTGAAGTGAATTATATTCATAATTCCATAATAATTGGTAAAGTACTTGACAGCAATTAACCAGATATCTTGGTCTACTTCTACTTCTACTTAATCTAACATTCATTTTTTTTCTTTCATAGAATATCTATTAAGAATTTGTAACCTGTTCATAAATGATTGGTCTTGTATATGTTTACACCTGGGTGTGGAATCTTTGTTGTCTGAGAGGCTAATCTGATTAACAGAGTTATGAATTTGGGAACTTCTCATATTTCTCATAACAATCCTACAAAGCTATTGAATTTCAAATAACAAAGCTGAATACTTTTGTTATTGGATTTTTTGTCACGCAACCCCCCCCCCCCCCCCCCAGTATACAGGTCTAAGAACAAAGAGTAAATAGCCTTGAAGTTGAAGTCTGAAAACATAAAACACCCAAACACTTGACCCCTATCATCTAGACATAAAATGCTATCATTTACATATTCTTCCATAAAGGCTATGCTATAGTTCAGTCATAATATCTTCAAGTATATTTATAGAATGGGTGTCGTGAACAAAATGTTCTTCATTTTTCTCATATCACCATAAAGTTTTTCTTTTAAATGATGTCTCTGGATGAAATATGAAATATGTCATAGACAAACAAAAACATAAGCTGCCGAGAGCCAGGAGGGCATAAACTCTCAGGCATGAAAAGTGCTGTTAAAAAAAAACACTGAAAAACTTTCGCGAACCAAAGCGAGGGAGCGAAGCGACCGAGCGGGGGAGGGTGTGGGAGGGGGGTATCCCCCCTCCCACAGTAGGGAAATTTTTCAAATTTGGGGTTAAGAATTGTGCAATCTAGTGCATTCTGTGGTGAGATATTTAAGCTCATAATATTCAATGAGAATCTGGATTAAGATGATTCTATATAGCATAAGTCATACCCCAAAACAGTTGTAGTTGTTGTGACTTCGTGCCGTGCGTTCAACACAGCCGCCGTGAGCGATCAAAATATCTCATCGTCGATGATCACACACCTTGCAAAATGCATGCCGTTTACTTTTTTCCAGATGCCGGGATGAAGTCAAACTTTAGTCTTATCCACAATCTTGCTATAAAACTGGGTATTTCCAAGGCTTATCCTTTTAATATTACAATCCAACTCGGCAAAAGACAGATCATTCGCTCGGTTGAAACATCATGTCGCGACTGCACTGGCAAACACATGTGCACTGCACATGCGTTGTGTGACTGTGTACATGTAATAACATGCATTTGCTTGTAGTATGAATAGCCTTCCGCCTTCATGCGAGTGCGCAATTACGGGCGGGGGTATTTTGCGTATGCACACAAATCCTCTGCGGTTATTAGGCGATCCCTTCGCATGCACGTAGAGAGCATACACGGACACGAGGTGCAGTGCGAGTATACATGTGTAGAAAGTTAAGGGATCGCCTCCGATTCCGTCTTTATTGCATGCCCATGTATTACTGTGTATACACGATGGCATATGCGCGGAAATTGGATTTTTTTTTATGGAAAAGTGAAATACGCGGAAAAAAATCTAGGATCGGAGGAAAAAGCGGAAATCCGCGGATACGCGGAAAATTTTCATGCCTGAACTCTACATGTTTGTTAAAGAATATGAGTCAACACCTAGAAAACTGATTGCATTCAATAGGTGAATCACAAATACACAAACAGGACCAGAATCAAATCATACTCTCTTCCTGCAGGTAACGAGAAAGTTGGGGAGTCATCCCTCAAAAATATCAACAAGATTACTCAAAATGTAAACTATTTTGATCCTAACTCAAGAGATTCAAGGTTCCCCTCTTTGCTGGGAGGCCCTTCGTTGTCTGAAGAAATAGCTTTAACAATAATCTCCTTTTCAAGCAAGCAACAAGGGGGGCTACAGAGGGGCATCTATTATATCATCATAAGATGATGCTTCTATATTTAAAATTTGCCATAAATATACTCAATTTCCATAAATATATTCAAGTACTAATAACATTAAAAACTCAATATACAAGTGTGTGTTTTAAGAGTAAGTTGTATAAACAGAAATGTACATAATCTATAGAGGAGAACTGAAGATTTCTTCTCTTTATTGGGGTATTTTAACATGTCTATAGATAGTCTCTGTCAATAGGGAGGACCAACAGATCAGTTTGCATATTGTCAATACAAAAATACTTCAATGAATATGAAACTAGACAAGAAAAAGAACATGAAAAAAGGTTCATTTCAGTGCTAAATTAGTTCATGAATTTTGGGTAAGAATTGATAACGAAGAATGAAAACTAGTTATTGTTCTCCTCAACTGTTGGGATAGACCAGTGTTAAAATTACTATTTAGTTTAAAGGAGCTCTTTTCAGATTTTGGTAGTAAATGCAAGATTTCCTCACGGAAATTCTCACATATTTTATAGGTTTTTACAATAGCCCTTTTACAGTTTTCTAGAGCTCTTTTAGAGCTTTTCAGAGCTAATTCACTAACCGCTCCCATGTTTATTTTATGCTGGTAAGGACTGACCAATCACTGTGGAAAAGAACCTGACAGATGTGCAGAGACATCTCTATGATATTGTAGCCTTGAGACAAAACAACAAACGCACCTCCGCCCAATACGTACCCAATGGCTTAATCACGGTAGAACACAGTAATTAAAGGATGACCATCATGAAAGATTTCCTGTCTTATTCCATAGCAAAGTGACCAATTAACACTGTCCTGACCAGCCCATAGGTACAGCTTATCACCTCTCGTAGCTGATAACAATGAAAACAATGTATCTACCATATCGTCGTCGTTTTTATGAAATGACGAATCCGTGCGCGGTGCGCAGAAAAGTGAATTGGCGGGAAACGAATTTATAGATTTAGGTGTTCTTAGATAACGGAATTTGCTTTTGTTACATAATTTCATGCATCGATATATACATCAAAAGAAAGCTTACGACTTTAATTCTGAAATGGTGTATATTATTATGTATATATTAATATGGAATAAGGAAGCACTGGCCATTCAAACACAATTCGACGGTTCGTAAAACCGTTTTCTCCAAAGCGCATATTTGCACGCATTCGTCAGTTCGTATAAAAATGACAACGATATGTGGAACCATCATGATATAGTGGTTCATTCATTTGACTCCCAATCAGAAAGCTGAAGATTCAAATTTCAGCCTGGTGCATACATCCTTAGACAAGGCATTTTATCTACAGCAGTCATTCTCGACCCAGGTGTTGAATGGGTGCCTGGCAGGATTTACTCCTTACAATGCACTGTGCCCTGGCCTGATAATGGCTGATGGAGCTAAAGCTAGGGTAATAATATCTACACTTTGAAAGCCCATAGGGACATAATGTATGCACTATACTATACAAAAAACAGTTTCAAACTATTATTATCATTATTATCATTAAAGTCTATGTGATATACATGTACTTGGATGGCCCGATGAACTTACCACCAAACCTATGACGATGCAAAGAAGTTTCTGAACTTTTTTCCTCAGGGTTTGGGGGAAGTCGGGAAAAATTGTAAAATGAACAAATTAAGAAACCCATCTTGTTTCAATTTCTTAGGAAGTCTAACATCTTGTATCCAAGCCTATGATAAAGACAACACATTTCTCATTGATGTCAATAGCTAGCTAGATAAATGCAAAGGGAACCAATGCTACTTTTTTAGGGACATATTTCGGAGTAAATAAAATAGGTAGTACTGAAAAAAGGATGGAAAACTACAACCAAGCCACTAAGAGCAGATGCAGAATGACAAATAAAAAAAGAGAAATATAATTATCAATGGTACAACAATCTAAATTTATCACCTATTCATAAACAGAATGATCAAATTCAGTGAGAATGAACAAACAAAAAAAGATGAAAGAGATTGAAGGAAGAGGAATTTTGGGAGAGCAAAGAGTAAACAAGTTCAAAGGAGCCAGTGTAAGGAAATTGAGAAACTGTAACAAATAAATGCAGTGTAAACAAACTTAACATGACATCCCTTTGCTTCCATTGAAAACAAGAAACCTAATTATAACTGTAAAAGTAAACATAATATCAACAAGGACATATCACTTTGTGCAATGTCAACAATGCACGCTACCGCGAGAATATATTATTGTTTACAAAACAACAAACAAACACAAGCGCACTGGGGCACGTATAGCCACACCACAATAACAGCATCGAAAAACGACGAGTGACAGCCGCACACTTGGGAGTAGAAACAAGAGGGGGAAAAACTTACCGATCCTGCTACTGAAAACACGAACCCTTCGTGCCGACCTGCAACTAAACTTAACACTCAAGCCCCCGGTGAGAAAATACAGTGACTCAACTGCTGCACATGGTCGAAGTTTTTTTTTTTGACAGTTACCTAGCACGCAAACTCCTCAACTTCAACTCACATTGGGGCAGGGTAGATGAGAGAGAAAGAGGGAAGAGTGCCCCCCCCCCCTCTTTGGCCAGTCGGTGCTTCTGTATCTTAAACAGCCTGGGTGCAGGCTTTGCAGAGTTATGTCATGTGTGCTGACTCATACCCAACTCAGTATGGCAGCTGCCTATGCCTGTGTATTTTGTTCATCATCTCTCTCAGATGAGAGAGAGAGCGACTAATTGAATATAGTGTGAAAACTCAGAAAATATATGATTTTTTTTTGCATTGTCTATTCTTGGCTCATCTGTCTTAAAGGAGAATAAAACCTCGGGGGAAAATCAATTTTAATGCTTGTCTCCCTCTTAGCTCAAGATATATCATGGGAAAATGTATTTGACACAACATATGTTGAGTTCACAAAAGACAAGCAGCACCTTTAGAGATAATGGAGAAAATATGAAATTTTGTGTACAAGACATATTGAGAGTTGTACGACTAAACCTGCCATTTTGAAGCAACATTGCCAATTTGAGGATCGCCATAGAAAGTAAATTGAGACTTTTCAAACTTTCATAATTTTTTTCATTTCCTAACCTATGTTGATGGAACTTTTAAAAAATTGCTTCTCTCTATCCTCTTTTTTCATCAAAATGGATATTTCCCCAGGGTTTCATTCTCCTCTAAACTTTGCTTCTTCTCTCCTTATTTAAACCCTTATTATTCCTAAGAAAAAAAGGCAGCAAAGCATTCATCTAAGATGTATAAGAACACTTACATGTGTCATCAACATTGATAACATCACCATTAACAAGATCAGGATTTAAAGGCATCACATGAAAAAAAAAATGATGTTGATACTTTTCATCTGTTCACTTTAAGAAATTATCATTTAGCACTATCAGTTTATTATCATTACTATCAAACATTTTATTACCTTAATCAGTATCTTTATCACTTCTGTAACCCTTTTGACAACTAACAATGATACACATTACCATCTTTAACTGTCAACTCTACGTCTCAGGATATTATTTCATTGAGAGATGTAGTAGGAACCCATTTCTGTGTATATTCAATAAATTACCCATTTTACAAAACATATAGGGTAGGGCCCTGATCATATTCACTACTTTTATCCCTATTTTCTATAATAACTTTTTGGAATGTGGGCTTTTTTCCTAGGATAGTGCTCGTAGCCAGGTGCTCAGGCTTTGGGTAGGCTAATGATTTTGTTGCTCAAAGCACAGGAGGAATTCCTTCCTATCAGGCACCCATCTACACCTGGATGGAGAGTGGCAAATGTAAATTAATGTCTTGCCAAAGGACATTGGTATCATGATGGGGCTCAAACCTATGACCTTCACCACAACTCAAGAAAAGATTTCTAACCATTCGACTATGACACCTCTAAACCATTTGCACATATCCTTTTGCCACAGGAAAAAAAAAAGATCCTTTCCACTGGTATAAACCAAAATACTGAATTTTATTTTACTGTCACTAACTGAATCCAAATTTCACACTTCAACTAACCATGCAAATTATATCATACCCTATATAACATTTACCTTCAAATAATTTAATTCCGACATGTGGAAACTATAAATTATCACTTGGGCACACTCAAATTACTGATAATATATAGCAGCAAAAACAAGTACAATTACCTTCAGATAGTGTCAATGACCGTAACTGAGGAAAACTTTAACTGTCCAAAATATTTATTAACACTCTACTTCTCTCTCTTTATTCTCTCACAACAAACAATTCCAGCTTGTCACCAGCAAAATGCAATACAGAGGGTCATATTTCCAACAAGGTCCTACCTATCTTTGGGTTCTAACTATCTGATAAACTTGGTAATTGAGGATAAATACCTTACCCAAGGGCAGTAATAATAACATAATGACATAATAACAGTTGGATTAATAAAGCATTATTTCCTAAGGACACAAAGCACTGAATACTGCTATGTACCCTGCTTTAGCTGAGCTTACAGATAAGGCACTGAAGCATTCAGGGAATTGCAACCCACCAGGTACCCATTTATTTCACCTGGGTCGAGAGTGGCAAAGGTAGATTATCTTGCCAGAGGACATGATTGCCATGGCAGGGATATGAACCTTGTATCCAGTAGCATGCTGACAAGCAGCCTATTCTGACTACAGGAACTTGTATAAAGAAACATCGTATAAAGAATCATCGTATAGTGCATGATAGGAGCATACAGACTGGATTACACCATCTTATAAAGAGATAGGGTTTGGGGAAGTCAGCTAAAACCATATGCTTTGCATCAGGTTATACCATGGACAGCGATTGAGCATACAAAATCACAGCTGATTGGTCCCATCAGCACGCACACACAATAAGCCCCGGCCAGTTATAATATTCTCGTACATTACGAAGTTCATACTACGAAAGCATGCTGATTCTTTATCAAGTTATCATTCAAAACAATGCTCACACATGCGTTACGATGTAAGATGTTTTGTTATACAAAGTTCCGTTATACATTGTTCAGACTATGAAAATTAATTACTAATCATATAGCTGTACGATTTTCATAAAGCGATACAATGAATTAAGGGATTGGTCTATTCTAGCTGTTCCCAAGATTATGGCAATAACCACTGAAGCATAGCATCTACTCATTGACTTATGAATAATATTTCAAAGCAATACAACAAAATCATGCCTTATTACAGCTATTCCAATAAAATCATACAGATAATTCAATCATTTCTTTATCACGATAAATACTTAAATACTAATACAGGAATTGCTTCTCTCAACCGATCTCACAAACAAAGTAGTTTGAAACATTCTTTCAATCTCTCTCTCCCTCCCTCTCTCTCTCTCTCTCAGTCAGACACAGTAACAGGACTGCCACATTCAAATCTATTTTTACCTTGAAGAAGCGATTCTCCATTATCCTATGATGACAACTTTCAGGAAATCGGCGATAATCCCGCTCTTTTGGTACATATTACTGAGAATGTTTCAAGCTTTTCCCCCCTGACTGTGAAGTTGGGTTTACATGTAGCTTGGTTGAACTCGGCAAAGAAAAACCAAGGTGACATGGAACTATAATCAAGGGTATTGCCAGGAGGCATTAGAGCAGGAGACAGGCAGACATGGCCGGAAACGAATCCAGGGGCTCAGAAGAATAGGAGGGGATGCTTACAAAAATATACTCAAATATGATACAAGCATGCTCTTTTTCTCAATCACAGGTAAGAAAATTTCTTGATTTATGAGGGTTTTCCATTTGCCTTCTGATTTCACAAACAACAAGTAATCTATTATCATTAAATATCATATGAAATTGCTCAATCTGAAAAGTAAGCTCATAACTTTGTTAGTGCTTCAAGACATTGATAAATTAGAGCAACAATTTACCATCAAAACTATTAGATACAAAACCTAACTTGACCTTTATTAGCGTAAAGTATGTCAAAATCTAATAAATCATTTTCAAATTGTAATTTTCACGTAATGTCCTCACAAATTCTCATATTCATTATCACACAAGTTGTACATATATTTATTGCATGGATATGGACGAAAGAGACTGAGAGGCTTTAAGAATGAGGAAGGGGGCAGGTGGCAAGATATAATGGCAATATAGTCAACGGCTGTGATTAAACTATTCACCCCTGGGCCACCTTCATTGTACGCGTCAACCCACATAATATGTTGAAACATAGGGCCTAGCGTTGCCGCAGTATTAGAAAGAGAATTACTGGAGATCTGCCAATAAGATTCGAAGACTTGAACACAACAACTATTAACCTTGAAATTAAGAAAAGGATTCTAGGACAACTACTAGGGTAAGGGGAGTTCTCCACAGGGTTGGGAGGTCATTTTCCAGGGGGTATATGTAGTTGTGCTAATATGAAATATTATTTATTCAAAATTAAGATAAATACATTCGTACTAATACAAGCAAAGGCTACATCCAATATTCTCAATAAATAATTTTATCATTTGCACTTTTTATGAGAAAAAAATTTCTTCATTGATCTGAAAAGAAACATCTGAATGCTATTTGGCATTACTAGAAATTTGAATGAATCCACATATTTGATTGCAAATTTTGGATAACATATATTAAATGCAAAGATTTGAATGAAACTATCTGAGTGTAAATATACTTGGACAAAGTCATTTAAATGCAAAAACATAATTGTACGTATCCTTTTAAGAGTAAATATCTGCAAGAAAAAATGTTAAAAATGTAATCAAATAGATTTGAATGCAAAGATCTAATTTGCAAATATTTTTAGGTGCACCTGAAGTCAACTTGATGAATGCAATCACTTTGAATGCATTAATGCAAAATATCAAAATGTACTTCAAGTGACTGCAAAACCTGAAGCTTTGAGGAATTGCATGTTAAATGTTAAAAAATGTTGATTTTTTAGGATATCATCTGTCAACAACAAATACTTTGCATTAAAGCGATTAATTCAACCAGAAATATCTTACAGATGAAATTGTTTCTGAACTCCCACTACTGCTCCTGTCTTTATTTTGTTAGAGACAGAAGGTTAGGCAGGGATGTCAACTTTGGGGAACTGCTTGGAGGGAGATTCGTTTTTTTCCTGGCGTGTGACCAGCGCCAGAAATTAAATTATGTTAAAAAGCATCAAAAAATCATGCTAAAATAATCGTTTTGGGGTGTCTTTTTACTCCAAAATTCTCTGACACGCAAAAAAAAAAAAAGGGCTTACACATTCGGCGGGAGGTTTTTTTCATAAAGCGGGAGATTTACATGCTTGGCAGGAGAGAGGGAGTCTCCCGCCATGACGCCGGTGGGACGGCGGTAGAATGAGCGTGTTGAGACTCCCGGCAAATGCGGGAGGGTTGACAGCCCTGGGTAAGGATTAGGGTTACAATTAGTTTTTAAGTTCTGTTAGGGTTAAGTTTGAATTTGGGTTCAGTGTTCAATCCAGTGTTGAAGATAGCAATTCGGTTAGTGTAGGAAATCGTGGCCAGAGCTTGTGTCGTACATACCATCTAGATGCACCAATATGTACTACCTTTAAGCCACAGGAGATGGCTAAATGTATCAGGAAACCTAACATGGATGAATCATTCTCCATCGTGCCCTTTTTCCAGTTATGTTGTTCTTGACTTCAGCATTAGTGGTTTATGTCTGGGTGTGGGTGTTCCAATGGGCATTGCCAAAAGTAATGTTTTCCTGGCACATGATAAAGAAACATTCAAGCTCTTTCTCACCCTTAATTTTTTTCTGATTTCCTTTTTCCCCAAATCTAATCTTTCACTTTTTGCAAGTTTACTTCAACCCTTCCTCTTTCAATTTCCTGATATGATTCATAATAATAACTACAACTAGAAACAATATTCTTTCATTCTATTCTAGACATAAAATGCAGCTTCTATTGATCTTCATTCTTCCATAAATTCCCATCAAAGTGGAAGAAAATTCCAAATCTGATGTAATCAATATTGCAGGAACTAAAATACTGATTCTTTTAATGTAATAACCTTCTTTTCTTTAAATGTAATTCAATCTTTCACACTCTTCACCTGATTTTTTTTTCTTTTTTTGTTGTTGTTATGATGTAAACTTTGAAATGTTATGTTGGCTACAAAGTAGAAACTGACCATCATGAAAGTATGTTTTTTTGTATACCAGGCACTTTATAAATTGAAGCTACAGAATGGAGGGAACCATTATGACATTTTTGTGGTATTTCCCTTTTTTCAAGCACTGATTCAGAAGATCCTTTCTAAAATGGGTTTAAAAAATACACTGTAGGTTTGTGCAATACGCAAATATGCAAAAATGTGAAGGACTATTTACAGCTCCCTCTACTGTTTAGACAGAGCTAAGAGCTCAAGACATACTGTTTCAATATGGAATAATACCTCACGATCATGACCTTCAAAAATTCTATTTATTCAATTTGTGTGACTTAGGAACAAAACAGAAAAAAAAATACAAACAATTGTAACAACTAATAATTGTTTGAGTAAAAGGGAGAGGAAATCTGTAAAAAGAGTAGAATAAATTGGTTGCTGAAAGCCAGAAGGCTCTTAACTCAAGAAAGGATGTGATTTAATGTCAATAATGCTCTGAAGAATAATATGTTGTAAATAGGGGCTTAGAATACAAACTTAATTATATTTTGCTCTGGACAATTTTTTTTCTTCTAAATTATACTATTGGACCAAGAGAAATTTGTAGATGCTTCAAGAACAGAATGCACCATCGCAAAGGGGTATATTAAGTAAATTCACAGATTGATTCGAACAAATGTGAAAATTAAGGAAATGAAACCTGACAGACTTCATTCTAACGAAGACAAAATAAATTTGACCAATCGATACAAGAATAAAATCATGTTTTTAATGTCTTAAGCATTGCCTCCAGTAACAATCAATACAATGTGTCATGACTGACTAGTACGATTTGTTTAGTAGAGTCATGGAGATAAAATTGTTGTAGGGTCCATGATACAGTACAAGCAATTCTATTCAGCTCTTCAATATTTCCAGATCAATCCCTACATAGCTTAAACTTTTTACAGCTCCCTCTTGTGTTTTAAAAAAGTAAGAGTTTGAGCAATTTATCATGTGAAATACATTATCATGCATGACTCAAACCCATTTGTGTGCATGGGATTAAATGGATAGGGGACAAGGCAAGGAAAGAAATCAGTTGTCCAATATAACATATAAGGTTAGATGAGCAGGACATTGACACAATATACAATACATCTATCCCAGAAGAAGGGGGAGGAGGAGAAGGAGAAGGAAAAGAAGGAGGAGTAGGAGGAGGAGGAGGAGGAGGAGGAGGAGGAGAAGGAGGAGGAGGAGGAGGAGGAGAAGGAGAAGAAGAAGAAGAAGAAGAAGAAGAAGAAGAAGAAGAAGAAGAAGAAGAAGAAGAAGAAGAAGAAGAAGAAGAAGAAGAAGAAGAAGAAGAAGAAGAAGAAGAAGAAGAAGAAGAAGAAGAAGAAGAAGAAGAAGAAGAAGAAGAAGAAGAAGAAGAAGAAGAAGAAGAAGAAGAAGAAGAAGAAGAAGAAGAAGAAGAAGAAGAAGAAGAAGAAGAAGAAGAAGAAGAAGAAGAAGAAGAAGAAGAAGAAGAAGAAGAAGAAGAAGAAGAAGAAGAAAATCCTACTGCAAGCTGATTGCAATGTTTGGTGCATTAATTAACAATTTCAAATTTTTCAATCGATCAGTCAAGTATTATTAGTTCCATCATACATGGTAAGCTCAAAACATACAAATAAAAGCACCCTACAGACAAACTTGACAGAAAAAAAAAATGTAATCAGAAAAAATGGGAAGAATATGAAATTGTCAGGACAAACTGAACAGCTATATCATCCCTACCCTTTTCCCCTTGGTTAAACCCAAGACGCAAACTCGAACCAAAACAATGCCTCAAGAACTACTTGTTCTTGAAAGAAGAATTAATTGTTATCTTTATCCATCATCCTAGGATTTGGATTGCCAGGAGATGATGAATCACAATTCACCACAACAGAAGAAATAAGTGCAGCTGTTGCGTAACAGCCTCAGAAAGACGTCATGGCAAAGGTCTTTAGCCTGTTTCTTGCAGGGTGACAATGGGTTTGTTAAACTACATGTAGCTACGAGAACAACCAAGAGACACTGCCTAGAAAAGGGCAACATGAAATTAAAGAGGAGGTTGAGTTCCAGGAAGGGTGAAAAATAATTTGTGAGTTTTCTCATTTCTCTTATGTCAGTTTAGAAGAATATAGTAATAATAATAATAATAATAACATACAATATTAATACCATGTTTCTAGTAGAAGTGTCCCCTGAAAAGAATTGCTCTTCAAATGCCCTAATATTTGAAATATGACGAGAAATAGCTGAAATGTTCAGGCCGAACATTCATGCCTCATGTGTGTGCAGTCCCATATGCCCATTGAGTCAATTTCTTATCATTTTGAGCATTCGAAAGCCTGACTTTATACAGCAATTCTCATGTAGACATTATCATCCTTTCCCAATTGCTTTACAGTTTCTTTCCCAATGTAATCGCATGAATTACTATGAAAAACAATGTCTGGAGCACGTTTGTTTGATCTTAACTCGTTGCCTACTAACTTCTCTCATTCCTATTGGATTAATACAGGGACTACCTGGGTCCAGCAAGCAATGGATTAAATTTATGTTGTAGCTCTACCAAAAAGAGAATTCCTTACAACTGCTTAGATAGTGTTGTATGAGATCGATCAAAAGAGTTGTAGTGCAGTATCTGCCTTCATCAAGCATTTTCAACATTTTTGTAAAGACAGGTAAATTATAGAGAAACCTAAATTCAATTATTGTAGTTCATTCGTGATATTCAATTTTTAATATGAAATTATTCACTTGCAGGAATACAAATATAATAGATGAAGAGAACACATTCTTTTTGTTATTATCAAACTGGCACCTCCTTTTCCATTTGCAGCAATCCCTTGAAAATTTTCTCTGAACATAAAGATTGCTCCAGAGTAATTACATTTAACAACATACAGTGTTTCACTACAAATAATAGTTGCCCCTTTTGACTGACTAATAGGTGACACTCATTTCTACTTTGAATAGCAAGTTGGCTTGATGAAACTTTAGGAGGAGAGATTAAATATTTGATCTGAATTGCAGGGTAATTGAGTTTTTGGCTCAGAAACGGATATATCTATTGTGCTATTGTGTTCACAGCACCCATACTTGTCTCAAAACTTTAAAGGTGGCCTTGAACTGCTTTGCCTCATTTCTGTCAGCGAGTTCTTTGAATCTTTTTGCTTTTATTGTACTAAGGCTTATTGTCCTCAATACTCATAAACAAATCGCAATCTGTCAGATCCAACAGTTGTGAATATTGTCCAATGATGGAAATATTACACTGGCAACTCAGTCAGGTGACTGTGGTGTATGTAAAGTGGCAGTTCATTCATACATGTATCTACTCTATTCAGGATGAACATTTTCTTCCATCACGAACGTGTGCTCAGAGTTCTCATGTATACGTTTTTTTCCTGAATTAAAATTTCACTGGAAACAAGTTATTATGCAGGCAGAAATCCAAATAATCTAATACAAGCCTACAGTGAAAATGAATGTCAAATTATTTATTTTGCACTATGATTGATGGTATTCTCACAAGAATTATAATGTCTGTCTATAGCTGTTTTGAAAGTCAATACTGACCCTCAAAAACTCTAATGCAGAGTTAACACCCAATGAGGAGAGAGAGTATTTGAAAAACACCTGTCCACTATAGATCACTGAAGTTTGAATACATTATACAATGCAATTTATATGAAATTATGAAACCATGCCAAGAAGATCTTTCTTGCATGTAGCCATTCTGCAAAGGATACAAGACTGACCCTTTGGAAATCTACCTGACCAGTCATGGCTGATAGACAGACAACTGGAAATAGTGCTCAATGCTGACAGAAGAGAGAAATACGTTGTGTCCACCCCTCAAAGACACACCTGTGACGGGAGGTCATGGCCGACACTGAAATCCTGTGAAACGCAATCTGTTGATCCTTTGCTTATTGGTGAATCATGGTCAAGCCTTGAGATGCTAAACAAAAACAGGTCTGTTTTGTAACTCCTCTGTGATTTCAGCCAAGTAATATCTGCTTTTCTTCTGCACACTGTAACTCAGCTGCCTCAAGACAAATGCGGCACTCTTAAAGGAATAATAAGATCTAGCCCTGTCATTTATGGCTGTAAACGACAGAATGGTTCAAAAAGTAAAGCATTTGGATGTATGTGGGTTCCGGTTGAAAATGCATCTGGGCCCTCTTGCATAATAAGTCGCGATTAAACGCAACTCAACAAATTAAACGCAAGTCCCAAATACGTGATTCTGATTGGTTGAAAATCGAGTTGGGTTTAATTTAATACAACATAATAAGTTGCGATTAAACGCAACCCAAAAAATTAAACGCAAGTCCCAAATACGTGATTCTGATTGGTTGAAAATCGAGTTGGGTTTAATTTTTTGAGTTGCGTTTAATTACAACTTTTACTGCAAGAGGGCCCTGATAGTTAAGATTTCATCCTTAATGGAGACACCACACTGCCTGAAAATGGCCTCGCTTGACAGCATAATATATTATCAGTCATTTAAAAATTGGTATCAATGTAAAATAGTAAAGACAAATCATGCAAATAAAATAATGAATGTAAAACAGGAAGAGAAATGGAAATGATGGGTACAAAACATTTCAGGCAACACAAATAGAGAAAGACAGGCAGAGGAGACGGACAGACAGACAGACATGCTACGAGTAAAGAAAATGAGAAACTTAATCACAAAAGTTTCAAGAAATCAACTCCTGAGCAAGTTTTCAATACCCTAATATATCATGTTCAGATTATACCACTGTAATATTCACACATAGGTGATGCAAATGGTAACTGAAATTCCCCTCAGGTTCATTCCTTGAAAGTCTTTGCAATTGTGTTGAGAGAAAATGTTAATGCAAAGTTTTACCCAATCTTCTTCCTCCATTCCCGAGCTATCCAGTTGCTCCCTGGATGAATAATAGACAGCTTTCCTCTTCTCCTTCTTGATGAAGGACTTGAAGGAGAAGGGGTTCTTGCCATCTTTCCCCACATCCTCGGTTGGAGATTCTGCAACAATAAACACATAATAATAAATAATGATGGGTTCTTGTACAGAACACTTGTCTGTCAGACTTGACACTCCTGGCGCTCCACATTACTACCCCGGCTTTAGCATGGCTGCTCTTAAGCACTCTAGCATTTCAAGGAATTAATTCCTGCTAAGTACCCTAATATAGTATGTTTAGATTATACTACTGTAATATTCACACATTACAATAGGTGATTTTCCTCACTTGGGTCAAGTGTGGCAAATGTAGATTAATGTCTTGCCAAAAGACACTACATGTAGTGCTGCGTCAGGGATTCGAACCCCTTGCCTTGTGGTTCACAGTCCAGAGACTTCTCCACTAGACCACAACACCTCTACAAGACCTCTATAAGAAAAGTCTTATGGTATCCCTTTGGAAAGTAACATACTTTCTGAAATTTAATTAAATAGCATTTTTCATTCTTTCCCAAGATTCTGTCTCAATTACAATTGCATTTAAGAGATGTCTGCCATTAGTATTCCTTTGGAAAATCACTTGCTTTCTGAGATATAATTGGCACTTTTTACTCTTTCCCCAAGAACCTCAATTGGAGATTCTGTCACAATTATCATCACATAAGAGAAGACTGTCACTATCCAATGGGAATGTCTTTCTTAAGATCCTCAGAACTTACTCTGTCACAATTATAGCACATGTATACGCTAAGTCTGATATTAGTATCTCGTTGGAAAATAACTTGTTTTCTGATTTTCTAAGGGCATTTTTGATTTGAGAGATTATCTCTTTTATACCTTTTGTACAGTATTTTTTTTAGATAAGGGAGAGGTGCTGCACAGGCTGAATTTCATATGGCAACAATACACTGACTGTTAAACATATACTTCAAATACACACATAGGCCTGTTTTTCTAATATTCCTTGCAAACTCTATTCATTCATACACATGTACGTGAATCTTTCATATGGTGTACCATGGTTGTATACATTTCAGAGTGTTTGTCAGCAAGCCAATAAACCAGTTCATAATTACAACATGTGCAGATATAGGTCATAGCGAGTACAAAAGACCTCTATATGCTGTCAAAGACTGTGCACTATGATGCACACAACCAATGAGATCTTTAATAGTTGTTAAGCTGGTAGCATATCCACCAAAACAGATGCACATGCGCATATCAATCAGGGGAATTTGTACCATTTACTAATTACAAACTGGCTTATTGTCAAGTAAAAACAAATAATGATACAATATCTTTAATACCAATTTTAATAGCTGAGTATGAATATCAAATGTTATTAAATCTAAAAATTTATCAGTAGGCAAATAGCCCTTGGTACAAATTGACCTGACCTATTTGGCTAAAGTACAAACATGAATTATATGAATCACAACTTTTACATCATGACAGACAACCTGCCAAACATATAGAAACCTGTAGAAAAATTGACATTTATGGTTATAAAAATAGAAACATAAAATGTAAAATAATTATTGATCAAATATCAAAAACATGTCGAAGGCACGAACAACTAAAGCACAAATATATGAGAAAAGTTAACGTCGTAGTAGGCTTACTGGTCATGAACTTCTACACACTACTGTAAATTTCAGCATGAACATTTCCACTGTGATTAATCACATCAGGTACTCTCAAGGAAATAATAGACAAAAATATAACAGTATAGTTGCACAAAAATCTAAACTTGTCTACTGTATAAGTCTTGTTTCCTTGATATATGAATTCAGATTTTAAAGATTAAACCAACACATAGAAATTGCATTAATCATATAGATTAAGACTGGTAGCTCACCAATAAACTTGGCATATTCACAACACCCCCTACAAGGTGACAGTAAGGTAAACATGATTTCAGTCTCCCTCCTCTGTGTGATCAGCATTCACCCATGCCTGTGCAATGCAAACTGCATCACAAGGAACATCATACAAAGTCCTGCATCAATCACATTTGCGCTACGCAAGAACTATGTGGGAGCATGCTTAAAACAGGATTAAATGCAACTTGGCAATGACTGAGTTTTCATCCAATTAATCACTCAAATATTCTTTTAAACTGCTACTACATCAAGAACAGTTTGCATTATGTCAGTTAAATGCTATACCCTTGATAGGATTTTGTGCTGGGGATGGGCTAGGACTAGACTTGATGACTGATGCACATGGGTTCAGGGATAGACATTTCATTTTGAAACCAGCTGCGGATCAACAGAACATTTGATATTCTTACATTTTTAACCCATTGATTATCAACTAGAAATGCTGGGAAGAGAAAGCGATTTGGGTTGCAAAAATATATGTATGTTAAGAGTGCAATCATTCTGGGAATATGGTAAACTTTGAGTTTTCATACCTTCTTCTCCAACAACATTTCCACCAACTAAGCCTAAACTCTTCCATTTTAATATATATCAACAATATATTTAAATGCCACATTTACAAATCTGATGGTTTATAAAATATACATGTAATGATCTCTGGCTTTCGCTGAATCAAAATAAATACAAAAATTCATTTAAGTAACTCATGTACATGAAGCTTACAGTCACAATGCTACATGCAAGCCTTTCATCCTGATATCAAGGTACATGTAATATGCCTCTTTTGATAAAATGAACAACAATCATTTTGTGTTGATATAAATCATCAGCCCCTTTAAAAAAATGTACTGCTTCACATGCAAGTCTGGGCAGTACATGTATGTTACAAACACGTTTATTTTATTCTTTGAATTCTCGAAACAATTAGTAATTTTTTCCAAATTCCAATAGAAGTAGTAATTTACAGAGGACCTTTTCCACTGGATACAAAGTGCTTTGAGATGTCATCTCTGGGTCAGCATCACTCACACTTTAATATGCGAGGTTATTGGAGATCAGCGTTAGAGTTTAAAATATACAAGTTACTAAGCACTGGCAGTGTGAGTTCAATGACAATGAATGTAAAGGGTTTATGAAATTAATATTCAAATATTCTTCGGTGGTCTTTAAGACTTTATCAACAGGACAAATGAAATGTTAAAGTCATGTTACAAATAACAATGGTCAAATTCTTTCCTACAGCTAAATAAGCATCAAATGATTACATCTTTGCTTATTCTTTTATAGGGTCTAATGCACTCACACTTATGCGAGGTTAATATATTAACCTCGCATATGGGTCTAATGCAAAACAACAAGAACAAATTTCTAGATTGACTTTGAATTTGGACACTGTATTATATTATTATAACCTTGTACATTGAATAAGTGCTGAAAAGCCTTTGCTTTGTTGGCTTTGCTTTCTATATTCAGAATTAGAGTCTAGACCCTATTAGATCTAGTCTACACTACAGATCTGCAAATCTACTAACAAATAATCACACACATGGGGCTGGCCTAAAAATTTACAAACCATTTCACTACAAAATTACCTGCAACTTTCAGTTTACTTCTCCTGATAATATTTGGGTCATGGAACGAGTGTCTATCAGCGTGGCTGTACGTCCTTGCATCGTCCCCCTCTCCATCGCTTTCATCAAAAATGCTCTGAGACGATCTTTTCCGGTAGGGCACGTATAGAAATGAACCGTCTGCATCGTCAACATCGTCGATGTGAATAAAGTCTTCATCCCTCGCTCCGTTCTGCATTCCAAATCCATTTTTCTGCAAAGAACCATACAACAAAACATATTTACCTGTTTCTGAATCATCACTGCTAGATATTACAGCTGGTAGGGGTGCTTGGGGCAGGGGTTGGGAGCATCTTTGAGAAAAAGTCTTGAATGAAAAAGGATTTGGCTCGTCGTCCGACAACTCCTCCAAAAAAGTAGCCATGATTGTTATGATTTGAGGTCAAAGGTCAGAGGTACACGTGCTTGAAAATACACTGTATGCGCTCTAGTTGGATGAATGTAAAACTTTGAACCAATGAGAGCTCTTCATAATTATTTGGAATCATGAACATGAAGGGTGTATTTCAGGGAAGAGGGGAGCATTATTTTGTAGCTGAGGACGGTGATAAAATACAAATTACCATCACGAGATAGAATTTTCGAGAACGTAGCAGGATTAATAAAATAAATATTCTTGTGGATTATACAGCGTTGGATAATGTATATTTACACCTCAAAGCATGTCGATCCCGAGGGGGGGGGGGGGGGGGGGAGGTTGGCCGGGGATGGGGGTGTATATCCACCAAAAAAATGAGGTGGAGGATGGCCTGTATTATCATCCCCCAATATTTTTGGATAAAATGAATAAGAATTATGGTACATTAACTTAAAACTAATAATTATCCAAACTCATTATTGAATTGAATTGAAATGGTTTTATTTATCATCAAACTTTGCAGCCAAATGGCTGAATTGTGTCTGATTTACAATGATAAAAATACGATAACAGAAAAATACACTACACATAGGAAACACGTTAAGAAAAGAAATTCAGAAGATAATTGACATACACAGTATGAAAAAAATTACAATAAGAAGATCAATACATGTAAATCTAATAAGAATATGAATAGTAATAGCTGGAGTGTGTGACATCAAAATGATTAAAACCTGGTTTGATATTTTAGATGTACCTGATACCCGACATATATATTATCATTATCATCATCATCATCATCATTATCACCACCATTATCATTACTATTATTACCATTATTATTATTATTACTACCACTACTAATACAACTACATTTATTATTATTATTACTATATCATTATCACTATTAATTATCATCATTACCGTTACCATCACTATTATTACTATCATCATTATTAAGTATTTGGCGTTACCTGGGCCATGTTTGTAGTACATTGTGGAAAAAAAAATATTGGCACAGTAGGAAATCAGATGAAAGAGAGAAAATTATGTTTGATGTTGAAATGCCATCACATTCTTAATGATTAGAAGTAAGGAAATAAGAAATGCTATAATCTAAATGCAAAAATATCGAAGAAAATTCGTTCTTTCGCATTGTTATTCTCAATTGAGGGGTTCCATCCATTGGCGTAGATCCGTGCATTCCTTCTTTTCATTCAAAACCATTTGGGATTCTCTAAAATGCAAGTTTTACAGATTTTTGAAAAAGTCCCTGGTATGGGAGGGGGGATACTCCCCTCCCACCCCCCCCCCCACCCCCAATCATGAACACAGGTCGACACACCTACCTTAAAGGGTGACATAAAGTGATTTCTACTTTAAAAACATCATGATGATGAAAAAGCAACAAGAGATGTAAAACCCCTATCGTACATTTTGTTCTAACATGGTTTAAATTCGATTTAAAAAAAATATGGAAGGCATAATTAATTTCAACTAAAACCTTGTCTTTTTACTATAGGCCTAAAATATGCCTATACCATATACATTAATATGTGAGTGTAACTCATCAACATTCCTCAAAAAAGTGTAGAATATGCCTGCATATTCGGAATTGTCTGTATTCTTTTTTCTTTTTTTTTTTGTCTCAGAAATGTGTTATGAGTTCAATAAAAACAGTGACATAAAGTGTAATATTTGTTGGATCTCTACTAATTGATTTTGAGCAAACCTCGGCCGTTACACGATTTGCAACATGGCCTGAAGCCACTTGTCACATCACCATGACAATGGCTTCCTTAGCATAGCTCATTTCCTGCGCACCAGCATGCAACCCGGAAGTATTTCATGGGCAAAGGGGAAGGGGTCGGACATGAGAGGAGGGGGTCTTTCTCGACAATGGTTGCAGTAATCACTCGCCATGTGAGTCATTCCTTTGGCAAGGAAAGAGATGAAATAATCTCCTCAAAGTAGAAGACATATTTCGCATGGGAATACATAGCGACGATGGATATACAGAGAGCGCGAAGATGGTAAAAATGTGTCAAAAAATAAGGATGGAAAAGAGAGAGCATGAGAGGGGGAGAGTAGAGCCGAGAGACAGACACCTGATCGATGAGTGAAGGAAATCAACAGAGCTATACAGCCTCGGAGGAAAAATAAAGAGGGATAGAGACGAACAGAGGTGCTCAGAGAAGAGGAGACAGGAAGACAGGAAGACAGACACACCATACAGATAGACTGAAGGGGAAAGGAGATTGGGGGCAGACACAATAGACATAGACAGAGACAGAGAGAGGGAGGGAGACACAGACAGACAGACAGACAAACAGACAGACAGACAGAGACAAAGAGAAAAGAGAGAGATGAGTTGAGAGAGGGGGGTGGGGGGAGAGAGAGCATGACAATCCTGGGTATATATTGAGACAGGCAGATCCTGATAGACTGACAGAGAGAGAGAGAGACAGACAGACAGACAGACAGACAGACAAAGAGACATAAGGAGAGAGGTGTAGGCAGAGAGACAGAGGAAGTAAGGAGGAGACAGACAAAGAGACAGACATGGGATAGAGAGGAGGAAGGAAAGGAGAAAGGAGAGAGAGAAATAGAAACATAGAGAAAGAGAGACAAAAAAACTGATATGGGAGAAGAGGAAAATAACCAGGTAAAAATGCAGAACAAATGGAGGTATACGTGCTCTGATAGGCCTAATATTCAAAAGTAGAACCGAGTTTATTTCTAATCCATATTGACAATGAAAATCCTCTTGCTCTGTAGCCATGAGGCTTCATAGGCGACCAGTCTTTTGATAAGTTTCAAATCTATAGTAATTGTTTTCCAACCCATTCTTTAATAATTATTTGAGATGAGATAGTGACTTGTCTTCCTCTTGCCCTCTTTCCCTCTATCTTTTCACTCAAATTCATTGGGAATAATAATTAAATTAATTAAGAGAGCATTGATGCTGCGTAACAAATACGGCAACAGTGAGGAACTGTAAGGTAGTCCAGTCCACAAAACAAACCCTAACAACACAGTTTTAGCATGTTTAGTGAATTCACACAGATCTGTCATTTGAAAGTTTTGCATTGATAGTGCTATGATTTAGAATTTGCAACAATTGCACATAATATAGTATAGCGGTATATTATTGGGCCTTTTGAAGCCAATTTTCTCCATACCCTTCATACTATATACATGCATAAGTTTGTTGAGAAAAATTCACATAACATATTGAAACCCCCCCCCCCCCTCCTCAATTTCACTCCCTTCAGTCACTGACATACATTCCGGCAGGGGCGTCGCTAGCGGGGGGTGTTGGGGTGTCACACCCCCCCCCCCCCATTCAAAATTGCTGTCGGAAAATGCGCCACCTCTGTCGGCAAATTTTTAAAAAGGAAGGGGGAAAGGGAAAGGGAAGAGGAAAGGGAAAAAGAGAAAAGAGAAAGGAGAAGAAAAAAGAAAAGAAAAAAGAGAAGGGAAAGGAAAGGAAAACACAAACAGAAAGAAAAGAAGGAAAGAAAAAGAGAAGGAAAGAAAAAGAAGGAAAAACTGGCAAATATTTTTGCTCGCTCGCTTCGCTCACAAAAACACTGGAAAAGTTAATATTCGGGCAAATAGCGTCCCCCTTCGGCAATGGGCTGCAGCCCCCTCCACCGAGGATTTTTTAAAGTTCCGATATTCGGGCAACCACCACTTCATATTTCCGGAAGCGAAATTAGGTGCCAGAATATCCACATATTTGGGCAGCGAGGTTCCCAGATAATTATGTAACTTTTGTATGTAACTTCTGTACATTTTCTGTACAAAAGGTTTTTAAAAATTTGCTCGTTCGCTTCGTGCGCTCGCAAAAATTTAGAAATTGAAAAGTTGATATTCAGTCAAAAGGCGTAAGCCCCCTCCTTGCAGAAATGGGCCTGTATGATCAAGATCTCTACATGTGTGATTTTCTTTTATTATTACTTGGGGGATTAGGGTGCAACATTTTTTTCGGCAAATTTGGGTGTCACATCCCCCCCCCCCCCCCATTCAAAATGTTCTAGCGACGCCCCTGCATTCTGGACCTCAGAATATGTGGATTACAGTATTTTTACCTCACTGACATCAATTCAAGTCAAATCAAATCAAATCAATTTATTGAATTAAAATCCACAATTTTGTATTATCATCAATATACTTTATGTATCTAAATAGCAGGAATAGATCCAGGGGAGGGGACACAATTCCGAGAAAAAAAATTGACAAACAAAAAATGGTTATCACATTTTACTGATGCCTTTTGGGTCGAATATTTAATTATTTTTTTTAAAGGGTGCGGAGCATTTTGGGGGTGATTTCGTATATTTCCCATTATGCCACTTAGGTTTGAAAAGGGAGGGGGCACGGTTTGACCCCCTGAAATTTGGCAGTGTTATACTATTTTATGGCCCAATAAGTGGAATGAACATGTATATATATATATAATTGAAACGGGAAGGATGTTTCAATCAAAAATCGGGAAAATAAGACAGGTCAAGCGTTAACAATACAGCATATACGGTATAATTAGAGCAGGGTTACGTGTACGTGTAGATGTCATCTGGTCGTATAGACCTACACATACAATAATGACTCAGCTCTGAACTCATGCTCCCACTCACAAAAGTATACTGGATATGATTTCAGGATCTCTGACTTTTGGTTACCGGTATACGGTGAGAAACAAGTAGGTCTTTCCATGGTGAAGAATAAATACTATGAGTAAAAGTACTACCAATAAAACGATTCACAAGAATGATTACTGATCGTTATCAGATTCTATCATGACTATATCGACGAATCCCAAGAAGGATTAAAAGTAAGTTTTACCAAAGCAGGTTCGCCATCATGAGCAAGCCATTGGAAACTTCTGAATTAGTCGAAGTTCAACTTTGTTTAGAATAAGGAGCACAGTGATATTGTAGTTAGTGAAATAGAAAATGACTGACTATACCAGAAAAAAAAATGCAAAGTTCAAAATTAGTGGGAAATGGTTTAATACGGCCAATTCGTAATACAAAATAAAAATTAAAAAATGATTATCGCTCCTAGGACCGTTTACTCATGAAATGCATGTTTGTGTATATCAACTTGAAATGAACGCAATAGTTTTAGTATAATTGAACTATAAAACGCGGTGCTAGTATTTTTACGACAATACAGCCTACGAGACCGAGATGTCGGTCTCGCAGGTCTTCTGGCAACATTTCTAAAGGTTTACAGGACCGACATTGTCGGTCTTGTGGGCTGTCAGTCTCCTGGGGTCGTGCCGTATTTTAACATGTTATTTCTATAAACTGGCGTAACTTCATTTTCCGTATGTATTATCCTTTCCATTTCCCCTTATCAAATCACTATAAATCCAAATAATACCTGTTCTTGATAATTCCTCCACTGTTGCCTGAGAATGGCGCGTTTCAGGGACGTGTCTACAACGAATGGCACTTCCATGGCAAGTTTTATTCCAAATTTAGCTGCTGTTCATCACAAATATTACAACATAATACAGCAATCACATAAGACGGTACAATATTATTGTGTTATTTTGCATTCGACGATGCAATTTAACGAAATACGGCCTCAGATAATGTTATTCCATGTAATGTTAAAATCCTGTATTTGAATTTGCCTCAGGATGATGGTCACAATTTTACAGTAAGTGTAGCGAAAAATCAATCAGATGTTCAGCGTCAGTCAACGAGCACTCAATGAATGTGATTGCTCGACTAAATTGAATAAAAAAGACAGGGAAAGTGCCAAGTTTTTTTTTTCCTTTTTCTACAAATCTAGATTCTCCGACATTGTTTCATTCAAATTTGATTTTGGCGCAAACGTCGGGGATTGCCTGAATAAAATTGGCTCATGGGTCTGGACAAAGGGTAGAAATGAGCATATCCCATGCAATTAGTATTCTTTCGTTTAAATGAGGCCATTGAAATGTTTGTCTCAGTATTGCAGTGGTGAGGAGGTATATTACTGGGTCTCAGAGTAAAGTTAATTGTGATAATGGATCCACTGTAGATGATGACTGGTGATCACAAGCTTAATAAATCTCTCTTTTTAAAAACAAGAACAGGAGTGACAGAGGCGAGGAATTTGCAACTACAAGACAAAACTTATACTAGATAATTGTAAAAAGAGCTCATTAAAGCTGCTACGAGAAACATCCTTGGCAAATAACGACAAATACAAACTGTCAGATCAATGGAAACATAAAATGACTTTCAAATAAATGTTATAAACAAACGTATTCATATAGAGATTCATATTATACACAAAGTGCAACATATCAGGAAATAACACATAGAGCTATTATTTCAAAAAATATATAATACATGTAAACATGGTAAATCCATTAATCAAATGCTGTATATTTTAAGTTTCTTATATTTCCAAATTAAATACATTTTAGTAATATCGTATGGCATTAACGAAAGAATTAAGCATACTTAACGCCACATACAATTCTGCTTTACAATTATGTATATTTTTTGTTTGGTGGTGTATTTAATATTGTGGGACATTTGGCAAGAGAAACGGAGTTATGTACACCTTGTACGTATGCAAATTCATTCGATTGCGCCCACAAAAGAACGAAACAGATGATTTTAAACACTTCGTAATTAATGACGGAAAATGTAATAAATCACAATCATTTTACTTCTTCTATTCTTCAAGAATAAATTTCATTCTTGAAGAATAGAAAGAAAATATAATTTTTAGGAAAAGATAGGAAGATTCTTATTTTCTAAGTGCCTTGACCCATATTCTTCTATTAAAGCAACTAACATTTTGTGCCATATTATGTCATCGTGCACGTATATGACGCACCATTCTATGTTTTGTAAGTAATTCACATGCATTGTTCAGTGCAGTTATCACACCTCAACTCAAAGAGATACAAATATATTTGTCACGAATGATTCAAGCACTGTCGAATTCAGTTCAACAAATACCTCGTATGAGCCTAAAACATTTATGAAATAACGAGAGATAAACTGGCAAGCAAAATGGAAAAAAAACTGAATCATTGCACTGTTTTGTTTTGTTTAAAATATGTGTCTTTTCAGATTAAAATTTTTATCTACATACACATGATAACACAATAATGAACTCTATCTTATTTCAAGAATGCACGAAATCAAAAGTACAAGTAAGATAATTTAATCGTTGCACAAACGTATATTAGGGACTGCCACATGTTACAGAGTTCAAATTCTAAGCATAGAGGATGTGCAACATAAAGAATTACTAAGAGAGGTGATTTAGATAATAAAAATGGGTGAACAGAAACAAGTTAGATAATTATGGACTTTTATCTTCGAACCAAAACGATACAGTTTTGATCAAGTTATTTACGAAACCTTTAGTATTTATGAAGGACAAACAATTACCTATCGAAATTTAATAGAATAATAAAACCTTTTGAAAAATATACAGCAATTTACAATCGGAAATTGACGAGGATTAGCAGGTTTTTAAAGTTAATTTGGGGTTTATTATTACCGTTCCAGGTAGGTGTCCAGGTAAGAGTAAAGTGTGAAACGGCTAACCAATTGCCCCCTTAGTTATGCCAACATAAGGGGTGACGAAAAAGGCAAATGCCATCATGACGGCATTTTGATAAAGTTCTTAAACTATTTTCTAACATAATGGAAGAAAGAAAAATAAGTATAATTTTCATTTAATACATTTGTGGTCTTTCCATAGGCAGGTTATGTCATAAGTACGAACCATCGGTAAACTATATTCCTGTTTCGATGGTGTTACAGAAATATAATATTTTGTTTCATGTTCCAACGCACAAAATAAACAAATTTTTTCAGGTGCATAATCATGATAAACAAGATCACTAGGGGGAAAAGTGGGCTAAATACCTGGTTCAGGGTGAAAGGGTTATTGCACATTGTATAATAAATTACACAACTTTAATATGGCGCCTCTGTTAAATACCTGACAACAAAAATATTCAATTCACCTTCTTGAAATAGGCCTAGTCAGAATGCGCATTGCTTTTCTAATTTCTTGGTGGTTGGGTGTAGAGCGACCGTTATAATGAAAGGTGATAGAAAAACTAGGGATATGTCCAAGCTCGAATACATCTAAAATATAAAGGCCTTAGAGGGGAACAGAGAAGGGGTGGATTTTTGTGAACCTGAGGCTGGTATGGCTGAGGCAAGGATGGATGAGAGCTAGCTAGCCCGCTGCCAAGAACAACAAAAATAGCGAAAACCTATGATGTGGTGTTTAAGAGGAAAGGACTACTACGGGAGACTAAATTAAAATGACAGCATTTTATCAGACTTTTCAAAACTTGTCAAAACTTGAAAATGCATGGGGAAGTAGATTGCGATATAATCAATGCATAAGTTGATAGAAGTTGATAGATGAGTTCATCCCTTTTCTGAAAAAAGTACATGTTTGTAAGAATTCTAGAGTAGTTAAACATATCAGCCTTAGTGGTAAATAACTGCTGTGCCGTTCTTCGAAGGTCCTGTAAGAAACACCCTTGGTCGGTAAAGTTTATACATTCCCAAGAGATTATTTGGTTTGTGAATCATAATTACCGTAATCTCCATTTTACCAAACTCCTACGCGTTCAACATTCTCAGCTTCAGAGAAATGGGTGTCATCTACGCAATAGCGGTTTCAGGACAACAATAAAACCTACCTCTTGTAAAATAATTGTAGTAGAAAGGAAATTAGAAAAGTAGAGGTTACCGGTCATTAAGGAAGATTCTAGGAAACCAATTGTAAAGTTGGTCTAAGAGACACTGATGGATATTTCGGGGCACAACCGCCTCGACCCCATCTCCCCCTCCTTTTGAAACCCAAATAAGTGGCATACCTTAAATACACCCCCCCCCCAAAAAAAAATGTCCCCTTTCACATTTTGACATTTTTGCACCCCAAGGGCATCTGAAAAATGTGATAACCTTCTTTTTTTCTTTCTCATTCTTTTCGCTTGTCAGAATTTTTTTTTTAAATTCTGCCTCCCCCTTTTACACAATTCTGGATCCATCCTGCAATGCAGAAGAGGGAAAAATCCACCTTGTTTAAGAGTCATATTATGGATCACTTCCTTTGGAGTTGAATCCACTCCAAAGTAGTGGTTAAATAACTCTTTTGGTACTGGATTTCACTCATCCCTAAACCTTAATGATCGTTAATATGACTCCCCAAAATGTGTATTTCCACTCTCTAGAGAGTACTCACCTGGATGGATGCCGGGGCTGTCATCCGGCGAAGCTTCTTGGTGACCCGTTGCATGTTGACGCGGTGGTGGGTCATGGTATCTAATGGCCAGTCGAGTCACTGGTTTCAGAAGAGTCAATGGTTGTTGCTGATGACGTTGTCTGAGAACAGGCAGTGACTGCCAAAATGCGTCTTTCCTAATCGTACTTGGTTGGCGATTTAACAAGTTTCCTTTTTTGAAGGACCCTTTAAAGTGCACATCCAAAGGCAACGTGTCTAGTATAGGTCGACTTTCATAAACGCCCCTTCATTTAGACAAAACAAAGTTGCATTTTTAAAAATTTAGTTCTTACTTGATTCACTGATTTTTTTTTATTCGCTAATTGTCATTTCAACATTTCCTCTCATTTAGGTATTCCGTTTGTGGTAACAGGAAATGCTATTTCACGAGTGATCCGATCATCCAGTTGCGACGTCACTTTTCATCTGTTGTTACAAATGCGGTTCACGTAAATTGCAGTTTGGTTACAAACCTTGTCACCTTGAACCACTTTGAGGCGTTTGGCTTCATCACAAAAAGTGAAAAAACAACTTAGCTCATTCAACTTGTTGTTACATCTATATATCTTTTCTTCCTCGATGTGAAGTTGAATCATCAAGTATACAATTGTCAATTACTGGTTGAATGATTAGTTGGTTATAGTGACCAATATATTCAAATGTAGCACTGAATTATCCCCGTCGCGGTCTGAACATTCAGTAACGGGCAATGGAGCACTTTAGTTGCAGACGACACGTCACAAGAAGTGGCGCCAAAATATTTCAGAGCGCGTAGGCTTTCAGACCATGACGTAACGACAATCCGGCCTATGGTTTGCGAAAGTAGAGACAGAGAACTACTGATGATCCAGAATAAAGGACACTTTATTGACAAGGATCCCAAATTAGAAGTAATTACGACTGTAATGGTCCAGGTTTAGCTTCTGGGGTGGTATACGTATGCGAGCCCGTTATGTCTCAGTTGACACACTGATGTCAAGCAGCATCCATTACTTTTATCCAGAGTTTCATGTCAATGTCAAATAGCTGAAATGAGATAAAGAAACCAAGAAAAAACTTGTATAAAATAACATTAAGTAACAGAATTATTTTATTTAATACAATGTCTTATAATCATACATTTGAATGAATATAAAATATGGCTTCATGTGAATCCTTAATTCGAGAACCTTAAAAGGGTGTTTTGGCATAAAGTTATTTGATAAAACAACGTAATGCTACTACGTATTGCCTTTCATTTCTGAAAAAAAAAATATTCGTAGGATTGTTATTACCAGAAACCACATGTAACAAAATTACATACATCACAAACGATTATCGTTTTCTTGTTTTCCTGACATTGTTTCAATGCTTGGTTTAGCCATTTTATCCCCGGCCATCACACGTACCAGTCGGTAATTAAACCTTCAAAATTTCGTATTAAATCTATCAATTTATCCGTGCCAAATTTAATTGACAGCTTTGATGAATGATTTTTAAATATTTGTAATGATTTTGAAAGATTTCTCGGAAGCAACTGCCAAAGTGAGCCTTTTTGATGGATTAACACTTCGATTGTTCAGAGTTTATGATAATCTCATTGTAAATTGGTATTTATGTTGATAAATTCATCGTCGTTGAGCTGGCAAGATCTAGATTGTAAAAAAGGGACAGAGACTAGCTTACTATACTAAATTCATTTTTTATTCGTCTTCAAATATCATATTCAAATTCAAATTCAAATTCAATATCGACATTCGACTTTCGCTGTATAAAACACACATTTGATCAAACACAGGTTATGGTCAACTGAGAACCTTCCCTCGTTTTACCCAATCAAGAATCATCAAGTATAGATACAAGTTCTAACTAGCTTCCTTTGGCAAGACATTAATCTACATTTGCCACTCTCGACTCAGGTGAAGTAAATGGGTACCAGGTATAGGAAGAAAATTCCATGAAATGGTTAAGCACCAGCATGGAAGCTTGGTAAAAGCAGAGGTAATGGTGGCATTTAGTGCTTTGTCTTCTCAGGAAAATCGCTGCATAAATAATATAAATTTGTTACTTCAAACGAAAATTTTACTTTAATCACATTCCACTAAAAATACGGATAGTGCAATACTGATTCTAAAGATAAAGGAATCAACTTAAACATACTTTGCAACAAACTAAATATTTTTAAATGAATAAACATACTACTTATTAAAAAGGAATCATAGTGCAATACTGATTCTAAAGATAAAGGAATCAACTTAAACATACTTTGCAACAAACTAAATATTTTTAAATGAATAAACATACTACTTATTAAAAAGGAATCATAGTGCAATACTGATTCTAAAGATAAAGGAATCAACTTAAACATACTTTGCAACAAACTAAATATCTTTAAATGAATAAACATACTACTTATTAAAAAGGAATCATAGTGCAATACTGATTCTAAAGATAAAGGAATCAACTTAAACATACTTTGCAACAAACTAAATATTTTTAAATGAATAAACATACTACTTATTAAAAAGGAATCATACTTGATAGCGTATCGTGCTATATTATTTGTTGCCCTTATGGATGTATGAAAATAACCAAAGAGGTTGTAAATATTGACAGAGTATGACTAACGCGCGTTCCACATTAGGCGTCATTACGACAGCGTTATTACGGTACCTGCATTAAAAAAAAATAAGAAAAAAATAATGATGTCAGTACAGAGAGGCTCTTTTTTATTCTTTCCAAACACTGACGCAACAACAGTGCCATAAAATGACAAACGGTTAAAATTTTTGTTCCATTAACGTCAAAGCCAAGACGCAGCTGTATTAATTACTAGGGATCAAAATGTGAAAATACCGGATGAGACATGAGCTTATAGTGTGATGTGTAGTGATCACTGTGACATTGAGACTGCAATTCACCCAGATAATATAATGTAGATATGACTCAACATTCAAGACATTGCGCAGAAGTGGGGAGGGCAGAAAAATTATCTCGTGATTTCCGGAATTTTGTCTTTGATGGTTTGCATTTATCTAAAGGTTTCCGTTTTGTTTATTATACTAATACTTATTAACGTCATATTCATGGAAGGGTATAGTGAATATCTAGAGAGGAATTAATGTATTTCTCCAACGTAAGCCCAGCTAAACAGTATTTTTTCCCAATATTTGAGGCAATGATCAAAATTGGGGACAAAATATTACCCAATGGGCATCAAATCACATAAATATCCTTTTAGTCTGTTTTTAACCCAGTAAATAAAAAAGTGCACATACAATACAAGAAATTCAAAATATGCAGATTGTAGATGTAGATGTAATCAAAATCTTAACTTGCATGAAACTAAAGTACTTGTCATAAACTCGTACAACTTTATGATTAAACTGATATTTTATTACACTCTTTTGGCAATTTTATCATGCCCAACAGGGTAATATATAATTTTACCATTACTTTTCACACAAAACGAGGTACAATATTTCGCATCTGGGCAAAACATGAGGGTACTTGTGTATCAAAGCCAAATATTTTTTGAAGTATTTCAATTTTATATTTTCATATTTCACATTGTACAATAGTATTATTTACAAAAGAACCATACACTGATTTACAGTAATGTGTAAACGCAAAATAGAAACCTCAAATAAATCTGCTTGCTTGCAGTTAGATTAAAAACTGAGCTAAAATACGAGTGAAATATGACGAAACCTAAAGTAAAAACTAAGCCTGTCTGTTATAGACTCTGAAGATTTACATAGTCACGTAAAATTATGGGAATATGGAGCGAACGAAACATATGTATAATAAATGGTGTATAATCTTGTGTGGGTGGGTGTGTGTATGTGTGTTACTTAAACTAAAATCAAATTAAACATGGTAAGAATAATGTCAACGATGGAATGTATTCAATGAGTGATTGTGAATCATTTCCTGCTGTATATAACCTTTGATTGTAATCTTCTTATTGTCATGTAACATCCTCGCTCTGACACTGATCTTAAATCCCTTCCCTTTATATGAGAAGAAAAGTAAATTGCGAAGTGACCCGTCAAGTCTGAAAGACCTATAGGAAATTGCTGTGATCCTTGTGTAGAGGGGCCGGGTAGTAAGGGACAGCAGGAGCAAGAAGTGGGGCACACTCCAGACGCCACAGATACGAATGACAGCCAGAAGTTGGGTCAATGAACTTTATTCCTCCTTCCATCGCCATCAGGCCGACGCACCGCTATGAACATGAGAAAGCGGGGTCCAAAAACAGTTGTAAACGACACTTACAGAGAATTAACTTATAATTATACGTTTCACGTGACAAAATTAAATATCAATAACATTTAAATAAATATACGTTACCAAAGTAAACAAGGCATTAATAAATTCAAAGGTTCAATGCGAAATCAACGATAACAATACAAATGGTGTCATTCCCCATAGACCTGCATATACACAAAACCCATGGACCGTGTCCCCATCTACGTGTACCTCTAACGTGGACCCAAAGGCTTTCACACTCCACGTACACATTACACGTATATACGCATACACACGGAATCCGCCCATGTAATGTACATACATCAAGTAACAATCTATTGACATTACATAACCACTTTCCTCCCTAAAATGACACTTTCTTGTAACATATAGTGAATTCTGTTGTCATATCAATATACCCAATCATTGTAACTACTATCTACGAACATGTAACGGACCTTATATATATGTAATTACACTAAATAATGAATTTAAAACAGAGATAAAAGTAAATGCTTCTTACCTATGAACATGAGAAAGCGGGGTGAAGGTCACAGGTTATGAAGCCTGCCACCAACGACCCCAGCGACCGTACGTTAGACCCTTTACATCCTTCCCCGCTTTAAGAGTCATCGTCCCTTGATGACTCATAAAACATTTTGAAACAACAACAACAAAAAATTGTATATATTCTTACTATTTATGATATCTAAACAATGTATAATATGGTGTAAATAATTCTCTAACTGAGAAACATTTACTATGGAAAAAGCACAAAATGGAAAATAGGTACAAATGCTGTATAGGCCTACAGACCTACTCAATATCTGAAAACCTTTTTTTTTTTTCTTCTTCTTCTTCTTTTAAGAAGAAAAATAACAACTAATCGTAAGTATACATAAAACAAGAAACCCGTTTCTCATTACCAAAGCATGAAAAAGAAACATTAGTGTTATACTTCCCTAACAACAAAAGACAATTGCATCTCTTTTCAATATGTTACATTGCCAACTGCAATTGCATATGGGTCGAAAGCCCAAGACTTAAATAATAAATGAAGCATCTATAATATTTAGAGAGCCAAAATTGTATGAGCAAATTAACACAGTTCATCAATGGCCATACAACACCGTAAAAATATGCATGCATATTTATGTAACATAAAAAACAACCAGAAACATATTCATGATCTCTAGTAATCTTTGGTTCATTTTCATAGATAGTATCTTAAACAATAATACTGTAATAAACCTCCTTTTTCTAATTTTCTTGACAAAACGAAGATCCATTGGATTTTTTTTTTTTTTTTTTAAACATCTCTTTCTTTCCTTTACCTTCTTTTTTTTTATGACAAAACATAAAATCAAAATCAAAATGGGAGGAGTTCTCTGTATTAATTTCTCGACCCATTAAACTTTTTTTTTTTTTTTTTTTTTTTTTTTTTTTTGAAAGCATGGGACAAAATACATTCCACTTACCCCATGTAACAACAACAAAATATGTAAATGTTAAAGCATTCTTACGCATAACAAGTCTTCCCCACAATATATAACAACAATGAGCCAAAGGAGATTTTGTGCGTATGGAATATTTGGGTGGCATATCAGCTAGAAAAACTCATAATTTGCAACATTAAACAAAAACCTTTAATTTCAATCCATTATCTGTTTATCTCTTTCTTTGTTTTTTTTTGTTTTTGGTTTTTTTGTTTTGTTTGTGTATGTGTGTGTGTGTGTGTGTGTGTGTGTTACATGTCTGTGTGGTTTGCATGCGATGTCTGATAAATTACTGTTCCCCCTAAGTATACATCGAGTTCGTATACCTCTGGGGTGGTACACCACGAGTAGCTCGTCTAGGGTATCTCCTTTGTTCTTGCCGTTGTTCCTTTGGAGGCAAAGAATTCGTGATCTCCGCCACCGCTGGAATATCATCACCTTCACTTCCAATATTACTGGGACAAGGGCTAGAAACATGTGAAGCATTGGCTTCGGCCTCCCCCATTTCTTCCATTTCACTATGAGGGGGTTCAGCGATAGAAGCCTCAGAGCTACTTGGACTTTCCAGAAGGCTTCTTTGAGATTCAGTGTCAGCTGAATGTTGTCGTTGACGCAAAACATAGCCAACAGGTGTTTGATTTTCTGACTCACTCTCATCCCCTGTCGAATGTCTGCACTGGTCTACTTCCCCCTCTGGTATCCATGGGCAGTGCTTTAACTGAGTCCTATGTAAGACCCGCTCCTTGCCCAAATGGCTCCTTACTATGTAAACTGGGCGATCCTGAAAGGGCTGCTTAACTACCATATAAGGTTCTTCTTCCCAGTAATCAGCTATCTTTGAGCGGCCTCTGAACCCATGTCGTCGGACGAGGACATACTGGCCAATTCCAAGAGGCTTTTCGAAGACCTTCTGGGCCTGAAGTGCCTTGCGAGCCTCCACAGCAGCTTTAGCGTTCTTCGTTGCAATGTCTCTGGCCATTCGCAGCTGTGATTGGTGTTCTGAGACATACGATCTAATCCCTTTCCTGCTCCTCTGGGTGGCTTCCCCGCTTTGGACAAAGCTTTGTGGAAATCTCGCATTCCTGCCAAACATGAGAAAGAATGGCTCAACACCTGTACTTGAGTGAATTGTATTATTGTAGGCAAACACCAGAGAAGGGAGGTAATAAGTCCATTTACTCTTCTTCTTGGGTGGCAGGGAGGCCAACATGTTATGCAGAGTCCTGTTCAGCCGTTCGCATTGACCATTCCCAGCAGGGTGGTAAGGGGTGGTGTGACTGCGTCGAATACCATACATCTGACATAGTTCTGCTATGAGCTTTGCTTCAAAACACTGGCCTTGATCGGAGTGGATTCTCAATGGGCAGCCATAAGGTGTAATGACATGCTTTACCAAAGCCTTGGCTACAGTAGGGGCACGTTGATCACGGGTTGGGACAGCCCAAGCATACTTGGTGAAGACATCAGTAAAAATGAGTAAGTTTTCATATCCATCCTCCGATTCTTCTAGAACAGTGAAATCCATGGCAATAACTTCCATCGGAGCAGTGGCCTCAATCGACGAGAATGGAGGGCGGGTCTGGTGGACAGGAGGTTTACTGGTAGCGCAGCGTCGACACTTTTGACACCACCTCTTCACTGCTCCTTCCATGCCATGCCAGAAGTACCTGTCCACTAGAAGCTTATAGACTCGCCTAGCTCCAAAGTGCCCTGCCTCATCATGGAACCTGTAGAGGACTTCCTCCTGCAAATCTTTGGGTATGACTACTTGTTTGTGTCCTTGTCCATCTCCTGAAGATTGTACTTTCCGAACAAGGACGCCATCCTCGATGCTGAGCCTCTTCCAACTGCGAAGGAGTTGGAGGACTAATGGTGAACAGCGACCCCTTTCTTCCCTCGTCGGTCTTGTGCCTCTCTCAACGAATTCCCTAACTTCTCTAAGGTCACTGTCACCTTCTTGGTACCTCTTTAACATCTCTTTGGTATACCCAGGCAGACAACTTGCCCCGCCTAGACGACAAACATTGACCTGGCAACTTAGAGCAACTGGAACCTCAACTCCGGGGGAATGCAATTCAAAAGTGGCCTGTATGGTGCTACTTGTCACTGAATCAGGGCCAAGTCCTGCGGCGGGGCCATCTCTTCGAGATAACACATCTGGTGCTTGGTTTTGCTTCCCCGGTCGATATTGTATCTCATACTCGAAGGAGCTCAGCCTCTGCACCCATCTCAACTCGGCACTTCCCAAGTTAGCCTTATCTAGAAACAGAAGTGGTTGGTGGTCAGTCACAATGGTACATCGCTGGCCAAGGAGGTAGTCTCTGAATGCCTCCGTAACGGCCCACTTAATTGCAAGAAGCTCCAGTTTAAAGGCACTGTACCGTCCACTACACTCTGCAGGCCGGAGAGTTCTGGAGGCATAGGCTATCACACGGTTGTTACCTGTCTCATCGGCTTGAGTGAGTATTGCTCCAAGTCCAGTTGCACTTGCATCGGTTTCCACCTGAAAGGGTTTTTGGAAGTCTGCATAGGCTAGAATAGGTGCTTTCGTTAGACACTCAATCAGCTTCCTGAAAGCAATTTTAGCCTCTTCATTCAATACTACCCTCTTAGAACCAGGTACAGCTCTCTTTCTGCCTTTCCCCTTTCTGTCTGGGTCAGCCTTGAGTAGGTTAAACAGGGGACCGGCTATGGTGGCATACCCTTCCACGAACCTCCTGAAGAAGCCAGTAAATCCTAAGAATGCTCTAACCTCCTTGACAGTCTCTGGCTCTCGCCATTCCTGGATCGTGGAGACCTTCTCTGGATCCACTGCTACTCCGGCTGATGACACTCTATGGCCAAGGTACTGGACTTCCTTCTGTAGGATGTGGCATTTCGTAGGCTTTAGTTTCAACCCGAAGCCCTTCAGTCTAGAAAATACCTCATCAAGCTTCTGTAGGTGAGTATCAAAATCATGAGAGAATACAATTATATCATCTAGATATATTAGTACACTTGAATAGCACATATCCCCAAGGCACCTTTGCATGAGTCTCTGAAAGGTGGCCGGAGCATTTGTCAACCCAAAAGGTAACCGTGTGTACTCATAGAGTCCAAAGGGCACGGAGAATGCAGTCTTCTCAATATCATCTGGATGCATTGCTACTTGATAATAGCCACTTGTCAAATCTAACACCGTGAAGAACTTGGCTCCTCCTAAGGCCTGCAGCGATTCCTCTATCCTGGGGAGTGGGAAAGAGTCCCGTCGTGTAAGGCAATTCAAATGTCTATAGTCCACACACAACCTGATGCTCGAGTCCTTCTTTCTGACTATCACGACGGGTGAGGCCCATGGACTCTGACTCTCCTGAACGACTCCCTTGCGGATCAGGTCTTGGATGTGATCTCGTACAGCCTGGTACTGTGTCGGAGGAAGGGGCCTGTGTCTCCCCTTGAACGGGATGGCGTCTCCTGTCTCAATTCGATGGGTAACCTTGTCAGTGAAACCAAAGTCCTGGTCATGAGCAGAGAAGACCCCACGGTGTTTATCTAAGAGGCTCTCCAGTGCCTGGCGCTGCCCACTGCCGAGTGAAGACCAGTCAACATCTACTGATACTGGCGAAGCTTCAGATCTCCTGGGTGTATCTGTCTCTGTCTCCGGTGCTCCTACTACAGTAGCATTATACAAGGTACCTATCTGGAGCTTCTTAGGAATCACTATGTCCTTCTCATTATCATTACACACCATCAATGGGAACTTCCCTTCCTCAACTCGCACAATACAGGATTGAATACTCAAACCTGAGGGTATGGCATCACTTCGTTCAGGTTCTAGGAGTACTTCAAAGGGCTCCTTGCAAGGGCCCACGGGGCTCTGGACTTCAATCACAACTGCTTGGCGAGCTGAAATGACGACGCATGGCTCAGGCTTTACATATGCTTTTCCAATGGCGCCCTCCTTCTGAGTCCAGTGCATCTGTTCATTGACAGCCTGAAGGGCCTTTTGCCAAGCTCCATCGGGGGTTGGCCACGGCATTCTTGTCAAGAAATGATTCTTCTCGCCCCGTATCAATTGATTCCAGCATTCCTGCAGAACGTTCATTCCTAGTATTCCCATCAGGTTCTGCCCTTTTTTCTTGGCCTCTCCTTCTCGAAGCACGAGTACTATTCTTGAAGACATGCAATGTCCAAGGGCAGTTACATCGGTTTCAAAATATCCTACATAAGGAATAGCCTGCCAACCAGCAGAGACCAATGTAAAAGAAGAAGGGATTTCTTTTAAGTTAAAGCCTGCTGGTCGGAGGTGTTGATTGAAGAAGGATTCACCGACCGTCGTCACCTGCGATCCTGGATCAAGAAGACACGGAACCTGTACTGGACCAAACTCCACTTCCACTGAGTAACACTCTCCAACAGCCATGGACATAAATCGTCTATCCTCACTATCCTTTCCTGTTGCACTGACTTTGGAGACTTTACCAACCACTGTGCTGTGCTCCTGTTTCTGTTGGCTACTATTTGGCCCCCTTCCAGATGCAGAGCCGTGGCCTTGGCTATAAAATGGTCCCATAGGGGGAGGGGTTCCTCTGTTCAATGGCCCAGTAGACGGTGCTACTATTGGCTCAGCAGTGGGAGGGATCTGGTAAGGGGTCCATTCATCTTGACAACTGGGAAACTGATTTTCCCCCATATACGGCAAAGACATCAGAGGTCCTGGAGGATATAACGAACGTTCTTCCCTATGACCGCCGTGGGAGTATGAACTCATTTCACTCCATCTCGGCGCTGCATCCTCAGGGCGCATCGTATCTGGCCGCCTTCCATGTCTCTTCTGGGGGCACTCTCTTGAGAAATGTCCAAATACCCCGCAATTGAAGCAAGGGCCCTTCTGTCTAAGACCTGAAGAAGTTGGTTTTACCTGTGGTCTCTCTCGAGGGCGAATTTCCATCATCTCCCTTACTGCCCCTATTACTTCGTCAGTCATGGCCCTCACTGCTGCTAGCACCTCGTTGTCCAGAAATGAGGATCGTCCCTTCATCGAAGACAGATGTGCTACACCAGAAGCTTCTGATCTTGATCGTCCTTCCTCCCTACGCTCACGTTTAATTGCTAGCTCTCGTAGTTCTCTAAAATTCATCCCACCTTTCACCTCATACATATCTCTAAGTGTGTTGCGTAAGAATGTGTCATCAAGTCCCTCAATGAATTGTTCTGCAAGCAACACTTCAGGCTTTGCATACAGATATGGGTTTGTAGACGTCAGATTCAAGAACTTCCTTTCAAGGTCAACTGCGTATTCTCGCACAGACTCCCTTGTTCCTTGTCTCCGTTCCAGGAATCGGCGTTGCAGCTCACCTATTGGCGTCACTTCAGCATATGAAGACTTGAGGAAGTCCACTATTTCATCGATATTGCCACCTCCTTTTATAATGGCCTTGACCTCGTCCTTCGGCCCTCCCCTCAGATAATCCAGAAGAAACGTGGCTTGCTGAGATTCTGGAACATTGTAGTGCCTGAACGCATCCTTTATGGTTGTCACAAAGTCCTGTACATCCCCAGCTCCGTCAAAGGTCGGAAGTCTCTTTTCTGGCGCCAATACAAGTTGAGATTGGGGTCTCGACAATAGTTTTGTCAAGCTTTGTATTGTGTCACTTTCCTGGGAATCGTGTTTTTCCTCCGGGAAGAGAGGGTGGTAGGTAATATCTTCCCATCGCCCAATCGGGCGAATAATTCCACTGACCGCGGGCAATATCACGTCTTCTTCCCCAGCATCTGTATAAATTAATCCTTTAGCAGAGGGGTATCTTGCCTGTAAGACTTCAAGTGATAGAGGGCCCCCCTCTTCTACAAGAGGAAATTTGAAAGATCTTTCATCATCACCAATTCTTACATATAAACCCATTTTAGCAATGTGAGATTGAAAGGGATATCGGATTAATTACTAGATATAAGACGAAATTTCAAATTATTTCTTGAACATTAACAATAGAGCACAGTAAACAAGAAAAGTGTATCAGTAGTTCAGAGTTCAGCTATTCATCCATCGATTCAGTTAGGATTCCCTTCAATTAATTTTTCAGTCTTACATTCAATCTTGTCGTTCATCAGAGGAAATGGTGTAGCGGAGTCGACGGTATCCCATCCTCGTCGCCAGTTGTAGAGGGGCCGGGTAGTAAGGGACAGCAGGAGCAAGAAGTGGGGCACACTCCAGACGCCACAGATACGAATGACAGCCAGAAGTTGGGTCAATGAACTTTATTCCTCCTTCCATCGCCATCAGGCCGACGCACCGCTATGAACATGAGAAAGCGGGGTCCAAAAACAGTTGTAAACGACACTTACAGAGAATTAACTTATAATTATACGTTTCACGTGACAAAATTAAATATCAATAACATTTAAATAAATATACGTTACCAAAGTAAACAAGGCATTAATAAATTCAAAGGTTCAATGCGAAATCAACGATAACAATACAAATGGTGTCATTCCCCATAGACCTGCATATACACAAAACCCATGGACCGTGTCCCCATCTACGTGTACCTCTAACGTGGACCCAAAGGCTTTCACACTCCACGTACACATTACACGTATATACGCATACACACGGAATCCGCCCATGTAATGTACATACATCAAGTAACAATCTATTGACATTACATAACCACTTTCCTCCCTAAAATGACACTTTCTTGTAACATATAGTGAATTCTGTTGTCATATCAATATACCCAATCATTGTAACTACTATCTACGAACATGTAACGGACCTTATATATATGTAATTACACTAAATAATGAATTTAAAACAGAGATAAAAGTAAATGCTTCTTACCTATGAACATGAGAAAGCGGGGTGAAGGTCACAGGTTATGAAGCCTGCCACCAACGACCCCAGCGACCGTACGTTAGACCCTTTACACTTGCAAGCAATTTGCACTTCTGTTGATTTGCACTCAACAGAGTAAGACGCGTTTGACTCCAATTCAGTATAATTATCTTTGCTAATCAGTCGATTTTATAGATCTAATTATTTCTTTATTACATTATTATTGAAAATAGTAGTTAGGATAGTTGGTTCTTGTATAGCGCTCATATTATATGACACTCCTGGAATACAAAATTAATCATGACAAAACTCGGCATTACAATTGCGGGAAATTTTACACAAGTTAAACCAAGTCCATACAGCAAAGCGAATTGTGCACAGTGTAAATTCTTACCATAGCTTAAAGAATTAACCATAGCTCGAGAAATACATAGTTGGCGAGTGAGAGAGAATTTTGAAGAAAACAGTGACGAATTTTATGAACATAAGTTTTAATCAAGGTCATTCAAAAACTGTCTAAACTTAGTTGAAAGCCTATTATGGAAAACTGACAAATTTAGGAGCTAATTTTAGGACTCATAATTTAACTTTGTTTCTTTCTACATGTCTGGAAATTAAAGGCAATATAATGCGTATAGATATAACTCTATATCTACCATGGCAGTGGCAGATCCAGGGTTTTAAAAAAAGCAGGGAGGAGCACAAACCTCTGGGTGTGTATGATAGCATGGCCCTTGACCAAAGAAAAGGGGGGCGCTACCTCGTCGGATCCACCACTGAATTGAACGTCAGTTTCGTTTCAATCTTCAATCGCAAAATGATAGCTGTAAACTCATTAGCAGCGGGGAACCACCCTAACTCACAAGCAGCGTGCGATAACGGGGAGAAAATTAGCACCCGGTGACTGGTACACAGTTGGTGCCTTACAAGGGAAATAACTTCAAATTGAGCTTTTAAATTAATGTCTTGGAACCAGAAATAGAGTGGTAAATAAGGCGAGTTCACTCAATCAAGTTTGGGCTATTAATCCAAGTTCGAGACTAGAAGTTCTTCTTTTGACTTCTCTTCTTTTCGGGAGCAGAAGTTGCTTATGAGATAACACTAATTACCCGCAGGCTTCCCAAAATAGATTTGTGTCACCCTAATGTTGTTAGGTGGTACATTTCAGTAGATGCACCATCCTTTAAAATTCTTATAATATCGAAACAGAGTAACTTCTTTGATATCAAAGTCAGAAACTTACCTACAAACACCTCATCGTCAATAAATAAAAATGAATTTAGAGTCTTTATAATCTAATTCGTTGAAGTTATTAATATACCTATATAATTATGGTACAGAAGAGATTAAAAAAAAACAAAAAAACAAAGGGTTTTGTGGCTATTGGTGATCATTTTAATAGGGACTGCTGTTGATCAAACAAAACTAATTTATTAGAGATTGCAATACGACAGATACCTTGGTACAGCATTATTGTTCATAATTCTTTCAACAAAGTTTCAAAATACATTACAGGGTTAGAAGAAATCCACCTTTTTGGCGAAAAGACCCCGATTGGCGAGAAATGGGTGTCTGTTATTGTCTGAGTGAACAAGCCAGTCTAGCATTCATTTGAAGGTTCATTCCTAATTCTTCCTCCCTACAATACTCAATGGGCCGGGTTGTATCTATATCTGGCTGTGTCTACACTGGCAATATCCATCTCTCTGTATAAACAGATCTACTATATATAGTATCCCTGCCGGAAAGAACACAGTGTCCCACACTTTGTTCACAGTGTGAAACACAGTGTGAAATCATCTTCACACTGTTAAATTCGAGCGTTTTAACATTGTGAATCACATATTCTCATTGTGAGCGAGTAAATTCACACTGTGAAATCGAACATCATTATAAATTATGTGAAGACTCAGTGGTAAACCACACTGTGGAGGTGTCCACAGTGTGAAATCATCTTCACACTGTCAACTTCGAACGTTTTAACATTGTGAATCACATCTTCACAGAGTCGACTATGTGAACACACTTTAAACACACTGTGGGACACTGTGTTCTTTCCGGCAGGGATGAACAGCGAAATATCGTCATTCCTATCATTGGCAGATTCGGGGGGGGGGGGGTGGAGGTAAAACCGGCCCATGTGCCCTTTGAAACCTATAAAGCGTACCTTTAATACACAACCCCAAAACGTGCCCCCTTTCAAATTTCCGACCGAAATTGCACTTGCAAAATGTGATAACCCTTTTTTCAATTTCTTTCTTTTCTTTCTTTCTTTTTATTGTTTTTTTTTTTTGTTTTTTGTTAGCTTGCCAAAATATTTTCAGAATTTTGCCTCCTCAGACAATATCCTGGATCCGCACATGCTGCTTACTACGGGGTGACCGTAGAGGTAAAAATGAGAAAGATGATGCTTTTATTTATTCAACCAATCCTGAAGTCAAGTTATTCATATACAGAGGTTTAAAGTTCTGCGACAGAGATAGAGACACCTGACAGAATAAAATACTCCGTTAAACACAAATATCGTCATTTCAATTTTTCACCTTTTGGGCTTCATATATAATATATATATATATATAAACAAGTAGCTTGTGTTGGGTACGCCTGCATTGATCCATGACATCGTCTTATAAAATGGCGTTAAAAAAATAAAATAAAAACAAAACAAAACAAGCAATCCCTATCATGTGTGTCTGGACAGGCTGTAAAGCTCTCGCGTTGAATGAATACAAATGAGAGGAAATAACCCCGGGAGGGCGACAGAAGGGAAGGGGACAAGGGACGGGAGGGGGAGGGGGCAAGAACCATTACCTTATAGGAGAAGGGTCATGGTGCTTCTAAAGTAAGGTGTCAGTGATTAATATTAACAGTGTAATGAGTCACATGCAGTGGCTAATCTTGCGGCCTTGAGGGTTACTTGTTAAGACAGAGGGCTTGAAACGGTTGGAGCGTTCGTGTACTTAACGAACAAAGGACTGGTGTTGCATATCAAATGCTAAACTGCCTTTTTGCATTACTATATGTTGCAAAATGCGAACAATACCCTCATCAAACATTAACGAATTTGTTCAATATGCTGAAAAGCAGACTCTCATTGAGAGCCCTGATTGGCCAATCAAGTAGTTCACTCCCTCTCAAGATTATTATAATGAATGACATATAATATGATACAAAATGAACGAAATAACTATATCATATATATAATTATTAAAATAAGGCCCCCAAAAACAACAACACAAAAACTAAACAAAAACAAGAACAAAAATGAAAAAATAACAAATGAACAAATCATTTTACATCGAGACATCAGGATGGTATTCTGAAACGTTTCCAACAACATGCCCACGCAAACCATTTTTCAGTATATTTGTTAAACAGCTCATGAAAGAAACTTTAAAAGGAATATAATGCTTCAATTTCGTTTTCAGGGCCATTTACTTCTCTATCGTTAGTTGTTTCTTTTTCAGCTATATAGTTTATTAATTCATGTCTTAAACAACATCATTCAGTATTGTGCAGTTTCACTTACTTTTCAAAGCTATCATTAATGTGAGACACTAAGAAAAGTGTCATGATACTGTTTTTGTCACTCATATTATACCACATATTTCCGTCTTGAATATCTTATTTCACATTTAACGTTTTACATGTTTACATTATAATTGCGTGAAAAGTATGTATACACTTGAAAGATAAGTCTTGCAAAGCGGCGAGACGTACATATACATTTTTCTTTTTTCATCTTTTAGATTTGTTGTGTATGTTATAATTGTTGTATGATATTACATAATGTAAATATGTATTGTAAAGGCGATCCCACCAATAGCCATGTGCTTCATGGGACCCTCGCCTCCTTCCACCATTTTTTTTTTTGTGAATGTATATTTCGTTTTGTATTTATTTGATTATGAGAAGGAAATAAATTTATTTTGAATCTGAATCTGAATCTGAATCTGACATTTGCCATATTTTCTGCGAAAATTTGGCTTCTTTCCCATCATAATTATTCAATCTTCTACCTCTTCCAAACTTCTTGGAAATCTGAATGAACGTTCCAAGGTAGAACTATAGTAGACTTTTGTAAAAAAAAAAAAAAAATCATTAGTCAATTGGGAGATCCTTAGCAACAAAATGTATTTTCATATTGCAGGCTGTTCTCAGGAAATAGCGAGGAAATGTGTCTATAGTTTGCTCGCTATTCAGAAGGACCGCTATTCGTACAAAACCGCTATTCATTTATTCACGCGTTATGGATAGCGGTCCTTATTACTAGCGAGGTTACCCTGTTCCAGTCAGTCAAACAATATTGTTTTCAGCATTATTACATACGTCAAAGGGACGTAATGATTAGAGGTATTTGCATACGGAGAGTGGGCTGAACATTCCCCCTGCATTTTTCCTTTACTTCATTTTTAGAAACATTCGTATGTGGCTCAAAACATTGGTTGTGTACATTCCCAGATCTATATCTAACACTCTTTAGCCATGATTTGTCTGAAGTTTATTTCAAGTTACACTATTATATATATCACTTGGATAAAGACCAACATTAAATATCAATACAATGCGCGAACAATGAGATATACGCTAAAAAAATTACTTGTATAAAGACGAACATTCAACTGCGCTTTTTGGTTTATCCAAGCACTAATACATTTCCCTCTTGCTTGCAAACATATTGATATATTTTTTTTTGTATTTCCAAATGAAATTGGAAAATTATTAAAGGCTCACTGATCATACACTGAACTATGGGCACTTGGTCATGTGGTCAACTGCAATCCATGGTATACAGCTTTGTTGATCCGCTATTTTAGAGATATTGGTATCTTGTAATGTATTCAATTTCTATTTCACAACGTTTAAAAAAAAAACACATTAAAATAAAAATGAAATATAAAAGCAATGAACGGTTGAACAGCTTTGTCAATCTATGTATGTTAGTCTTCATTGAGGTCCAGTCATGTGACTAATAAAAAAGAACTTAGAATAAAAATTTACACGAATAATTAGCCTAATTTGAATGCAAAAAAATTAAGCGCCATTAGATGTAACTACAAAGATATAATTTACCCCAACCCCATGCTTTCCGAGCAGCAAAACAGACAGAAATAGAGAGAGGACCTGTTCTAAAATAAAGGTCATAATATATTTTCAATGACGCATACATGGGGACTGGTGTTGTAATCCGTAGCGAGATATCATCAACACAAATGACGTCTTTTCTTAGTTTCAGCTTGTGAAAAAACAACAACATTATACTACAAGATTGACAAAGGCAAGTGAAGTGTGTTTATCCATAAAAGCATTAGCTAATTTTGTGGAAATATGAATTCCGAGAATAATCATGAATAACTCGATTTGAGGAAGTTCTCGAATTAGGACGGATCGGGAAAAACACAAAAACAAACAAACGGAGAACTGGGAGTGGGAAAAGAGATAAGAAGATTTATTTTTGTTTCAAAATTTTGCCAAAGAAATATATAGAAAAGGAATATATCCAACAAAACGAAATACAACAAAAGAAGGCTAGATCATAATACAACAAACTAAATTATAATAAGTTGCTTGAATCTTTCCAGGATGTCTTTTCCACAAGACTAGAGTAGATTTATGCACAATAATTATGTGAATCAATACTTATTAGGGCGACAACTTAACAAATTGAATGATTTAAGTTTTGCCTGCAAGGGTTCATATGGCGTACGCCAGTTTTGCCAAGGGGCTGACATCTCTTGCCCCGGAATATCAAATTTCATTTCTCAAAATTTGGCGAGTGAGCAAAGCAGGCGAGCAAAACTGTACAATGCAGTAGTCCAAGGACTGATAGTGCAATGTTTACATAAAGTGGGCATTAGAAACAGAAATAATTATATACAATTAAAATGATCAAATAATTAAAATTATCATAAAAGTACGTACATTAAACTATATTCATATTGTAATAAAATGATAATGATAAAAAAATTTGCGTCAGCCTGCAAAAGTATTGAATAAAAAAGGTGAGTTTTCAAATCCACCTTTAAAACAAAATATGTAAATACAATCTTAGTTGGAATATTATGTGGTCAAATTACTTGATATACCTTATAATACAAATTATCAAGTTAAGTTGAATGAATTATTTTAAGACGCAAAGTGAATATGTTTGCAATATTAATTGACATCAAAATGAAACAGAAATTATGTATTCGTACAATTATATTATACACTTGACACAATATGCATGATCTCCCTGGCATTGCTTCCTTGGAATGTCTTTTCCTTGACACTACCTACCACTGTCTTAGAGAACCATCATATGACCTGCTGGTCGCGGTAATCTACGACTACCGGAAGGATGACGTGGTCAACCCCTTAGACCCTACACTCTTAAAAGATCAGGTAAATTTAGTTGGGCAACTAATGGTTGGTGAAAAATGGCCCAACGTTGTGTAACTCTTGCCCAAATCTCATGATGAATCAACCAATTTGTGTAACAACTCAACATCAGTTGGGCAGATTTTAACCAATAGTTGTGTGGACAGTATGTTGCCCAGTGTTGGTTAAAAGTTGGGCATTTTTTCCCCCCAATTATTTTAAAAGTGTAAAGATGGTCTCACTCGACAGGATTTCTGCTAACCATTGTACTGCACTTTTGTTGTTTGAGCTGAAGCCTTAAAAAAAAAAAAACAACAACAACAGTACGGTGGCATCGCACAACATTGCGGCACACTGCGTCTCGAAAGCCGTTTTAGAGGATATGCCTACATTTCTGCCAGTGCTTAAACCTTTATGTCCTTTACCAGAGTAGACTAAAAGCTGGACTCATATCATATTCCATTCCTTTCTTTGTAATTCCTTTCTTTGTAAGTAAAAATGAAGCGTTTGCTCCTGTTATGAAAATATTGATTCGAGTTAGAAAGCATGTGTTTACTCAACTCCTTCAAATGATTTGAAAAAGAGATGACAACACAAAGCTATTCATGTGGCCTATTTCAACTATTGAACTATTACGTTATTTTTGTACATGACGTGTCCGACAGCAGACTGCAAGTCCTTGGGGACAAAAATTCGTCATATTTTGCCCAATGCATCATCTTCTCACATTAGATGTTTCCCTACAACTCTTCTAATTTGGATGATCTCGCACTATGCAATCTCCTCGAAATCTAATTTCCAATTTAAGTCGCGTAGGAGAATCAAGGTGGTCGGGCGCTGCAAAGAATGATCTAGACTTTGGTTTACTTTGGATTGTGAGCCTGCCTGTGAGGACTGATTTAAATCAGAAGGAATATAGGCTATCTTACGTTTGTTGTAACTCTTGTTTCTTTTGTTTCTTCAAGATTGCCAAACATTGTGGGACAATCCGTGACGCAGGGGTGACGACATTTACTACGCAGATATTGAAATCATTACGTCATCAGTAGCGAGGTTTAGGAACTGTTCGTTTCTTCTTCTAAGAAAGTTTGCGAGGAGCAGGGAGTTATTTGCTTTGTTTCTTTTGATACCATGTTTACACTACAGTCTAAACATCGCGATATTTTGACGGTAGTGAGAATTGGCCTATTGATGGAGTAACAGTAGTTGAATCCATCGAAAACCATGCTATTAGTGACAACAAGAAACGGGTTTCTAGAAAAGTAAAGAATGTATAATTGAAAGCTGAAATTTCAATATGCAAACTAGCATTTAAAAAACTAGTAATACCTGTTGCCTCAAGCTGTGCATGTTAACAGAGCATGGCGCTAAAATGGTGACGCAATTATACAAAAATGATAAGTAACCAAAGTTTCATTGATATTGAAAATTTAAAAAAATAATTTCACGTAAAAAAAAACGATATCATTTATCTCCTTTGATTTAGCCTCTACGTTGACTCTACGGCACTGCTCCAAAACAATAACTAGGACGCAGAGTTTGCAGCTGTTTCTAATCTTAATCCTTGATTTAAAACAATGCTTGCGAAGTTATGGGGGAATGTTAAATTAAAAAAAAAGGGGATTTTAAATGAAAAAGTCTTGATCTTGCTTTTCAGCATTTGTCCGCAGCCCCGACCTTTTTTCTTAGAAGGTTTAGGGGCATGCTTCTCCTAAAGTTTTGAAATTGCAAAGAGGCCATTTTAATGTAATCGGAGGAACATACTTGTACACTGTAAAAAAATTGTTTAGTTTCTAAACTCTTTTCTGTGACAGATTTAAAACACTGCGACGCGTTTATATATTGTATGGGTTCAAGAGCTAAGTTTAGAGCTAAACAAATGCTGTGCTTATTTTCATCTCGCCTTAGGTGTTTATTAGATATACATGTTTACCTTGTAAATGGTTCTAATGTATAGGCTAAACACCACATGTTTACACCATAATCACTTGTGTTTATCTGATAATCACACACACTGTTTAGATACTAAGCAGTGTGTGTGTGTGATTATGGTGTAGCCTAAACACCAAATGATTATGATGTAAACATTTGGTGTTTAGCCTATACATTAGAACCATTTACAAGGTAAACATGTATATCTAATAAACACCTAAGGCGAGATGAAAATAAGCACAGCATTTGTTTAGCTCTTAACTTAGCTCTCGAACCCGTACAATAATATAAACGCGTCGCAGTGTTTTAAATCTGTCACAGAAAAGAGTTTAGAAACTAAACATTTTTTTTTACAGTGTACTATAAGGAGTATGTATTGACATAAAAAGGTTTTTATTTCGCCTGGGCACTGATCGCTGTAGGTGGGAGGGGGACTAGTGGGTGGCGTTCGCCAGCCCCGTCCTATGCTGCAAACGCCACTCTTTTTCTTTTTCTGTTTTGCCTAAATGGTTTACAAAGTCTGCATTTTATGATAAGGTCCTCATGTTCGTAAAGGCGAATAAATGACACAGTTTAGGTTGACCTAGCCTACTTTATTAAGAAGGCTTCCCAAATTGGCAGTTATGACCTACGTTTACCTCCCATATTCTGCAATACTCGATATAGAAAAAAGAAAACGCGACTAAATTATCGAGATGTTGATGGTTTATTGGCAAATGCTAAAAGTTGATTAAAATATGTCTCTTATTAAATTTGTAGCATGTAGATAGCATTTTTCTAGAGCAGAACACCAATGTCATAATTACACCCAACATGCTTTATAAAGACAATAAATATTATACTGTAAAAATGATGACGAGGACAATATACTAGTATTGCCATATTATCTATTAAGTTTTGAAATCATATCCAGTACTTCAAAAGTGATTAAACATCCTGCTCGATGAATAGCGATACACTATTAGCATTCAAGCGATAAAGGGATTGAATTAGCAAGGGATGATATATCATTACAACCGTTAATTATCTCTCAACCAATTTAAGCTTTTTTCCCGATGTCTATTCACGGCTGAGTCAAATCTAGGCTGAATTTGTATTAATAGAGCTATTTGGAGTGCGTTTTTCGAGAAATCTACACCCGGTTGGATTTCACGATGATTTGATTGAGTTATTACGAGATCATATTACCTATTGACCTGTACGAGAACAGTTTGACAGCTCGTATATCCATTAGTAACAGAGTATACTACTATCATATTTTGTTCCATTGGCGAATAGCATTCAAACTGTCAAAATATTCACGTGCAATTACATATGATTGCCAAAACGTTCAAAAATAATATACGTGGGTAAGATCACATAAATTTTGATTAAAAGAAGTTTGTCATGTGCTGTGCACTTGTGTCAATTGTATTTTTAAAAAGTATTCATATTCTTATTTCATAAAAATTTGTTTCATATCAAAACATAATTTGATAGATGGTTAAAAGCACGTTGTGTTATTTTTCATTTTGGTATTTTTAATGACTGTTATTTTTTTCATTAGCTGTGACTGCGTATCATTGGAATAATAAGCTATTCTGAACTGAAGTAAACAAAGTCATACTTGTTATTTTGACGATTCCAGATCAAGAAAGTAATGGAGAAATCATTAAAAGAAGAAACTAATCTGAACCGAAGAAAAAATATTTTGAAACAGAACAATGTAAAGCTAATGTTCTGACCTGTTCCGTATGCCCCTTATCGAGGTCAGAAAACGGAAAGCGCCCCTCCCACTCTGGAAAGCTTGCACTCCTTGCAGCTGTCTCTTTGCATGGTCATCTCGAACTATCATCTCCTCTTTCCTCTTGTTATTCCCAAGAAATATTTGTCAGACGAGTATCGGGGTCATCACAGATTCGATGATGGATAAGATGACAGAGCCAATGTGACGTCATTGGATGAATCCAACTCGTGTACAAGTAATGTGAAGAAATGAATCCCCCCCCCCCCCAAAAAAAAAAGACCCTTCATGAACGTACACTTTGGATCATGGGAATTGGGTGATATTGGATGGTATCTATAAAAACAAGAAAAAGCTTTGTCTAAACTTTTGCTTACATATTCAGATATTCCCACCAAATACTTGCTAGCAAGGAGAAGCAAAAGCTTTTTTTCTTGCTAGCAGTAGCTTACCCAGACTAGCAAAATCTTACATCCCTATTAAGATTTTACTCAGAAATCAAAACAAAAGGTTTTGTTCTTGTACACAAAGGCTTTCCGGATTAGTAAATGCCTATTTGAAAAGGAAGAATTTTCTTTCATCTTCAAGCTTTTGCTTGGCATTTTGCAACCTCCTCTCCTACGAGCTTACACTTTTACTTGCAAGGAGATGAGGAAGATGAAAAGATGTTAATTTTTGCATCTTAGTTTGCCACCCACCTTCTTTAAAAGCCAATAGATAGCCCTTATTTCTCTTCAATCACAGATTAAAAAACAACAACATGTGAATACAGTCGGGCATACAAAGCTGCCTTGTCACATTTCTCAGCAGTATAGTTAATAGCTCTTAGCAGCCACTTTGAGAAGTGAGAAACGGAGAGAAAAACTTTTGACTAACCCAGTTTGAGCTGATGTTGGAGTGTGTATAACCCTAAACTGTCAAACAACACCAGCTGCCAACCCAAATGCCTGACATAGCAAGAGCTCTAGCTATAACATTTACTTGATAGCCTTTTCCTTGTAGTCCAAGTAAATGCTTGTCTTTCCTGTTCAGCCCCTTACTTGAACTATGTTGAATTTTTTAAAGCTGCAAGCAAAAGGTTAGAAAAAGCATTTGCTAGGCCTTTACCAGTTTTTATAGTTACGGCCTGTTGAGAGCCATATGAGAGTGTATTGAACTCTCTTTTGGCTCTTTTTGGCCTTTTTGGCTCTTTTTGGCCTTTTTGGCTCTTTTGGCCGTTTAAGGGGAATCATTTATTGTAGCCGGGGGAGGGGAGGCCTTCATTCATTCTTTATGACTCTTTCGCAAAGTCGATATTCAATTTGAATTCAAAGTAATTTATATTTTATCCCAGTCATTTTTTCATATTTTACAAAATATGTAAACGAATACAGAATAACATACGCAGCATTATTACAGATGACGGTTATACATTACAGAGAAAAAAAAAACGTATATCCCTTTAAGCAGGAGCTTGTGTCGGGTTCACCAGAATTATTTTGCCCCTCCCATCATATAGGCTGTTATTCACTTATTAAGTACACACTTGAACCTGGCAAAGTGGCCACTTCTATACAGGAGTCATCCGCTTTTAGTGGCCATTTATATTGTCTCAATCAAGATGAAAATGTTGTATTTGTATTTTGATATGTACTGGTTTAAAAAAAAAATTTGTCAAAGACATAATGGAAACCAATAAACTTTGAAACTTTGAAAATTTGAATTACAGCAAAATTAGTTTAATAACGAAAATATTTCAGATTTAAGAGTGAGCGTGGGAAAAAACATAAATATAAGGATATATTCACACTCACCAAATGAACAAATGTAGATCCTTTCTTGATTAGAAATCTGGAGATAGCTCAACCAATGAAAATAAACTTCCATATAACACTCCAAGCATCAAAGTTTGACGACGAAGGAAAAAAAGTTTTCGCAGGGTATTTGAAAAGTGCTTAATCCGCTGTGAAATCATGTCATAACGTCCCACCCTCGCTTCGTTGCTCTCCCCCTCTCTCTTTATTTCCTTCTTTCGCTAGTCGAGAGCAGCTCAACTCCAAATCCAATCATCATCAAATATCTGAATCGTCGTCAATTTCTAGTCAACTTTGAACTCTTGGTAAACTATCTTCATTTCCCCCCTCCTCTTTCCGAGCTCAAAATAGATTTTTCCACCACCGACAGTGGCACACACCGCTACCACAGAATGAGCACACGACGTGCATGCATGCGAAGTGACCTGTGGACGAACTAACCGTTGCGTTGCATTCGAGCACGAAAACTTTTTTTTTTACTTTTTGGTCGGATCGTCTGGAAGACCTGCTATAGGGACGTGTTCACACAAGGCGCACCGATTTGTAGCGAAAGTTCTGTTAGATGTTATCTCAATTACTGCATATTGTCTATCAAATCACACATTAAGTGATTACATTTAAATAGATGATGTCTATATTTATTATTAACCAACAGTTAAATTTACATGACCATTACACTATTCTTCCTTGCAAGACAGTGGATTATTGGTAATAATTTGTTCAAAAACTAGAAGTCATCAGATATCAGTTGTTAGTGACATTATAGGGTCCTCCTTGAAGATATGAGCCTTTGTGTTTGTTTTTTCATATTTATTAGCCCATTAATGATGCTTATTTGGTTATCGTTTTGTATAAACATGTTAAGAAGGAAAATGTTATCGAAGGTTGTAATTTTCGACATGGACTTGGCATAACGTTGACTACTATCAGCTATAGTTATAATAACCGACATTGAAACCTTCTTAAAATAATATGTGATATAAAAAGGGAGAAACCGACAAATATACAGACAATGACTTGATCAACATTTGAATGTCCAAGGTTTTCCAAAGTTGGCCCGCCCTTTCTGATGACGAACGTGTTATTATCGGTTAACATAGACGCCGCGTCATCTAATGGGAAATACCTCTTTTACTTAAAGGTCTAATCGGGCATTGAGCCAAAATGGTTGATAGTGATCTTTTCACAAGTATGGTAGAATGTACCTGTGTAATGATTGTTTGATTGATTGATTGATAGAAAAATTGATTGATTGATTGATTCGTTTGTTGATATAATGGGAAATACCTCTTTTACTTAGAGGCATGATCAGGGATTGAGCCAGGCTGTTTTGCTTCCTTTATCATGTCGTGAATGTTGATTGTGATTTTACATGTGTGGTAGAATATTTACATGTGTAATGATTGATTGATGAATAGGTTATTTTGGGGGGTATTTATTCCTTTATTTACATCGATTAATTGATTTCCAAATGAACTGATTAATTGGTTGATGGTCATTTGTTGATAGATTGCTTTATCAATTGATTGATGAGTGATTATTTGATTGCTTGATTAATTGATTGATAAGTTAGTTAGCTGATTTAGTGATGGATAAATAGAATGATTGATTAATTGATTGATATATTGATTAATTTTTGTATTGGTTGATAAAATGGAAAATACTTATTTTTCGATCAAGCACTGAGTCAAGAAGTAAGGCCGTGTCCTCTTTATACAGTGAGTCTTGAGTATTGATTGCGATACACTTACTTTACACACGGATTAATAATGATTGGTGTATTGACTGATTGATTGATAGATCGATAAATTAATTGACTTGTACACATGCATGAACGAATAATGATTGATTGAATGATTAATTGATTGATTGATTAATTAATAATATTAGTTGGTTAGTTGGTATACTGGGAAATACCTCTTTTATACTTTTATACAAGTTTAAGGCCAAGCATTAAGCCAAGACGGTTTAAGTTCTTCTGTGTATTTCAATATTGATTATAATGCGCTTACTTTACACATCCATGAATAATGATTGGTTCATTTACTGATCGATTCGTTCGTTGATATCAGATACCTCGTTCTAGTTGAGTCTAGTCGAGTATTGAGCCAAGACGACCATTCGTGTCACCGAACCCAAGACTCATTTCTTCAAGTTTTAACGATAGGGTTGAGTTTTGGTAAAGTTGAAAAATAAACTCTGAGCTTTCTCTTTCCTTTTATTTCCATGTAAAAGAATATCATAGTGGCAATGCCACATGAAAATGATTGCCCTTGAAATGCCCTTATATTCCAAATAATCATAGCTAGGTTATAACTGGCAACCAAATTTTGATGCCATAATGTGTCAATAGATTACAAGCGTATAGACGTGGAAATAAGAAAGTGAATTAACAATACATAGCGAAGGAAAATGAAAAAGCTATTTTAATGCTTTACAAACAAAGTAGCATATAATTATGAAAGAATATAAAAGTGAGATAATGATGTTTCAAGTAAAATTATTATGTTTAGTTTGTTTAAAGAAAAAACCGCTAGGAAGCTAAATATGTAATAAATCATATATGAATTTCATAAAAATGTTGATAGTCGTACATATCTTTCTGTCCATTAAATTTTGGACTAAACGTTTCAATAGCCCCCCCCCCCCCCCCAATTTGTCAGGATTTCACCTTTAAAACAAGAGGCATAACGGGTCTCTAGGCATATTAGCCTATGTACGAGTTCTTCAAAACACTTAAACCAGTCATCCACACATACTCAGACTGAAATCACAAGCGTGAATACACCTATAATGAATGGATATTTCTAGTACAGCCCTGGGACACTGCACAGTGAGGTAGATCCTAAACTTAAACCATCGCGTCCCCTCCTTGGGAGTATTACAGCACTGATCGCTACGCTTAATCACTGCTACGAAGAATGTCCGGGCTGCACCAAGCACCAATTGAGTGTTTCCGCCAAGACTCCCGGGGAGGAAGACAGGGAGCTCTTCGCTGACTCAGGGCTGCCCGTGTTCACATTAGAACGTTTAAAGATTTAATCTGATGACCTTTCCATATCAGCTATGGTATACTTACCTGAGGCAGGAGGGGGAAGAAGTCTTTCTCTTCCTTTCTCACTTTGCAATCTCTCTAGGGATTCATGGATTAACAATAATCCAGACTCCAGTTCATAAATTTACTAAAACTTGGGCCTCATGCGCTTATTCCTTTAACTGTGACGTAATTTTAGATGGTGTGAAAATGGATGCCCTATTGATATCATTGGGGAAATGGTGTAGATTAACATATCATTGTGTCTGTTAAGTTATACATTCGAAATATATGTGATAATGATAGCTGCAGGGCATAATCATTCAATCAATCTGTCACTATTTATATACTTCGGCAATTTACCCGTCAGCATGGTCAGTGAAATGAAAAAAAAAAAACAATAAAAAATAATCGAATAATGTTATCACATTTTTTCGGTGCTAATTTTGTCAAAAACTTAATTTTAAAAATTTTTATGTTATCACATTTTCAGGCGCTTTTCTTGTCGAAATTTTGAAAAGAAAGGGGGCACATATTTGATGTGTGTGTACTTACGGTATTTCATTTGGGTTCTTAAATGGGCATGTGCTTTTTGTGCGTCCCCCCCCCCCCATCTGTCAGTGCACTCATATGTATCAATTTGTCAATCAATCAACTAATTAAACAACCAATACTAAAATAATAATTCAAGCAGAAATCATTCAACTACACTTCATCCACATGCAGACAATCAAATCGATCATTCATTCATTTATTCATATTCATAAATTGACAATGAATAATGCTCAACTATTCCTTCCTTTTTCTCTCCCTCCCCCCCCCCCCCCCTCTCTCTTTCTCTTCTTTGTAAAGAGTCCCTATACATGTAATCACTGGAACGCAATCAAGGCGCTCAAATATAACCCTTGCGTTAGGCTACCACCCGGATGCTCACATCACTCGGTGAATTCTTTTTTATCTACTATTTTTATATATCCTCAAGAAACACATATTAGATTGCTACAAACTTTATTTCTCATGGATACATAAATTTCTTTAGAAAGACAAGGTAGTATCTAGGTGATATCAATTTAATTTCATATCATATATTACAAGAGTCAGATCATATCATGTTATATATATATATATATATATATATATATATATATATATATATATATATATATATTTACAGGCCATTATGGTAATCAATATATTAATCATGAATTCATCAAAACTATTTATCATGATGACGTGAGTCATTATGATTAACAATAAATCTGTACCTTCTCAAAAGTTCCTTTTTGATACCAAATAGAGTATACGAGTAAGATAATATTCACTCTGAGAAATATAAGCTAGCATTTGTTCACAGAAAAGTACTAGTGTGTTCTTATAGCAAGGCAAGTTTTAACATCATTGAGACTATTATTGTAATTACAAAGCTCGTAGAAAAATATTTACATAAAGATCGAAAAATTATTCGGTAAAAGTGAAAGACATAAAAGGCACATTATAATTGTATTGTTTGTATTGTGTTTGATATACTTATAATTATTAAACAGTGAAATAGAAAGAAAAATCAAAAGAGTATCAAGCTCTCTTAATCGCTTTACGAGCATGTCGCATCAGGAAAGTTGTACATAAAACACGCTAGAAATATAAAAACCTTCTCAGTCATTGCAAAATATATAGGTTGGGGTTAAAAAACAACGTTTATAAGGTTTCCAAGTAGAAAGTATGGCATGATACCTGCGTCACTGAAAACTTAATGATGAATGAGAAATTTCTTTCTTGTTTCAACAAAAATGCTAAAATAATGGCTCCTTGATTCAAAACCAGATGAAAGAACTACTTCTTCACAAACTTTAGTTAAATATGTATAACAAGGTTGTAATTCACAATTTGCAGTTTTGTCTACGTATAATTTCATAAATTAATATAATCTTTAAACTTTTTTCTTATATTACACAATGTATTTCTATCTGTGTTATAATTCTCATTTTGGTTTACTACTTAAGTTTTTCTTCAAAAGTTGCTTGTTTATTACTTCTGTACATAAAGCGCCTTGAAACAACATATACATTCAGCGCTATATAAATGTTTCTTATTATTATTACTATTATCATTATTATTATTACTACTACTACTACTATTGCTACTACTACTACTACTATTATTATTATTATCATTATTATTACTACTATTACTATTACTATTATTATTATTGTTATCATTAATACTATTATTATTATTACTATTGTTACTATTTCTTTATCATTATCATTGTTATAATTATCATTACAATTTTATTATTATCATAATTTTGTTATCATCAATATTACTATCATATTATTATTGTTATTATTATTATTATTATCATCATCAATATTACTATTATATCATTATTATTAATATTATTATTATTATTATTATTATTATTATTATTATTATTATTATTATTATTATACTTTTAGTTGTTAGAATAAATGTGCGATTATGATATTCACTATTGGACTAGTGCCATGCAGGTATAGGCATATCTCCCCCGAAAAACTATCTTCTAGTGAGGCCTAAAATGTAAGCGGAAATACTGCTCAGTGGCCGAAAGGCGTTATCGAAGAAGGGCTATTTTATTTTACATACCTTCTTTTTAGATGTTAAAGTGAAAGAATACAAAATAGATTTTATATTGCTTGACGATTTTGAACTACAGATTCTATAAGCTGTAAATAAAAATCGTTACCAGTAATCGTTAAAAGTATACAGTATGTGAATTCACCTTGACTTTAATTGGTGTCTGCTTATGTAATGGGAATATCAAGAAACGTATAATGAAATAAAGTAACAGACGTTAATTATCTGACTATGGTTATTGATTAAGAAAAATCCAGTGAATGATACATCTTTTATTCTAAAATGTTGCTCGGACATACATGTATGCTCAGGCAGCATTTATTGCTCTAGGCTTTGTGTCGTCAAAGGGGTAGGGTTCTAATTGGGTTTTAGGTAAGTTTTATGGTTACGGTTAGGGTTATAGTGTTTGGTCCAGGGTTGAAGTTAAGAATTTGGCTAATGTAGAATTTTGATAATTTTTAGCAATTTTCGCCGGAGCATGTGTTGTATACTTCCTCTGAAGTAATAAATAACAATAATATTTCGATTTATATAGCGCCTATAATACATCTACGATGTCTCTAAGACAGCGGCGTATCTAGGTATTCTGGCGCCCGGGTCAAACTATCAAATCTGCGCTCCCCGACCATGCCCAAACTCAGATTAATGAGCGTTTTTAATTTAGAAATGATGGTGAAAATGAGTTTTGATGCACATAACCCAGGGTTGTTAGCCCAAATTTGATGAGCAATTGTATAAGTGAGGGAGCAACGCGACCGAGCGGCGGATTTTTTTTCTTTTCACCCCTCAAATTGAAATTTCTTATGTATTTTACCTTTAAAAAAAAAATCCAAGGGAATACAGCAACCTAGCAATAGATTTTTTTTTAAATTTTGAACATTCCTATTTTGGGGGCGCAAAATAAATGAAAACCCTGATAAATGTATTTGAGGAATTTAGTAAGGCTATTGCAAGGTAAATTTATGATTTCTTTCGAATGTTCGATACTTTGAAAGTGCTTTTTATGCACTTATATCCCATCTGGGGGCGAAAAATTTAACAAGCTCCAGCCTTATGCGGGCGCAAATAACCCACAAAGACCATAAAATTTCTTGTATTTCTACCCCTTTTCTTTTTCTCTTTTGCGTTTTTTTGCGCCCCCCTTCAAGTGCCGCCCGGGGCACATGCCACCTCTGCCCCCACCCCCACCCCCCGTAGATACACCACTGCTCTAAGCGCTTATATCATGGAATTGAAACCGAAAATTTTGCTTCATACAAAATTCCTTATCAAAATGACCTGTTATACCGAATAATAATTATCACACAACCTTTCAAGGTCATATATAAAAATGTGAACACTTGGGGAAAATCTAAAGGTATAGTAGAGACATTATCGCAGTGTAACAGGCCGAAACTTCTTAATTCATGTTGTGCAATATTGAAACATATATTGTTTTGTTGGGGGGGGGGGGGATGACTGATGTCGATGTTTCTTCTTTTTTTTTTCATTGCCCCTCGAATTGATCAAAAGACCGACGTATCGGTACCAGTCGTTGATATTTTGGTCTTTTCCACAAAGGCTTCTTTCCTGCCAACTGTAATTGAAAAGAAAAAAATGCAAAATTAAGGAAAAAATTGACATCGTAGCAGTATGATCACATTGACTGTATCTATTATAAATTTGCACTTTTCATAAATTTTTACAACTAATAATATAGCACCACTATTCATTCAAATTCACGATTTACTACTAATAAGACATGTTCGGCAAATGTGAAATAAACTATATCAATATTTCATTTTGATACTTATTGGCCATTTCAAAACTATATGCAAGCCTATCAAACAAGCCTATCTCAATTAGCTTTGAGGGCGGTATGTCACTTTGCTCCTTCGAAGAAATCGAATCCTGCAACGAACTGCAAACTCGCTAATATCTAGATGACTATACCAATAGCTGAACTATACCCCTCGAATGATTATCACCCGGACAATTATTATTCCTCTACGTAGGATAAGAATTCAAACCAACCAGACAACTATCCTGTACGATTTCTCCGTGCAGGACGACCCAGGGGATTTTTTTTTTTGGGGGGGGGGAGGGGGTGGGGGGGGGGGGTACGGGAGGTTGTGCCCCCCTAAATCAACCCGAGAAACAACCACCCATCCTATGATGGATAAGCCTCTGGTAGGTGTTGGAGTGACAATTATCGTAAAATGCTCAAGGGGTAACTGTTTAAGGTGATAGTCCGATTTGGGGGTAGTTGTCCTTAATCAAATTCATTAATACTGGTGTTCTGATGTAATTCCAGTAAAAAAAAGTTTAATACCTGCTGAAACTTTATTTGTGCCTGTAGTTGACCGAAATCTCCCAACCACCTAGGAAATAAGGAAATAAAACAGGAAAGTCAAAGGTAAAATAGAGTGAGAGAGTAGAATAAAATAAATAATGATGAAAACTTAAACTGAAATTTGTTGCCTTATGAATGATCTGGGAGAAGACAAAATACACTAATTTATTCATTTATCTATTTAAAACAGTTTAATGATAAAAAAATATATATATTCTCGGCTTGTGGGCCGAATGGCAGATTTTTTTTTTCACAGAAGATAACACAACATTAATCATATGCACAAAAAACATAATAATATAGAACTATGATAAGACATCCAACATTAATAAGATAGCATATACTTACACAGCTTTATAAATATGACAATACAAACCATATGTAATAGGGAAGTAATAATGATAATAATAATGATAATAATCTGAGCATTTATATTCCATTTTCTCGCCCAGGTCGAGAGCGGCAAAGTTGCCAAAGAGCGTTAGTGCAGTGCTGGGGCTCGAACCCATATCAAAATTATAATCATTGCTGATGAATTTCTGTTTGATCGGTGATAATTATCTACGACAATACGCATTCATACAGGAAACCATTCATCGGTAATGTTATAGATAATATATTTTTAGTTTCTGTGGAAATACATCACTACAAAATAGATTTGATGCAAACCATACCGAGTGTTGGCTTGAGATGGCATCGAACTGTTGTTTGGATCGATTGTATTTTAACTTGACTACCTTCATGACGTCATCGTTTGTGAAGCAATGAAATACGCAAATGAAGACACCCTGTGAGATTGAAAGTATATAGCAGGAAAGTGAACGATTACATAGGCCAGTTAATGGTAAAGTGCTGTGACTGAACTTTGAGCGTTAATGAGTTTTACAAACTTGTAATCGTTGATAATATGGCACTTTGACTGATTGAAATTTATATAGGTTTTACTCAAGATTCTGACAGCGCTGCTTTCAACTATTGAAAGTACCCCTGAAAATACATGTTGAAAATCAGTTCTAAGGGCAATCTCACTGGATTTTATTGACATCATTTTCTAATTATGACGACATATTTGATTTCAGTTCAAAGGCAATTTTGAATATCCTTATTAAAAAAAAAATCAACATTTTCCAAACGTTTAACATTGTAAGACTTTAGGGATGTTTTTCCTAAATTATTTTCACGACAACCCCACCCCCCCCCCCCGGAATTCAGAAAATCACCTCATCATGAAGTGATCTTACATACCTGAAGAGAGTTGAGCAAGGCGAAGGCATACTGGAAAAAGATGGTTGCCGAACCGGTTGCTAGGAAACCAAATATCCACGTGATGCCGAGAAGCGGGAGCAACACCACAGCAGCTCGAGTTGATCGTCTGTATGTTTTGTAAACACAAGAATATCATATTTTTATCATGTGAACAAATACCAAATGCCCCCTTTAGCACCTCCTTCATTCCTTTTGGTTAAATAAATCTATGCCAATGTAAACAATTACGGATTGATTTAAACTTGAAAGATTTTAAACGTAGTATAACAAGATATCATGTTAATAACCTCCGATTTTTAATGTGAAATGTCAATGTGCATGAATAGTCTTGTACTAGCTTCTTACATGATAGAATAATAAAATATTTATTTAAATCAAGAGATAATATGCTATAAACATTACGATTGACTCCGCTTAAGACATACATAATAAGCATATTCATTTGAAAGAATGATGCGTGTTGTTGTCATTGAATAATATACATATTACAGAAACGGGGGAATTACAATACTTACTTGGCTTGCTCAAACTTTGATTTGCTATTAATAGATTTGATCGTCAAAAACGTCTGTAAGACGACCACCAGCACGATGACATTCATCTGATGATAGACACATACAATAAAAAGGCTGGAGTCAAGATGTATATACTGTATAAGGAGAATGTTTAATATATCGTCATGACTGCCAAAATGTAAATTAACTTGGTCTTAAGAAACGTATAACAGTAAATCCTTCTTAATTTATGCATCGAGCAGTGGCGGATTTGCGTGGCGGGGGGGGGGGGGGGGGGGGGACCGGCCCATGCTCCCTCTTCTGAAACGCAACTGGTATACTTTAGAGACACAAAAACAAAAATGCCCCCTTAATTATGTACTTTTTCGGCATTGTGCCCCCTTAATTATGTACTTTTTCGGCATTGTGCCCCCTCTTTTACAAAATGCTGGATCCGCCCCTGATTGAACATCTACTTGCGAGTGTTTGCTGTACTATTTTGTGTATATCCTTTTAATCATTGTATTATCGTCTTTAATATTATCTTTAAACATAATCATAACATGAATTTTGCAGATTGTTTGCAGGTTGTGCCAAGGAATATGTTTCGTCAATTTATGAAATTTGGGTCATCCTCGTCATCATCGATTTGATTTGAAATATTTGGTCGGGGTATAGGACAAAATAGGGTCTCACATCAATAACATAAGGTTTAGTATAGTGGCCCGTCGAATCGAGTCACAAAAGAATCTGCACCTGAGTTTTCAAAGACTTAACATAATTATAGGACTCAATAAATTTACAACTGTTGTGCTAAATCGCAGCCACTTTGTGAAGGGATTGAAAAATCAACTTCACATTACAGAGATACTTGCTCCAACCTTCAGTTCGTTTCTTAAATGACGTAACAACATTAATGACAAAATAGATTTAGAGTTACTTAGTGCAGAAATCTACCCAGTGGCACCTTCGGCGCACAACAACAAATATAACCATGAAAACAATATGAACATTCAAAACCAACACATGTTACAAATCAACAAAATGATACTTTGAGAAGAAAAAAAAATGTCCTTTCTCAAATTAATGAGCATCGTGTAATAATTATATGACATTAACTTTACATTACATTATGTTCATAAGAAAGGTTTTCAAATCATTTTGAAAGTTTGTGCCTAATGAACTGGATTTCATGTCCATAGGAGGGGAGTTTCAATCATAAGGGGGCAGCGGACTTACCCCTATCACGAACACGACAGGACCAGCGAAGGCCCAGATTGCACCCTTCTCCCTAGACAGCCAGCAGGCCTGTTCTGTGCCATAGAAGTCGATGTTGACCAGGGCTGTGATCATGACGATCAAACACGGAGTACCTACATGATTTTTTGTTTATTTGAAAGGGAAAGAAAAACTACATGCAATTCTAAAATTATAATTTTTTGTTGGTATCCGATTATTGTATGTATTATAAATGTTGACTTGGCTTGCGTGCTACATTAAACAACTTTAACAAAGCAACATGCTATTTGTTAATGATTTTCACACACTTAGACTTGGGAGCCGGGGCTGCCTGAGGTGCAGCAGGGGGCACTGAGGACGAAACTCTCAGCAACACCACTGAAACTTATTATAATTTTTATATTATCATCTTCTTTTTCTTACAAAGTATTTCAGAAAAAATACGTGACAATATCAAAGAATGTTCTTTTTTCAACCTATACAAAAGTTTGAAGATCCTGATTTGAGTAGTAGACCTAGGTGTAATTTTAACTTTGTAAAGGCCTGAAATCTAGAAAAAATTCTTTCTTTTGAAATGTAAGAACTTTATAATATCTTAAGTGAAACGATTTGGCTATTAATTGCAAAAATCGCCATTATAAAAACATCTTAATAACAAATTACTGAAAATAAATCAGTTTTTCCCTGAAATGTAAAGATTCGTTAAGGATTTTTATAAAGTTTAAGTTTTCATATTCATACATCTCACATGATCTCTATTTGTGTGCTGTACATAAAGTTTGTATAATTTCTTCTGTTATTAAAGATAAATACCTACCCCATGCAAAGACATGGAATATCTTCAACTGGTAGCTGGTGTTCTTGAAGACCCTTGTGGCCCGGAAGTAGATGTGGACCCCTTCCGTAAACATCCAACAGAAGGTCACCAGGTAGAAGAAATGAAGCAACATGGCAACAGCCTTACATAGGTTCTGAAGGTAATTGAGTGAGTAGTTAGTTTATAGCATGAATATGTTTAGATATTGTACATTAGTAATATTTCCTATAAATATATAGGCCTATTTGTAATGCTTTGTAGGCCTATTCCACTCCTGTGGAATTTCTCAAGCTAAATGATTCTTCACACAGTTTCTTTGAATCACTTGGTTTGGGAAAGTCGACAGGAGTGGAAGAAAGCTTACCGACTAAATTTTAAGATTGGTAGAAGTCTAAAATACATGTTATGATTACTCTAACAAATTAAAATTTCCTGTATCACTGCATGCCTATATCGCAAGTGCAGTATTTTTTTTTTTTTTTTTTTTTTTTTTTGGGGGGGGGGGGGGGGGGAAATACGAGGGAAAAAAACCCCGATAAGAAAAAAAAGACAGGTTTGCCTGTTAATATATCTGAATATGAATGGTAAATATAAAACACAGAAAAAAAGTCAAGAAAACTATTGTAAATACGAAGATCTACTTTCCTCGTCAAAAACTAGTCAATTGATATTATAAATACGACCAGATATGACGTATTGCCTCTTTAAATAATATGCGTCCAGATAATTATGTGCATAATGCATATCATTTTCTGTCACAATGGTGAGACTTCACCACTTATTTTGTTGATATATTAATGAAAAAACACAGTTCCCCATTGTATATGTATTCACTACAACAATATGTTTTCAATATTTTCAAAAATTTTCCTATATATCTATATGCGTTTTTCCTTTCACGAAAAAACAACAAAACAACTGTAATGTCTTCTGCTGAAGTAAAATTACCCCAAAAAATATCATTACCTGATTATGGACTTTATCAATACCGATCAGAAATATCAGGTGGCCAATGATCATAGCTCCCATGAGGTTTAGGTGGATAATGGCAGCTTCTTGATTGTGCAGAGATCTTCATGCCAGCGGAGTAGCATAGGAAAATTAAAAGAGTGAGACACGGGCAAATGCCTTGAAATTATAGTTACTATTCAGTAGAAGAATCCTATAGGATCTCAGTTTGTGCATTTTACCCGATTCTTCAAATGTCAATTTAGAATGTTCAATTTTAGTTGTTCCTCTGACAAAATTCATTTTGTATAAAACAATTAAAGTAAATACCAGGTGTAAAAAAAACAAAAAAACATTTGACATTTTTGATGATTAATAACTCAAAAGTTATAACTCGTATTAATTTAAACTGCATGAGATTTTCACAATATAAAGATGAAGGTTGTCAAATTTATTGTCACTGAGAGATCAACTGCTTGGCAGGTGCGATGCACATCGTATTTGTTATATTCTGAATTAATTACTGATACACACATATTTTGTAGTCCTTATTTAAAAAAAAAATGAAAAAAAAATAAAACAATTAAAGTAAATACTAGGTGTAAAAAAAAAAAAAACATTTGACATTTTTGATGATTAATAACTCAACAGTTATAACTCGTATTAATTTAAACTGCATGAGATTTTCACAATATAAAGATGAAGGTTGTCAAATTTATTGTCACTGAGAGATCAACTGCTTGGCAGGTGCGATGCACATCGTATTTGTTATATTCTGAATTAATTACTGATACACACATATTTTGTAGTCCTTATTTAAAAAAAAATGGAAAAAAAAAATCTAATTGAATATTCAGAGCATTGTTTTAAGAAAAGTATTCAAGGAAATGTCGTAAAACTTACTCCAAATAAATTTTGTCATCCTTCAGCTTTACAACATGAAAACCTCAGTCTGATACGAGTAAACCTTCTGAGTTATTAATAGTATTTTTTGGTATTTTATTGAGGAACTTCATTGACATTGACATCAATATTTTGTTTTACAGACAAAATAATTAATGATAAAAAGTGTCAACTTTTTTTTATACAGAGTAAAATACAGGGATAAATAACAATAAAGAATGATACTTCAACAAGGTGTTCACATTCAAAGTCGTTTCACAGAATCTTGTTTTGTAGTAAACTGGTTGCTGATGAAGCTTCAAAGTTTTATCACGTAAAGATAATTCATTTAAGTAACAGTCATTACCAGAGATCTTGAAAACGCAAAACACGATCGCAAAAATCAAACCGAGGGCAATTTCGGTTCCCAGTTTAAATTGTATCACACAGAAATCATGTTCGGATTGTATAATAGAGTACCTGCCAAGTTGTCAAGGTTGCTGGTTCTAAACAATTTTGAGCTAAACAATTGTGGTGATCACACCAGGGCCAAACAATGAATTTGCCCTGCTCAATCCCGTTGCTTGAATGGTTTCACGGTGAACCTCATGCACGGGCTCTATTGTTTGGAACCAGTATTCCGGACGACGAGCGAATATGACGTCAGCATTTCGGTACTCTATACGTCACTGTAATGTCCGCACATTTCCAGTAGGTGATGGACAAGGCTATTGAAATTGCCTTAGGTTGATTTTTCAAGTCTTTGCGAACGTGTTTCAAACAATTTTGAATTTAAACCCCTGTTCGGTATCTTATAACACACGATTGTTCCAGTGTTTACGTTTTATCCTATTTAATATGTTCGCCACAAGCATAAATTGTTATCTTTTCTTCAAATTCAGTGAACGATCATTATTTTAAACTCACCTTAGCGTGGTTGCTATGATAATGAAACCGACAGTGAGAAAGATGAGGGATAGACCTATCCCGACCTGTGAGATGATTTGAAGAACCAACTGATCCTTCTCTGAAATCTAATTAAGAAGAAAAGAAAAAAAAAAGAGTAATAATAATATTCCATATTTATATAGCACATATCACAATATGTCCCTATGCGCTGCATGTAAGAGGAAGAAGGAAAAATGGATAAAGAAACTTAAGAGGAATAAGGTATGCTCAACATATTTCCTCTAGTAAGATATCAAAGTTTTGAACAATGACTGCCATAATAGCCAGGGGCATTAATCTATCTATCTTCAGGATGAGGGGGGGGGGGGGGGCAAATGAAATTATTGAAATATAAATAGTGTACGCAGTTAACTCTAATATTGTTTGAAATTTAAAGGGAATCTTTCCTTTGTCACACCCCCTGTGTGACTTCAACGATGTGTTACAATAATAATATTAATAACATTATATTTGTATGAGATTATTTTAATTCTGGTGATTAAATTGCATTGATATTGCCTGTGTTTCTTCCTAAATAGTTCTAAAGATGTTTCTCCTCTCAAACTTCTAAACATATATTATGAGTTCAGTTTGTAATTTTCTACTAGGAATTTAATACCTAATCAAGTTCAAATTACGATACTGAAATAAGAATTACTGGGTGTGGGAACAGTATACGTATCTACCTCAATGTCGTTTATTTGCAGCAAAATGGCGAAATTTGTCAGGTGGTCGCACGAACACGTGACATGGGTAGCGTTGACGTCACTTGCCCTACAGCCTTCAGTTGACCACGCCCCTGTATTACTATCGTGATACAAAGCAGAAGAAAACAAAATGAAGGTAGACAGGATTTAAGTGAGTATCAACAAAGAAGGAATAATGACGTCTCATCATATTATTATATAGACTGTGACTACAATCGTCGAGTTACAGAATATTACACAATCTACAAAGGCCTACATGCATGATTTAACTTGAATTTTTTTTTTTTGAAAAATGTTCTGAAAGAGTTGAAACAGATGTTTAAAGTTTTGGCACGATGTATTCATTATGTATTTATTCCCATGATTCCAGTTATACTAAAAATACAGGAAAGGTAAATTCAGGTAAGAAAACAGCTTAATAAATGCGCCCCGCGTATATATAGAGCAAATATCATTTATATTAATGATTATTCAAAACGCTTACTTATCAGCAGAAAAATCGTAAAAGACGCACAAAGATGAATCCTGTGAGCTGTCTTCCTGTAAATAAAAACGAAAGTGAAATAAATAAACAGGAAACAATCAACTGGATTTTCAAAAGTTGAAGATGAATTTGAACCCATATTTTTCATACAGAACCGGCGGTTGCATAAGCACTTGATGCCAACCATTACAGCTCATAAAGTAAATTTTGAATATTTTTTGTATGATTTCACTTTACTTGGAGGCAGTTATATTCATGATAATACTTCACATTTCATTTTCAGTTTCATTAGTATAAACAACTAAATTTACTTACCGTACCTAACTTATAAACAAAAAAAAAACAAAAAAAAAAAAAATGAATAAAAGCAGAGGAAAAAATTCATGAATGGGTGATATGATATAGGGCAAAAGACATTGTAGACGCTCTGAATAAGCCAAAGTTTTTACTGCCTCAATAAACAAAAGCTAGCCTATTTTATGCGTTGGTTAAGGTTTTGAAGAAAATTTTAGCAAGTGGCTTACCCGGTTATTTCTTAAAACAATCCTGATTGGTTCGTTGAAGGAGACGGCGCCGCCATTGGCCAATGAGACACTAGCACTTATTACTTGACTGTTGAGTTGAAAACTGACGTTAGATCTGTAGAATACAAGTAGTCAATTGTCAAAGGGCCTTATACATAAATAAGAACAGGCAAGTTACATTCATGTGACTCTTAAAATTACTTAACAGTGCTCTTTTAATACTCTGGATAGTCATCCTTTTAAGAAGCAAGATATTATTAAGATATTGATCGATTGATTGATGATTTTAACTGGCTGCTAAGAATGTAAAGGCTCGTTGATAAGCAATTGGTGGACGTGCGGACCTATCCGATAAAGGACAGTACCGCATTGACCTGATTCGAACCCGGGACCTTACTTTACCAAGATACCCTTTTACGGTGCAAATGCTCCTTAAACTGACTCTATTAGAATCACTTGTATCTTTAATCTCACGATACCAAAATAGTCTCTACAAAATAAGAAAATAATTTGGCCATTTTCCCGAAACCCTTATCGAGCACTTCGCCAATTAGACTCTAGTAGGATTCCGTACACTTAATTACCTCGTGTTTTCCACCAGGTTTCCACCAAGAGGGAGCGGAGACGTATGAAGGATGAACGCTGACACCAAGTGACCTGAACAAGAAAGCAACAGAAAGAAAGAGAGAAAGAAAGTACACTGGTCAGCCCTGAAACTAGATTTATATAATTACAGGTTTTCAAAGATTTTAGGAATACGACGATTTACAAAATATCAAGCTTTAGCATGGTCTAATCTTCTACAAAAGAGTAAATAAGAAAATATGTCGGAAATATTAATTCATATCAATATCAATATCAATATCAATATTAATATCAATTGAAATAAGTCCTTTTCGAATGTCTCACAGCATATTTTCGACAATTGACTTTTGAGAAGTTGTCTTCTATCTATTCATCTTTCTATCTATCTATCTATCTACCTATCTGTTTATCTATCTATATCTTTCTATCACATTGTATTTCCATATTATTGTGGCACATGCCATTTTTAAATTTACAGGGAAGTATCTGGTTCATTTTAATGACCTGGATTATTGCAGTAACGTTTATGTTTCACAATATCGACAGGTGATCGCCGGTCATTGCATGAGCGCCCTTATAACAACTCGTTTGCCTCTCAGTAATATCGTCTAAATGGTCTTTTGCAAAAGTTAAACAGAATTCTGATAGGAAAGCTAAAATTGTTCTTGAGCTTTAACTATATACATGCGTATATATGTATATAATTATATGTGGACAATGTTATTAAGATGTCAATTATTTTTTCGTCAACGTATAGCACACCATGCGCGTTTTGGAGTAAAAAAACACCACCCCCCCTTTAAAAAATCCTGTGTACGCCCCTCTAGCACACATGATATCTATCTTGAGATGATGAATATAAAATAATCATGACAAAAATCATCAAAACAGATGAAATAATTTGATAAAAAAAGTTCAACCTGTTGCATTTTCTGGTAGGATGACGGTTGGGATGGAGATCTTTGCGTCACCCGATGCCAAGTTCGAATCTTCGGAGGGAAACGATGTACCAGCGAAATCAGCCAACGGCACGATATTGATTGCTACGGCTGATGGAAGGCGAAGAAATAGAGACAGGGAGATGGGGGTAGATAGAGAGAAAGAAAGAGTGAAAGAGAGAGAGAGAGAGAGAGTAAAAGAGAGGGCACGACATATAGAACAGATAGAAAGACAAGCAAGTGAGTAGGAAGAAACGCGGAGACACCGATAGAATGTCAGAGAGAGAGAGAGAGAGAGAGAGAGAGAGAGAAAGATACAGACAGACAGACACAGAAAAAAGACAGAGATAGAAAGAAAGAGAGAAAGGGACGAAGAGGGAACGAAAGAGAGAATGAGAAGAATATACTAATTAAAACAACTTCCTTACTTATCAAAATCATTTTTTGCTAGGGAACGGTGACATCCGCTGTTTCCTCCTATTTCTCCTTTATATTACGCAGTTATGTGTCGCCGGATTAACATTATTTAAAACAAAAACAAAAAACGGTGTCTTAAAATTTCTATTTGTCTTTAAAAGAGTTTAAATCTCAGCACAGGCAGATTATATATGCTTTTACCACAAATATCAAGACCAAGAATGATATGGAAAAACGAGGAAGAATAGACGATAGCAATAATGATGATCAAAGCATACAAACGGCTAAACAGCAAGAACAAAAATAAAAGTTAAGAATTGATACGACAAAACGTACCAGTATCGCCGATTTTGATAGTTGTTTTTAGTGGCTTGTCGTCTGCTAAGCCACGAACCAGACTGGAAGCGACATTAGATACAGCATTCTCTAGCTCTTTAAGGTGAGTAGCGACCTCTTGAGACGATATATTTCCGCTTGAACTTGTGTTACTGCCTGAGATACCGATCTAAAACAAACATAATCATATACGAAATAATATGATAAACATTTTAAAAGTTTGGCTACAATTTAGCATTTTTGAATGAAAAGTGGTGTTATTGTGCACAAATGCGGTATGTCTCAGTATGCTCAATAAAACTATTGTGTCAATTTACTGTGTCAACAAAGAACTTTGACCTCTTTTCTTCTTGTATGCTATGTCTGTACTTTTAATTCTACACTACTATACTGCCTTTAAGACTATATACTACCACAACTACTATTATTACTACATGTACTATTACCACCTCTATACCTAAATTTCTACTACTACTACTATTACTTCTACTACTACTACTACTACTACTACTACTACTACTACTACTACTACTACTACTAGTACTACTACTACTACTACTATACTTATATCAGTCTTCGAAACTTGCTATAGCTATAATATTTCCATCGTTTGTGGTACCTAAGTGTTAAATAGTACAACATTTTATAACTATTTAAACGCTTGATTTCGTTTTGTTTTCACGTTCTGATGTGCAGAGTATTCCCATATTAAAGCGTTACTTTAAAATCCCCGTCTAAATAACTTACTGAAAATGATGTGATGATGTTGGTCAGTTCCCGGTTAGCGACCGTATTGTTTGATGTTAACTTTGTTGTGGTGGGCACTGATGTAGATGCCTTCATTACGTTGGATGTTGCTGTGGTAGTTATGGTTGCTGTTGCAGCTATTGACGTGTTAGGTGTTGATGGGGTGGAAATAATGTTACCTTCAGATGTTGTTGCCATGCTGGTTGTCATCTTTGAGGTAGTCTGTGTTGGGAGAAACGATTATAGTAACTAACAGCAATGAATCTGGATTTCATTTAATGTCTAATACGTCTAAAACCGGGCATGTTGGCTCAGTTGGTTAGAGCGCCCGCCTCATGAACGGGAGGTCGTGGGTTCGAACCCCGGCCGAGTCATACCAAAGACTTCAAAAATGGGACCTTCTGCCTCCTAGCCAGGCGCTCGGCATATTAGAATGGAGAAGGGTAATAATAACATATTATGTTATGCAGGGCCCGCTGGAAGAGCAGTTTGATAACTGAAGTGGCTACCCTGGGTAAATAAAACGTTATTATATTATATTTAAAATCTTTAATAATTAAAAATGAAATAAATAATTTGATACCTAATTTCTTTTTCAATAATCTTTGTATTCTATAATATAAAGATTACTTGATGCGGTCAAAGATAATCTATTGCCATTTTTTGTATACGAAATTGAAAATCTTTTCCTTTCTATCCTCATACATAAATTACAATAATCGTAGAGAATTTTTAAACTTAAAAGTTTTAAACAGCACATTATTTTTTTTTCTTGATAGAGAAGATATATATCCCTTACAAGCACTAGCGTGCTTGTCAGAGAAATCTGGACCCCATAAAATATGATACCCCCCCCCCCCCACTGAGCGACTTTTTGACGGCTGGCGAAAAATAAAATTGTCGCCCCCCCCCCCCCCACTGAGCGAGTTTTGGAGGGTCTCTCTCCAAGCAGAATTTGACAGTTGACGAATTCCCCCCCCCCTTAAAAAAAATCCTGGCTACGCCACTGCTTACCAACACATAAAAATAGGTATTAGAAAATTATATGGTATTAGCTCTTTGTAAGAACAAAAGATATCAATATTTTGAGCTGAAATGTACCGCCATCATCTGTGAAGTTACCGCTGACAAATCTGACGTCATAGTAGACGAATCAGACGTGACTGGATCAGGGGAGACCGAACCGGATTGAACTGGTTCTGTCATCCTGCTCGATTCAACTGTGGAGCTCGAACCAGATTTAGACGCACTATCGCTATCGGTTCCTCCTCCTCCTCCTCCTCCTCCTCCTCCTCCTCCTCCTCCTCCTCCTCCCCATCTTCCTCCGCCTACTCCGTTCCCGTCGCCTCCCGTTCTAGAGCATACGGATCCTTTACATGTAAAAAAAAAATTATGTTTATAATCATGGATCGCAATTCTTAGAAAAATCATAGAGGTGGTGTATCCAAAAATGGAAGAAAAAGGGAATGGTCGAATTGAAATGCTGAACTGGGGAGGGTGGAAAGTATGGACAGCTCGGCCGCATGACGTTAGAAGCATCGTAAGGAATATTGATTTGTCACTAAGCTCTGCTTCATCGCTTGCTGGATATGCCACTGCAGTGATCTTGACGGCTATACAATTTTGTATGTTTTAAATTTTCTTTTCTATTTTCACTTATATCAGGGTTATCCTGTGCGTGAGATTTCCTTGTACTTTCAATATTCTGGCCATTTTTATTTCTTAGTTAACATAAACGACAGAGGCATTACCGTATTCTCTTTAAAAAAAAAGCAGTTGAATTTCTATTTTCACTTTCATTTTACCCCCCCCCCCCCCGGGAGCTGAGTCACGGGTGATCACTCGATTTTTTTAGAGAGAGTATGATTTAGATTATGACGCATTCCAACCAGCGGGGTCGCTAGAACATTTTGAATGGGGGGGGGGGGGTGTAACACCCAAATTGGCCTCTTCCCTCTCCCTTTCCCCCCCCTCCTTTTTTTTTTTTTTTTTGCCGAGAGACAACAATTTTGAATGTGGGGTGGGGGGGGGGGTGACATCCCCACACCCCCCCTCTAGCGACGCCCCTGATTCCAACGACTGGACCTCACAAGCAACTCCCTCAAGCAATTATTTTGAACTATGCCTTATTAGCCGACACAATAATAACCTGACTTACCATTCAAAACGACTCCTTGTTCTCCGTTTACAAACCCGGTTCCGCCCAGAACATTCAGCGAGCTGACGCTGAAGCAGCTCTCATCGGCTAGAAGTTGGACCACGCCCCCAGCTCCTCCCCCTCCGCACGAGTTACCATTGTTCGCCAAAGATCCTTGTCCACCCTCAACGTTCAAAGATCCAGAATCCATGATATATATCTGTTTCAAAGACAACGACAAAACTCTTCACCCTTCAATAAATTTCAATGCACACAGAGCTAACAGTACGAGAGATCTAAATCTCTGAACTCTAAACATATTAAAACTGTATTTGATCCACATCTTTTTTCCAGGGTTTTCCCCCGTAACCTTATGTTGTTGCATACTTAATTCCTGCTTTTTTTCAAATACTAAACGCGGCTTTTAACTAGATAGCCTGTTTAAATGCGGTGGCGTCAGTATATCAGCTTAAAATTGAGCTAGCGTATGCCCCTCTCCGTTTGAAGGCTAAGAAGAACAAACAAAGAACAAACAAAGAACAAACAAACAAACAAACAAAAACAGATTTGAAGGGCCTACTGCACGAGAGGCTGCCAAGATGCACCCCTGGATGATTTCCCTCACAGAAACGCAACTTCGCACTTTTGAAGAATAATAATACAAATCGAGTAATCAGTGTTTGAAAAACCAATCCTAATGTGGCACTGATTACTTTGGCGATCATAACAGTGAATCTGTACTCACGGAATCAGCGATAAGTCGAATAAGCCCACCGCTGCCGCCACCTCTGACGCAGTCCGGTCCTCCTGGTATCCATCCTCCATCCTCTCCACGAGCTGTAATCTGAGATTCTAAGAAACAGTGATCAAAGATGATGAAAGGCCATTGAAGGTAATTGGTATCCAATTAGAGGTGTCGTGGTCTAGTGGAAAAGTCTCCGGACTATATATCACATGGATGATTCGGGGTGCGAATCCCTGCCCCGGCACAAACGTCCTTTGGCAAGACATCACTCTACAATTTTGCCACTCTCCATCCAGGCGAAGTAAATGGGAGCTCGATGGGAAGATATTCATTGAATGCTGGAGCGCCTTATCTCTCTAGAAACATTATTATAAGCGCCTAATAAATTTACTAATAATCACTATTATTACTGTTTACTCTAAATAATAAAATATTCTGTTCCGTTGGAAAAAATATACATAACAAATGTTGTTCCTGGACGCCCTTGAAAATGTTACAGTGGAATTAGGTTGGGTAGCCGTGTCAGTTGTCATCCCAAAATAAAAATAAAATACATCAAGTACACCTGGGTCGAAAGGAGTAACTTAATATATATGCTTTCTATTATTATACAAGCACTGGGTAATGTAGTAAATGAGTAACAAGTTACCATGGTGCCCCTTTCACGCACTACAGTGCGTCCCCCCAATAAAGTTAACAGTCAGAAAAAGTCTCCCCAAATATTTGTCGAAAAGTTTTATACCTGTGGATAGCTTAGGGTCTCTTCTATCAAATGACACACACAAAACAAAACAAAAAAACACCTAGCGATAATTTTTTATTTGAGCAAAAGCAGCTTTTGCGACAGGGTGCAAAATCCAGAATCGACAAGAACTGGCATTTGTTCTGGCTGTTATTAACACATTTTGTGAACCGTTAAAAGTTGACAGTTGGATAAAGTCTCCCAACATGAACGTTTCAAAATATGTTCAAGAAATTTTCATACCTAGGATAACTTAGGGTCTCTCCTATCAAATGACACCAAAACATCGAACGATATTTCACGCTTGTGTGAGCAAAAGCCATTGTTATAACATGGTGTAAAATCCATGACTGACAAAACATTTGTATTGGTTCTCGCTGGTATCAGCAAAGTTGAGAGTCTTAAAAAGACTTAGACATTTTCATATTCCGATTATTCAAAGGCAGTTTATGAAAGGATAGGCTTTGTTTTCTGTATGTCCAGACATATCCCATCAAAACTTAATGGATGACTGAGAAAGCCAGCTTGAATTAAAAACTGGCCTAAATTAATATTTCAAAACACTCAATAAATTAGTGAAATGCTCACTGAATCATAATAATGTTGATGAGATACGTAAGTACACGGAGAACGAAACCTGTTCTTTCATAAATTGTCTGTTATTGATCATAATATGAACATTTCTAAGCCTTTACATGACTCTCAACTGTGCTGATACAAGCCATCACAAATACCAATTCTTGTCAAGTATGGATTTTACATCTTTTCACAAAAGTAGCATCTGTTCACTCAAGTTTAAAATAATGCCAGATATTTAGGTATCATTTAATAAAAGAGCTATCCACAGGTATGAAATTTGGCTTCAAATATTTTGAAATATTTATATGGGGAGACTTTTCCTGATTGTTAACCTTTTTTCTGGGACGCACTGGGTGAATTCAAGTTCGGTGTTGGTGTTTGGGCAAAACTAGCACCAGTCACAACACCGAACCTGAAATGAAGCTGGTGCTGGGATTGACTTCACTAGGTGTTGAGCTATCAATAATGTGTTTGGTATTATTTTTATAAACCCGAATTCGGTGTTGGGGCTAGAATCAGCAGCCCAATTCACGCTCTCAACACCAACACCAACACCAACACCAACACCAACACCAACACCAACACCAACACCAAACTTGAAATCACCCACTGTATTGGAGTCAGGAGCTCTGACGCATGATTCACGTGGATGTCACAACGGGAAATGAGGGTGAGGGGGGGGGGGGGGAAGGGGGGGGGGGAAATCAGGTTGTGACTCCCCCTTTAAAAGTTATTGTAAATAGTCAAACATTGATTATCCATTTTTTCTCTTGTTAAACAAAAATTATCATTGTTACCTTCGGAAAATTCGAAAACAAGAAATCCTTTTTCCAGGCATGTTGAAATATTGTCTGAAAACTCGGACCAACACCCCATTAAAAAAAGGTTCTGACAACGCCCACTGATTATTCATTCTGACAGAAGAATGTACCTAATGACTGACCTATATAAATGAAACCCGCTGCAATGACCTCTAGTGCTCCTCCTCCAAAAGCTCTCGCTGTCCTATTGAAATCATTGGATATTCCACCTAATTAGGATAATTAAAAAAACCCATATAAATAATTCAAGATTAATCGATGCAAGAAAATAGAACAAAAATAAATTATTATATCGGTTCTGTATTATGACCGGATTCCGCAGATCCATTAGAATTCATATTGTGATCGGCACTGCTGTTTTGTCAGGCGGTATATTTATGTTTCACAAAACCGTGGAGATCTTTTTCATATTGAAAAGATTTTAAAGCGTCGAGCTTTTGATCTTACGAGAGTGAAATGCTTAAACCAAAATAAATCAAAATTAACCTAAATCGCTCAAAGAAATAAGGCTCAATCAAATTATATATCGATGTATATTGATTTAATTTGTTTCCTATATGTGTGTTGGAATATATCGGTTTAGCAATTTCATTATTATGCCTATGACATCATTAAAATGATAAATTTTCAAAAGCACTGCATGTGTGAGGTGTAGCTAAAATGATTTTCATTGTAAAGGAGTAAAGGTTTTTCGCAGTGGCATGCATTTAATATTCGCATTTATTATGACTGGTGGAGTAGTACAGAAGATAGTCGAATATTTTTAATTTTATTAAATCTACATCATTGGATTAACAACTCTATTGTGAGGTCATTGTTAAAAATACTTAATGATAAATCACTCTAAAAGGTGTTGGAAAGAAAGATTATATGGATGGCGACAATGAAAAGAAAATTCCTTAAAATTACTTTTGTTTTATTTGTATGATTTCAGTGGAATAAGAAAATTTCACACCGCGGTACAAATAGAATTTTTTATTAATATTACTGATAGGGATTGGCACTTATTATTCCATACTACAAAGTCGCTTTTTGGGAGAAGGATTTTTTTCGAACACTTTAAGTCGCATCAATAAACAATTAAACGGCTTTGATGACCATTTCCCATGTCTTGCAGATTTCCTCCAAACGCTAATTAAAAAGCATTAAAGTTTGAAGTATATTTCTTCCTGTCGAAATCATCCAGTCTCATTAATAATTCCAGGGTGTACCTTTCTGTTCTTGAAGCTGATAATGAACTGCAAAAACCTCGCGGTATCTATACTGGGCTATACACAAGATCAGTGTTAAAACAACACCAGTTTCGAATCACATTGGTGTTGTTTTAACACTAACTGGTTTAGTTTTAACACTTATTTGGTGTAGCCCAATATCAAAACTGATGTTGTTTTAACACTTATCTGGTGTAGCCCAATATTGATACCGAAGTGGTGTTGAATTAACACCCTGGTTTTTGCAGTGTGGCCTATGTTTTACTATAACTCTTTCTGTGCCATTGCTGCAGTTTTGCACATATTTACACAAAAATCCCATTGAACTAGATATGGCAAGCATGCAACGAGTTAAACGCACGCCTCCAAGCTACTCTTCATCATTCTTATGCCAAACCGTTTCTCAAAGCTATTAGGGAAGTGTCAGAGTAATTCCAAGGGTTATAAAATTTCAGTTATTTATCTTCTCATCGTGATCAATCTATCTTATTTATGGCCACAGTATAAGCAAACTAATTGTATAAATAACATATTAACAGTATAAAGCTATTAGGGAACTGTCAGAGTAATTCCAAAGGCTTTAAAATCTCAGTTATTCATTCTCTCATCGTGATCAATATATCTCATTTATGGCCACAGTAAACTGAATAAATAACATATTAACAGTATAAAGCTCTTAGGAAATTGCCAGTTATTCCAAAAGCTTTAAAATCTCAAGTATTTATCATCTCTTCGTGATTAATCTATCTCATTTATGGTGGTAGTATAATGAATGTGTGCATTAAGCGGTCTATGCTCATAGTGATCTATATTGTACTTAAAATCCACGTCAACACTAAAGCTATATATTATATAAATCATGTTTATTACCATTTCATGCGAAATTATACTACAAGGCTACCCAGAAATTGCCAGAGTGATGATAGTTTTCTTTTTATCTACATTTCATTACCAAAACTAATTTACTATTGGTTCTCAAAATATATACAGATGCAAATGTCATTATAAAAATGCATTCTAAAAAATTTCTAAATAAACATGGAAAGTAAATATTTTTTGTTGCAAATTGTGGAGAATCGACACATTTGAAATATTTAAAGGAAACAGAAAACACATTACAGGGTTAAATACATTTCTCTCATATTATATTTCAGTCATGGTCTTTGCATGTATGAATAACATGCATCCTATGTTTTGATATACAATCGCTTTTGTCGCGTTACAAAAATCGTGCTCATAATATTGTAATATGAAAACAATAATCTAAAAATAATATATACCTGCACTTCCTCCCAAAACATTGGTTGTGTCATTCACCAAGTAGGCCTGACTGTAGAAGGTGGAGGGGTTCCTTGCCCCACCCATTCCTCCGTGCCCCGCCCCATCAGAGGAATTAGGTGCGGCTCCACCGGGACCACCAAAATCTAAGATGGCATTGCGTCGAAAAGAAGTTTTTAGAGATAGAGAGAGAGAGAGAGGGAGAGAGAGGGGGGGGGGGTGGATATACAGAAGCAGAGAGAGAGAGAGAGACAGACAGAGAGAGATATATACGGAAAAGAGAGAGACAAAGAGAGAGAGAGAGAGAGAGAGAGAGATGAAATTTCTCGATTTTAAATATGGATCAGTATTCAAGGACGAACCACCTTTTCTTCATTTCATTCACAGTAAAATATAACTCAACTTTGTTGTAATCATTTCATACTTTGATGGATATATATGTTACTGAAATAAAAATATCACAATATTATGTCAACTAACGCAAGACTGACCACACATATATTAGTAGATGTTACATTTTATGACGTAAGGTATAGTGATGGATCATTATATGACATTTATATAATATCTCTATCACAGTTCGTTCTTTATCGATGGCTAGAGTAAAGCCTATTATTTACATTTCAACTATACGGGATTTTGTTGGAAAATTCAATTCAATTAAAGCGTATTAAATGACCATCCATTTTCTACTTACGTCCAAATCCTCCCAAAAATTGATCTGCGTAAGCACTGGACTCGTTGGCGTTTTGCGACGAATTCCTGCGATCAAGGTGAACGGTTGTATTGATGATGACGTCACCGTAGGTGCTGCTCACACGTAGCGCATTTTGTCCCCGGACCTCAACCCTAAGCGCGGAGCCGAGATAGAGCGACCCGTTCACATTAAAACTAGCGACGCCATATTCCCAGGTTGTGTTCACGTCGTCCGTGTAGTTATGGTACGTTATGTTGCCTCGGAGAATTATTTGCTAGAAATTCAAAAGCGAAATTTATTTGTACTGGACATAGATTTTCAGATCTACAAAACGGTTTTGCCCATTTCTGTAACTTGTAATAAGGACAAGGTACAAAATGATTGTCTAAAACAATAACAGTCAAATCTAATCCACAGAGTTTGGTACAGCGCCTTTTCCTTGCAGTTACAAAGCGCTTGGCAATTTGCTCCATAAATTAGTATAAGGGCCACTTAAACAATGATTATAATAATAGTAATAATAATATGTTTTGTTTACCCAGGGTAGCCTCATCAGTAATAAATACTATTCTGCCTGAGGGCCCTGCATATTATTACCCCGGCTTTAGCGCAGCAACTGTAGCGCTCAGTGCATTTAAGGAATAAATCCAACCAGGTACCCACTTACTACACCTGGGTCGAGTGTGACAAATGTAGATTAATATCTTGCCAAAGGACGTTAGTGCCGCGGCAGGGAATTAAAACTATTAAAAAAGACCAGTAAAAGGCAAAATTCCTGCTTTCTAACAAAATAGGTGGGCCTCTATAAAGAGGTGAATTTTCGTTTAAAATGGAAAACACCCATTTTTTCTACCTGCTTCATATTAGTATTGTAACGTTGATCACAGTCCAGTGAGTCCGGTAAGGAAAATGCAGTAGTGTAGTCTGCTGTGCTAGCCATGTTGGTACTGATTATCTCGGTGACGTTCTTGACGACGGTGGCATTCTCGGGAAGGGTCGTGGTGGCGCCCTGTGTGGTGAGGCCCTCCGTGGCGTTCAGGTTGCGTATGGTCGTTGATGCATTCCATGTGCTTCCCGCAGTGGTTGTTGATATTCCTGGTGTGGTGTCCGAGGTGTTGAAGACACTAGCCGTCTCTGTGGCCTGATCCGATGTGGTGTGGTAAGAAGTTGTTGTCCCAGGTTGTTCGGGTTGAACTGTAGTCTCTGGAGTCTTTATTTTTGTTTCAGTTGTTCCTGTGGTTGTCCAGATGGACTTTGTCGATGTTAACCGCGACGCGGTGATTGGTGACTCAGTGGTAGATGTAAGTACTGAAGTGGTACCACTTGTTGGGTTGGTGTACAACAACTGCGTAGACCATAACCACGGTGTGGTTTCATCTGCCGGAAAGAAGATATCAAAAGTCAAAAGCGCTTAACATAATCAAGAATATTTGAGAGAGAGAGAGAGAGAGAGAGAGAGGGTGTGGTGCATATGAGTGAGAGAGAGAGGGAGAGAGGCTGCGGGATAGGCCGGGAGCCAGAGGGGGGGGGGGGGGGGGGGGGGGGATAACCTAGCTGGAAAGGAAACCAATTTCTATGTGCATGATTATAAAGATCGCATTGTTCCAGATAACGAATTGACCGTCTGGCATGTTATGTGGCCAGTGGGAGGTCACAAAGTGGTCAAAATTTTGAGCTAGATCAGCTGGAAAGGAAACCCTAAGAAACCTATATGACAAGATTCGCCATAGTCCCAAGGTACATGAATGGGCACTGCCAGACGTTTTAAGTGGTGGGGTGCCCGCGAGACGCCCCCAAAGTGGTCCAAAAATTGAGCTTGATCGGCTGGAAAGGAAACCCGATGAAACCAATGGGAAATTGTTCCGTAAAGTCCAAAGATACGCAAATGACCACTGCCAGACGATTTAAGTGGTGGAGAGTGCCTGCCAGACGCCCCTAAAGTACCCCCCCCCCCCATTATTGAGCTAGATCAGCAAGAAAGGAAACCTTATGAAACCTGTGGGAAATTACTCGCCAGAGTCCAAAGATACCCAAATGATCACTACCAGACAATTTAAGTGGTGGAGGGTGACTGCCAGACGCGCCTCATATACCTCCCTCCCGCGAACACATTGAGCGAGATCAGGTGGAAAAGAAAAGAAAAACAACAACGAATCGGCTTTGTCCAGACTTACATAGATACTGCCAGAAAATTTATGTTGTGGGATCTGCCTGCCAGACGCCCCCCCCCCCCCCATCCCCCATACAGAGAATGATACACAAAGATGCAAATCTACGATCGTTATATTTGTTTCTATTTCATGTCTTTTACTTATAAGTAAAGAAATGAAATTTATATATAAATGGGATTCTCGACGTCGGACAAACGCTGTAAAACCAGCAAAATATGACTGATTTAACGCACATGAGAAATTTACTCCTATAGAAGTACTTTTTAACAATGAGAATTATGGTTTGTTGTGATTTTATATAGTCTCTTATATATAAGTTACATTAATTCTTGACTGAAATGGAAAAACTGCGTTAGGCCAAGTATTGACGTTATAAATATACAATTTATACTAGATCTATAAATATTTCATATGTTTATTGCAAGCACCAGCAAATGTTTTATTACTGATATATAAGTTGTAAATTATAAGATTCATTCAAAAATTTTCAGACCTTTTTTGTCAAAAAGCGCCAGCGCAAGCTTTAGTCAAATTTTGGCCGGTTTACTGATTTCCCTATATATATTCAGAATATAGTAGAAGATTTCATTGAAAATTGGTTATCGTATTTAAATCACATTCCACACATATCTACAAGCAATTTGCTTCTAAGGTTTCCTCCACATTTCTGTGATTTATTTATCTCCCTCCGTACATTTTATTATTAACAGACAAAAGTTGCTACTGTACCGCATACTTAACATAATGTATTTATTCTTTATACTCCTTTGCACATGTTTTGATGACTTGGAAATTCCAAGACTGTTGTAATGCAGATAATGTGGAAATAAAACCAACCAAACCAAACATTTTGATACCAACCAGATGTACCTCACTGACCGTTGTCATGGTAACCGTTTATCTCAATACAAACCAACACGTTTTGAGAAGTTTTTGATATTTTGGAGTGAAAATTGATTCGCTTTTTATACTTATAGGTTTGATATATGTTTGAAACAATATTCAGACAGTAAAATGATATTGTATATTTCTTTAATGTATATGAACACCATTTTGATAATGGACATCTTCGTTGCTTATATTCAGAATGATATTCCGCATGGCTTGGAACAACGGAAATGTTTAGAACTTTCAGTTGCCATGGCAGCCGTAATGAAATCAAATGTAATTTTCTTCTTCTTTTTTTAATGGAGACTGATCTGTACGTCAAGGATTCAGCGTAAATATGAGTAACTCCCGGTGTTTGAAGTCCGCTGCATGATCTTCATATAAATGAAATTCAAGTCAAAAGGACAAATCATATAGTGCACATGTAAACACAAAACAGACAATAAAGTAATATTCACATATAACACGATAAAAACTACTTGCAAAAAATAAACTCAAGGGCAATTTCAAAGGCCTATTGTACCGCCCATAGAATTCAGGTTTGGATTAAGAAATACGCCATTGTAATGTGCGCACATTTCTAAAGGTGACAGACAGGGCTATTGAAATTGTCTTCAGTTGATTTTTCGAAAGTAGTTTTTATCGTGTTATATTCTTTATATAGTATTTTTGCTTCTTTATCAATATGACTGTGATATCAATTATACAAGTGTATGTTATTCTCATGTAAATGAAATTAATCTAAATTGTAATTAGCACAAAAAGCTCCAGTCTCTACAATCATTATATATTTTTGAAAAAGATAAATATTTAATTGGCCAGACGTATTAAAACGTATTAAAATCGTATTCTGATTATTGTTTGATTTTTTTCCAACTGCTGTTTTTTTTTTTTGGTTGAAAAATCACAATATCCTGACAAACGTATTTTAACAATGATGACTACTTGGCAAAATGTAACTTTTTTGTCAAAAAGCGCTAGCGCAAGCTTAAGTCAAATTTGGGTCGGTTCACTGATTTCCCTATCTACAGTAGATAGTAAACCATTCTGACGCCAGTTTCTGTGATTGTTTTTTCTGCTAATGCAGAGATGAGTTTTATATTACCGCAATATAATATTTGTATCTATACATGACATATTGGTATAGTTTGAACTTCGAACTTTGTAGTTTTATTTGTTCCACTTTTACATAAAAAACGAGTAAAGAACTCAAATCACTTACAATGTACGATAAATAGGTGGAAAGTTTTGAGAGATATAGGAACGACTGAAAAAAAAGAGAAGAGAATGTAAAATGTGGGAAGCCTAAATAAAAACATAGCTTGTAAATAATAAACCTCTCGTTTAGAGTAAAATTATAAGTAATTCTGATTAATATGCAATAAAAAGCAAAATGGAATAGAGGTATCAAATTCACTAAACGTACAATGAGAGCATAGCTCAGAATGTGGAGTAAAGAAAAAGAAAACGACGAAAGAGAAGAAGAAAAGGAAGAAAAGAAGAAAAAGAAGGAGAAGAAGAAAGGAGGGGAAGACAAATTATAAAGGCAGAACAGTGTAAGACGAACAAAGTCTATGTGACCACCTGTACGATCCAGCATGACATGAATATTCATACATACATGTACTTTACTCAAAGATTTAGTTGAGTTCTGGTCATGAGATTGAATTGTGAAAGAAACTGTCTCGAAGCAATTGGGAAAGGTTGATTATACAGCACATAAAAATTGATGTACGCTGTAAGGTTTTGAAATCACAAAAATGATAAGTAATTGACTCAATCCTGCTGAGAGTCACATGCACTGCACACAAAAATGTGTATATGGGACTACACACAAATGTTCGGCCCGAACATTTCAGCTGTTTCTCGTCATATTTTGAATGTGAGAGCATTTGAAAAGCAATCCTTTTCAGGGGACATATCTACTATGATAATCTACCAAACTAACATAAAAATAATGAGAAAGCTCACAAATTATTTTTTACCTTTCCCAGAACTGCAGCTTCCCTTTAAAAGGTAACACCTCAGCTTCCGTTTAAAAGAATTGATGGAGGGTCTATCAATTAGTTCGTTTTTAAGGCTGTTCCAGAATTAGGATCCAGTAAAGGTCATTGTTTTGTTTTCTAGTATAAATTGTATATTTATAACTTCAATAATAATTGGCCTAACGCAGTTTTTCCATTTCAGTCAAGAATTAATGTTACTTATATAACAGACTACTAGTATATTAGTATATTAGCAATCACAACAACCCATAATTCTCATTGTTAAAAGGTACGTTTAACAATGAGAATTGTTAACCCCGGTGTAGTGGTACACCTGCACATCCCAATCAATTATATCGGGAGGAGAGACCTGAGGGTTACAGTGATTCAGTTCGCTTTTCCCCTCCCAGGCACAGGTGACGCCAAATACTTAATAATAATAAATAGTAATACTTCTAGGAGTATACTCCTTACGTGCGTTAATTCAATCATATTTTACATCGGGAATCCCATTTATAAGTAAAAGAAATTAAATAGGAACAAATATAATGACCGTAGATTTGCATCTTTGTGTATCACTCTCCGACTAACAATTTCCTGTTGGTTTCATGAGGTTTCCTTTCCAGCTGATCTAGCTCAATACTGGTGGTTGGGGTACTTCAGGGGCGTCTGGCAGGCACTCCCCACCACTTAAATCGTCTGGCAGTGGCCATTCGTGTATCTTTGGACTCTGCCGAACAATTTCCAACTGGTTTTATCGGGTTTCCTTTCCAGCTGATCTAGCTCAATTTTTGGACCACTTGGGGGCGTCTGGCGGGCACCTTAAAACGTCTGGCAGTGCCCATTCATGTACCTTGGGACTATGGCGAATCTTGTCATATAGGTTTCTTAGAGTTTCCTTTCCAGCTGATCTAGCTCAAAATTGTGACCATTTTGTGACCTCCCCCTGGCCACACCCACCACATAGAACATGCCAGACGGTCAATTCTGGGACTATATGCGATCTTTATATTCATGCACATAAAAATTGGTTTCCTTTCCAGCTATAGGTTGACCCCCTGGCGGGGTGTGAAATTGGGTGTGGGGTGTGTGAGAGTGTGTGCGTGGTGTTGTGAGTGAGTTTGGGTGTGGGTGTGCGTATGTTCGTGTGTGTGAGTGGTTTCTATCAATAAACAAGGAAATTTCATTATGTACGTTGCATGGACTTATTGTCATAATTTTAAAATGACAATAGGTCCCTTCATTATCACGCTATAAGCCCGGCCCAATTTGTCAGTAGGTTCCTCTTACTTAATCCTTATTTGTAATACTTTTATTAAATTTCGTTGATTCATATTCTTACGATTAAAAAGTTATGTTTGTTAGTTGTTACATTTGTATAAGAAACATATCTTCGACCAATTTATATACAATGTAGATGTCATTTCTCTTAAATATGGAAACTTGAACTTGATTGCAACATTTAAACTTATTTTCTTTGGATTTTGCTTTAATTATGCCTCCATCCTTATAATATCATAAATCCATAATTCAGTGACACAAAATTAATCCTGGGGGGGGGGGGGGACAACATCAGAATGATTTTGAACAGTTTTCCGTCTGCCCCCTTCAATCTCATATAGAGGTATTACTAAATTGATATTTGATTAATGCTGAGATTCCCTGGAAATTTCATCCTGGAAAGAAGATGATTTATATCAGCTGGGCCCTGTAACATAAAGCTTGAAATTGATCTTACGATTGATTTTTACGATTGATTGTATATTGTAGTCAATAGGATTGATCGTAAAAATCAATCGAACGATCAATCTAAAGCTTTATGTGACCCGGACCTGGAATGACATAAAGGCGAGAGGGTGATATGCATACTGTCAGAAAAGAAATTACACAATTCTTTACGTTCATTATTTCAATGGAGTAATAATTAATTTATGTCTAACTTGCGCTCCATAAGAGATTAGAATACATCATTGGAACTTTGAGGCACATTTTGTAACATTGCTCATGAAGCAGATTTATTAATTCAATTCTGGAGAAATTATATATGAGAAATAAACGAAAAAAGGTTTCACGTAAGCCTACTTTAAAAATGATGCAAGTATGAATGGGAGTTAATGCATCTTTATTAGGGTCGTTTACAGAAGGCATTGCCGGTTAAACATGGATGAAGAAATGAAGATTGTTATAGTGGTCTTATTCATGTGCGCGGATTAGTCATTATTCGAATGTTATCCAATTTGGCTCAAATTTACCAAATTATAAGATTACCGATCTAACCTACTAAATCTTTTTAACGAAATCACTTTCAGTTTTCTAGTCACAAAGCCTGGACGTGTTTAAATATAATGTTAGCATGCAAATGAAGCATTAACATTACATGACGATAATGTAAATGACTTGATTACATTTCAAAAGTATAATTGTAAAAAAAATGTGTCGTTTGCGTGAGTACTTGAAATAAAAATCAATCGATTCAAATAAAATGAAATGAAATAAAATAAAATAAATATTATTGTCCTAACTTACCCCCACTTCCACCGTCAGAAAACCGATCCAGTTCTAAGTCCAAGTCCAAGTCTTGGTAGGACATCATACACGTATACGTCACGTTTGTGTCGGCTGTGACATCATAGGGCAGACATGACGTATTGTTGTCATCACAAATAAGATACCACACGCCGCAGTCTGTGTCGATAACTAGCGTCCCATCAGTTAAAATCAGATCTGTCAGAAGTACATACGAGTTAGGTGTTAACTTTCGTTTACTACACATCAGCAAGAGAGATAGAGAGAGAGAGAGAGAGAGAGAGAGAGAGAGAGAGAGAAAGAGAAAGAGAAAGAAGATACTACATTGTATTGCCGATTCAAGCTCCAATTTGTTGTCCAGATTTTCGAAACGAGCACGTTCCTTCTTCAGGGACATGACGGCTTATAACGCATTATCAGTCTCTTCTTTGTGTACTTTGACATTACGCCAATAAGTGGACTTTTGGAATAACGCTATATATATATATATATATATATATATATATATATATGTCTAGATCCTACGGAAAGGCGAATCCTATATACATACATGTACATATGATTGATTTCAAGTTTGGCTTTGCGACGTAGACACAGATCAAAAAAATAAGTTTAACACTCAGGTAAATATATCAACTGGGTATTAGCAATCAGTAATATATTAATAATATACTATACTGCAACAAATGAACATTGAGTGATTCAAACAACAGTAGTTTTATACAGAATAAAAGAGCGATGAATGAAGGATGACTTAGATGGCAACTCGGCTCGATTCTCATAACACCACCTCATTGGCCGTATTCTGAAAACTGTGTTATCTTTCAAGCTAGGAAAAATGACGCTCATTGTTTAAGGAATAAATTTCCGGAATAAAATACCTATTATTGGTGCTTGCAAGAATGTCTCTGTCAACCTATGCTTTCAACTTTACGTGTACGTACGCACACTCAGCTTTGTGGAGTCATTAACCAGTGACGTCTTGTCCCAACTGTGATTTGTTTTTGTAAATTAACGTCCTCGTAGCATAAAAGATAACAGAATTTTTAGAATATAACTCAAGTTTTTATCAGACTATTGGAATAAAAGGATGGAAAGTGCATTTCGTTAACAGTATAGCTCTAATTAGATCTGAATAGAGATATGAGCGTCTATGGAATGGCAATTTATGTTATTGAAAAATGAATTTTATATGCGACAATTCATTATTTGCCTGTCCCTATAGGAGGCATATGAAAAGGCTTCTTATTTAGCCTCCAAAGTAGGAAAGTGAATAGATTTATCATAAAAGATAAATGGTCCCTCGAGATTTTTTCGTAAAAGTACTTGATACGGCAGGTATAAAAGATGAGCTCATTTCCATGTAAAGTACAAAAAGGTTTTACAATTATGTAGGCCTAAAAGGTTGTTGTTATTCAATTTTGTTTGACAACCAGTCAAGATTGACTATTTTTGCCGCAAATATTCATTGTAATGTTCTTTAACAGAATTGTTAATGACTTTAATAGTTTAGTGGTCTCTCTTTATTTTTTTTCTTTTTCTCTTCTGGTGTGTAGTGATGTTTGTCGTCACTTTTGTTCTGATCCTTCCAATATCTTTAAATTGACATTAGCTACGTTCATTACGGGACTTGTGGTTTCGAAACATTAAGTTAGCTAAACTCTAAGTTAACGAAACAACGACCCACTAACCGCGACGGGGGTTCAAATGGGCCCGAAACAACGATGTTCGTTGCTCTGAAACTACAAGCCCAGCGATCGTCGTTGTTAACACAGGAAGTAGATACCGATTGTGTGTAAAGTACACATGCAGTTCCTATGTTCATAATTCGTGCGAAGGGAGGTCATCGTTAGCAACAAGCCTGCGAAACTTAAAGTTTATTCCGTTCCTATGGTCCGAAACTGCGACGGAGGACCACCCATTGCTCGTGGTTTCGCCGTTAACCACGAGCTCGCTTGTGGTTAGTTTCGAAACTACGAGTCCATTCATACGGTCTGAAACTACAAGATAACTACAAGTTAACTTAAAGTTTTGAAACTACAAACGAAACTTAAAGTTTAGCTCCCATCGTGTGAACCTGACTAATTTAAGAGACCAATATAGCAATTAAATACAATACTTCCATTACAACCCTGACCCTTGTTACGATAAAGGGTTCTCTCCAACCAAACTAGTAATATATCGACCGTCAGGAACTAATATCAAGTAGTAATTTGCACAAGTCGGTACCCTGATTGAAATTAAATTAAATAATGGTAGACAGATCTCGCATTGACATCAAAATATCAAGTAACAAGCAGAAGATAGTTCACTCCATCCATCCGAACGCATAACGATATCAAATGGGGGAAAGAATAAAATTTGACTTTGAATCGGCGGTTCTGAAACCCTTTAATGAAAGGTTGCAGCGATGAACCTTTCTTTGCGGTGATAAAAAGGATCATCAACTATAAATGTACCGCCTAATAAATTCTTAATTTGTGTCCGTATGGTGGTTTAAGTCTTAATAAATTTTGTCAGCCAAAATTTATGAAGACCCTAATTTTCACCAGTCTTATTGTAATGAGTGGAACGGGTTTGTGAAGGTACTATGGAGGGAACGGAAATGAGATATATGCAGGTCGGAGAGATGTTAATGCGAATTGAAAAATAATAACAGTTGTATTGATAATGAGCTCTTTTCATGGGCCCACGAGCATCCATGCACATCCAACGTTTAAGAAATAACATATAATGGGATGTAGCAATATAACAGTTGGCTTCACACTCACAATTGAATAAGTTAAGAGAGTAGAGAAGGAACAGTAGTAAATAGGAGGAAGGGCGATGAAGTTGAACATGAAGAAATAAGGCAGTAGACAGTAGAATAGATATGGAAAGTGAGGAAGAGAGAGACAAAGAGACAGAGAAAAAGAGAGAGAGAGAGGTAGGGGAGAAAGAAAGAAAGATCGAGAGAGGATGAGAGAGAGAGAAAGGAAGAGAAAAATAAAGAAAGGAAGAGAGAAAGAGAGAAGGAAAGAGAAAAGGAATGAAAGGAAGAGAGAAAGAAATAAAGAGAAAAGGAAAGATATAGGAAGAGAGAGAAAGAAAGAGCAAAAGAAAAAAAGGAGGAGAGAAAGAGAAAAAGAAAGAAAGGAAGAGAAAGGGAGACAAAGAAAGAAAGGAAGAAAGAGAGAGAAAGAAAGAGAGAGATAGAGAGATGAAAAAGGGGAAGGGGGGGGGGGGGGTGAGAGAGAGAGCAATCCGTTTCATTCCAGGTTCGAAAACTGTTGATACCCAGCACGCTTCTCTGTTTACAATTCGTTTATTAATTGCCCAGATCGACTTCAATTTATTTTGGGACATACGCTATGCAAGCCTTTTTCCACCATGTCACAGCGTTTTTGAAAACGAATTCCCATTAGGTCATAAAATCTTGTTCATATCTTATTGTGAATTTCCTTATATTATAAGGTTATGGTTCAATTATTTAAATTCATGAAACATACTTTTTTTTTTAAATCTCAAATGCGTAAATGTAATGCGTTATAATGGTTTGCATGATTATTTTCAAGATGAAAATAAACAGATGAATTAATGAACTGGATGAAATTACAGAGAGAGAGAGAGAGAGAGAGAGAGAGAGAGAGTAAGGTGCTGGAATCTTCTCCCACAACATCGTGTTGTATACAAATCCATCACAAGCTTCTCTCTAGCGACTGACATTTTTAAAATATGCCCTGAATATTTGTAGCAGCTGTATTTACCATTCATGTAAAGTATGTTTTCTATATAGTAATCAATGCCATGGATTGTCCTGATTATTCAAACATTCATACATACTTGTGAAGAAGAAGAAAAAATGTGCAGGGAATAAATGTGAGTGTTCTTTAAATGTTATTATTACGATCAGAGGATAAAATTGACCTATACGCTTTGATTTTTTATTTTATTTGTACATTTGTACATGAGAAAGCAAAATATAAGCATATAAATCAAATGGCATAATACAAAGGATAATACATATATAATAACAGCTCAGTATAATAAACATCTTCCAGTATAGAGGTAATACACGCATACAGTATATACACATGTGGGGGAACCTATTAAAAGCGAGGCTTGTCGAGTTAGGTCCCCATTTAGCAAAGAAAAGGAGCTGGAAAGTAGAATTGTGAGATTAAGATGAGAAGAAACAAAGAGAGGACGGAATTCAGCGGATGTAAACAGAAGAGAACGTAAAAAGATTAACTAATTATAGAGAGTGGAAGGGAGAGAGAGAGAGAGAAAGAGAGAGAGAAGAGAGAGAAAGAGAAGAGAGAAGCATGGAAGAGAGAAGAGAGAAACGAAGTGCAGATCGAGATCAGCAACCATGCAGCATTTTAGTATATGGTTTTAGGAAAAGAGATTTCAGTTCTTTTTTAAAACGGTGCAGTCTCTCTATTTCCTTAAGTTTTGGATCGAGACTGTTCTAAAATTTGGGACCTGTAAAGACGAATGTTTTGTGCGCTAAGAGCGTTCTCGTGCGGGGAAGATGGAAAAGGTTTTGATTGTCTTGTTGGTTAGTTGTGGAGTGTATTGTTAGTTGTGAAAAGGTCTGAGAGAGCATTTGGAAGTTCATTATTGATTAAGTGGAACATAAATTGACCCAGATTATAAAGGTATAAGTCAGACACTTTGAGAACTTTATTATTATGAAAGAGCTGGTCAGTATGTGAGAGATAACCTGTAAGAGATACAATCCTCATGGCCTTTTTTTTTTTTTTTTTTGAAGTAGTAGTAATCTCTTTAATTGTTGTGCGGTAGAGTTGCCCCATGCTAAAATTCCATAATTAAGATATGGAAAACATAAGATTAAGTAAAGAGACAACAAAATAAAGGATGGGAATTGATATTTCAGCTTGTCAATTACTCCTATGTTTCTCGAAATCAGTTTTGACAAGTTATCAGTATGTGGTTTCCAGGAGAGCTTATCGTCAATTATTATACCTAGGAATTTTGTAGTTTTCACTTTTTCGATAGGTATGTTATCAAAAAGAATATTACCAGGCAGGGATTGAAGAGTATTGATGAAGAGCGTGTAATTTGTTTTCTTTATGTTTAGAGACAACTTATTCGCTTTTATCCAGTCCGTAACAAGTTTCAGCTCGGAATTGACTGTTGAAAGTAAAATTGCGGGGTCTCGATGGGAAAAAAAAGAGATTGGAATCATCAGCAAACAATATGTAAGATGAAATGGAGGAAGATTTATAAAAGTCATTGATGTATAAGATAAAAAGCAAGGGACCAAGGAGAGATCCCTGTGGTACTCCACAATTTACTGGTTTAATAGAAGAACTGTGCCCGTTGAGTGATACATATTGGTTTCTATTAGAAAGGTAGTTCCTGAACCACTCCAAGGCCTTCCCTTTGATCCCGTAATGGGATAATTTATATAATAAAATAGTGTGATCAATAGTGTCAAAGGCCTTGGAGAAGTCCAGGAAGATTCCAACCGTGTGTGATGCTTTATCGATAGCGCTGGCTATGGTGTTAATAAGAGTTAAGACTGCTTGGGAAGTGCTGTGTTTTTCTCTGGATCCAAATTGGAAGTTGCGAAAAATATTGTTGTCTTTAAGAAAGGATACCGTACGTTTGTATATAATTTTTCAAGGATTTTCGATAGTGAAGTTAGGAGTGAGATGGGTCTGTAATTACTTAGGCTGAGTTTATTTCCTTTTTTAAATATAGGGACGACTTTTGCAGTTTTCATTTTGATGGGAACCACTCCTGAGTTTAGAGACAGATTAAAAATGTGCATTAGGGGTTCTGCTATTTGAAATACTATTTGTTTTAGTATACAGTTGTCTAGACTATCGTGGCCGTGGCTTTTTTTATTTGGTAGATCATTTATTATATTACATACTTCATATACAGTGACGGGAGTGTAAAAGATCGTGTTTGAGACTGGGTTATCCAGATAATTGAACAATGATTTGTTTATAGGAGGAATGTTTTTGGCCAAGTTCTCTCCAATGTTTGCAAAGTATGTGTTAAAAATTTCGGCTGGACGGTTAAGTTCAGGAGTGACAGAACCGCTTTGTTCAATTTGTGAGATTTGAGCCTTAGTTGAGCCTTTATTCAGTACGTCGTTGATAATTTTCCATGTTTGTTTAATGTCGTTTTTATGTTCATTAAATTTGTTTGTAAAATACTTCTTTTTTTTCTAGACGGAGAATACGAGTAAGAGTGTTTTTGTAGGTTTCATACTTTTTCTTTAGTGATGGATCGGTTTTTGATTTATAAAACATGTTATTTTTTCGGTTGATTGATTTCAGTAAAGATTTTGAGAGCCAAGGCGCTCTCGGTACTTTTTTATAGCTGGATCGATTCTTTTCACGGAGGAGGATGCGTGTATTGCGGTGCGACATGATAGTGTTCATAAAAGCGTTAAACGCTTCGTTAGCGTCGTTCGAGTTGAATACTTCCGTCCAGTCAGCATTCGTTAAACCTTTTAAACAAGGACAAATTCTGTTCATTTATAATTCGTACTTTTTCTCTTGTAGAAACATTTTGAAATTTGAATGATCACTCAACATATCCATATGAAAAAAATGGGTGAAAAAGGTTTGATAATAACTGGCTTAGAGAAGCTCCGTATAGGAGGGTAATGTGAGAGCAAGCTAATATGTCAGTTGTATGTGTAGAAAATCTACAGAGTACACTCTCAAAAATGTTTAGCCTCTTAGAAGGGAAACAGAGTGACAGTGTTTTGAAATGTTTCTAACGTTTCTATATGTCATACCGTACCCCAGTCACATCTACTGGACCTAACCCTAACCCTATAATCATGCATCTGAAAATGTGATAAACCTTTTTATTTATTTATTATTATTATTTTTATCTTATTTCATTTATTTATTTATTCATTTATTTATTTATCTTTTTTTTTCTTTTTTTTCTTTTTTTTCTTTTTTTTGGGGGGAGGGGCTTGTCAGAGATCTTCTTAACGACACATTTGGGCCCCTCTAGAATTAAATCCCGAATCCACTATTAAGTCATCTAATGTATAATATCACTACTAGCTAGATTGATTTTGCTTTGCAGATTGAAGATTTGATTTAAAGCTCATCCCTAATAACCCTGTGATCCTGACCGATAAGGATAGCGAGTCTGCCATTTAAATTGTTGCCATAAATGAATTATTCAACGACGCGCTAAGATAAAGAGAGAACACGCAGTAATGATGAACACTGGCTAATTAATTGGAAACAACCGGGTGACATGATAAATGCTGAAAGTTCAATATTACAAAGTGCAGTGGTAGCTTCAGAACATATAACACTGATTGGTCGTTGGGCCCAATACTATATATTATACAGTATATATATTATATATTATATATTATCGTAATAAACATTAAAACGTCAGGCAACAGAAACGGGTAGGTTGGTATTCACTTACCTGTGCAGTTGTGAGCATGTTGACTATTACAGATCAAACTCGTTAAAGCCTGTAAAGTCAGATAGATAAAGAGAGAATGAGAGAGAGAAAGAGAGAGAGAAAGAAAGAGAGAGAGAGAAAGGGGAAAGGTGAGAAAGAGGGGAGTGGCAGAGGGAGAGAGAGGGGGAGAGGGTAGAGAAAAGAAAAAGAGGAGAATTACAGAGAGACGTAAAAAGAGCATCAAATAAACATGAGGACAGAGAGAGAGAGAGAGAGAGAGAGAGAGAGATTGAAATAGAGAGGAAGTTCGAAAAGAATTACGTTATAAGTAAATCAATGTTTGAATACTTTGAAATATTATTGTATTCATACTACACTTAAGCATTTTAATATACCCCTGGGAAAAGAAACATAGTCTGACAAAAATTCTTGTTTTTAAGACATGAGCTTAATGCAATATCACGGCTAGAACCTGTGACCTTCCCTTCTCCAGACAAGACTTAGTGTTCAAACCACGTGCGTTCATCACTCCCAGAAATCGTTTGCGATTTTCCCTAATAATCCCAAATAAAGTCCGTTATTATTCATATTATACTGTATAAATCATATTCCTAATTGATTTTACGGATAAATCTAACAAATTCATAAGTTCTTTATTTTCTAGCACTAAAGCAGAACAATGGCAAGGTGGGTTTCATTGGTTCATTTACCATAATTATAGCAGATTTTGTCAATTTATACTAATGGGATTACATCTGCAAGGTACGCTTGTTTGCAGGTTTACGTGACCATAACAACACTTCGATATGTTTGTCTCATAATTGCCTGAAACGTACTTTGTTCATTCACATAATTACCCTTTTATTTTGTCGGATTGTGGGCTTTGCCCTTCATCTGATTGTTGCATAATTGATGTGAATTAAAAAGATTTCTTTTTCAATGAGATAAAAAAAATTATTGACGTCCTTAGAATCTGGTCAAATGCGATGGCGTATAGCCTGGTTTCAGTCAATGAAGGGGGGGGGGGGGGAGGGGACTGGTATCATCGAGGTGGATGAAATGCGAGAAAACAAGGCCCTCCAGGAGGGTATATGGAAGGGGTCATACCATCTTCTGTTTACGTTGTCTCCTCCCCCCCCCCTCTTTTTTTTTTTTTTTTTTTTTTGGGGGGGGGTCCACTCGCTATTCATAAGGACCGCTATTCATTTAACACGCGTTATGAATAGCGGTCCTTATGAATAGTTATGAATAGTCGTCCTTATGAACGGAAGTCCTTATGAATAGCGAGGTAATTTGTCTATGTTTTGCTCGCTATGTAGAAGGACCACTATTCATTAAAAAACCGCTATTCATTTAGTCACGCGTTATGGATAGCGGTCCTTATGACTAGCGAGGTTACCCTCCTTTGTTTTTGTCATTTGATGGGGAGCGTGGGGCACACGCACCCTGACCATCGCTACCACCCACGTAACTACACCACCGGTCCAGCATATTATTTGTTAGATCTACAGACTTTTGATCACATCATAATGGCGTTATTGCAAGATTCTGTTTTGCTTTATCCTGATGCATCTACAAAATTACTCATCTAAAAATCTTTGAAGCCAAAGTTGTACACCTGTGGAATAAACTGCTACACTGAAAAAAAGCTCCTTGTAAAATCTGAGCACCAAAAGTGTTAAACTTTACCAGAGTTGCGGATTGACCGGTAGCCAACACAAATCTGGTAATTTTTACACCGTTGCCATGTTATTTCAAGCGAGTCTTCTCTAAACAAATTACCAAATTCCTGGTGAACTAATGCGATTTTACACGGAAAATTTTTAACCAGGTGTTTTTTCTCTTTAAAGGAAAGTTTATAACACTGTGAACCAACACACTCGCAAAATTCATGAATAAAGTTTTCATCATTTTGGCTTAAATATTTTTCGAAACTTTATTGCAATCAGTACTGCACTGTAATGTGTAGAATCGCAATTGAATCCAGTGACCGGGGTAATAATGCTGTAAGCGCTTTGGTCGGTTACATTGTAACTGGTAAGGCGCTATATAAGAAACAGCTATTATTATTATATTATTAATAATAATACTGCTCAATTGTACTAAATAACAATTAATTCATTCTCCTCACCCCCCCCCCCCCCCCTCCCACGCACTCTCTCTCTCTATTTCTCTATAAACAGTGATAATGTAATAAACCAATTTGTTTGAATGCATTTTCTCTAATTTGAGAACAGAAATTTAATATGCGCTTTCTAAATGGGCATGGCTGTATCACTTTGCATATACCGGCGTTTCTCCCACTCTTCTTGATATATTAACACGATCGGCATAGACAATGCATGTCCATTTGTATAATCGGAGTCCTTATCGAGCAAATTCTACTAAAAATGATAACTAGATCATTCAATACATAAATGTGCAACTTATTGATTAGATTGATCGATTGGAGCTTGCCACGCAAACTCCTTTCATACAATCGAACCTCCTTGACTTCATTGTCTGGCCGCCATGTTAAGAGCGTTTTGCAAATAAGTCTAAGACTGTCTCCAGTGGTGACGGAATATTGTGCTTCCAAAATCCTTTCATGTGACATGATGTGTGTGTGTGTGTGTGTGTGTGATGTTAAATTAGATATGATTATTTCTTCCATGTATTTCATTTTATATACATATGTCCAATTTATCAATTAGATTATCGACTGGAGCTGGCCACGCAAACTCCTTTCATACAGTCGAACCTCTTTGACTTCATGCAGGCCTAGCGATACGGTACAATTTGCATCTCATTAACCCCTGGTTTGTTTTGAATTACCAACGGACTTCTAGATGGTCATAGTTAAAAAGAGACATTCAAATCCTCCTCCTTCTCCTCCTCCTCCTCCACCTCATTATCAGTGGCGTACCCAGGATTTTTTTTTACAAGGGGTGCAAATTTCGTCAACTGTCAAATTCTGCTTGGAGGGAGGGGGGGGGGCGACAATTTTTTTCCCGCTAGCCCTCAAAAAGTCGCTCAGCGGGGGGGGGGGGGGAATATCAGATGTTTTCCTCCATAATTCTCTGACAAGCCCCCCCCCCCAAAAAAAAATGTATAAGTTTGAAAAGGTAGATCCGTAATTTTTCGTCTTCCTAGCCCTCCAAAAGTCGCTCAGTGGAGGGGGGGGGGGGGGGAGTGGCAAAAAAAAAAATTCCCCAGCGCTCCAAAAGTCGCTCAGTGGGGGGGGGGGGGGGGGTTATATCAGATTTTATGGGGGTCCAGAATTCTCTGACAAGCAAAAAAAGAAAGGGAAATAAAAAGGTCTAAAAAGGGGGGGAAATTTATTTTTTTCTGTCAAAAGTTGTCCCCCCCTTGGGTACGCTAGTGCCGGGTAGTTATATCAAAGAAAATGCCGAAAATCAAGATTGATGGAAGCAGTTGTGCCCAAATGCTAGAAAGACCATCATCATCATCATTATGACATCATCACCATAACCATCTTTATTACCATTATATTCTCACTTTTCTTTTTGGACCATGCAAATCACGTATTCACATAATAAAGTTTTCACAACAACATGCTCTGCTCTTTGGGTTTTAAACTTCATAATTTATATTGGTTACATGCTATTTTCCCGAAGGTTCGTATGTAGGTTCGTCATTTCGAAGGTTCATAATTCCGATAATGAAAGAGGGTTTATAATTCCGAATTTTGTATAGGGTTCTATTACATTTTAGAAATCAGGAACCCCTTTTCATTTTTTGGAAATACGAACCCTATTTCATTTTGGAATTACGAACCCTATTCAATTTTTTATGAACTTTTTTTTATGAACCTTCGGATAAACGACCTTGGGAATGAACCTTCGGAATTATGAATCTGCGGAGAAATGCAACAAATGTTCGGAATTATGAACCCAATTTCATTTTGGGAATTATGAACCCCCTGGTATGGCAATTTTGTGTTTCGGAATTATGAACCTTCGGAAAAAAACGAGTACCCCAATATATTTTGTAATGTTTAATGTATCCATCGTCACGTGAAACAAACCGTTTGTCAGAAGGACATAGATATGAAATGTAATCAACCAAACATCATCTATCCCCTGCCCTCTAAGGAGGAGGGGGGGGGGGGTCGCCCGGTTCAGCTTTCCTCATCAGGCCTTTTTAAATGTAATCCACGCATCTTCCCCGTTTCTTCCTTCTTGCTTACATAGAACGCATTCATTTTGTTTCGTTTTCTCAAAAAGTATAACAAAATGTTGTAGAAATTCAATTAAGACATGAAAGACTGAACTATTTTTTTAAAGTTATTTAGAAAAAAAAAATGTATTAGGAATATAAAATAAATTGATACAACAATACCCTGTTCCATATCTGTTTTGTATTGCTTGTGTGCAGGCGCGCCGGAAGCAATTCTGGATTGGGGGGGGGGCAAACAACCCAGGGGGCTCACTATTTTGGAGGGGGAGGGGGCTCATGTCAAAAATTTTCGGAGGTGACCAGAGGTGTACGCAGAATTTTTTGGGGGGAGGGGGACAAGACGCGTAAAAATTTTCGAAGAAACTCGAAAGCGAGATAGCGAAGCAACAGAGCTAGTTACGAGCACTGGCGTAAATCACACATATAAGAAAAATAACCACTTTTCTAAGTTATATACAATATTTTCATTCCAACTCTTCTTCTTTTTCTTCTTCTTCTTCTTCCTCTCCCTTTTTTTTTTTTTTTTTTTTTTGGGGGGGGGCTTTTTGGGGGGGCGAAAATGCATTTTGCCCCCCCACTTTTTCGTTTGGGGGGGGGCGACTGCCCCCCTGCCCCCCCGCTTCCGGCGCCTATGCTTGTGTGCAAGGACTGAGACAGAGTGTTGCAGTATTTTTTTTTAAAGCATGCAGCTATACCGGCAGGATAAAGAAGTCGTCAAATACATGAAATATGTTCTCTTGGAATGTATTTCTATTGGTTGATACAAAAAAAACAACAAAACAAACAAACAAACAAACAAAACAAACAAAAAAACGCCTCTATGACCGAGGAAACAAATTACGGAAAGACGCATAATATGGTTGCATGACACATACTCCGGCTCCTAAACTAACCTCACCCTAACCCTAAAACCTAACCCGATAACCCTATAATATCTCTGACGAAATAAAGCCCGGAGATATTGTGGCCGGATCATATAATGTCGGGGCACCACACAAATAAATACAACCGACACATGATCAAAACAAAACAAGTGTTTTCCCTCTATAAATTAATGAAAATATACATACTCTCGACGAAACATGCTATGAACTTTTGAGAAAATATAATTACAATAGTTATTCGTTGCCATGCTTTCCCAGCGATTTGCAAAGGCGCAAACAATAAGGACATTCACACCAAATTTTATACATCGATAATAAAATCGGGGGTTTCCGATGACTTGTTTTCTATTTCCATTTTCAATTTCATTTTGCCTACAAATTCGTTAAAATATTCTATTCAGCTTTCTAGCTGCTATTGAATACATGGAATGATATCGATAAACTATGAGTGTATTACCAAGCACGCCTTTTGATAATATTCATATACCTTGCAGGGGCGGATCTAGCTTTTTTCCAAGGGGGGGTTGAGGGGCTGAGCTGGGTATTGCGAGGGAGCGTAGCGACCGAGCCCGAGCGAGCGAAGCGAGCGAGGGGGGAGGGTGTGGGAGGGGGACCCCCCCCTCCCACAGTAGGGAGATTTTTCATTTTTAGGGTTGCCAGCTTGCGATTTTAAGCATACTTGCATGCTCTATTTTTTCTCTTTTTTGTTTTCCTATGCACATTAAATGTTTACTTGGCAGCCCAAGGGGGGGGGGGGGTTTAAACCCCCTAAACCCCCCCCCCCGTAGATCCGCCACTGCCTTGTTCAAGGTCTGAAAAGCGTTCCTCATATAAATGACGAATATTTTATAAATAATACAATCTCAAAGGCTTTCGAAAAACCAACCTAAAGCAATTTCTATGGTATACTGCCATTTGGTCAAATGGCATTAGACCAAATGGCAATCAACCATTTTCTATGTACAGCCTTGTCCATCAACTGTTGAGATGTGCAAACACTACAATGGCGTTTTACATAATCCGAACATGATTTCTATAGGATATACAATAGGGTATTAAGATTGCCGTTGAGTTGACTTCTCGAAAGTCCTTTCGATCTTGTTGATTTTAACATGGAGTTATTCATTATTATGTTTAGTCCAAATCTTGTGTTTGTTAGGATGGAGAGCTTTGGTAAATTAATTTGTCAGTGGCATATATTGCCTCCATGTTCACGTAACCTAGAAAGTCAATGCTCCCCCAGAGAGTACAGGGATGGAGCACATAATTATTTTGTGCAGGCTTAAAATGACCCCAGTGACTGTGCCGATTCATAATGATTTGGTAAAGCACTTTGAACAAATCTTTCTTGAATTAGACAAAAAAAAAAGATTAAGCAAATGGAAGGCTGTGATAATTCATTATGTACCTGCCCATTTAATGTTTCATTTGGCCAACAACAAGAATATCATTACGTTTTTTTGTTCTTGTTATTTATAGGCTATAATAATATTGGCTAATAGCCAATTACAGAATCAATGAACGTTACCAGGTTATAAAAACATGAACAGAGAATAAATTATAGATAATTGTTCATTTTAATGACTGTCATTATGATGCAGAGTAATTATTGGTATTAGCCAAAGGTGGCTATATCGTCTGCCGAGAGCCAGAAAGACTTACCTGCTTATTATTTTTTTCTGAGAGTTTTGGGCCGTATCTATGAAGCCTATAGAGCTCACACGAGGCGTCATTTCGACTGCGTCACTACCTGAACTAATCGAACCTGTGGAGGGAATTAACTCATACGTCAGTTATTAACAGTATTGCTTGCACCGTTCGTTTTGCAATCACCTTTTAAAGGACACCACTCTATCGAGACGCGCAAAAGACCGTGCCAGTCACTGACGCGCAGGGGCGTCGCTAGAACATCTTGAATGGGGGGTGACACCCAAATTTGCCGACAAATTTTCAGGGTGTGGCACCCAACTTTGCCGACAAAAATGCTGCACCCTGATAAACCCCCGCCAAATAATAATAAAAGAAAATCACAGATGTAGAGATCTTACGCGTTTTGACCGAATATCAACTTCCCAATTTCTAAATTCTTGCAAGCGAGCGAGCAAAATTTTGAACACTTTTTATAGAGAAAATGTACAGAAGTAACAGAATTATCTGGGAACCTCGCTGTCCAAATATGTGGATATTCTGGCTCCTCGCTGCCCGAATCTGAAGTGGTGGTTGCCCGAATATCGGAATTTTGAAAACCCTCGGGGGAGGGGGGCTGCAGCCCATTGCCGAAGGGGGACGCCTTTTGCCCGAATATCAACTTTTTAGATTTTCTAAATTTGCGTGAGCAAGCGAAGCGAGCAAGCAAATGTTTAAAAACTTTTTATAGAGAAAATGTACAGAAGTTACATATAGAAGTTACATACAGAAGCTACATAATTATCTAGGAACCTTCCTGCCCAAATATGAGGATATTCTGGCACCTAACTTCGCTTCCCGTGTGTTCACATAGTCGACTTTGTGAAGATGTGATTCACAATGTTCAAACGCTCGAATTTTACAGTGTGATGATGATTTCACACTGTGGACACCTCCACAGTGTGGTTTACCACAGAGTGTTCACATAGTGATGTTCGATTTCACAGTGTGAATTTACTCGCTCACAATGTGAAGATGTGATTCACAATGTTAAAACGCTCGAATTTATCAGTGTGAAGATGATTTCACACTGTGGACACCTCCACAGTGTGGTTTACCACAGAATGTTCACATAGTGATGTTCGATTTCACAGTGTGAATTTACTCGCTCACAATGTGAAGATGTGATTCACAATGTTAAAACGCTCGAATTTATCAGTGTGAAGATGATTTCACACTGTGTTCACACTGTGAACACACTGTGGGACACTGTGTTCTTTCTGGCAGGGTTACGTCAGCAAATGACCCCTCGTGTGAGCCGGGCTTTAAACAAACAAAAGCTGAAGCAAATGCTTACATGAGAATAACAGTTCTATTCATTAGGTGTGACAAAGCACTGCTGTGTGGGAAACTTGAACAATGTACTCTGAGCATAGGCGTACCGAGGGGCAGGGGGGGGGGAGTGTTTGGGATGTTAAACACCCCCTTTTGCCAAAGGGGGTGTTTTAGGTGTTTAAACACCCCCTTTTGGGATTGAAAGACCCCCCTTTAGGTGTTAAAACACCCACCTTTAGCAGTGTATTTAGGTGTTTAGAAATGAAACAAAAGCTTGTTTTTAACCCCAAAATGCTGATAACCTTCTTTTCTTATTTTTCTCGCTTGTCAGACAATTTTTTAGTAAAAAGGCATCCCCCCTTTATAAAATCCTGGGTAAGCCACTGACTCTGAGGTGTCCTTACAGTCGAAAAGGTTTTTCAACCTCCGTAACTTATTAAATTGAGTGATTTGATCATATATGTTTATGTTAAATATGACCAAACAGGTTTATGATTGCTTAAATTGATTCGGTTGATATTTGGTACAAGTGTAGTCTATAGTATAATCTTTCTAATATACTCAAAGAGAAAGTGAAACAATTAAAGATGAAAAAAAAAAGGCTGATTTTCTCTGATCATGCTGATAAACAAAAGTCAAGTAAAAGGCCAAGCTACTATGAGATTAGCTTGAAAATATCAAGCAAATGCTTGATGATGAAACCTGTTGAAGTAAGTAATTACTGGTCATGGGGAAGCATTTTCTTGCCGGAAGAACGTCCTTCCCTTTGGTTTGCTAGCAAGTGCTAACCTTTTGCTAGTTTTATAGGTATAGGGCCCAATGCTTTCTGGCTCTCAGTACATGTATGTTCGTGCCGCTCACTTTGAGAGCGGGCCCATTTGGAAAGGATCCGGAGTAAGTCGGCACTACGCTACGGACATTTTCAGACCCAGTTTTTTTTTTACCCATAAATAGTGTAGACTACAAGGCTAGGACTCGCTTGTAACATCGCGACAGTGTATTTGAAGAGAGGCTATACATGCTACAAATACCCCTTTCCGCCCTAAACTCATTAACGAGACAGCTACAGTAAACATGTGTTTGTCACAAATCACTAATTTAACAATTCATTCCATTTCATTCCATTTCGGTATGATCCCAGTCAAGTTTTTGAAAATCTTCAGTTGGGGACCAGAAAATTAAGATTCGCATAATAAGCAGATTAGTCTGTACCCTATGAAAAAAGATATAACTGTCTTACAAAGTTGCCTCAAAATATATGATTAAAGCAGTTTTCCAGTCGATAAAATATTGTTAGCAATGTCATCAAACATGGTAAATACATTTGCAAACTGGTATTGTGAATATAATGCACGATACAAATTGTCATCCGTCCTAAGAAAAAAAAATCCTGATACTGAACTTTGTATTGTACCCGATTGAACCAAAATAATCACAACATGGTGAAGCCACTGTTTTCAAGGTGTGTTAGCACAATGGCCATATTTTTCGATTAACATAATGAATACAATTGCATAAATTTCAACAAAGTTTTAGCGAGCCATAAAGATATTAGGATGATATATAAATTTCCATCTCATACCAGACTGAACTAAAACCAGGTGTTTAAACCAGTGTTTTCAATTCCCGTAAACAGGATTTGCACATTTACAGATTAATGTTATGATTATAATTGCACGGAATAAGCAAATACTATTCGCTATTGATTAAACTACCATCATGGCAAATATCAACATTCATTTAAATCAAATATAAAAACGAAAGTGTTATTTGCATTAATCATGTTACTACACGCTATAAGAAATTAGGGTGCAGACCGTTGGTACAATAGCAGCACCCTTTAGGAGTGGGGTTCAAAATTGCACCCCAAAATAAGGTACAATTTTTCCACTCTCTGGGTTCTTAACTGAAAAGGGTGCATTGTCGATGGCAATCCATCGCCATTCTCTCCTCTTCACAGCTTAGCAGCAGACAATAAAAAGTTATTGCCGATATTTCATATTTCACGCACGAATGGAACCCAGGCAGTAAAGTACACGCTATGAGGGAACCTCGGTGAGATCCATCGAGCCATGCCTGGGGCGTTTACAGTGCGACAGCTTGTTTTACTCATACAACTGTAAAATCTGAAGTATGTACTCCACTATCTATCCATATAACAAATCACTACAGTAACAGTTAGTAAAACGAGTACTTTCACCTAAAATGATATAATCCTGACTGAATTATCAAATCTAACCACGTATTCTTATTCAAATAACTTTTCTGACAAAGAAACTATCAAAATGAGCCTTGATAAGCACCCCATAGAATTTTAATATGCGAATTTTGCAAATTTTCCTGCCTTAAGCCCTACAAATACCGAGTACGTTGATTGATGTCACCCTGCAAGCCGGTCTATGTTAGTCTTTGCGTGATTACTCTCTTGAAACACGTCATTACGGAGATTTTTAATTTAAGCAAATTTACGACACAAGCTTATCGAAATGGATTTATTTTTTCTTTTTCTAATTTATTTCATTTCTATGCTTTTGAATATTTAGTCTTACTTCATGAAATATCATTGTGACATAATTGTCAACAATGCTGGTGTGGGTATTCATGTAAGACTAATACTTCTGATAGAAGGGTGCAGAATTCAACCTTACACAATTTTGAACCCCAGTTTCTGCAAAGCGCACCCGTATTTACCCGTATATACGGGTGCTCCGCCCAAATTTGCACCCTAAAGTGCCTAATTTCTTAGTGTGTATATGATTAGAATGTTCATATGAAAGGAAGAAATCATATTCTTACAAAAATACAGGCAACTGTAAGTTATCGGACGTCACTTAAGTAGGGTATAGGCCTATTATACATAATAAACATAATAAATAAGGGTGTTATAAAATGACTCCTTGAAAATTTCTTTAAAGAAAACAGACAAT